>JACEFO010002183.1:422500-1170020 GCA_015342445.1 Digitaria exilis
CGCGGGGCGAGGGCTCTGTCGTCGGGCCCCGCCGGAGATGGAACCACGACGACGGACAGAAGAAGGATGATATGAAACCAACGCGCAACAGAGCCACACGTGAATACGATAGATGCGATCGCGTCTTCATGTTCCGCCGGCTCTATTGCGCCAGACCAACTGCTGCCAAAGGATGTTTGGCCCATCGCTGTTTCGTCGTTCTTTTGAAAATGACAGTCATCCAGAGATTATGTTTAGTTTCCGCAAAGTTTACAAAGTTTGTAAGAATTTTTTTTATTGAAAAAATGCTGGAGAGACCATGTTTTCTACTTTAACTTTGCAAACTAAACATCAGCGTGACTGAAGGAAGACATTATTTCGTATAAGATCGATGGCATCAAGTATTGCCAAGAAACCATAAACGCTCACATGATCAGCGCAAGAAATCACCGGCAAACTTCAATGAGAGGATCTCGAGCTCAAGTCTTGTTTTGTGCCTGGGCCACTGGGGTGATCCAGTCCTCCACTATGTTTTTTGTGTGCTTGAAATCCTGAAACCAGGCAGGCATTGTGAGGACTTTGTGTGTGCTCAATAATCTGACTTTTGTTTGTCCTGGAAGTGGTCCGATCCACACGACGCTCAGGCTCAGGTCAGTCTGTGGGCTGTGTTTGTCCTGAAAGACTTAAATGCTTGGCCCAGCCCGCTCTGCGCGGGCTTATCCAGTACAGCCCACAGAGTGACACGGCCTCCCGCGCAGTCCACCATTTGCATCTAAAAAAACAGCCCACATAGGAATAGTTAATTTTACTCTGGTCCCTGCCTGGACCAGGGCTCCACCCCAACATGGCGATGCGCAGCACCAGGTGCTCCGTGCTCGAGCACGAACTTGTCAGCGCGAGTCGCCTTCGTTCCACTTGCAGGGACCAGCTCAGTAGCAAATCAGCATGCCCATCCTCCCAGCACAGGGTCACCATTCCGGCCCCATACCATACACTACTGGCGCTCGCACTTACGCGGCCGGCTGGTCGGCCGGCCGGTCACCCCACCCAGCCCTACGCCCCTACCGTTGTATATATCGTCCGACGAGGACCAAGGTCCAAGGCCGGCGGCGTACACGACGCACGGGCGGTGGCGTGTAGCGCGTGTCCGACTCGTTGCGTATATGGGCAGCATGGACGGCCATGCATCCACCTCCGCATCCTCCTATATGTCGTCTCCCTGTTGAACTTGAACCCAGGCGCTGGCATGCATGGCGCATGCATGCACATTCTCGTCCTCGGCGCTCGGCGTTCAACGACGCCTATCAGCCTGTCTCGGCGGCGGGCGGGACGTGTCAGGACTCAGGAGCAAGGTCGGTTGGCGGCTGAGAGGGTGGTGCCCGGCTTCTCCTTGTGACGAAGAAGAACAAAAAACGCGAAACCTGTGCGTCGTAGCTAGCTAGCTGGTAGTAAAAGCGTTCCACGGATGGGACTCGGAGCGGAGAGCGACACGGTTCGTCCGATCCCGCGACATGGCGGGCCACGGGAGTCCTCGGCGTACGGCGGGCGGTCGGCCCTGTCCCTGTCCCCCATTCGCGCCGAGCCGCCGACCAACGCACGCTCGCAGGTCTCGCAGGTCGCCGCCGATCCGGCCACATGGGGCTGCGCCCGTCGCGCGCCCGTGGCGCGTCGTGCCAGTGTCGTCGTCCAACATTGTGGGACGGCCACGACGACGACGATCGCCAGAGATGTTCTAGCAGGCTTGCCCAGGGCGCGGCCGCTGACACCCAGACGCGCGGCAGGGGAGCACGTGAAACCAAACTCCTTGTCCGGGCGGCTCTCGGACGTGCGTGTGCTTGTACGTCCAAGGGCACGCAATGCCGGGCCGCCCAAGCAGCGCCGCGGTGCTAGCTGGGGCCGTGGGGGCGACTAACGTAAGTAACGTGTATGACCAGCTGCAATCCCTCCGGGAAATTTTAGCTCCCGATAAGATTCCGGTCGACCAAGCTAGGGGGCGCGCGGCGCCGGGGCGAGTCGATACTCGACAGTCGACACGGCCGTCCTCGTCACACACGCTTGTGTCGACACGGCAAACGGCAGGGCGGGCCGGCGGCGGCCGCGCTGTCGCCGCTGCGAGGAGCTCCATGTGGAAAATACACCAGATAAGGCTCAAATTTCTGTGCAAAAGGTTGGAGACACACGGGGGAGTTGCTATCGCGTCCGTCTGCGCGCTGTTCTGTGATGTGTCAGCCTGAAAGCTTTGTATGTTTCGGCCTGGCTGGGCACACAACAACTACAGCGCCATGCAGGATGGTAACGAGCAATGCAGGAGTCTTGAAGCGAAACATCAAACATGGCAACTGGCAGCACGTACTGCGCTGCCTGTGCCGGGGACGGCAGGCCTTGGACAGCGCGGGCTGGCGTGTCCGTTTTGGAAGGTAGACGACGGTCCAGGCACCTGAGCAATTTGCCATGTGGAGATATACAATATGCCGGACGACGGCAGTGATCGTGCTCTGAATTTCTGGGCGATCGATGGACGATGCAGGTACACGGCAGTCCGATCGACGATGATGGACAGGCCGGCGGCAAAATTGTCAGGATGATGCCATTGATGGCACAGTGTGCAGACAATGTGGTTGTTGGGTAGTGATCACAGGATCATTGGCACGTCACGTTTGACCTTTGTAGTACTGCGTATGTAGTAAGGAGCAACCCAGCAACATCTGCACATGCGTGATACAAAATTGGCCCCATTTTCTCGCGGCTGCTCCCCGGGCAGTCTGTTGGTTTGTCCCACACTTTTTGTTCATATCCATGTGCTCGATACTAGGATTGTTTAGCATTTGGTTTTAAATTTTAGGCTCGCAGTTCCTTTTCTTTTCAGGAGGAAGAAAGTGACGTATAACAATAATATAATCAGCGATAACTAGAATGAAAAAATCACATTTTTAGTGTGGATAATCTGAAATAAAGCAGGCTTTTGCACTGTTTCTTCTTTTTTTTTAAAAAAAAAGGGTATCGGTAGGAGTTCTTGCCGACATATACTAATGGTGAAGGTTTTGCGTTGTTGTTCAAAGTAGAAACAAGAGACATGTTTTAGTTTGCCCGAACTAGCTCAAGGTTAATAATACAGTCAGCAGCTGGCTGAATGGATGTCTTTAGCCTATTTTTTAGCCCACGCATATAGTGATTGCACCGTTACAATAAGAGCTCTTTTACGATGATTGGCAAGTACCATGGTACTACCAGGATATAGAATCCAACGGTGGGAAAAATGTCTAAGTACCTAAAAGTACCCATCCAAAAGTACCAACAAGTACCAAAATTGTGAGACCAAGTACCGGATAAATAGGCCTGGCTAATTATTTTATTTTATTTTTAAATTAAAAATAAAGGGTATATACGTCTTTTCCGCTGACGTGGGGCGTGGAGGCGGCGGGAAAAAGTTATCGTGATATGTTGTGGGAGGGTATATTCTAATCAAGGTATATGAAAGTACTAATATGCCATTATTATTATTTATTTAATTTTTTAAAATTCTAGTTAAAGTACTAGTAAGTACCAGGAAAAGTAATTAAAGTACCTGCAAGTACCTGGTAGTACTAGCTGGTACTTGCCAATCATTGTAAAAGAGCTCTTACAATAAATACATGGCCCACCTGTCACTCACACATACTTTCTTGGTTTTTGTGTCCAAGCGGGCTGTAAACTTACAGCCCACCTCCCTTCTCTCTCCTCCCTTCTCTCCTCCACATCAACATTTAGTCTTTTTGCAGCCCACTATAATATTTGCTCTAAAAGTGTAAAGACTAATGGGGTTAAGTAGCTACTAGGGTCACACACGAGCTTTCCGTCAATTTAGAAGTACGATTCGTGCTGGTTATCGGCAAACCGAAAGTTTAGCACGGCCCCACACGCTGTTCCTTTGTCGGATCAGTGTGTGTGCTCTCTACTCTAGTTTCATCTCAACGTTTTATGTAATGTAATAGGTCACGTCACTCCCGCACACGTTTAGTCTAGCCTCACGTCGGCAAAGTCGCCACCGGCTTCGTTCAAACCTCCACAACTCATCGACCGGGCGTGTGTCGATCGCTTACCGTTTACTGTGTTTAGATGGGGAGTGAAAAAGTACCTTTTTTTTTACTGGATGCATGTTATATGAGGAGGATGAATAGAAGAGGTAAAATTTTTTTTTTGAAAAGCGTGTTATGTGAGAAGAATGAATACGAACTAAAAATTACTTTTGTGAACATGGCCCTAGCGTCCGCGACGGCGGGTGTAGCTAAGCTAGCTAGCTACCGGTTTTTAGAGGCCGTGGTCTGGACCGCTGGAATCGTCCCTCTCTGGACACCCCAGCGGCGGCGGCTCATGGGACAGCGAGCGTTACTGTGTCTGCATGGTCCTTGCTCCTGAACGCCGCGCTTGCCGTCGTCCCGGCCTGCCGCGCTGCGCGTGCCCCGGCCCGCGGCGGCCATGAGCCACACGGCGAGCCATCGTTTTCGTAGTGGGTCACCGCGAGACAACCGTGGGCGGGCAGGCGCGCCCCCAGATCACACGCCGAGCGGCCGTGGCCTTGCATTTGGGCAACACACGTACGGCCGCTGTGCCGCCACCACCGGGCAACGGGCGCCACCCACTTGCCAGTTGCCAGTACGTCCGCACAGGCATGCACAGCTCAGTTACTACACGTCGGGGTTCGCAGCACAGGCCGGCACAGGACGGGGAGGTGACCGCGATCGAGCCCGTGACCACACGACGCCATCGCCCGCGTCGACATTGGTGTGCAGCGGCACCCACAGTTAGTTGTTTCAAAAAAACAGCGGCGGCTCGAGGTTTCCTCTACCCACTTTCCTTGGCGATTTGCCGCGGGCGGCTGCTCATCCCGCGTGAGTGGCCAGCCGTGTGCCGCAAGGGGCTCGGCGCAGGCTACCGGCGGGAAAAGCTCGGCAGCCGGACCTGGCAGTGGCAATGGCAGCTTTCAGCTTGCCGCCATACCCATACCAACGGCAGATGTGCATGGCGAGCTTTTGCGTGCGAGGATCGTGGCCGCGGCTGTTGTCGCGAGCGAGGGAGATCCCCGGTCCTAGTGGCTAGTGGCTTGGTCGAGATTTGACGCGCCGGTGGCATCGGCATCGTTCGAAAAGCTCGAGATCACAGTGCCTTAACCTCGACAATCACCTCTTGTTCCGTCAGACTGGATGGTTGCATGCATGGGATGCCTGCGAACATAGCACATGTACCAAGATTATCCAACCTGAATATGTTGCTTGATCAATGTTGTCTGCATTTTCAGGAACATTTTGGGACCATGTTGGAACATAGAAATAATGTAGACACGTCGCCTCCTGGAGACCCAACATTATTAGGCAAAGCAACATGCTACAAGGACAAAAGCATAATACGAAACCGTCCATTTCTTGTAGCGGCTCAACTGACCGAAATGTACTTTGGTCTCCTCTTCAGAAAAAAAAAAGAAGCACTGGCTCACTTTCATCCACTTTTGTTGCTTGCCTTGCTTGGAGTTTGGGACATGATGCAAATATTTGTCAACCATATTAGAAAAATACGGGGCTAAATGACTCATTCATAAACACTTTCTTGTTTCACGAATCTTCTGAATGATCTTATTCCCCTTCTATATCACCGGTGATGTTCGCTTTGTGTTGAAACCATAGACACTATCGCTTGCCCTGGTTTCTCCATTCACCGACTAATGTTTTGCCTTCGCTAATAAGTTGTGTCATGTGTGAATAATATCTTTGAAAGATGTAAAAGGATCTGAACCTTTAGAAGATCCTATAAAAAGTTATGACACATTGACACCATAAAAGAATCCACTACTTTTGCAACTTGCAGATCATAAATTTGTATCTAAAGTTGCACCGCAAGTCCGCATGGCAAGGATCTGAAATATTAGAAGTCATGGGTAAATTAGGGGCCAATTTAGCTATTCAAAATTATTCCTTATTGTGTTACATGTCATGTTTTTCGTAGTTGGGGCTCATAATCGTTCGGACTTGCTTTTCGTTTTGCCCCTTTTTTGCACATTATTCTTTCCCCAACTTCAGTGTTTATTTCGTACTCCTATTTCATACTCTCTCCCTGCCTTCTGATGAAAGAAAAGAAGAAGAGTGGAGGAATGTGGGAGGAAGAAGGTGATCCCCTGCAGCAGGTACCGTACTGGGCTGAAATTCGACTCCACGAGTGTAACAAGAGCTCGAACCGTGCTGTGACTAGTACCGTACACGTTGCCCTCCACTTGTCATCAAAATTCAAGAATGGAATTAACACCATGTCACACACGTGTCAATTGCCTATACAGTGAGCATGTGAAAAAAAGTTGCTATTACCAGGCTACCAACCACTGATGACCACACGCCGCCGTCCCTGCTGTCGTCAACTTGTCATGCACAATTTCTACCACAGTATACAGTAGTTTGTGGTGTACCACGTCACTTGGCGTGGCGGAGCGACCGACCTACAAATAAAGCCATGCATGCATATGCACCGCACACACCTCCGCGTGCATTGCAGAACGATGCCACTTGCGAATACTGCCGTCGCTTTCGGCGCTCTCAGCTGTCAGCGAGAGTAATACTAATACTAAGCTACTATCCAAGTTAAAAAAATAATACTAAGCTACTATCACGCCGAAGATTCGTCTACCGACTTCGACGGTCAATTGCACACACATCTATTGGGCGATTCGACGCGGTGTGCTACTGTGTTGATTAGACGGTGCGGCATCAACCACTACACGTACGGAATCACCGACCGAGCGAGAAGAGTCTAAACAAAACCCCCACCAAACTAAAAGCGTAGTGTTTTATACTACTACTCCTTTTTGTCGCCTGGTTTCGAAGAATAGGGGGGGGGGGGGGACCTTCCTAGCTTACGTATGTGATCTCTCCGGTCCGGCGGTGGGAGAGACATCGGCGTCACGCAGTCGTGGTCGATCCTGGCGGATCACGGGCAAATAAAGCTTTGCCAAAAACATATGCTAATCATCCCACGCAGGCATGACACATTGACACAGGAAGTCAGGATTCAGGAACCAGTGCGTACTGCTGACTGTATTAAAATTAGTGCAAGCACTACAAATACCACATATATTAAGGCGAAAACGCGTAGAAAGGGTACATATTTTTGGCCATTTCGTTAAGATGGAAGGAATACTCTAGCTTACTTTGCTTGATGACTTGAGCACACGTACGCAGCACGGCAGCAAGGGACGCTGACTTGCACAGGATCTGGGAAGCTTCGAAGGTGAGGCATGCGAGGAGGAGACTGTGTCTGTCAGTGGCTTGTGGTCGTGGCCACCCATATCGGGAGGGCATCATCGAAAAGAGGAAAGTCGGTGGAGAAAACTACGTGCAGGAAATGTGCCTGTTTGCAGCGACCGGCCGTGGCCGTCGTCCTCGATGCAATCGCTGGTGCTAGTACCAATCATCGCCGACACCGCCCGGGAAGCATATGTATACAATTCGTTACGCACGCGTACGACGCAGATTAAATGGGTTTTTTTAGCGTTCGCGTCGCGACCGACCACCGGAATGTTCAAGTAAAGGTTGTGCTCCGACAACGTCGAGGCCAAGCAAGCATGTACTATAGTATGTGTAATGTGCTCACGTATACGGATCGCTTACTTTAACTGGTTATCAGTTCAGATCAGGGTACGTGCACACACGGCCGTCAAAATGGTGCAGTAGTAGTGTAAATAAAAAAAACAGACAGGCTCTAGAAATTGGGGCACTGCGTTACTACAGTAGCACTTTCCTCGTCACCAAGCTCTTTGTGCTGCTGAGAAATTAAATGACGTTTTCCTCTATTAAAAAAAATGGCACTGACAGTGGAAATAGCATCGAACATCGTCTCTAGTTCTCTATCCGTCCCCTGTCCCATTACACAGCAGCGCCGTGCAGCGACATGGGAACGAATGGGATGCACCACGCGATGATCAGCACCAGCAGCAACAGCGCCTTCCACCGAAGACTTTCTAACCGTGCCACTGCCCCGCATAGACTCCTGCTTGCTCGCATTATATGAGCACGAGCAGAGACGACACAGCCCCTACACGCACGATCGATCACCTTATCCGGAGGAGCTAGCCGTTCGCTCCCACCATCATTTTCGCCCCGTTTTCCACAGCACGTACCACGCCTTCAAGACTTGATCCTCCCCCCCTGGCGGCACTCGGAAACGGCAAAAGCCTGAACCTTACAGAGAACCATTGTTGGCCATGCAGCCCGAGGCACGCCGGCCCGGCCCACGGCACGACACGGTGGCAGCGGGCCCGGGCCGGCCCAGCCCGAGCCGTCGTGCGGGCCATGGGCCGCCACCTCGGCCCGTGGCACGGCACAGGCACGGCCCGATAAAATGGCCGGCCCGGTGCCGGCCCGATGCCTCCCAACGTGATTATGTGAATATTAGAATATGTGATACTATGAATGTCTGAATATGAATATGTGATTCTAAAATCTTGCATTCTTGCTTGAAATCTTGAATGTTGAATACTTGAATGGAACTTTTATGTGATTGTGTAGTTCTAATTTGTGAATCTTTAAAAGTTTGAATGTTAATATGTCATGGACCGGCACGGCACGAGAAAAGCCCGCCGTGCCAATGGGCGGCACGGCACGGTCAATCGGCTTATGGGCCGGGCCGTGGGCTGAGGCTGCGGCACGAGGCACGGTGGTGGCACGGCACGGCCGGCATGACGGTACGGCCAGGCACGGCGGGCTGCGGCCCGGCCCGGTGCGGTGGGCCGTCGTGCCGGGCCGGCACGGGCCGTTGGACATGTATACAGAGAACAGAGTGGCCTGGATAATTGGCCGCGCGGGCACCTTGTGTGGGATCATATCGGAGCTGTACACCTGTACGACAAGATAAGACGATTAGACGAAGAGTCAGCAGAGACATGTTTCCCCTTCTGGGGTCCGGACATGCATACGTGCCCATGCCAATCCCGCGGGGGCTCTTGGTCGGTTCCCCAGCCGGAGCTCTGGTCGCTCGCGGCGGCCTCCGATCGAACGGGGAGCAATGGCGTTGGCAGGAAGAGATCGATCCTGGCTGACTGGAAGGTTGCCGCGCGGCGGTGGGGGTGAGCCCCATGTGTCGTGCTCCGAGCTGCTGCTCGGGCTGGCGGCCTGGCCGCTGCTTCATCGTCATCGGCCGTCCGCACGCGGCGGGCGGGGCCTACTGGCATGCACCTGCCTGCACGCGGATGTTGTCTCGGGGCATTTCCATGCGTGGTCACGGTTGATGGCCGGAACCCCCGGGTCGCTGGACTTTGGCTTCACATGTTCTTAGCCAACACTTTCTTTTATCCGGCTTGCGGCGGCACACTGGAACTGAGGAAAACAAGACGGTTGATGTTGCTTGTTTCTCGAACCAGAGCTCTAGTACGTTTTTTTGTTTGTGGCACAAGGACAGGGTTAAAAACCACGACACAGCTCATGTATGTCGTTTCGTTTTTGTCTGTGGGCGGAGCAGAGCAATGGCAAAGGCCAAGTTCTCGCGGCGCCAGTGCCCACTGCCATAGTGCCATGCATGTCTTCTCCGGCCAGCACGCAGCGCGGGAATAGTCAACCGCGTTGGAGCAGGGCAGATCGGACCGGACCACACCACACCACACCACACAGGGGCACATGAGATGAGCTCACGTCACATCTGGACCATATGCAAATAGGTGCGGTCCCTGACAATATGCAGCGCCGGGACGGGACAGTCAAAGTCAATAATGTGTACTCCCTCCGTTCCAAAATAGATGTCATTATCTCTTTTCAAGAAAAACAGAATCTTTCAACATTAACCAATTACATAAAATAATATTAATATTTATAATACATCATTAGTATCGTTAGATAGATATTTGAATCTAGTTTTTTATCAAATTTATTAGAGATATAAATATTACACATGTTTTCAACAAATCGAGTCAAAGTTGAGAAAATAACACATATACGTATCTATTATGGGACGGAGGGAGTAGACTAGTGCATCACGATTAGAGCCTCGCTATCGGTACTTCTACTCTAGTTGTGCGTAGAGCTTTGAAAACGATGGTGTCCAAGTGTCTCCGGGTCTGACTTTCACGTGAAGGCGACGCGATGCGTGCCGACCGCACAAGGGTACACAAGCATCCGAAGACGAGTACAAGCTTATGAAAAAACCATTTGGTTATTTGCTGATGACCAAGGAAGGATAATAAAATATGATATAACCATCGCCGTAATAATGGTACACTCGACTGCGTACATACACCAATACAACCGGAACATCCCGAGGGATTCCCAGTAAAAAAAATACACGATGCGATGCATAGAACATGGATCGATCGCTACCCCGTCTCCTCCTGATGCCGCTACCCTAAAAAGAGAGTGGCCCTCGGGCACCTCTCGGTGCTCAAGGAAAAATAATCCCACGAAATAAAAACAAGAACCCCAATGACAAAAGAAATAATTACTACCAAGTACTACTAATCGCCTACTGCTAACCATGATGCTGCAGCGCCGCCGCGTGGTATATGGTACGTGGGCGTGGCCGCCATTTTATGAACACTGGTATGGCACGGTCACCGGCCGGCCGGCAAGGCTACCTTTCGGCCTTCCTGTCGCCGGAGGCCGGGGTGAGGCGGTTCGCCCAGCTGAAACGGACGACCGGGCAGCTCATGGTCCTTGCTGGTGCGCCTCCGGCGAGGCCCTTTTGCGCGGGGGCGCCCTTGCCGTTGGCCTCGGCGAAGTCAGCCAGGCGCTGGAGCGCGATGTCGAGGGTCTTGGCCGACATGTTGGCGAAGCAGACACGGAACCACCCTGGCTCGCGGCAGTGGCACGAGGAGCCCGGCGAGATGTTGAGCCCGACCTCGAACACCACCTTCTTCCACAGCTCCATCTCGCCCTCAAACGACTGGTTCCTCATGAGGCTGCCCATCCTCACCCAGCAGAAGAGCCCGGCGTTGCTCTCGAGGCACTCGACGCCGATCGCCCTGAGCCCCTCCACCAGCTGGTCACGACGCTCCTTGATCCGCCGCGTGTTCTCCGCGATGTACCTCCGTGTGAACTCCTTGTCGCCCAGGAGGGACGCCAGGAGGTGCTGCGTCTGGGAGGAGACGAGCCCGAAGCTTGACATCTTGGTCGCGGCGGAGACGACGCCGGGGTTGGAGGAGTAGATGGCGCCGACACGGAAGCCCGGGAGTCCCAGGTCCTTGGAGAGGCTGTACACGACGTGGACGCGGTCGGAGAGCCGGCCCTCGTCGTCGGCGCGGCGAGAGGCGAGGACCTCGAGGACGCTGACGAAGCCCGGGTCGGCGAAGGCCGTGCCGGAGTAGATCTCGTCGCTGACGAGGTGGATGCCCTTGGCGGAGACGAAGTCGAGGAGGAGGTCGAGGTCGGCGCGCGTCGAGGTGGTGCCCAGCGGGTTGGAAGGGTTGGTGATGAGGACGCCCTTGACGCGGAGGCGGCGCTTGTGGGCGCGGCGGTACGCGTCGTCGAGCGCGTCGCGGGTGACGCGGAAGCCGTTGTCGCTCGTGCAGTGCACGGGGACGATCTCGGCGCCGGTGCGCCACTTGAGGTCGCGGTCGAATCTGCAGGGAGAAGAAGGAGACGTTGATTGCCAGGTCAGCAGCGAGCCATGTGATGTGCGTCTCGTGGTAGTTAATAGCGTGCGTGGCGCGGCAGGGCCGGCCGCCGCCACTTGCACGTTGGCATCATATGGCAAGGAGTAAAAGCGACGCATACACACAGACACATACCCTGGGTAGTATGGCGTGGGGATGAGGAAGGCGTCGCCGTGGTCGGCGAGGCAGAACACGAGCGCCTCGTTGGCCGAGGTGGCGCCGGCGGTGAGCACGATGTTGCTGGGGTCGAACGACACCCTGTAGCCCCGCTGCTCCGACATGAACCTCGCCAATGCCTGTGGAGGTCACGTGCATGCAAGTCAGCTATCGGTTTTTGTTTACTGTACGATGCTACCAAGTGGCCTGCCTGCCTTGGGAATGGGATCACCCAAGCGGTAAAGAACTACTACTAGACTCACATTCTTGAACGCCGGCAAACCGTGGTAGTCCTGGAAGAGGGCGAGCTCGCGGAAGACGGAGGCGCCGCCGCGGCGGAGGCCGAGCGCGTCAGGGTTGGCCTCGAGCCACGCCTCGATCAGGTCGAACGAGAGCTGGTTCTCGGCCAGGCCCATCTGGATGATGCCTCCAGGGTTGGCGATGGGGTCGAAGGGGTTCTTCTCGTACTCCTCCCACCCCAGGAAGTAGGACGAGTCCTGGCCGTGGCTGTTGCTCGTGGCCTTCTTCGACAGCAGCTGCGGCTGCGCCTTCTCGTCGGCGACCATGCTCACCATTCTGTTCGCTTTGGCGCGCAGTTTCTGTGTCAGTTTGAAACTGGGGGCAGCACGCACGCAATGGAGGATCTAGGATGAGTGAGAGAGAGGATGATTGAGAGAGCGGGGGAGACTAGCTAGAGAGTGAGCTCAAGAGAGCTGAGCTGAAAAGTGGAGGAGGGAGCTGATGGTTTTGGTGCGCCTCGAGGTAGCTTTATATAAAGCAGATAGCAGGGCCAGCGGCGACGGAGTGCTGCAGGTGGGAGACAGTGACGGAAGTATTTTCCTTCGCTGAATTTCAACCATTTTTTTATAAAGGAATTTCGACCATCTGCAACGGCGTGAGGAAGGAAGCTGCATTTAATGTGTCGAGATAGCGAGGACTAATTCGGGGAGAATGGCCTGAGGTTAACATCACCACCACTAGCTAATCTCAATGCCGACAGGAATAAACGCGCGAACGAGACCGAGCCGTTTGCTTTAGGAAGAAATAGTGCTGCAGCAGCAGAAATGGGGCCATGGATGTCAAAGAAGTAGGCTGTCCTTACCGAAGAGGAGTAAGACATGGTAGCCGCGTTCTCCGAGCCAACTGGAGTAGCTCGCAACAGAAATACCCGTAGTCAAAACAGTATGATTTTCCCTGACTACGACCTCTTTGATCAACCCGTGTACCTGACGTGTGGGGTCCTGTGCTCAGTTTTCTCCCGCGCACGTGGCCGTGCCGCGACGAGGGGCCTGACGGCGCCCGATCCACCGGCGATGCCGCGCCACTGCGCCAGCCGGCGCCCATCTCATCCCTAGTTAGCTAGGCAGGCAGGTGCAGCTGCCAGCGCGGTGGACACGTTTGTGCTTGCGCCCACCGATCGAGTCATCACCATCAGACTGCCTGCCACCCCCCCTGCCGGCCGGGGAGTAGCGTCGCGGCGTACGATGAATCTTGGCTTTCCTACAGACGATCGAGATAGTGCAAGGTCGTATAGCCTGCAAGTAGTGCATGCGATGAACGCGTCACAACCGGCCCACCACCTGGACGAGCATATCTCGCATCTGTGTCGCACGGTAGTTTTGTTGCCATATACACGGGTGGCATACAGTTAGACGACTTTGGTGATTTGCATGCACGCAGCTGCCTGACCTTGTTTGATGAAAAAATTAGTGGAAAGTTGAAGTTGTGAATAGTCATTGGTAAACGTGTCTGTAAGAAGATGTGACTCGATGTGACTGAAAAGTTGGTAAAATTTGACGAACTAAACAAGCTCTGATTTCGCAGGGGACGAGGACGTACTATTTCCACGTCTCGCTCGCCGTAGATGCGTAGTAGTAGATCGTGCTGGCAATTGGCGGCCCAGAGCATCATCCACGGCACATTGGCACTTCGATTCGGCAATGCAGGAACAAATTAAGAACAGGCTGAACAGTTGCAACAGGGCCGTGCCGTGCGCACTCACTCAGAGCATGCAGTAGCCTGTAAGTTTACGCGCAGCCAATTTGTCGTCCCGTCCGTGAAATTTGGGCACCCGTTTGATTCCAATTTGGCACTGCCCCGACTTTGGCCATTGCCAATATGTAGTCCTCGTTTCGGCTACTCGGCAATATAGGCAACACAGGATAATAAGAAGAAATTGTTTATAAGTAGTACATAAAAAAATACAAAAAATAGGGAACACAGATGATTACATGGAACCCGGCTAAGCGATAAAATGTATATACTAAAAGTAGTATAAAGATGCTTAGTTCCATCCAAGAAATGCGCATGCGCTTGTTGATCCAAATTGAGCTATGAACATGCTTGTTCTTCGGTTTACGTAGTCGTAGACAATTTTGATTTGTAGCGCCGTCTGTTCAGAAAGCGAGACCACCAGTGCAAGTGAGGTTACTGGTAAAGGATGACCCAAAATGACGCAGCGGGAGTGTTCCTGCATACACTTCCAGGATTGGTCTTTTGTGAGCTTTGTGGTTGTTGGTTTGCCCTTTAGTACATACATCCCCATACTGCCCATACAGCGAGCGCCACGTGGGGCTATTGTAACGGCAGCTCAGACTTATCCAAAGTGTGTTTACATTTCGTTTTTAAAAAGTATGTTTCAATGTGGCTAAAAAAAGTCATTTCTACTCGTGTGCACGTAAACACAAGACGGCAGACAACAATCCTCCCGGTTCCTACTGCATGCACGTAAACTAACAAATGTGAAGACTGAAACTAACTTTACATGTTTTTTGTTTCAGACCCAGACAAGGTTTCTTCTTAATAAAAACCGTGTTACTTGAAATGATCGATGATAACAAAGGAAAATGCTACGCGGTGTATGCAAACCGACTATATTTCCACCCAATTTGTGCTGTAAATCTGATGCGACTTATTCTATCGGCAATCTTTGAGAAAGCTAATAATGCAAGCAACCGCATTGTGTCCATTGGTGCCACAAGTTTGTTTGTTTAGCCCCGCAAAACTGTCGATTGGTACCAAGTTGAAGCTAGTAAATTGTTCCCAATAGACAGATGAATCGGATTATCGGAAGATCCCACCGAGATCATCACGCGCCTTTGTCTGACGCGATCGCTGACGAGCATCTCTCAGCTTCATCCAGAGCACCGGCAGATGGATTTCAGGCGGCTCTTTTGTTGACGTGATGTGGCGAAGCGGGGCGCTCGTATAAAAAGAAAATGGGCCGGAACGGCCAATCGGCACGACATGCTTCATGTGATTCCGCTGTCTGATTGGCCCTTCTCATGTTGCTGCAAAATTTTTTATGTCCCGAATGAAACACGCAAGTACAGTAGTGCGGGTACCTGGCAGCAGTGTCCGGAGAAAACCAGGCAACGGCCCGCAGGTTTTCCCTCGATGAAGCTCGTTGGTTTGTGGCATTATTATCACGGGCCACGTATTAGCTAGCTAAAGGACAATTTTAGTTGACGGTCGTAATATAGGTCCACTTACCACTGGCAGTGGTGATCTGGAGATGGCAGATGGGACAAACTTATATCAAGCTGAATCTTTTGTACTCCTTTTTTTTATCATTATGGTCTTTCTTTTTAACATACGGAACAAGCTATTGGGATTTTTATCCCAAAGAAATTACTAATTGAGCGGTGTTTCGAGTGATTTTGTTTTCATGGAATTTCTTTTCGCTAGAAGTTTACAAGAATTTTAACAATCTTATCCTAGAAACTACCAAATACTCCGTTTGGATGTTGAGATTGGAGGGCTTGGAACTGAACTGAGTCGACTGCCAAATCATCCTAGTATTGATATCCGAAGGAGATGAGATGCTCCTCTATTCCTGTCCGTGCCGCCCATAGGACAGGCGCTCAAGTCTGTGATGCACCTCTTGTGTGGAGCCGCGCCCCTGCCATGGGGTCCCACATAGAAGGTCGACCCAAGTAGCAGAGGACCTCGCAGGAGGCCACGCTCGAGTTGCTGCTTGTTCTCCACGCCGCCCACGGGATAGGACCTCGAGATGCAGGGCACCGATGCGGGGGCGAAGGGAACCGGCATGGCGGCGCTCGATTCGGGGACGAAGGGGATTGACGCAGCGGAGGGAACGAGAATGCAGGGACCGGCGCCGCAGCGGAGGGAATCGGCGTGGTGGTGGAGGGAACTAGCACGGCGACGCCCGACTCAGGGGTGCGGGGGCGACTCGCGAATTCAGCGCAATACGGAGCTTGGAGGTTCTTAATTGTTCTATGGTGTGCACAGGTGAGGGGAATACCGCGTGGTATTGAGCTACGATTCCATTCTCAAATTCCACGAACGTCCAAACAACAATATTCGTGCTCCTAAATTTCAATGTCCAATTCCACGCTCGAATGCATACATCCAAACAGGGCCTTATTAGTCATCTTTTTTTTAAAAAAAAAATTGTCGTATAGTACAAACCAACCCTCGTTGGCGCGGTGCTTATTCAATAATTTCAATTAGCAATCATCAGCTTACTCCCATTATTTTGAGTGGAAGTCTTGCATCCCATATTCTATAGCCACCGTCAGGACACCCGAAATGGCATCGGTTTCACTTAACATAAAGTATGGATCCCGAATCGTTTATGCTGATGATGTAAGGAGCCAAGCACCACCGCATGCGCCGTGGAGAAGTATTCAAGGAACTTCACTACCTACTGTGTACTGTCTGATGATAACTGATGATCTCACATTCTGACATAGATCTCAGTGTGCCAACTTGATGACAAATTGGCAAACTAATCCTCCTAGTTCACGGGTGCCAAAGTGCCCTCGATTGGTATCTTTACTGCTACTGTAGTTCCCTGTCCCCGTGGCTCGCTACGAGCGACGTGCACGCCTGCACGGTGGCCTCCCCAGGCCAAGCGACGGGTCAGAGATACGCCTGGCTGCCCCCCCGTCACGCACGTACCCCGCAGAAGCACCCAGCAGAGCACATCCGTCGCGTCGGTGCTGTCGCTATGCCTCGCCGACCCGACCCGAGCCCGACGCGCTGCAGCCTGCGGCACGCCGCGCGCACTGTAGCCTCGCTGGCTCGGGTGAGGGAGACGGAGACAGCGACGCGCGCGCGCGCCCGATCCTGCCGCCGCCGCGGCGGTGTGGCAGCGGACGGAACGTGCACGACGCCGACGCGGGGTAGATAGGGGGGGGGGGGGTGGGGGGTACGGGAACGGACGGCCCCGCGCGTCCCTTTTCCCGGTGTGGCGCCCGGCTTCCTGCGCTGGTTCCTGCTGGGGCCATGGCCAGCCGCCCAGGACGTGGGTGCTGCGTGTGCTGCCCGTCGCCGTCTGCGGCCTCTCCCCTCTGATCCGAGTCTATCTGAGGCATGTTTGGTACTAGTTGTTATAGAACAACTTCTCCTTAAATTATACTAGTAGCTCATAAACTAAAAGTTAGGCAGACACTTCAAAAGAGAATAACTTATGTCCATAATTTGTTTTTTTATTTTGTACTAGGAGAAACTATTTTGCACAAGCTGAAAATAGTAGCCTTTTTAGCTTATCCTTTTGAGAAGATGATGGATAAACTGTTTCGCCATGCGATTCTACAGGACAAGTCAGATGATCTAGAATAAGCTGATAAACTATTTTATTAGAGAATTCAGTGCAAAAGCTTTTTTTTTGCATAATCTGAATTCCTACCAAACGAACCCGAATATCTGATGATGAAGGCTCTACCTGATGTGGTAGGTACTACTCTTGATCTTTTTACCCCCACGGTTTGATCTAAGTCGGTATAGCATGAACTTACAAGTTGTTCAGATGCATATAAAATGCAAGATGTAAGGATGGTAAAAGTTCACAGGCCAGTCTAAATCCAACAATCTACTTACTGCACATGGTTACGGATAATGATGGTCCATAAGCAGGGGACCAAGTCGTAATTTGAGCCCAAACTTATTCGGGAAATAGGTAATCTGCGGGCTAATATCACAACTAGATCTGAGCATTTTTGTCCGGCCTGGCCCATGGATCTCGTAGGACGCCGCTTGGTCACAAGAATAATGTATTTGAAAAAGGAAGATCGGTGTGTGCATTTCAATTAGGATAAAGCAACATATTGTGGCCTAAATGAGACGTGCTACATCAAGCTAATATAACTTTACTAATCTTTGTAGGACATTCTAGCTTGGCTAATGGAGCTAGTAGCTAAAGATTGTAACCCTATTTTGAATGAATAAAAGCTCTCGTAATGCCATAAAAAAAGTTGTAGGGAATTTCCGAATGATGTAAAATTGTGTTCTTTGTGGGATAGAGCGTGTACGTAATTGTCTTTGACATTATGATCAATAGATTGGGGCTTGATGGAACGGGTTGAAGTTAAACTCTTGCTTCTGACCTGAGTTAAGTCTGATCACGTGCCGATATGTATGAGTTGCGCAAGTCGACTTGCCAATTTGAGCTACTAACAGTAACAGTCTACCCAGTACCAAGGACAGCTGCGTTATCTTGATGGTTGATGCTATCTATCCTACTCATGTAATCATGAATTGTCCCTATCAGATTCCAGGCGGCAGTTGGCATGAACCCTTAACCAAAACAAAGTCAGCGCCTCTGCCATGCGACTAATGATATAGCAAATTGATGCATTACGCGGATATATACCAGGTCAACGGGTTTAGCTCATCATCTCTCCTCCTTTCTTCCAACTTCCAACCAGGAGAGCAGGCGAGAAGAAACCTAGAGACCATTTTTCAAAAAAAGAAGAAGAAGGAAACCTTGAGACCATTTTTCAAAAAAAGAAAAGAAAAGAAAAAGAAACCTAGCGACCGTGTGTAGCTATTAATTTGCGCTTGGCAAAAGTCAAGCCAAAACAGAGACTACCATATGGGCTGTGTCTCCAGGGCAATCAATACGAGCATGTCGTCAAGTATGGATGGAAATGTTTGCACTTGCAGCGGTACTTGGCAGCGACAGGTGCATTGTCGTCGCGCTGCGGAAGAAGCTGCTGGAGATTTTTGACGGGGGAATTCGTCAAAATTTGTACAAGCTGATCCGAGCAATTATCTTCAGTGTACCGGCGTCCTACTCGGAGTAAAAGCGCAGCTACTCGACATTTTGCAGCGTGCATTCATCAACGCGCCTGAATTCCACGCCGACGACAAAGACGGCCGAAGCAGAGAGTCGCTTTGTTTGACAATCGGATAGGAGCAGAGAGCAATTATCTTCAGTACTGCTGGTGTGAAGAGGAATCGCGAAGGGAAAATTCAGCAACAAAGAGAGTAGTACCGTAACACCGGCACGTACGTCCCTTCTGGTACATGCGTACGTGTAAAGAACAAGTAGTGTCCCGATCCAAGAGGTACCACTGGTCTGGTACACTCTACACGTGCGCGAATTGAAGAAGATCTTGTGCTTCCTCTTTTTTTTTTTTTTTAGAAAAATAAGATCTTGTGCTGTGTCCGTCCTGTGCAGATAGCTGCTGTGATTCTGGGGGGCGCCCTGTCGGCCTCGGCCCTGTACATTCTTAGCCATGGCCCATGAGCCCATGAGAACTAACGGTTGTCTTAACTCCCAGAACCGACCACGACGACCATGATGTGCCCATGAGTGCCAACACGGTCGACCCAGGGGCGTGCAGGCTCACAATCGATGTCGTTCCAAATCAGATCACCCCGGCCCTCGCCAATCTGAGGGTGTGTTTAGATTGGGAAAGATTTTCGAAAAAACACTGTATATCTAAAAACACTGTAGATGAGTAGTGTTCTGTGAGTGGGTGGAATATGATGAATAGGGAAAAGTTAGATAAATAGTGTTTTTTTTAATAGAAAAGTTTGGTATCTAAACACACCAAGGGCTGCCTGTCCGCTCCCCCCCCCCACCCACCCACACTTGTCCTGTGCAAGTGGAGACGCTAGCAACAGCCCGATGGTGGTGGATGCACGGCGAGCCGAGACAGGTCGTGGCGACCCTGTGGGCTCCCCGTGCGCGACATGGGCGCGCAACCGTAGGGCCCTGTCGCCGTCCGTGATCGCGCAGCAAATTAAAAGCACATGATCATGTGTTCATGTCGAGCAGTCGGCCGGCCTTGTCGAAATCATCAGCGCGTGATGGCACGTACAACCGCGCGCAGGGGGATGGCTCGCCGCCGTCGAGATCTACGCGCGGACCGGACGGTCGATGTGGGGGAGAGGAGACGGCGGTCGGCTGCGGTTGGTTAGTTACGACGAGGTCGACGACATTGGGGGGTCCGCCGCCGGCCGGGCCAGGCGCGTAGGGCCGTGCCGTGGCGCATGGCCCCGGCTGGCCACCCGTATGGCCAACTGGTGGGGCACGGCGGCGTGAGCCGGTCCAGGCCTCGCCTCCGCGGCGCGGGGTCGGGACGTGGACCGTGCGCGCGGCGCTGGGGACACGGGCTCTCGCCGTGTTCGGGAGGGGAGAGGGGTAGGGACGCCGCGCGGGCGCTTGCTCGCCCGGCCGTGGACAGGCTCAGGTGCAGGTTCCCCGCGCCGTGTTGTTTGCATCGCGTCGTGGATATGCTGACCTGATGTACATACAAGACTGCACGGCGGATTCTGACGTGCGCAGCGCAGGTCACGTATGTTTCCAAGCTTCTGCTGGCAGCCGGCGAAGGCGAGGATGTGTGCGTTCATTTTAGGTTCTTGATATCGGTCGTGCATTGTCGCCCCTCCTGCACTTCTTAGACATGAAAGTATGAAAGCGTACAATTGCGGTTAATTAGTTGAGCTTCTCTTGCGTACGCTCTCGCATCAAGGTTTATTCTCTTACCGTCATTTTTAAGCCATCGGAGCTGATGTGTCTGACATCAACTCACCGAAGAACGTAAGAGCAGAAAAAGATTTTTTTTTTTTTTTTGAGAAAGACCAGAAAAAGATGGAAGCTAGACTAGTTTTCGTGGTCCGAGGAGGAACGGCCCACCAAGGCCCGAGGGAAGATAGATACAAGAAGGGCCGACGAAGCCCATGTTAGTATGTTACTGCATCATAAGCATAACTGATAACATTTTCCAGACCCTACAAAGTAACATTGCTATGTACACAGACATATAAAATGCAAACCATACGATATGGTGATTGACAATCTAGCAGAAGATGACGTGTTATTGACATTCTCCGCTAAGAAATCGTTCTTCTTTCTCTTCTCTCCTAGCTAAGTAGTTCATGCACTCGGTGAAGTCAGAGTCTGTTGCAAGATCCGAATAGACACTGTCGTCGCTTACCATACCCATAAACTCCATTCTCATCAACCCGAAGCCGATTAGCTCTTCATTGTCAAGTTTACGTTTCCCACAAGCCATTTCCTCGAAGTCTGTTTCACGCCCACGATATGTCCCAAAATCTGGATGCACAATCTTAATTCCTTGAAACTCACAATGAAAGCATCTACCTGTTGTCAAAATTATAATAAGGACATATATCTCATCAGCATCTGAAAGAAAAGGTCTACCCTTTTTTATTGTTTCTGAAAATTAAATACCGACGAAAAGCATTTAAAATATTCAGCATATTAATAAAAATTAACTACATATTGATGCATCTTGGGTTTCCAGGTCGCATTTGGTATGCGTTGTAAGACCATTTTGGTCTTTTCCCCTCTCTTAATGCAAAGATACACAACTCTCCTAAAAAAATAAATACATGTTATTAGGTCCTACTCTTCTGAAATGTCTAATCATTATTGAGGGTGAACAGGTGGTCTTGAGAGCACCAATGTAGCTTGATTAAAAAAATTCTACACTACAACAGGAGCACGGAATACTTAACCGCTGCTACTAATCACACGTCACGAAACTTAAGACTAGTCACACATCATGAAGTTTAATAGTGTTAGCTCACGTAGGAACACAGAAACCATGCAGTTTGCAATATGCTCACAAGAATCTAAATGAGGATTAAGATGAAAAGGCTAATGAGCCAGATACTGAACAATAGCACTTGTATGTTGCAGATAAAGGTCAGGCATCAACAGATCTTTTGTCTATCATGTCACAATTTTGGTTACACACAAGCCATGCAAAGGCTATGGGCGGCAGGTGCCTGGTGCTGAAAACCAGTAATGATTGATGGCACCAATTTAAATGATGGAAGGTTTCCTTTCAATTTGAATTTCAGTGGGTTCTAGAACAACTGAAAAAGGTGGGAAACTGGAGGGGGATTGCAAACCATAGTAGGATTTCAAATCCTGTAATGGTAAATCAGGTGGACAATACCCATAGTTTGCGCATCAAAGGAGCATTGTTAATGGTACCTTAGCTTATAACTTAGGACATATGTTGTCTTCTTATTTAGGGTGAGTTTAGATTGGGAGAAAAAATACTGTAGATCCAGAAAAACACTGTAGATCGCGCCGGGAAGCGTGTTCTGTGAGTGGGAGGGATGGGATGAATAGGGAAAAGTTGGATGAATAGTATTTTTTTTGGAGAAGTTAGGTGAACTAAACTCACCCTTACTATTATTTACTACTATTACGAATGTCAGGACATACCAGAATCTGAAGGCGACACCAGCACAGTGCAGAGTGAAGGTAGTTTGTCTAGCCCCTTTTCATCATTGCTGCACTCCAGGAAAAAAAGATTGGGAGCCATGTCATCAAGATGCGAACCCTTTGGTCTTGCCAAAAAATTGATATGAGAGTACGGGTATCCTTCCTCATTCAGAATGTAAGAATGCTTGCCGTCCTCAGGTACCTCCGAATTCACACCACAGATAATATGGAGATCATATTCGGTTCCCTGTAAGTTGTAACAAGGCAGTCAGTTTAGTACAGTTGTTTACCAAAGCTAGATCAATATTTACCATAATCAAAAGTAGCAAAGAATAGGAACACAAGAGCATCAGCTAGCAACCTTTTCTTTTGCATATTTCAGCAATGCAGCTTCCACTTTTCTGCGGATGTGATATTGAGTAGCCCAGAAATTATGCTGGTTGTGCGAGACAATTTTGGCTGCTTGTGGAGTCAATTTTGGAATCAATGGAACTAATTTTCCTGGGTAAGACTTCTGTGAAAAATAGTTTGAGATGAGCTCCACATCGCTGGGCATGAGCGTCTTGTTAATCCATAGCGACGACTCAATAATGTGAACTATCTTTGGACTGGTTGACATGGAGAATTCTGCTTGCGCATCAGGGTGAGGATTCCATGCTGCTTCTGCTGCAGCCTTGTAGGCAGCCTCATAAGAGCCGGGTATATCTTGGTTTTGCATTGCTGTGAAAATGACATCTTGAATGCTAGCATTGGAGCGGAGAAGGTACATCATGGCATCGTGTTCAGACAATGCTGGGAAGAGCTTGTTTAGGAAAGCAAGGAGACCATTGAGGGAGCGGCATTCAACGCGCATGAGGCTCTTGGTGCTGATCATATCCACCTCAAACTGTACATGTGGAGGGAACGCGGTGTCAAACCAGATGGTGTTGAGGATGATGTTGGTGACAGGGTCATCAGCTGGACCAAAACAGTGCCCAGCACGTAGCAGACCGCGGTGATGGCGTCTGCGCAGGGCATCCCTGGGAAGCTGCTCAATTGCCTTGAGGTATAACACATAGATTTTTTCCAGAAGCAAATACTTCAGAGTTTCTGTGAATTCAAGAGGAAACCTTTCCAAGCTGCTGTTTCCTCTGATGTAGCGATTTAACATAGATTTTTTCCAGAGGCCTGGTCTATTCCCTGTAGTGACACTAAGAGCATAGACAGATGGCAGTTTAGGATGAGAACGGTTAGGAGAATGGCTAGAGGCTGGGCCTCCAATGAGGTGGCCCTCCTAAATAAGAAAAAAGTAGAGCTAGCTGAGGAATACAATAGACTAGATTCCATCGCTGAGAGTGGTAATCTCCCAGCCCAAGGTCTGGAAAGACTTAAAATGGTAGCAGATGAACTTAGTAGGATCTGGGCCCTTGAAGAGATCAAAGCTAGACAAAGATCCAGAGATAGAGATATTTTAGAGGGAGATAGGAACACTGCCTGTTTCCAGGCAGTGGCTAACCAAAGAAGTCGTAAGAAGACGGTAGAAAGTCTGAAAGGTCCTGATGGTCTTGTCACAGATCAAGCAGGCATGCTTAAGGTAGCTGTTGATTTCTATAAAAACCTTTTTGCCAAAGAACCCAGGGAACCTATCACCCTGAAACACGATTTCTGGGATAGAGAGGAACTAGTTACACAGGTAGAAAATGAGATTCTAGTGGCTCCTTTTACTGAACAGGAAATTAGAGATGCCATTTTTAGTAGTTACGCTGAGGGAGCCCCAGGCCCTGATGGCCTCTCCTTCATTTTTTACCAAAAGTTCTGGGATATTCTTAAGGAGGATCTAGTGAACCTCTTCAACGATTTCCACAAAGGGGAACTAGACCTCCAGAGGTTAAACTTTGCTATGCTCACGCTGACCCCAAAGGTCGAAGGGGCCAACGATATGAAACATTTTCGCCCTATTAGTCTGATAAATTGTAGTTTTAAAATTTTCTCAAAAGTCCTAACTGCGAGACTGGGGAACATCTCCCAGAGACTTATCGCTCAAAATCAAAGCGCGTTTATCCTTGAGAGTGTGGTTGTGGCTCACGAGGTAGTTCATAGTGTACACATTAGTGGTCAGACTGGCATCATCCTCAAATTAGACTATGAAAAAGCCTATGATAGAGTAGATTGGAACTTTCTTTTTGAGGTCCTCTCGTCTAGAGGTTTCTCTCCTATCTGGATATCCTGGATTGAAAGAATTGTGAAAGGTGGTTCAGTTGGGGTTAACCTAAACGGGGAGGAAAGCTCCTATTTCAAACCGGGAAAAGGTCTAAGACAAGGGGACCCCATCTCACCTTTACTTTTCAACTTAGTTGGAGATGTTTTAACGAAAATGCTTTGGAAAGCCAAAGAGAGTGATCTAATTAAAGATCTTTTAGTAGACTTTCAGAGAGGAGGGATTGTGTCACTGCAGTATGCAGATGATACAATTTTATTCTCTCAAGCTGACGAAACGTGTGTTAAAAACCTCAAATGTATCGTGGTCTGGTTCGAAAGGATCTCTGGTATGAGAATCAATTTCCATAAAAGTGAAATTATCCCACTTAATTTGGATGAGACCTCTATCCATAGACTAGCCCATATTGTAGGATGCCCAATTGGGACCTTACCAATTAAATATCTTGGTGTCCCCCTCCATCATGACAAGCTTAAAAGGGAGGATATCCAACCTTTAGTAGATAAGGTGATTAAAAAGATAGCTAGCTGGAGAGGGAGGCTTCTCTCCCAGGCTGCCAGGGTGACCCTTATTAAAACCTGCTTAGCAAGTATCCCAGTCTACCTTCTCTCTTTCATCAAATTCCCTAAATGGGTCATTAAGACTCTCAATACACACCTAGCTAACTGCCTCTGGAACGACTCTGATGGGCACCATAAATACCATTTAGCCAACTGGGAAAGTGTTAGCATGAGAAAAGAATTTGGGGGCTTAGGAATCCCAAACCTTAGAGATCTTAACCTCTGCCTCCTAGGCTCCTGGATTAGGAGATATCAGATGGATGATGGTAAGCTTTGGAAAAAGCTTATCGATCACAAATATAACACTTCCAATCCTAATCTCTTTTGCACCAGGGACAATAATGCTTCTCAATTTCTCAAAGGGTTCATGTGGGCTGCCAAAGCAGCCAAAATGGGTTTAGCTGGAAAATAAGAGATGGTAGAAAGATTAAATTCTGGGAAGACAATTGGCTTGGTCACTCCAGCCTAGCGATTAATTACTGGGATCTCTATGTTTTAGTCAATGAAAAAACAGCTACCATAGCTGATCTGTGGGATGGCGTAAACTTTAAATGCTCATTTAGGAGAACTGTAGATTCTAGGCTCATGGTGATGTGGCAGGAAATTCTACAGTTAGCCTCTACCATCTCTGTCAGTGAGGAGGAAGACTCGATGGTCTGGAAATTTTCTTCCAACGGGACATACTCCTCCCAATCTTTATACAAGATTATTAACTTTAGAGGTATCACCCCGGTATATATTTCTAGTATTTGGTCCCTGAAAATTCCTCCAAGAGTCCAGTTTTTTCTCTGGCTCTTAGGAAAGAATAAAGTGCTTACTAGAGATAACCTGGCCATTAGGCAAGAAGTAGAGAATAAATCTTGTCTTTTCTGTGAAGAAATGGAATCCAGTAGTCATCTGTTCTTTAACTGTGTGGTAGCTAAGTGTATGTGGTACCATATCTCACAAACTGTAGGTGCTAATCTTGGTGACTCCTTTGAGTCCATTGGTTCAAAATGGCTTAGTAATAAGAAGTATTTGGCTATCAATATGATTACCTCTGCCGCCCTCTGGGGTCTTTGGAAGCTAAGAAACGATTTCTGTTTTCAGAATGCAGCTTGGAGAGATATGAATTATCTGCTGAAAAGGATCCTACAGTTGGCACAAAATTGGATAATTTTGTGTCCTCAAAACAGGGTCGAAGAATTGAAAAGCCACTTATCCAAGATCTCGACAGCGGCAAGAAGTCCAGGAATGCTGACTTGGAGAACAACCAGATGAACGGCAACCCGACAACTTCGAAGACCTGGTCTGGGCAAATGACAGCAACCCAGCAGAGTACTCAGGAGATGATCAAGTCAATGACAGCTGAGGAAAAAGATAGCCTAGTTAGCTGCTCTTGTTAGTTTTGCTTCTTTCGCTCCAGGTCGTCATAGTTTGGGTACTCGTTCCTCGTCTGTAATGTCCATGGATGGCTCATCCAGTAATACTCGGTGCTGTAACTGATAATCTCAGTCTTTTAAATAAAGACGGGGGCTACACCCTAAAACTCTAAAAAAATGTAGCGATTTAACCGGATAGTGGCGAGCTGGACAGGTTTTGTTGAGCCGGCTAGCTGCTCGACAGGTTCCTCGAGCAATTTCTGGAGCCGGCTGATGGCTTCAGTAGAGAGACGGCCATCAATTGTCAGAATCCGCCAGATTTGGTCGACGCGCGAGGCCAGCGAGAGTGACCTAGCTGCAAAGATGTCGGATTGCGAGGCGGCGATGGCAGCGCACCTGAGGGCTATCTCCATTGTTGGGGAGGAGATCGGGCACAATCTGCCTCCAATTCCCCGAATGCGCTCGATGAGGTGGACGGCGGCGAGGAGATCGGCCTTGGCCAGGGCGAGGTACTGCAGGGCCTCCGAGACGGGCAGATAGCGGAAGTAGCAGACGAGGAACGTGATGAGGCCCTCGAGCGAGCGCTGCGCGATGGTCCTCCTCTTCCTCATCCGGGCGCCTCTCAGGATGGGAGGGAGGCAGAAGATGCCGCTGGCATCCGTGGTGATCTCGGACATGGCCTCGTCCCTAACCGTCCGGACTTCCTCCTCCTCCGCTGTTGCCTTCCTCTTCCTCCCCTTCTTGCTGCTCTCCGACTCATCCGATTGCGCGCCGTCGTTGGCCTCGGGTGAGGGCTCCAAGGAACAGACGGTGTTGGCGACGATGTTGGAGACTGGGTCCAGTCGGCCGAAGCAGACGCCGGCCTCGAGGAGGCGCGGGATCAGCAACGGCATCTCCTCCACCGGGAGCCGGTCCAGCGCCGCCTCGTAGTAGCCATGGATATACCCGAGGAGCTCCGACAGCACAAGGCTACGATCCTTCGGCGCCGACGAGGGAACGGACCCGCCGCTGGACATCGGAAGTCCGGAGGGAATAGATTTGTAACGAACTCTTGATCGTGAAGGAGAAATTTTGATATTTGACCTCCAATATGTGGCGTTTCACTTAATTCATAAAATTTTAGAAATTTAACCTTATATCGTCCCCTTCTCCGTTTCTCCGTCACCCCCCGCTCGCCTCAGCCACCTTCCTCTCCCTCCCCGCGCCGCTCCCCGAGGCCGCCCACGATGTCGCCTCAGCCCTGCTCGACTCGCCCCAACCTGCCCTCCTTCCGCGTGGAGCGCTACCTCACCGCTGACCAGACCGCCGCACGCCGCCACGCCGAGCAGCTTAAGTGGCAGCAGGAGTCGTCCCGGCCTCCGACGTCGCCAAGTTCAGCGGCCCCATGCCCTGCCTCCGGGCCTCGCGCTCCTCCTCATCCGCGCGTCCCGGGCGGACGGCGCGCGCCGGGAGCTGGCCCGCCAGGCGGCCAGGATGGTCATAGCCGCCAACGGGGAAGCCGCAGCCGAGCACAGAGCGGAGCCGCGTGAGCTCGCATCGTGCTCCGACGAGGCCTGGGCGCGCGTGGATCGGCGTCGACGGATGGGGTACGGGGCGCGGCGGCGGAACAGAAGCCTCGACATATTTGTTGTGCGACTGGCTATTTATTTTTGTTTTTTTATGTGCTCCGACATATCGGTTCCTTCCCTCCATCTCTCGCCCAAGACCTAACCCTGACCAATCGAAATCACCGAACCTTGCCATGGCGGCGGCGGCGGCAGCGCAAGACCATACTCACCGGAATCCCTAACGTGGTGAAGGACGAGGAGGCAAAGCGTACCTTCCCGCCGGGCACCGACATCTCCGTCGCCTACAACGAGCTCCCGAGCGCCTCCGTGCTCACCTCCCCGCCCTACCCGTACAACAACTACCCCAACATCGCCGCCGCCGACCCGTCCGGGCTTCTCCTCCTCAGGGCCAAGCATCCTTTCGGCGAATTCTCGGCGAAGGTCACCTATCACCTCTGCGACGCGCGCACCGGAGAGGTCATCTCCCTCTGCAAACACCGGTGCCTCATGGGCTCACACGGCGACAATGTCGGCCTCATCATGAGGGGGGACCGCTGCTTGGTCGCGGAGCTCCAGCCCAAAATCGACGGCACCGGCCGTGCCACGCTCCTCTGCTACTCGGTTGGGGAGTATCGATGGGTCGAGACGGAGCTCGCCTACTCGCCCCCGCTCCGTCGGCAGCGCTACTGGTTTGGCCATGGCGTCATTTCCCACGGCGGCATGCTCTGGTGGGTCGACCTCTCCTACGGCCTTCTCGCCTGTGATCCCTTTGCCGACGAGCCTGAGCTGATGCATGTCCCCCTCCCGCGAGTCCTCGACGAGCTGCCGGTTAAACCGATGAACCACAGCGCCTACTGCTGCGTAAAGGTTAGTGGCGGAAGGCTGAGATACGTGCAGATCCACGGCAGTCCCGACTCGCCGGTGGTCAGCACGTGGGCGCTCTCCGACCCGGTCTCCGCTGGGGAGTGGGTTCCCGAGCGCAGGGTGTGCTTGGCTGAGATCTGGGGCGGCGAGAGCTACCTGGAAACCATGCTGCCACGAAGCATGCCTTCCCTTGCACTCCTCCACCCCGTGGATCCGGACAAGGTTTACTTCTTCTTGGGCTCGAGCATTTTCGCTGTCGACCTGCAGCGTAAGATGGTTGCTGAATTCACTGAGTTTGGAATGCCTGACCTGCCTTTCGGTCGGATGGCCTCCTCCCACTTCGTACACGCATGGCAGTATGACCCTTCACGAAGCCGTATGTATCTCCACTATCTTATCTTCTTAATTGCTGCTTTATTCATTTGATGATTAGCAGCTTTTCCTGAATGCTATATCTATATTATAACCTTACTATGGCATGATCATCACTTTCCTGTTCATATGTTCCTGCTGATCATCATTATCCTGGATAGGTTAATGAGATGGAAACTGCCTTCACCTGGTTACTAGCCTAAATAATAATTTTAGGATCCCAAAACTAAAATTAGACTTGGAGTTTTCCCTTGGTTTTCAGATCATTTTAGCTAGAAAAGATACACAAGTTCCAGAGTACTGATGTAAACAAGGAATAAGTTGTTATATATTTACACCTGTACAATACTCACTTGTATAGCTCCATTCAAGGAAATTGCTAGATCATACTTAGCCTGCAGTAACTATATAGGTTCATAATGGTTTATCTATTATTCATTAGAAATGGTTTGTTAGCATGTCTATGTTATTGTTAATTGATGGAGAACCGTCAAACAGTTCAATTGGCAGTCATGTGTCATTGAATAGGAAATTAGGAACGGTATCGTCCCTTTTTAACACTGTAAGAGCATAAATGTGTTCAGTTGTTACAGTTTCACAATTCACATAGAAGACTCACGGGCCACTTAGCTCCTGTGGGTAGATCTTTTAGATATGGTGTTTCTCTGTAGTAAAATTAAGCAGTTTCTAAAGCTTATACATTCTTTGTTGCAAGTATTAACCAACTTGCTCACCTTAACCACGGTATTTTCTTGGCTTTGAAGGGTACACGCGTAAGGAAGGCGAAGGAGCTTGCTGCGCAGCGGAGGTGACCCTATACTCATCCCTAATCTGCATTGGCATATAGCTTCCGTAAAGTATGACAGTTTTTCAGGGCTTAATACGAGTGTCCTTTTGTTGATTCAGGTTCTGTGCTAGAATCCACAAACGTATCTCCCGTGCAACTGGTATGTACTTTATGATGATCTATCAAATTCTTCCATTGCAATTGCAACTGATGGCTGTGATGTTTCCTGGACCGGGCTTGTATAAAACGGATTGAATTCATACTTGTCTGTATCAGTGCTGTATTTGTGTATTCTTGCCCACTTATTTTCTTAGCTGGGCCAAAAAATTTATGCCACAGAGCTTATTTTCTTCGGTGCATTTTCAGGTGCAAAATACGATGGATCCCGAAAATCTTTAAGCAGGCGGTACCAAAAGGCTTTGAGGATGATGACACCTGCTCATGTGTTTAAAAGGAGGGGAATCTCCGAAGTAGATTTGCATCGGCTTTCGTCATTAACAATGAACGAAGTGGGTAGAGGAGCATGAGTGCAGTTGATGCTTCACTCTTAGATAAGAATTATTGTGAAATCTTCCTGAATCTAATATCCTGCGAGGTACTCGTCCTCTTATGTGGGAGTGGCCTCAAATAGTGTTTACATGAGATCACTTTAGATACTAGTGGAATATTTATGTTCGCGTCATGAGTTACAAAACCGATGGTAAATGGCAGGGTAGGCAGGGTATTGGTACTGCTGACATTGACCAGCAGAGAATGTGGCAAGAAAACTGAACTGCTATTAAGGTCGCGAGTCTTCATTTTTAATTTCTTCTGCAGTTTGCACTATTGGAATGCCATTTTAATTGAGAATCACATCTACTACTTCACTCTATCTAGCTTAAACTACAACACATGCAAGATCTAGGTGATCTAGATTGGTTATCTCTAACTCTCTCTTGCTATATTCGGTGTTTGACTTTTTAGTAGATTAGATCCATTTTCATCATCTCGCAAACCAAAGGAAATCTTTGCTTGTTAGATTGCTTCTATCTCTTTAGTTCGGTTGATTGATAAACCTAGGGAAAGGCTATGATGATCCGTACACGTCTATGGGTCGTCAGCATCAACAGGCGGCAGTCATTAGTTGGGTCATCAACGTCGACAGGCGGCAGCCATTAGCTCAAAAAACGACACTCAAAGCATCACATAGTTTCAATCATCATGTTGTAAAGGTGTCCTTGGTAGCTTACATATGACAAATGAGATGAATGAAGCCTTTATGCATCCATATGAGCTCATATCAAATACAATTATCAAATAACTTTATTTTTTTATTTGGTATTAGAATCAAATTAATATTATTGACGTAATAAAAGATGACGACTCAATGTTGTTTCATATTAGAGACAAAATTACTTAAATTATGATATATGCCGTCTAACAAAGATATTAATCTGTCCACTCAGGAAAGTGGTATGTGATTTACAAAACAAATGGGTTAGGATAAAGTGCACCAACGTAAGATCCTCATGAAGTCAATAGAAAATCTAAAATACATCTATGTTAAGAAAAAAGCAATGACGGACTAGCAAATAGAAGAGTTGATAAAATACAATAAGATCAATATATAGACTATAACAACTATTCAAAAAGTGAAAACACAAAGCCACTATGGCTAAAAGACATTGCAGGTTGGTCAACTCACTCATGAGACATCACTAGATTGAAGAATAAGTTAAAGGATAAGCAAACTAAGTAAGTTAAATATATAGATCCACATAATATTGAGCCATATTCGCTAACCTCCCTGGACAACTAAGTATATAAAAGGCTAAAAGCTGCAAGCTCACTCATATCTTATTCTTAAACCTATGAATAAATTTTCACGTAACTAAAAATATAACATAAACTCACATGAAAAGTTACATTAATTTTTTACAAATATTGTGATGGAAAATATAATAGCATGGCCTAACTCTATTTGGATAAAAGACCAATAACATATTTAATAAATTTATATTTAAGTAATAAAAATATTAGCATTGTAAAAGCCTAACTACTTGCGTTATTTGCGCAGGCCATCTTGCTAGTTGCAACTGTTTTAACTGTCCAACAAGCAACAACCTAACAAACACAATAGCAATTTAGCATAGGAGAGCAAGATGCCTATGATAATCCTGCTAAAATATCCTGCATGGTTTCTGCGAGCACGAGCAACCCCGGCTCCATGGACATGTCAGTGATCAGCCGAGTCTTCCCCGAGAAGCTCTTTTTGTGCTTCCTCCTCCTCAGTAACTACGTTGTTCAGCCAAACAGCGAAGTCATAGCCCATACAAGGATCAAAATAGAGGCTATCATCCTCACTTGAGAAACCCACAGACTTAATTTCAAAAAAACCCCACAAACTCAATAGACATCCTCTCCGCAATAATAAGCCCTTCGTTGTTGATTTTCCGTTTCCCACAAGACATTTCCTCGAAGTCTGTTTCACGCCCTCTGTATGTTCCAACAACTGGATGTACGATCTTTTTTCCTTTGTACTCACAATGAAACACCTACCTGTTCCAAAAGAATGGAAAACTCTCGAAGAATGAAAGCAAGCCAAAAACAAAAAGGGACCAAAAGTATCTTTCTAATAATTGCAAAAAATAAACTTCAAGAGGATGCATATAAAATTTTCAGAGTAAACAACAAAGACCACAGGGATTTTTACATGATGCCCAATTATTCTTGTGAGAGATGGGTGGGCTTGTGAGCACAAATGTGGGATTATACATCATTTTGCTGCTTAGCTCAAAAGCCATCCATTATTAATTCTAACACCAAGTACAGGTTGGTACTACTCATCCAAAAAGTTTATACTATTAGCTCACATAGGATACACAGAAACCATACAAAATGTGCCAATATTGCTCTCCAGAACCCACAAGGGAAAGAGGATTAAGCAATGATAGATGGCACAATCAAGGTTGGAACAATAGCACTTGTCACACATTTGCAAGTAAATGTGAGGTACAAAGCCTTGAGATAAAGCAGCCACAGAAGCAGTCCTACGATTATTAGCTGGAGCTGGAACTGCAGACCAACAAGGCAACAACTAGGAGGAAATAATAATGCAGATCATGATTTGCACATTAAAACATCAATGTTAAAATACTTTATACTTATATACACCTGGAGCAGATATGCATTTTTTTAGAATACACACAAGAGCAGCATATCTTTTGTATTAATAAGAAATGTGCAGCTTATATTTAATAGCAGTGCAAGTGTGAGATCATACCAGAATCTGTAGGCGACTCTAGGTCAGTGCAGCTTGAAAACAGTCTACCAAGGTCTTCTTCACCATTGCTGCACTCCATAAAGAAAAGATTGTGAGCAGTATTATCAGTCTGTGAACCCTTTTGTCTTGCCAGAAAATTCAGACCTTGTTTAGATCGTCAACTTTCACCAACTTATTTTGCCAACTTGTCACATCGAATGTTTGGACACTAATTAGGAGTATTAAACATAGGTTAAAAAAACTAATTACATAGATAAACTCCACATTGTGAGACGAATCTATTAAGCTTAATTAATTTGTCATTAGATACTGTCATACTATAGTAACCCGTCATTAAAAATGCGCTAATTATGGCACATATTAGGCTTAATAGATTTGTCTTGCGATGTAGAGTCCGTCTGTGTAATTAGTTTTATAATTCTATCTATAAAAGAATGAGTAGAATTGAAAACGTTTCTCACCTAATTTGGGTCCACGATACCCCTCACGCTGGACCCACCTGTAAGGGTCAACAAAGATGAGAAAAGGGTCAAACCCACCAAAATCGATAGTTAGAGAATGTTTCTGCTAAAAATATAATTATTTTGGTACCTACGGTTTCGTACCCAGCCGTGGTACCCTCCTGAGTCGTGTTTTGTTTGGGCAATAGCGTTGTGCGTAGACGTACGGACTCTGGAGGGCATGGACGTCAGGACTTAGGAGACAGGCGTTCACCTTGCAGTGATTCCCGTGTCTGTGCGCGTGTGTAGCGTGTCCGTCCATACTAGGGCTTGTTTAGATGAGGGGGGTAAAGTTGGCGAAAGTTGACGAAATGTCACATCCATCCTTTTGACACTAATTAAGAGTACTAAATATAGACTAATTATAAAACTAATTACATAGATGGACTATACATCACAAGATGAATCTATTAAGCCTAATATGTGTCGTTATTAGCGCATTTTTAATGACGGGTTACGGTAGCATGACAGTGCCTAATGATGAATTAATTAGGCTTAATAGATTCGTCTCACGATGTGGAGTCCATCTATGTAATTAGTTTTATTTTATACCTATGTTTAATAATCCTAATTAGTGTCCAAACATTCGATGTGACAAATTGGCAAAATAAGTTGGCGATCTAAACAAGACCTAATTTGTTTACCAACCAGAACTTGCATGGACGTTGTTTGTTGACTTTGTGTTCTCGTTGAGGCTCCCAATGGCGATGGAGCACCCAGGATGGTCATGGCGAGTAGGCGGACGCCGGCTCCCCGGCTAGCCAGGACGTTGCAGCCCTAGGCAAGATTGAGCCGCCCTCGATCTGCTTGTTGATGCATCGAGCACGTGCCTCAATGCCATCCGCAGCAAGGAAAGGAGAAGCTTCACTATCACAAGCTCCACAAGATCGATCTCATATGCGTTGACAAATTAAAAAATTCCGGTTTTTGTAAAATTATTTTCGTGGTATCTACAACGCGTCTATACACAACAATATTGACATGATCATACGAGGAGAACTTGGGCCTACATTAGGGCATGTATTACACTAATTGTCTGCTCTGGTCGATAATTGAAAATGTTTGTCACCGACATCTGACTCATACATGTTATGTTGGAACCACCTGTAAGACCCAAAGGGAGATGGGAGGGGTGACCCATCAAAATTGCGAGTTGTAGATTGCTTCTGACAAATAAAAAATATCTTTTTTGGAACTCCAATTTCTTACCCGCCAGCTCTTGCACCACGTGCGTGTCGCACGTGCGTCTTTGCTAGTTAGACTATATTTAGTACTCCTAATTAATGTCAAAAGGATAGATGTGACATTTCGCTAACCTTCCCAACTTTCCTCCCCCCATCTAAACAAGGCCATGTGGATATCCTTTGCGAGTAACTGTGCCTGCCATTTTCAGGTACATTGAAATTTGTACCACAAATGACATGAAGTTCATACTCGATTCCCTAAAAACAAGGCAGTCATCTCAGTGAGGATATTTACCAGACTATAACAAGAAACAACAAAATTAGAGAACAAGAACATGTTCCAGAAAACTTTTCTTCTGCGTATAATTTCAATGTTGCTTTCACCTTTCTGCAGATGAAATATTGATCAGCCATGAACTTTTGCTGCTTGCGTTTGATAATCTGGTAAGCTTTGGGAACCAATTTCGGAACTGGTGGCACATATTTGCTAGGATATGATTTCCGTGAAAAATATCTTGAAATGAGCTAAACCTCACTGGAGGTGAGTGTCCGGCTAACCACTTCTGATGACTCAACAATGGACAACAGCGTTGGACGGGTTAACAGAGCAAACTCTGCTTGCGCATCAGGATGAGGGTGTCACGCCGCATCCGCCGCAGCCTTATAAGCATCCTCATGAGAGCTGGATATATCATGGTCATGCATTGCTCTAAAAGTGACTTCTTCAAGCCTAGCATCGGAGTGAAAAAGGTAAATTAAGGCATCGTGTTCAGAAAGCGTTGGGAAGAGGTTATGGAGGAAAGCAAGAAGGCCATTAAGGGAGCGGCACTCAATGCGCACAACGTTGCTGGTGCAGATCATGTGGAGGGAACACACTGCCGTACCAGATGGTGTTGAGTATGATGCTAGAGACAGGGTCATTACTCATTAGAAGGGCCAAAACAAGGGCCTACCTTGAGGTGGCCATGGTGATAGCGTCCACACAACAACACAAGTCATCCCTCGGAGGTTGCGCAATTGCTTTGAGGTATAACACGTGGATTTTCCCCAGAGGCAAAGTTCTCAAAGTGTCTTTGAATTCAAGCGGGAACTTGTGCAGACTGTTGGTTCCTTTGAGGTAGCGATTTAAGCGAACAGTGCCGGTCCTGTAGTGTTAGGACTCGGGGCAACCGCCTAGGGCCCCCAAACACTAAGGGCCCCTAGACCATGTACTTCATATCTATACTATAAAGGAATGAAGAAATTGAAGACACTTTCCACCAAAAAACACACCCCTTTACCCCTCACAGCGGACCCACCTACCAGGACTGAACTGTGGGCCTAGGACGATCAAAGGGGAGAGATTGATTTGGTAGTCCTCACCCAGTTAAAAAACTCCAATCCGACTCCCCCACCATAATTCTTTTTGCACCAAGATTTCACCCTTTCCCTCCCATGGTCACGTAATGAAAAAAAGGAAAGCCAAAAGAAAATCATTTAATTCTTTCCTTCCTGATCCCTTCCCTTCTATAGAAAGTAGAAAAGGAAAGCAAATTGAAAAAAAAGGAAATAAAAATACAATGTCATCACGCCCACGTAATGGAAATGGAAAAAAAAGGAAAGTAAAAAGGAAATCTTTCCTTCCTGATCCCTTCTCTTCTATAGAAAGTGGAAAAGAAAAACAAATTGAAAAAAAAAGAAATAAAAATACAACGTCATCACGCCCACGTAATGGAAGTGGAAAAAAAAGAAAGAAAAAAGGAAATCATTTAATTCTTTCCATCCTGATCCCTTCTCTTCTATAGAAAGTGGTAAAGGAAAGAAATTGAAAAAAAGGAAATGAAAATACAATGTCATCACGCCCATCTATATATGTATGTTCTAGACACACCCCCTATGCCATCACGCACCTTACCTACCAGTACACATCTTGCCTCAAATTCTTTGAGATTTTTTTCTACGAGAAGGAGAAGAGAAGCTGTTCAACGACGATGGTTTATTCAGCGTTTTTTGTGACTCTGGCTGAGGGTCTTGAGATGGTTCATGGATCCGAGGTAGATCTATTTGTTGTAGTAGCTAGCGTTGGCCCAGTGACCCACAATTGTTCAATGCATCCATACACCACTAGGGAGTTATGTTTGCAGGACAAAAGGTTCGTGTGTATATCATCATTACCCTTGTTTTGTAATTGTGTTTGCTCTCACTGTGCTCTAAACAATTTAATGGATCTTGATGTAGCCGCATCGCATTCCTTCGGATCATTACGGATTACTGCCAGGTTAGCGGTGGCAGGCTGATCGATGCCGAGCATCAGAACAGCTACATGATGGCGACGAGGGTTCGCGTGAACCGTGACAGAGGTGCGTTGCAAAATTTTCTCGCTCTTTATAGGTTAGATCTTTATAGGATAGAATAGATATATATATAATGCTTCTAATTTTTAACTTTAATGTTTTGCAGGGTGCTTTGAGGAGACCGCTAACACTTCAATTACATGTATTGAAAGTGGGGTATATCCTAGGATTCCGGATCTCGAAGGTACCATATTGTTCTTGTATATATTTATTTAAGTATCTATTGGGAGGTTTTTTAATTTATTGTTTAAACTCATGCAGCGGTGAGGGAAGAACTGCGTACGAACGTGATGGCTCATGATGCAGTTAAAGCTACGGTTGCTGCGCAAGATCGTACAACGACGAACGCAAGAGGAGATCGTGCAAGGCCGCCGGTCGTACGTTCGCTGCGATACGTCTATGAGTACATGATCAACAGCGGACGGGACTTTGACGTTTAATTATCTTGTATGCGCGTGAGAGTAAGAGCGGACGGGGCTTTGGAAGAATATTTTATTTTTGCAGAATAAATTGGTTATCTGAATTTTGTTTGATGTGGACATTTGTGGTTATCTTAATTTTGTTTAATTTAATGTGCCACGGACAGACCAGTTTGGTCTGGAAGAATATTTTATTTTTGACGAATAAAGAATAATTTGGTTATCTGAATTTTATTTGATGCGGTCAATTTTGGTTATCTTAATTTTTTTAATGTGGATTTTGTTCAATTTTGAATTTCTGAACCCTCCATGTGCCGAAAACCCAAGGCCCTCCATGTGGTTATCTAAATTTTGTTTAATTTTATTTCTTGACGCTGGAGCCAGTACAAGATCGTGAGGTAATTTCTTTCCTTAACTTAAATAAAATTCCATTGCTATCAGCTCATGTATGATGTATTGGTGACTCTGCTGCTACCTGCTTGCAGAAGGAACTATTGGAACCTTCCGTGCAGCCACAAGAATGAAGGCAATGCGGAGAGCCATTTGATAGTGCATGTGATGTATTTAGCGATATGATTCTGAGCATCACGAGGGCACGGAGAGCCATTTGAGGATCTTGAGGGCACGGAGAGCCAGTAAGCTGCTGCAGCGCCCAATGGATCACGCGTTGAGCTGTAGCATCTAACATACAATCGTTGGTTAATTAGGTCCAAAGAACTGGTTGCTTGGGGAGCTCATATTTTAATTAATTAGATGCAGTGAGCTATCACTTGTAAAGTGTCTTAGAATGGATGGAGGAAACACCAGATTCGATATTCCTTTAAATCACAACATATTTTAAATAAACAAAATATGATGTCATTGGTATATCTTCTCTATTCCTATTAATAAAAAAGAAATAGATATTAGATATTACCTCACGATCGGGGAAACAATTGACAAAAAGGAAAGTACAATGAAATGAAAGAGCAATGAAGGAATAGACTAGGAAAGAATAGACCTGGTAATTTCTTTCCTTCCCACATCGCCGGTCCCACATAATCCATGATTAGGAGAAACAATGGAGAAAAAAAGGAAAGAGCAATAAAATGAAGGAAAGAATAGACCTGATAATTTATTTCCTTCCCACGTCGCTGGTCCCACAGAATCCATGATTGGGGGAAACAATGGGAAAAAAGGAAACAACAATAAAATCAGCGAAAAATAGACCTGGTAATTTCTTTCCTTCCTGCGTCGCTGGTCCCACATAATCCATGATTGGGGGAAACAATGGAAAAAAAGGAAAGAACAATAAAATTAGCGAAAGAATAGACCTGGTAATTTCTTTCTTCCCACGCACGTGATCCCACATAATCAATCCTGCTTTATTTGCACCAGCCACAATCACGGATGCCCCTTCCATTCTCTTTATTTGCCTTTTATCATCCTGCCTATTTTGCACTTCTTAATCCAACCCACCAGCAAGCAGAAAACAGAACAGATCAGACTTGGTGTCGTGCAAGCTACACAGCTACGAGGTTCTTCCGTCATCGACAATTCCTTAAGTACACTAGCGACGATTCTTGACAATGGAGGTTATTTAGTGGTTGCATTGACATTACTATATTTTGACCATGGCTTTAATCTAATCTACTTTTTTATTTGATGTTTATGATATACAGGTTTCATCAGATTCTTCTGGTCCCGATGGAGTGCAGTCAATGAATCCTTCTGGTCCCGATGGAATGCAGTCAATTGGTGACAACCAACACACAATGGAGGTTAGTTAGTAGTTGGATTGACCTTGCTATGATTTGATCTTGACTCAGAACTAATTTTGCTGTTTAAATCCTCTGCTTCGAATACATATTTCAACGGAAGTCACCATGAAATCTCCTGGTCCCGATGAAGTCCAGTCAATTGGCCAAGAACGACTCGCAAATGAGGTTAATTGGTGGTTTCATTGACATCTCTATACTTTAACCTTGACTTTGATATAATTTTCTTGTTAAATTCATGTTTCTGAAGCAGTTTTCATCGGATGTCACCATGATTTCTCCTGGTCCTGATAAAATGCTGCCAATTGGCAAAAAATGACTCGCAGAGGAGGTTAATTAGTAATTTTATTGACATCGTTACATACTTTTAGCTTGACCTTGATCTGATTTTCTTTTTAAATTCATGTTTTTGAAATAGGTTTCCTCAGAGGACACTATAATATCTCTTGGCCCCGATGAAGTGCAGTCAATTGGCGAGAAGCGAATTGCAATAGAGGTAAATAATTAGTAGTCGCATTGACATCAATTTACTTTAATCTTGAATTTGATTTGATTTACTTTTTAATTCGTGTGTTTTGAGTCAGGTTTCATCGGATGTCACCATGGTTTCACCTGGTTCTGGTGAAAAGCACTCTGGTAGCGATGGTGTTGTTAACAGTGCAGAAACACAGTATGCTCTTGAAGTGGTCAGTTCAGATGCATCCATGTTGAACAACAGTCCTTCGTCGTCGAACAAAGATAGAGGGAAGCACGACGACATAGGGATAGAATCTGAAAGATGCGGAGAACCTGCGCAACCTCCTCACTCAGATTGAGATCGAGGAAAATGCTGAAGGTGGACTAGAATCAGTAGATATGAAAGTTAGTCGTCATAACAAGCCGAAAAAGGTCCATGTCAAAGTAATCTGTGCACAAGGTACGTGTGCAATCACTAAATTATATCCTATCTATATTTTGCCAATATATTCTCATTATGGGATGTACTTTCTACTGGCCATAGATTATGCGTGTGATGAGCAAGATAAACAGATTATTAAGTCAATTGGAGGTTTAGGAGACGATAGGACTGTTGTGCGAGTGGGCGATGCATTCGTTACCATGCACAACTTCAAATGTCTCCTTACAAAATCTGAATATTTGAATGGTGATGTAAGTAATGCCCATATAGAGCTATTAGATTATTAGGGCATGCATGAAGTTACTCAAAACCCGTCTTTTTAACCTGTAGGTCATAAACGCATATATAAATCTTATTGCCGCTGAGAAGCATCTGTTGTATAGGGATGGTTCAAGTATTTATTTGGAGAATTCTTTAATTTTTTATATACTCTACCGTGATGGTAGATATGGAGAAAAAAGTAAACCAAGTCTCAAAGAGGACACCATCGTCGAAAGGGTAACAAATTATGTATCACATGACATGGTAATTTTGAACCAAATATGATCTTGTGTTTTGTACTTATCTGCTTCATGATTAGTCTTCATTTAATCTTAGTTGACTGTTCTTCACTTGCATTAGGTATTTATCCCAATTAACATCGAGAGGACACATTGGTACCTTGGGGTCATCAGTGGCAAAAAACGTGAAATTCAGGTCCTTGATTCTATGGGGAAAATGGGTCGTGATGAACTGACATATGCGGTGAGTATTAAACTGATGTATTTTGATATATATAAATGGCGTACCTATATGGTATCTGATTACCTTTAAATTCCTAGATTCGGGGCCTGCAGCTACAAATTGATATGGCATTAAAAGTTACAGAACTATCCGACAACAAGTGGCCTGATCTGGATGTTTCTTCATGGCCTGTTGTTGAGAAAATTACTGAGAAGATGCAGACTGATGGGTACATTGTCAATATATATTATATAATTAATATAGCTTATAACTGATGTATTCTTTAATTATATTTGTTTGTAATTTGGTTGTTCATGCAGTGTGTCATGTGGTCTGTTTCTATTGAACTTCATGGAATACTGGACAGGAGAGAAGCTATCTGATATTTTTGGCCAGGTAATGATAATAGTTAAATTGGTCTAGGTTAGTTTATAATTTATTATTATGTTTTTATTATGTTTAGATTTTGATTTTACATGTCTATACACTGCAGGGAGATATGGAGAAGTTCAGGCTTACGCTGGCTACCATTCTTTTGGAATCAGACAACAACACTGCAATAGAATCCGAAGATACCGAAAGCAATGCGGATGAGACGATTGATCCAAATGACTGTGTCATTCTAGAAACACCACAGTCATTCCAGTGCACATACACGAGCTTCAGAGATACAGCTGAAGCGATTTGCGACTACATCTTATCCATAGCAGATGGTGATGCTTTAGGGTAAGTGAGTCATATATGATTTCGTCCACAACTTATAGAAGTAATACCGGATCCTTTTTTATTTTTTGTTTTATGCATACAGTAAAGAATGGGTGATAAGTTCCAATCCTTACCCTATTACCGTAAACTTGGAAAAGCTTCAAGGAATACTAAATGTGAATATGCCTATGGACCATGACATTTTCAACCTAGGAGTGCGCATGCTTGCATGTGATGTGTTAACATCATTCAGGGAGCCAAAGTGTCACCTCCTAGACCTGAAGTTTTTTGTAAGTTGTGTGTCTATCTCTTTTATGCTTATATATTTAATATATCATGTGTATATCTTAAGATTTAATTTTACCTTTGTACAGTGGGACTGTAATTACAGACGCCATCCTTTGCATCGTGTAAAACCCGAACCCAAAAAACTAGCCACCTACTTTGATGTTTGGCCTAACAGTGGTTACATTTTCAGAATGTCAACTGGTAAGTTTTACTCAACCTACATTGGTGCTTCACAAATGTAATAAAAAGGAATTTCAGGGACATAATATACTAACACAGTCATTGTAGGTTTTTGTGCCTTACCGTTCCTGTGAAAGTTACGGCGTGTTCGCATTGGACAGGAAGGATAGGATTATAGCTATAATTGATCCTACACCATTTAGCCAGTGGAATGATTATAATCATCCGTCTTTTTACTATCTTCCTAAAATACAGAAAATTGCGAAGACGTATGAGAGAGCTATGGAAGAAGTCGATCCAATGTGGAATGACGATGTTTATGATTGGCGTCACATATTTCCGAGCTTTGTTCCTAAAACAATGGATAGGTAACTATAAAGTTGTCCATCCAATGATAAGTGTCATTTTTTGCTTGATAAATCTTCACATGGGATATGTTTTAATTTGCAGTTGTTTGACGGGGTTCTTAGTTTTAGAACTCATGAACAGTTGGGATGGTCAACTATTCCATCGTTTGCCTCGTGCGGTTAGCAATAACATCTCATTACTTTATTAACATGCTTATTAAAGTATTCTCATTGTTATTGAAATTTCATGCTGATAATTGTTTTTCTTTCAAAACTACAAGGATGCAAGAATGCTCAGGAAATGGTTCCTTATTGAAGCACTCAAATTCACGTGGGATAGATGTGCATCGAACATTCCTGAGGATCTAAAAGCTGCTCTCCACTCCGTAGGGGACACACGTAGAGGGAAATATATATAAGAATACATGGGTGTCTTGGCCGCTTGGTCGTCATGTAATCAGTGATAATAGCAAAATTTTGTCTTAGCGTGTGAGTCATACCAGTCCTGATACAAGAACTCTACTTTCCCTTGTGAACCGGCAAATACTACCCTTTCAATTACTTTGTTTATTTTTTCTAATGCATCTAAGTACTGGCCCTGGATACTTGTTTTAGTTTATTTTTCTATGAATGAATGGGTGATACCTTGTTTAGTTTATTTTTCTATGTAACTATTTATTTCTGAGCTTGTGTGCACACGAAATTCTCAGCTTGGTTATTTAATTTGTCACCCTGCCTAATTTGCACCAACCTCAATCATGGCTACCTTCCATTATCTTTATTTCCTTTTTTACACCCTGTCTAATTTGCAGCAACGCCATATAATCTAGCCTTCCTGATTGCATAGGCCCCACTTAGTCACACTACCTTTCCATAGCCTTCCTTTTTTCAACATGCCTAATTCGCATCAACACCATGTAATCCAGCCTCCCTAATTGCACTGGCCCCACATAATCATGTCTACCCTTTTATTCTATTCATTTCCTTTTTTCAACATGCCTAATTTGTAGCAGCTCCGCTTAACACTGCCTCCCTAATTGCAGCAGCCCCACATAATCACGGCTACCCTTCCATTCCTCTTCATTTCCTTTTTTACATGCCTAATTTGTAGCAGCACTATAAAATGCAGCCTCTCTAATTGAAGCCACCTCAAGAACCCAACCGCCCAGCAGTCTTGACTAGCAGCAAGCATACGCGGTGCCTTGTGACCTTTGTGTCGGGCGTGCTATGACTACCCAGCGGCGATGTCACATCCTATCCTGATCCTTGCGATGTCGGCACCAAAAGTATCATCCTGTGAGGTGAGCGACAATTCCTGACCGTGCTAAGTACACTGGTGAGATCTGCAGTGCACTCTTGTTTTTTTTTTAAGTTAAAGCAGTGCACTCTTGTTCCATTTGTGGTCTCAGTTCTTAGGTTCAATAAATTCCTTCCGTTTTCAAATGCAATTTGCATCGCCTGAATTATTATTCGTATTCACAGCTTCAGAGGTGGTAAGAATGAGCAAACACACTCAATTGGGAGATGTTACCAACATGCAATCCCAATCTGCAGCCCCCAACAACAAGAGGCGAACCCAGCCGTTATCTGCAGGTGAGTTCGCTTTGACATTTTTTATTTATTTACGAGTGTTGTTCGACGGCACCGACAGTCAACCACGTGATGTGATAGATGAAGTGAGGGATGCAAGGAATGCAAAGAGAAGGGAGAGATATGCAAATATGAGCGATGAAGTGAAGGCTGCGAGGAATGCAAAACGAAAGGAAGATCGCCTTCGTAAGAAGGCTGAGGAGCAGACACCCTCTAACATGACTCAAGTATGTGGTCCATCCACATCCGTCGTGGAAAATCCTACTCCTCTAACATGTTTGTTGACTAAACATGGCGTGTTATATCCTAAAACCCACATTTCCACATTGCTATTCAATGTTTAAATTAATTGTTCGACCCTTTGGTATTGGACAGATGGTTCTGGATTGATAGAATCTAATCCGACCAGTTGCCAAACGACAAATATACCTCCTATAAATTTTTCACAGCTCCATTGCTCAGTAGGTTGGAATTTTACATGTCTGCTTTTATCTGGTTATTATATGTGCTGACAAGCTTATGGTCTGTGTCATGTGTCTACAGGCTTGCTGCATGAGTATATGACAAGCACGGACGCAGTGATTACATCAATCGAAAATATTATAGAAGGCGAGGATGAACATGGAGATTGGCTGCATCGGAATGATGCATTCACATGGAGAAGGGCAGCAGCTGGAAATAATTGTGATACAACATCGAATTTTGAAACCCCAGTAACAACAACAGGTGATTAGCGCCCCCACAGTTCCTTTCAGATATCAAAATCCTACAATCCTATGTTCATGCATTATGATATTCATTCTATTCCATAGGTGTCATTGAATTGTCTTCGGAAGAACGTCAGAAGGAAAAGGACCGACAGAAGAAGAAAAGAAAGTACTCAAGATTGTCAGAAGAAGAGAGACTATCTAAATTGGCAAAACAAAGGGAAAATTACCAAGCTAAGAATGCACAGGGTTCTAAAGTTGATTGCCAAACACCAGGTATATATTATAAAAAATATTAAGGACCATGCCCTATTGATATGTGTTAATTTTGTAGCCTCTATTCCTTTGAAAATTCAATTACAGGGGCCTCGGTCTTGACACCGTGCACAACGCCTAATTTTACTTCAGGTTTGTTGTTTCATATATCATTTCATACTTTTAATTTAATGTGTCTGTTTTAAATCACTTGTATTTGAATGCATGTTCACTAACAGCAATGATCGTGTAATATAGGTGGTAATATACATTCAAATCCTGGGGAGACCATGCAACAGTCAGCTATAACGCAAGCACATACTGCTCGTGTAAATGGTGGAGAGCCTGACACCTCACTGGTCTTTGGGAGCCAAACGATCCATTGCACGGCGTAGAAGGTACGTATGAGTTCAATATTTTATTTGTCCAATGTTATTATTACGGCCTAATAATTAAAAATGGTCGGATATGGTAGAACACGATTTGGATCAGATGGATCCATGTGAGGAAGGAGATGACATGTTAGAGGATGATGAAGCGAGGGTCTTCCACCAGATGGGTATGTTTGCTTTTATAAAAACGAGCGTATTACCTTCATGGACAAATACTCAATCTGTGCTTGACTTATGTGCAGATGTTGTATACACGTACCATAGAGATCTAGATGTCGCGATAAAGGACATCGACCCATATGATGCAGTGTACAAAGATCTGCCTAAGAAGCATCATGTGTTGAAGAAAGCAAAGAATTGTGAGTTCTGTCGCGCAAAGAGGTTCCCAGGCGAAGGCCCTTCTTTCTGTTGTAGGCAAGGAAGAATTAACATATATATCCCAGAAGTGCCTCATGAGCTTCAGCGATTGTTTTCAAGTCAAACTGACCATGATGCATGGTATTTTCGGAAGCACATCCGGTACTTTAACTCTCACTTCTCTTTCACGAGCTTCGGGGCTTCTATTGATCACCGCCTTGCAACTGCACGTGGTAGCGGGGTGTACACATTTAAGGCACATGGACAGATCTACCACAAGCTGGATCCACTTCTGCCAGGTGATAAAGGACCACATCATATGCAGCTATACATATACGACACTGATGAGACTATAGAACACAGGGTGAAGAGGTCACCTAATCTTGACGAGAGTCTGATTCGTAAGGTCCGGTGCATTCTACGGGATAACCCGTATGTCCAGGTGTTCCGAAGCCTTGGAAATGGCGCAAACATCCAAGAGTACACCATTGAGCTGAATACAAGTATATCTGTGGACCAGAGGAGATACAATGCACCCGCAATGGATCAGGTTGCAGCTATATGGGTTGATGGAAATGACCCACAACATAGGTTCGACCGGAGCATTGTGATATATGGAAAATCCAATGATCCGCACTATATTAGGTCATACTATGGCTGCTATGATCCATTGGCCTATCCTTTATTCTTTCCTCGTGGTGAGACTGGATGGGAGGACAAGAAGATAAAGTTGCAAGACGCACCTCCAAATAATCCGAAACGAAAATATACAAAGCGTAAGAGACAAGGTAAGGATGTTTACCTTTTTCAATAAAATAATTCTCTGTAAATTTGTAATTTAGAAATGTAAATATCAATTAACGCCTTATTAGATGGAACTGCATTGGATGGAGAAACAAATGGAGATGAAAGCACATGTGTGCAGCGACGCGCGAAGCGTGCCGCACAAGGTATATATTATTATTGATAAACTTATTAGATATTCACATTTGAATGTGTCATCTATCAATATGACTAGGAAACTAAAATTATTATATATTTAGGGACGCACATGGATGAGCCGGCTGATAATGCATGCTCTGACATGTACCAAGGAGAAGGTGTGCTTGCCATTGAATGCTTCACAGTCAGCACCTAATATGTCTATTTTTTTTGCAACAATGCTACAATTTCCTTGCTTTGTAGGTGATGATCATGATGACGATGATGGTGAGGCTAACATGTATGGAGATATTGAAGGACTAGGTTTGAGTTTGATACAGTAAGCTTTTATTTTGGTATACTATAACAAATTTGTGCATTAATCTCCCTGTGTCTTTTTGTAATTTTTGTAGAAAAAGGACAATCACGTCTCTATGTGAGCGCTAGGGAATATAAGTGCTTCAAGCTACAGATACGTCCAGGGGAGTTCAATGTGTTCTTTTATGCTGGACGACTTTTCCAGCAGCTGTTAGTTGATTGGTATGTTAAAGTTGAGTCTATGCGCCTTGATTGGTACTCAAAGCCAGCGAACCAGGCATTGATTCGTGCAGATCTATACCAGGTAATATATAAATTTTAATAATTTTTTTAAATCCATTAAATGCTGCCAAATGGTAATATATACACTCATATTTACTGTTTTGAGAAGGGACTTCTCGACACTCTCGCGACTGGTGAGGCTGATGCTTCCAAGGCGGGTCTTAGGATTGTTCTAAGCAAAAATTTTCCCGGTAGTGATCAGGACGTCGAGTGTAGATTGATGGATGCAATGACTTTGGTCACACGGTATGGGAAGCCTGATTTTTTTTGTTACGATGACATGCAACCCATACTGGGAAGAAATATTGAAAGAATTATTGCATGGCCAGACCCCGCAAGACCGGCCTGATGTTGTTGCAAGGTTGTACCATGCTAAGCTCTTGGACCTGCATGATTTCTTGATCAAGAAGGGTCATTTGGGCACGGTTGCTGCATGGGCACATGTGACTGAATTCCAAAAGAGGGGTCTTCCACATGAGCATTTTCTGTTGGTCATGGCGCCAGATGATAAGTTAAAAAGTCCTGATGACTATGACAGGTACATATCAGCATAAATTCCAGACCCTGAAAAATATCCTGAGTTGTATCGTCTTGTTTGTAAGCATATGATGCACGGTCCATGTGGTACTCTCAACAAGAATTGTCCATGCATGGTTGATGGGTAGTGTCGTTTTCGCTACCCTCAACAATTTTGTGATGCAACCCAACAGGGCAAGGACTCATATCCAATTTATAGAAGAAGGGATGATGGACTAAAAGTCAAGATACGTGGGGAGGAATTGGACAACAGATGGGCGGTGCCCTATAATCCAAAGCTATTGATGAGATATAATTGTCATATCAATGTGGAGGCATGTAGCAGCATCAAGTCTGTAAAGTATCTATATAAGTACATATATAAGGGGCATGATCGCGCGTCATATACTCTGGATGCAAAGGGAAATGAGAGGCTTGTTATAATGAGATCAAACAACATCGTGATGCGAGGATGATAACTGCTATAGAAGTAGTCTACAGGTTGTATGCTTTTAAGTTGTACTCAATGTGGCCACCTGTCTTGCAGATGCAGGTGCACATGCCTGGTATGCACATGGTTGCTTACAAGTCTACAGACAACATAAATGATATTGTGAAACGGGAAAATTCGCAGAGGTCCATGCTAACTGAATTCTTCAAGGTCAATGCAGCCAACCCACACGCTCGCCGGTACCTATACAGGGAGTTTCTAGAACACTTCACATGGAACAAATCTAAGAAATTATGGAAACCTAGAACAAGAAAAAAACAGACTTCAGATTGGACGACTGGTGTATGCAAAACCCAACGAAGGTGACAGGTATTACCTTCGGGTGCTGCTGACCCATGTGAGGGGTCCAACCTCATATGAGGATCTTAGGACTTGGCGTGGTGTCGTGCATGCCTCCTTTAGAGAAGCTGCTGAGGCCATGGGTCTTGTTGAGTCAGATAAGTCACTAGATGCTTGCCTCACAGAGTGTGTTGTGTTTAGTATGCCATTTGCTCTTCGGAGGGTATTTGCCACTATAATGGTTTTCTGCGAGTGTTCTGATATACGTCGTTTGTGGGACAAGCAAATGGTGCTCCATGATATTTCAGACCATATAACATCCTTGGGCAAAGATATCCGGGACTATGGTCTTCCAGAGCTACATGTGTCAGGTTAGCTATTTAATTATATATTTTATTTATGCAGTCAACATTAAGATATATGTTGTCTTTCATTTTTCTGTTTCCTTTGTCCCAAGCAGCTTTCGTTGGAAACTTTCCAAAGGAATCAACTCCTTTACAATTTTACCCATGTTCCCGTAAGGCCGTAAACCAGATCGGCGTTAATTTGTTGTTGCATATTCAAACACAAATTAACCCAGATAGAGTTCTGTTTATGCATTCTAATAGTATATGTAGATACAGTCCTTATATTTATCTAATTCATTACTCCATTGTAATGAATGTCGACTTTGATTTGTTTGATGTTTGTAGATGAACAACGCTCCAGAGACCATTATAGGGAGCTCAATGAGGAACAAAATCTTGGTTTTGACGAGAGAGATTTGAAGATTGTCGATACTCTTAATGCAGAACAGAGGGCCGCTTATGATGAGATACTTGATCATGTTTTTAAGGGCAAAGGGCGGGTTTTCTTTGTGGACGGTCCAGGGGCACCGGGAAGACCTACCTATATAGGGCATTGCTAGCTAAGGTACGCTCTATGGATCTTATTGCAGTCGCAACAGCAACATCTGGTATAGCTGCATCCATCATGCATGGTGGTCGAACAGCACACTCGAGGTTCAAGATTCCGATCAAGTTGGGTGACAACAGTATGTGCAATTTTACTAAGCAGAGTGGTACGGCCGCGCTTCTTAGGAGGGCGTCCCTCATAATTTGGGATGAAGTAGCAATGACTAAGAGGCAGGCAGTTGAGGCTCTTGACAGAACATTGCAAGATGTAATGGATTGCACAGAGCCATTCGGTGGTAAGGTCATGTTGTTTGGTGGTGACTTTAGACAAGTCCTGCTAGTCGTTCCGCGTGGTACAAGAGGTCAAATCACTGATGCTACTTTGCTTAGGTCTTACCTATGGGAAAGTGTTCGGCGAATCCGCCTGACAAAAAACATGAGAGCTCAGTTAGACAAATGGTTTGCTGATTATCTATTGAGGATTGGCAATGGGACTGAGGAAACGTTTATGGACAACTATGTACAGTTGCCTGATGGTATTATGATTGAAACACCTGAAGAAGATGGGTCTATCGACATGCTCATTGATCGCGTGTTCCCAAACCTTAATGCTAATTGTACATCTGCAGCCTACATGCATGAGCGTGCAATCCTTTCTTCTAGAAATGAGCATGTTGATGCCGTGAATGCTCTGATGATTGAAAGGTTTCCTGGTGAAAAAAGGTGTACTACAGCTTTGACTCAGTAGAGGATGACCCGAGGAATAATTATCCTCTAGATTTTCTCAATTCAATCACGCCTAATGGGTTGCCTCCACACGAGCTCACAATAAAGAAGAATTGTCCTATCATCCTACTCCGTAATCTAGATCCTCACAAGGGCCTCTGCAATGGCACTAGACTGATAGTGAGAGGTTTCCAAAGCAATGCCATTGATGCTGAGATAGTTAATGGACAACACGCGGGTACTAGAGTGTTTTTGCCACGGATACCATTATCTACTTCTGAGGACCTAACTCTGCCATTCAAGTTTAAGAGAAAGCAATTTCCCATCCGTTTAAGCTTTGCAATGACCATCAACAAGGCACAGGGTCAGACAATACCTAATGTAGGTATATACCTTCCTGAGCCTGTTTTTTCTCATGGGCAGTTATATGTGGCATTGTCGAGAGGTGTTTCTCGAGAGACGACGTGGGTTCTTGCAAGAAAAAATAAGGATATCGATCCCACTGGAAAAGGAACAAAGAATATTATCTATAGGGACGTCTTGGAATATTGAGTTGTGTTGTATTTAAAATTTATTATGTGCATTATAATTCTCATTCAATGTACATATGCTTTATTCATGTATGTTTGGCAATGCTTCTCATTAGAATCCGTTATTTTTTAATCTAATTTGTTTTAATAGCATGTGCGTGTCGCACGTGCCAAAAGACTAGTAATATATATGTATGCTTAAATGTCCAAGAAACCAACAAATCACTTATTTTATAGTTTTATCTTCACCGGCGGTCACTATCCATGGCTAAGAAAAAAGATTAGCCCCCAACTAATAAGATTAGCATTTAGTTCTTTATAGTATATTCTTCCATTCTTTCATATTTCTTGTACACAAATTAGATCCAAATGAATTTTCTAATGCCATTTTTTGAAAAAAAAACTAATAGAGAGCTACTTAGATATAGTGGTATGTATACTATTGTTTGGACTTAAGCGTAGAACAAATGCATAGTATCATAAATTTTTATAAAAATAAATTAAGGGGCCTCCAAACATAATTTTCGCCTCGGGCCCCCGAAAACTCAGGACCGGCCCTGTAAGCGAAGAGACGCATGTCGGATAGGTTTAAGAGAGTAAGTGCCTCCATCTCCATGAGAGGTTCTTCAAGCAATTCATGAAGCCGCGTGAGGGAACCAATAGACAGGCGACGTCCAATGGTCAGAATCTGCGAGACCTGCTCGAGACGTGAAGCCAATGACAGCGATCTGGCTACAAATATGGCCAGATCTGGGTGTGAAGCTGGCATGGCCGCGCATCTGAGGGCTATCTGCATGGTTGGAGTCTTGGAGAGGAGATTGGGAACAATCTGGCCCCATCCCCCAGCGGTACTCGATGAGGTGGACGGTGGCGAGCAGACCGGCCTTGGCCAAGAAGTGCAGGGCCTCCGAGACTGGGAGGTGGTGGAAGTAGCAGATGAGGAACGTGACGAGGCCCTCGAGCGAGCGCTGCACGACGGTCCTCTGTTCCGATGAGATGCCACGTCCCAGCTGAGGAGAAAGGTACGTGATGCCTCTGGCATTTGCGGTGATCTTGGACATGATCTCGTCTCTCCTCCTCTGTGTGTCCTCCGCCGCCGCCACGGCCTCGATCATCCTCTTCCTCGAATTTTTGCTCCTATTGTAATCATCATCATCCGTGCTTTGCGTGGTGGCGTTGGACATGGACTCAGGCAGGTCCTCTTGTGATGAAGAGGAGTGTTGGCGATGATGTTGGAGACGGGATCCAGTAAGCCGAAGCAGACGCCGGCGGCGAAGAGGCGCGGGATCAACGCCGGTGTTTCCTCCACTAGGAGCCAGTCAAGCGTGGCCTTGTAGTACACAAGGACATGCCCGAGTAGCTCCAATACAACAACGACGTGGCCCTTTGCTGCGGCCGACGGTGGGAGCAATGTCTTGAGAGCAATCGCTGCTGTGGGACATGAGGGATCTGATCATGGTGATTGTTCTACTTGGGCTCCACGTGTGCTCGCCTTTTATCTCTGTAAATCTAGTCCCCACGATGTGCTTTACAGCTTTAGAGCAACTCCAAAAGAATAATAATAATTCTAGATAAATTTAGGTATTTAGAAGATCTCAAAAAATAGAAAGGCTCTTAAAAGGAAGAGACTGGCCGCCGTTGCTCGTCTTTTCTTTCCATCGACGTCGGCAAGGGAGCGGACGCCGCCACTCGTCTTTTCTTTCTTGCAATCACTGTTCCAAATTCCGATCAGGGCCTCACGGCGCCCTTGATCAAGGTGGCCACTACTCGTCGTTTTTTTTGCCTTGCTGTTTCTCTTCCGATCAGGGCCTCACGACGCCGAGGTCGTGACCGCCTCCGACCTGGACGACACCCCGATATGGCTGCTTTGCGACTCGAGAGATGGCGGGCGCAGGCTTTTTTCTGAGGGCGGGGCGCGGGAATGGGAGAACTAGGCGCGCGCGGGTATTGGCGATGGCGAGGGGAGGGGGATCCGGAGCTTCAAGCATCAGGGCCAAACGTTGTGTGCACGATGCTGAAAAACAAATCCACATGCGTCGAGGCATGTAGGTTCACCAATGATGAGTAATGACTAAAGCCCTATTTAGTTGGGAATGTAAAATTGACAAAAGTTGGTGAAATGACACATCTATCCTTTTGACACTAATTAGGAGTACTAAATATAGACTAATTATAAAACTAATTACACGGATGGACTCTACATCTTAAGACGAATCTATTGAACCTAATATGTGCCGTCACTAGCGCATTTTTAGTGACTGATTACTATAGCATGAGAGTCTGATAAATTAATTAGGCTTAATAGATTCATCTCACGATGTGGAGTCCATCTATGTAATTAATTTTTTTTACATCTATATTTAATACTCCTAATTAGTGTCCAAACATTTGATGTGACAAGTTGGCAAAATAAGTTGGCGAATAAAAAAAAGGCCTAATGCGAAGAGAGAAGATTCACCGACTGGGAAAAGAAAGTGGGGATTTTTTCACACGGAAAGGCAACGGTGCAGTTTCTACATCGATGCTCACATGTTGTGCGTTAGTCCTGTTTTACGAGCATCGGCCGCATTTGTAGGGGAATCTTTGTTTCAAGATCGGATACATTGTGGCTAGTCAGGAGAGAGGAACCGTGGGAGGAGCAACAGAGAGAGACATACGACAAGAGACCTAAAGCAAATGGTTCAAATGAGGAGGTTGTGTTTTTTTATTTTTTAATAATAGAAAAAGGTCCCGGTTTCTACATTATCGGTGATACATGCAGGGGCAAATTTAGACGAGAAGCTGATCGGGCTCAGTGTGGTTTTTTTATTGTGTTTACCAATTTATAAATGTATTATGTTCTCACCATACATAATATGTACCTTGCAAAAGATTGTAGATAGTTCCTCAGGGGTTGATACAAGCAGGGGCAAATTTAGACAAGAACCTGATCGGGCTCAGCTAGAGATGAATAATAGTTTATGAAGGAAATGCAAGGTTTTTATCGGGTCCAGCTGATCCTCGTGAAAAAGCCTAGATCTGCCCCTGGTTACAGGACACCCATCCCTAGGCACACCTAGATGGTACAAATAACCCTGGTATCAAGTAGTAGGAAATCTAGTTCCTCTCTTGCATTGTTTGTGTTCTTTTTCTTCTCTTTTGCAGCCATATTGTATGCGACTATTGGCATGGCTTATCTTTTCTCCTTCGGCGACCCAACATCCATTTTGGATGCGAGATTACATGCACTAAGTCTACACACGATGGACTCCATGTGTTAAATAAGGATAGAAAAGAGCGACAAAAAACACTAGAAAGAAAGTTACATATTTTTAGTTATATATAGCTAAAGATATAGAAGACAACAGTCAAACATCGTATGGATGGATGTAAAATTTGACATATACGACCTGTCACTTCAATTCGAGAGACACACATGTTGACTTTTCACATACACGATTGTGCTTCCTGCTACTCTCCTCCCTTCCAGCATGGACATCGTGGAGAAATTAGGTGCGACAAGGCAGGAAAGCCAAGTTGGGTAATGTCCAATGTGTACTCTATCTTGACCACTTAGGCCGATTGCACGGCCCAATCACATCTTCAATGTGTTACCCACCGAACCCACATGCTTCGCCTATTTTGCTTGCATATGCGATGTCTGATCACTTTGCCAATCATGAAGCGCTTGCATGCACGCTAGCCGAAGGGATTGAATATGATCTTACACCGTTGTTGTGTGTGCTAGTTGTTTGCACATAGATCGTAGCTGGATGGACAGAGTGCAATTTTATATTATACTTAGTGGACACACTGCTACTTCATATGCTGATTTGTAAAAAAACTACCTATTGTAGAAATATTTAAGATACTTTACACCACCGAGGAGGTCGGAGGGCCAAATAGCCATTAGCCATTGTCTATTGCCGGAGAGGGCCTAAGGCATGTTTAGTTCCAAAAGTTCTTTTTCTTCCTATTCATCCTCTTCACAGAACACGCATCCCCAAAAATTTCTTTTTCACCTTTCCTATTCATCCCCCTCACATAACACGCACCCCAGAAAAAAAGTCATTTTTCTCCACCCATCTAAACACAGCCTAAGACTTGTCATGTCAACTCGATGGACATAGGAAACATGTAAGACTTGTATGTTAACTCGAGAGATATGTTTGCCGGTTAATTTCGACCATGTGTGTTTAAGGAAAAAAAAGAAATGCCTGAGAATAAACTGTGCATTCCATCTTGACCTGTTGAGTCAATTGCACGTTCAAACACCTCTTCAATGTATTACTCGCCAGACCTAATCGTTTCATTTGTCCGCTTTCATGCGCAGTAGTGGACCGCTTTGCCAGCCCCGAGACACTTGTAAATACACTAGCTGGACGAAGAAAATGAGATTACAGGGATAGTTCAAAGGAGGGCATTAACTTCTCTTTTGAGTCTGCACTTTGTTTATGTTTAGACCATTGATGGATCAAGAGGTATGGATTTATACTCTATTTCCCGGATTATATGCTTGGACGCTGCAACATGAAAAAGTGCCTCTATGAGGGTCTAAGACTTGTCACAACTCGATAGACACCTTGCAAGTTCCGAAGTCAATTTTGACGTGTGTGGCTGTGCATGTCGCGACCCTTCTCCTCTCATGTGGTATCCTTGACGGAGGAGATATGTGAGAAATCTGGACTCCTTGGGATAATTCAAAAGAGGACATTAACTTTTTTTAATCTGTACTTTGTATATAAACAAACCATAGAGGATGTAGATGTATAAATTTATATTCTGTTACTAGATTCTATGATAAAGAGAAAACTTTCAACCTATTAACTTCCACTAATTTAGCACCAACTTTTCGAACTAAACGTGCTAAGACTTATCACGTCCACCCGATAAAGCCTGCAACTTTTGAAGCTGTTGCGTGTGTGGCTGTGCATGCCCCTGCCATTCTCCCCTCCTGTGCAGATACATTGCTGTCCCTGACGGAGGAGATATGGAGGACCTTGGGAACCGGGTGAGAACGGCAGGGATGCTGTGTTGGCCTGTAGGGTAGCCTACTCCTCGTCGCGGGGAGTAATTTCCATCCACAACTACCCTTCGTCGGCACTCGAAATTACCACGCTCCCAGGATACCACAAGCCTACCTCTCACTGACACATCGGGCCAGCCCCGACAGGTTAATTTAGAGCGACCTCCATTTCGAAAAGTTACAACACAAAAATTCGGGGCTTGAGTGGGCCGCTAATTTTAGAAAACGAACGTGGCATCTCCCCGCTAATCTCGCCACATCTGGCCCTTCCAAGCGAAAAACCCCCGTCGCGTCTCCCCCGGAAATTTTCCGGCCCGTTCTGGCCCCGCGCCACCCACCACAACACGCGCGCTCTGTTTCCCCCAAAATTTTTGAGCCCCGCGCGCCGCCGGCCCGGCGCCATTCTCCCCCGCCCGCCCGTTCGCACGCGTACGCGGAAACAAATCTCCAAAACGAAATAGGCGCAGCGCCACCGGCGGCCGGCCCTAGAGCTAGAGGGAGGCGGCAAACATTGCAAGGGAAAGGAAAACCCCCGAGGCGTGCGAGGGAAGCCGAAAAGGCGCCGCGCCGCGCCTGTCCCGCCCACCCGCCCGCCCCGCTCGCCGCGCCGCGGCCGAAAACTTGAGCGCCGAGGAGCCCGCGGCGGACGGCAAGGCCGGGGCGGTGCCGGCGCCAGCGCTGCCCGACGATACTGTGCCGACGCCCTCCGTCGATCGCCGCAAGCGCGCCTTGTCCCCGCCGCGCGGCTCCGACTCCGATTCCCCGCGGCACAAGCGCACGCGCCCGATGCCGGAGGAGGCGGAGCGCGCTGCGGACGGCAAGGACAACGAGGCGGTGCCCGCGCTGGCGCTGCCCGACGACATGCTCTTGGAGGTGTTCAAGCGGCTTCCGCCGCCGCGCGACGTCGTGCGCTGCGCCGCGGTGTGCCGCCGGTGGCGCCGCGCCATCGCCGGAGCGGAGGCGGCGTGCCTGCCCACGCCGCCGCGGCACTTCGGGTTCTTCCTCAACTACGACCCTTCCCCGCTGCCCCCGTTCGTGCGCACCGCGGGCGTCGCCCTCGGCGTCGGCGCCCTCCCGGTGCCGCCGGCGCGCCGCGCTTTCATCGTCGACTCCCGCGGCCGTCGCCTCCTCATGCGCGAGCTCGGCCCCGGCAGCATCCCCGACCTCAGGCTCCTCGTCTGCAGCCCGCTGGACATGACGTGCGTGCGGTTGCCGTCGCCCTACATCGCCGGGCACAGGGTGGCGTGCTCCGTGCTCGTCCCCGGTGAAGGCGCCTCGTTCCGCGTCGTCGTCGTCCTCTTCGGCTCCGACCCGAACCATTTCGAGGTCCTCGTCTACTCATCATCTTCCTCCTCTTGGGAGGCCGCCACCGGGCCGATCAACAGGGACGTAGCCGTCCGCCGCGGCCCGTCCGTCGTCATCGGCGACGTCGTGTACAAGCTGCAGGGCGAGGACAAGCGCATCCTGGTCGTCGACGCGCTCAACATGAAGCTCTCGGCGATGCCCCTTCCCAACACCGGGACGCTCCTCTACGTCGGAAACCACTGGATCGGCAAGACAGGTGACGGCCGCCTCTGCTTCTTCGCGATGCGGGAGCAGCTCACGCTCGTCAAGTGGGTTCTCGAGGCCCCTGGGAAGTGGGCGGAGCAGCGACCCGTGAACCTGCGCTCGTTGATGCACCCAGCGTTGGTTGGCGACCTGGCACAAACGAAGCTCTCAGCCAAGATGTCGGACCAGCTCCGTGGATGCAAGCTCGTGAGCTTCGCGGCGTTCTGCGAGGCCACGGGCACGCTCTTCTTCATCATGGCTGACTGGGTTGTGGCGCTCGACCCGAGGACAGGGTGGCTGCAACGGCTGTGGCACAACCCTGACGAGTCGCGGCCGCTGGGCGACGTGTACCCGTGCGAGATGCTGCAGTGGCCGCCGCTCAAGGATCTCGGCGAGGCCCATGCGGCGGGAGGTGTTTGTTGAAATGCGATTTGATGCTGTGGGTTACTATAGCTTTAGCTTTTCCTCGTTAATTGTGTATGCAATTGAAATTCTGGATTTTAATGTCCAGGAAGCGTTGCCAATTGATTATATTATTGAAACGGCAAGAAGCGTTACCAATTGATGAATATATTATTGAAACGGGGTTGTTTTGCATCTTCTGCAAAGCAGTTTGAAAAATTTAGAGTGTTCTCTCGGCCCGCTTAAGAAAGTACCATCCCTGCTTTCAAATACTACTTAACTATTTTGACTACTTAATTTGTTAAAAAAATCTCTCTCCTTTTAGCTCCTCTTTCTTCCTTGTCCTCTTCTCCACCACCGATCCCACTCCAACCTACTATTTGTCCTTTTCACGGAGGAGAAGACGTGGAGATATTCTCCACGTGAGTTTTGGGTCTCCAAATCACTCAGGTGAGAGATAGATTTTCCTACTTTAAAAGGTGAATTGGCTTGTCAGAAGTTAGTACTAGTCATGGACTAAATGACAAATTTATAACAAACAATTAATTTTCATGTAACGGAAACGCTATCACATTTCTTCCTTTTTACACTTCGAAAAATTAAATGAATATTACCGTTAGAATGTGTTTGTTAGGTCGAGAGAATATATATTCCCACTAACTTCGGGTTTATTTGGTATACTCAAATAGAGCAGATGAATCAACCCACTTGATCCCATCACGACGCCGGTTGTGGGGGAGCAACCATGGGTCGGCAGAGTGGAGGCGACGATGCGGGGTGGAGCAAGGATGGAAGTGTGGACGATGGCATTACGATAGGGCAGTGGAGCAAGGATGGAAGTGTGGACGATGGCATTACGATAGGGCAGAGGCGGGGCCATTTGTGGGGGTACAACAAAGGCCCAACAGAGTGGAGGCGATAGTGCGGGGTGGAGCAAGGATGGAAACAATGTGGACGATGGCATTACGATAGGGACGGGGGCAGAGACGGGTAGGAGATGGCTTCATGGCGGATGAAGGCGATGGCAACCAAGCGCATAACTATGCCTAACAGTATGAAAATGCCATCTATCCCATTTTTCTAACCTCTACAACCAAACAACCCATCATTCTCAATCAAACACAAAATGTGTTCCCAACAAACAGGTTTAGAACCAACTCATTCCACTCGGTCTAAAAACCAAACACATACCGAACAAACAAGTACAGAACCAACCCATTCCACTCAGTGCCAAAACCAAACATTAGGCAACGCTCCAAATACGTGGAAACCGGATATCTGTGCCCAAAAAAACTAGTCCCAAAACATTTGTTTTAGAAACTTGCTAAAAATTACTGGGAGAAAAAAAAAATCACCTTCTCCAACCGTTCCTAATAATTGATCCCAAAACAGTCAATTTTCAGGATTGGGAGTGCAACTCAAGGTGGGTAAAATTGGCTCTAGAGCCAACTGGTTTTGGGAGTTTGAAAAAAATAGCCAATAGTGTAGGGCATTGTTGGAGCAATAGTTTTTCTATTAATTCCCAAAACAAGATTTTAGGAACCTATTTTGGGCACTGTTGGAGATGCTCTGATGCCAGCTCCTTGAGCTGAGTGTTGTACATAATTTCCACGCTACTGGATAGTAGCTTTACATATATACAATTACAACCGCTTTATTTTTCCAGTACACAGGCTCCAGCAAACAGAAGAACAGGGAAGCTTAAAAAAAGGCATGATGCACCATTACAATGCTTCAAGGTCCAAGGTACAACGTGACTCTTCAAGAATCAAGACATTTAGCATGGCTGTTTAGCTCTTCGGCAGCTATCCTGAATAAGCACAGCTACTCAGCTAGTAGTACTCAATAATCCAGAATAAAGCTCGAACCAGAAAGCAGCATGGCTCTCAGACAACCAAAACAACCTTGCAAAAACAGTTATGTGCTAACCGTAAGTGAACGCATAAAAAACAAATGAGAGGAAACAAACTATTGAACTCAAACTCTAGTGCACCGCAGCACCATGACTTTCAGTGTGCGGAACATGCCAGTTTCTTACTAAACTTCACATTATTAATCATATGCAAGATATTGCTTTCGGATGAGTCTGAGAACCAGTTTTCTGATTTACTAAACACAGGGTTCTAAAAGAACTTCTTCAGCTGGAACTTCGCCATAACCAGAGCTTGTATATGTGGATGTTTGCACTATCGTTATACTGGTTTATGGATGGTTAAATAAAAATGGCTCACTAAAAAAGTAGTAAATTGCTGACCTAAAACAATATCATTAAATCATTTAAATCCTTGGAATGCAGGATTACTGTAGGGAGGGACTCTTCCTCCTGAGCCATTGTTAGGGAGAGACTTTTCCCTTGAATACAGTTTCCGGTCAATCTTAATGACACAAAAGTGCACAAAATGTGTTAAAATACTATTTGAATAATTGTCAATATGAATAGTAGATCATGCATAAGTGCATATCCAAAAACATTGCATAATTTCCATATGTACTGGAGGCAAACTCAGAACCTGAGTGTTATGCTGCTTTTGATCTCAGTAATATTTAGGCGAGGAAATATGAGGAAGTACAACATACCTATTGTTCTGCAGCCTTTTCGCCATCCATAGAGCAAGAAGGTCTCCATTTTCTATCGAAAGGCCCATAGCTTCTTTGCACAATATTTTGTTGTTCAGTCAATTTCCTATCTATCAGTGCCAACAACTCTTGCAGTCCTATCCCTGTTACAGCAGAAGTTTTCACATGGCATGTGGGCACTTGTTGTGTCAAAGTGCATCCATTTGCATCTGGGACACGAAGTTCTCCAAAACATTCTTTTGGTGATAACTCTGGGTTCATTGCTTTCATCTCACTAGGCTCAGCAGATGACTCTTTAGACACCACTTCATCCTTGTTATCTTCAAAATTTTCTTCTGATAAATATTCTGATTCTGCTCCATTATCTAAGGAATCGAAAGATGATTGTTCTGATGGAACATCATCTTCAGAGAATATGTCATCCTGCTCTTCACCTTCCGTCAGGAAGATCTCATCTTCAACCCCATCAGATGCAGCATTCTCATCCACAAGATCAATCTGAAATTGCCCAACAGACAAACATATATATTCAAACCCAAACCAACAATCCATTGTCAAATCAAATGCCAAGAAAAAACTCGTCTAAATAGGTACCTTGTTCCAAACTTCAATCATATTGGTGATCTTTTCCTGTGAAACACCTATCTGCTGCAGTACTTGCAATACTGTGGATCGATGCTCCTCAAGATTAGGTGCACTTGAATCCAACACATGCTGCACCAATGCATATTAAGATAAAATGAGATCTTATATCTCTTCTCTTTTTCTTAAACAATTTGTATCTTAAATCTTAAAGCAGCTTCTTGTAAGTAGATACACATGGGTGAAGACAAGTCTGTTTTCCAAGCAGGAAATAAAAGGTTACATTATCTTCGTGTTTGACTCATAAGACTTCAGGATGGACTAATGACATAAAAAAAGTAATAACCCACCACTAACATGTCGGCTTCAACCACTTCTTCCAGGGTGGCATGAAATGCTTCCACTAGCTGGAAAAACAATATAAATAGGTTAATTATAAGCTTAACATGGTACAGTCTAAATACGTGATATGGAAGAGGACAAGGCAACTGGGAGGAAGAAGTGCAGCTAAAGGAAGGGTTCCACATGATTCCAGTTATCATTCATCATTTCCCGGTCCATACAAGGTGTTTTTCATTTTAGACTAAAGACCTTGCTTTCAGTCCAGCTTTTACTCCAACTGGAGGCGTGGAGAGCTTTATTTGCAAGAGCTAACTACATCTCCCACTCTAACCATAAAATGGCTGGCGAATACCACCAATGCAAAGCAACATTTAGGCGACACCTCGATGGATTGGCCATGTAAAAGGAAACTAAAGAAAACCAGACATATGCTTAACTGAATTTAGTGCTTTAAGACTAATAACAAGGCCAATGTCAGTTTTAGATATGGCTGAGGCTGCAGCTCAATGGACCATTTGCTACCACCAAATCTTTCATGGACACCAGTAATGGTGTGGCCGTTTGGGTGTACAATTTAGAAGAAAACTCGGCAAAAAAGGAAAAATTTAGGACACTGGTGCCTGGGTAACGCTATTGCTACCGACTCCGTTTATTAAATGATTAGTACAAAGTGCAAAAGAAAAAATACCTGAAATTTTAATGTTTCACAATATGCTCTCCTAAGAAGAATGTTTGAAAATATGGATCCCCGAAGTTTAAATGCAATAAGAGGAAGCTTACCTGTATTGGTAAATCTGAGATGAAGCCAACGGTATCACTAAGAAGTGCCTTTCTCCTGAATAGAAAATGCAATGTTATGTGCTGAACAATTGTGAACCTCAGATCAGCTTTACCAATATATAATACCAGAATGAAATTTTCTACATTACCCTGATGGAAGAATGACACTTCGTAACCGGGGATCTACTGTTGCAAACAGCCTGCATCAACATAGGAGCATGATTTCTCTGGGCATACCTGTTGCAAGCGAGTACAGGGAGAAACTAATTTCAGCATACCTATCATCACTGTACAGATCAGCTTCAGAAAGTGCACTCACTAGTGTAGATTTCCCCTGTAAGAAGAGCATAAAAGAACTTGGCTTCAGTAACAGCTTTAGTCTGTAGAAAGCTCAGATATATTTGCAAGCTCAAAGACACATTAGATGAAAGAGCTATTTTAGTGGATCCACATACTGCATTTGTATATCCAACGATTGCAACAGTTACAAGCTCTTGACCATATGAACCACCATGCCTTTTCCGACTTGAACGTTGTATTGCTCTAGTACGGCGTACATCCTCGATTTGAGCTAACAAGCTCACACGGCGTTCTTGAATCCTAGATGAGTTGTGGATAAAGAATAATGAGGAATTGTTGTGAGCTACAAGTTTAGATAAGTTGTAATCTATCAGCTGTCACCTCCTCCGTTGTAATTGAAGTTCTGTTTCACCAGCACCGCTCATGAAGCCCCGACCACCACTTCCTCTCCTGAACAATAAGGCAGTGACATGTGACATGAGTGCATCAAACATTAACTAAACCAATGGTCTGTGTCACAAAAATGAATGAATCAACACATATGCGGATCCTCCCAACTATACCAGGATATATGAAATTGTGAATAACACAGGCCACTGCAGGAATTGGAGAAGGAAATGTATGCATTCTCTAACAAAAAAATGCATTACTTTGGGTTTTTTTTAGAATTCATGATTTTTGAAGCTATCAAGAATTTGACATCACAGGTTAAAGTCAACTATAGCTACACGGACAATCAATGTACATGCCATGCTCCCCCCCCCCCCACCACCACACACACACACAAATTAAAAGAAAAGAAAAAGTGGTAAACTCATGAAACTAAACAAATTACCCTCCAAGTCGTATGCAATCGAAAGGAAACATACCCTCTTGCACTAACAACCTCAGCTTCCCCACTTAGACCAAAAGTTAACCGTCCACCTGGGCCACGTACACGGACAAGCCTAGTCTTCATGTACATGAGAGCTGCCAACTCTGACTGTGTAAAGTGATAAGACAAAGTAAATAATAAAACAAATACCAATGCCCAACTCTATTTCAGCAATATTTTATGTCCAAGAACTCATACACCCCACACCCACCCTACAAAGATTTGACAGGAATATAGACAACGTATTTCTAAAACTATATATATCTAGACAAACAAACACCTGTAGCTTTGCTTCTTTTGTTTCGGCATGAGCATGAAATATTTCAATTATAAGCCCAACACGGTCCAAAACTGGCTTTCCCCATGCAACCTGTTAAGCAAAGTATTAACAAAACAATAAGGCAGTATGTAATTCCAGGACACAAAGTAAAATGCAAGTTATTCTAAACTTCCAATACAAACAGAAAACATGGGCACTTGCCTCCAAGTTCCTCTGTTGGATTCCAGTGAGAATCGCATTAACGAAAACTGCATCCACATCTTCCTGTTAAGATCAAAGCAAGTAAACATTACTTCATATAGCATATTTGTCGCAACTAACATGGAGAAGGGACAATAATGGATGATTTCCTTGTAAATGAATAAACTAGCACAGCCATACTCATGTACGAGATCAGAGAAAGTGCACCTCTGAATCTGATGCCCTCAGGTAGCACTTGACATTATCCACAGTTCCAGGTCCGAAATATGTATCTGGCATTACGAACTGTCAAATATGATACAATTTTGTGGTTCTAGCCATAAGTATGTTTAGCCGACCTATGCAGACAGAAAAGCTTTAAATGTTCAAAAAAAGTTGTAAGACAAGTTTAAGGACAACAACAAATGGGTCAAAACAAAAGCACAACTGCACAAGCCAACTGATTGAACCACAAGATTTTGACCCTCCATCTTATTCTTATCAGATAAAGTGGCAGGATATGCATACTCTGAGTTAGGTATGTACAAACACTAGAGCAGAACTGGGAGCAATGCAACAGCTGCAGTTTTAAAAGGAGTGAAAGAAAATTTTGCAGCCTCTGCTGGGTTGTTTGTATATATTTGCTTTAACATTATGGAACAATGAACCCACAAGTGGCAGCTGCAGTCTATGTAACTCTGGTAATGCAGATAGTACAACAGATCATACAATACTACTACTAAATACTAATAATATGTGCAAACAATCTCACAAGACAGTCACGGTGGCACTTTCGAGAACTTCAAACGATTTGCTCAAGCAATCACTTCAAAAATAAATATGGTGAGAGTACATCTTCAGCTTACATAAGAAACCAATATAGCCAGCCTCTGGTTGGTTTGGTTGACAAATGAGAACATTGATGGAAATTGGAAAACAATGCAGGCATGGTACCTTAAACCTGGATTGCATGCAATTCTTGCAAAATCTCGCTGCATTGCGCATACAGAAAAGGCTCAAACATCCGTAATGCAACAGAAACTAAGTCCGCTACATATGCCACTCAAAACACCGCCCCTGCAGCACTCGAGCTAAGCACTGGAAATGGAGCGACAGGTAGCTGATACCTGCGTGTGAACGGCCGCGGGAAGCGGGGTTCTGGACGACGAGGTGCGGCGGCGCGCCCTTGGCACCGAACTCGCCCTCGTAGAAGCCGTCGCGGGGCTCCTCGAGGGAGTTGGCGAGGTTGAGCGCCTCGGCGAGCTTGGAGTCAAGGAGGCTCCCGGGCCGGAGGCGCGGCTGCACCACCAACAGCCGCGGCGGGCACTCGGGGTCGCGGGGGAGCACGAAGAGGCCGCGCAGGGGGCCCTCGTCATCCATGTCTGCGGGCGACGGGGTGGGGGACGACCGCTTGCCGCGGCGGGTGGAGAGGGCCCGGAGGTGAGGAGAGGCCGGGGAGGGGTGGTGGGCTCGTGGGTCGGGGCGAGGGCGGGGACGGAGGCGGGCGCCGAGGCGGGAGATGGCGGTGCGGAGCATCGTGGCCTCGTCGGCAACCGCGGCGGCGGCGGTGTGGGTTTTGCTAGTTCGGGAAAAAACGATTCGTTTGGGTCCGGTCCAGGGTCCACGATGGCGTGTGGCCCGTGGCCCGTGATCGGCCGGCGAGGCGGCCACCACCAATATGGCAGCGGGGGGAGAAATCAGGTTACAGTGATGTGCAATTTTTCTTGAAACACAATCAAAATTTTTTGAAAGATAAACACAATCAAATTGAATTTTGAATTTCTCCTCTATATAAACGCCGGAGAGGAGTCGTAGCTGACAAACAATGCTTTGGATAAGTATCTATTAGCACGTAGTTGGATATACAATAATTCGTATAGACTACTATTGCATATTGTTTAGCGATGCGCAGAGCCGATGTCTCTTCTGTATCACTGGTATATTATTTGATGCTGGCACTAATATTGACAATAGTATGTGTATTTTTTTTTAGTAATTTTAAAATTCAAATTAACTAAGAATGGCTTACACAAGAAAAAAAAATGACATGTTTAACATTAATTTCTACTGGGCAGAAACCTGAGAAGAAAATGTGCCTATCTGCTTCCATGTTTTTATTCATATTTAGGACATTTTTGTTTATTCTAGGCTAAACTATTCCAAAAAACCTATTCCAACAAGAAGTATGAATTGCATCAAAGAAATGAATAAAAATTTACTTCACAAAAGGATTTAACAATGCTTGTTCAATATTATGAATAAAAATTTGTAACGCTTTTTGTTTGGGGGTCTTGAAACTATCTTACACCCCCAACATGATCCAGGACCAAAAATCTCAACATGATCCAGGATCAAAAATCTCAACATGATTACAACAACTATACAAATCTCAACATGATCCAGGACCAAAAATCCAAAATAGAGGAAACATAGTCCTATGCAAAGATCCTATGGTTCAGGTTGCGTAATAGAACGTAGATCGATTATACGTTTTGTATTGTATGAGTTATAGACATTGTATATATTTATGGAGTTTTTTGGTCGAGTAAAAAAGCGTATGATTAAGTACTTGAGCATGAGTGCTATTTAGTATACGGTCATCTATCTCATGCTAACATAATTAAAAAAACCTAACATTTAAATATGTAATGTTATTAATGGATAAAACTAGCTTGTTACTTGATGTAAGCTATTTTTACGATGGTTACTGATTTACTGTTTGGTTCACGGTACACGAGTGACAACCGTGTGCCGATTGCGAGACGTAAACGAGTCGGTTCAGGCAATCAGGCTCGAGACTTGACACCGCTTCTCTCCCCGTTCCCGGCCGTCCCTCCCCTTCCCCCCTCCCCGCGGCACTGCCCCTGCCCAGCCCCAGCCCCAGCAACCCAACTCCAATTCGTCCTCCTCGTGGTCACCGCGCCCAACGCAGCAGCGCAGCGGGGGAAGAGCTGGCGAGAAGGAGAAGGAATTAGATTGGGGAAGCATGATCCTGGTCTCCGGCGCCTCTCGCCGTCGAGCTCGAATCGGGAGATAAGAGGAATCTGCGGGGGCAGCGCCGTAAAAGATGGCCCCGCAGCCGCAGGATGATAAATCAGACCGCCCCAGCGGCGACGGCGGCACATCGAGGGAGCAAGAGCGTCGGCCGTCCAAGGCATGGGGAATCATCATCTTCGGCCTCATCGGTGCCACCACCGCCACTTTCGCGGTGGGTCTCCTCCTTATTATGCTTATACCTCGTTAGAATTTGTTGAGGATCTTATCCACACGATCGCGTCCTGAATGTCTGGCAGTCTAGCTTGCTTTTATAGTTTCCGTGGCTAGTGAAGCTTGCTCACGTTTACCCATGGTATTGGCTAAGTTGCAGTTTGATCATCTGTTTGTCAAATTGGTAGCAAGTGATCCAATTTTATCGTTTGCAAGCCTACAATAGTAACCTTGCTAGCATGTTATAGGAGTACGTAATTACGTAGGCAGGAGTCCTGCTTATCATGCTTGAAAATTGGTTTATAAGATTTGCCCAGTAATGTGAGATGATCAGCTATTTATTTTTTTTGTTTGTTGTACTACCTAGATGCGGTGCCGATTTCATATTTGACGTTTTGTTTCTTATTTGTAAAACTCCAGATTACTCAAGTTCGCAGAAGTGTGGACTGGTTCTACACTCAGGTAATACAATTGGTTACTGATTATGTACTAATTTGTTAGCTGTGATTACATACTAACTTGTTAGCTGTCCTAAGTGCAAACTCCTGTTGTTGTTTTTTAGTATGGCCTCCTAAGCTACGGAGAAAAATCTATAGATCCTCATTCATTGACTTTAATCTGTCGTGAGTGCAATGCAATTAATCGAAGTCCCAAAAATCATACCCGAGTCTTGCAATATATGGTTATAGCCTATTCTATTTGCTGGATGTTCATAGGCAAAAACTAGAAAATTGTTAGGCTAATATCATCATGCAGCGATAATGTTAGCCTTTTCCTCTTATGTACCATCCTTTTATGTGTAATTTTTGAAATATGTCTATGTGAGGCTTTAAGTAGTATATTCCCTAGATGATTAAAATAAGCCGATAGGGAGTTTCCCATCGGGCCTTGTTTGCATGGTCAATTCCACTTAGTAAAAGGATTGATAAAAACCCCATTATTTGAGCAGGTTCTCAATGAGCTCTCTCTTTATGGAAGTCACGGAGTCAATTGAAGTTTCCTGTTTGATTCATTTTCATATGTTTCTGTCCTACTCTTACACTCTTTGAAAATAGACTTATATGCTCCTTTTGCTGCAAAAGCTCAATAAAGTGCAGACAACATCATCTTGGAGGTATACAAGTAACAGCTCAAGTCGTGGAAGTTTCAGTGAGGAAGCTAAGAAAAGATATTATCAGCGAATGCAGCAGGAATATGAGGAGGAACAAGAGAGAGTTGTGAGTTTATACATATATTCATAATCTTTTTTTTTTGGTATATCCAACACAAGTATGGTGCACTTATCCTCAATGCATAGCTGGAAATTTGAGATTTCATATATTGCTACCACACATGTTTTAATGTTAAGCCTCAGAGTTCAGAACATGTACCTAAGTATGCATAACTTACATGAAGACTATTTTATTACTTTTAGCCTGATAGTATGCTGACTTTTTGTCTCGTTGATTTTTCTCAGCAAAGAATAAGGCATATGCAAAGTGTGTTCAACAGAGAGAGGAATAAATTCCGGAGAGGCTATGAAAGTTGGAGGGAGAATGGCCCACCTGGTGGCTACAATTATATCCCTCGGGATGATTGGTATTGGCAGACTGATACTTCTCACTCAGAACATAAAAATAGATGGACACATCCACCAGCAGGACCTAGGGTTTACCCTATGTCACATCATTATGCAGTTCTTGGTCTTGACAGGTAGATTCAAATTTGTGCTCATCTGTTAATGTAGCTATAACATAGTAGACTGTCTGGATTCATGATCAGTCCTTGTTTCTGATTCCATATTGCTGAGTGGTGGTCTAGTTGATATCCATTGCTCTCAATTTTTCAAGAAACGCTATCTTATAGCACACCAGCTTTCCTTTATATTTTTTTTGTACGATCTTTACCTCATTTTTCTTGTTGCACAACGACTTTCCTGTACATTTTATGGAAGTCCATTTTGCTATATCCCACTGTTCTATTTTGTTTTTCTTTATTTGAAGGAAGTAATTGTGAAGTATTTGTTTTGGACAAAATAATATTGCTATTCCTAACGTCAATGACTCTAACTGCCTTTTCTCGAACTTTAAAAAATATGTATCGAATGTTAGATCTCTTGCAGTTATTATATCGTGACAAATTGTGTTTCTTCATCTATAGGTCGCGAGCAACACCATATACGGATGCAGAAGTTAAGGTAATGCAATATCTTGGCAGCCATGCTATTGTTTCCTTGTGCCCTGCATTTCTTGTATTTATGAACTTGTTGTGTCACCTAACCTGATCAACTGGAACTTACAGTAGTTGAGCAGCTTTCCACTTCGTCTCTTTTTTTCCCTTCATTAAAACTCATGCTGGTCATATTACAAATCAAATATCTAAACTAGTCTCAATCCTTAAAATAGCTATCTGCAAATCTTACGCACGTATTTAAATTTGATTGGACCTTTTGAGTTTCCATGGGATTTACATTAGCTGTATGTAACACTTCATTTAATGGTTGAGGTTACTGCTTTTTCCAAAGTGTCGTTTTTTTACGTGTTCATTAACCGAATAATTCATATTTCGTTTTCTTTTCCATTTTGTAAAGGAGTTGATTATGAGATCATCAAGAACAACCTGTTTTTAAAGGGACTGGGCCCTTTTTTTTCTCATTTTCTGTAATCAAGACAGTGGATAATTAAAATGCTTATGCACTATTTTTTTTTCTCCCAGCATTTTCATCTGATAACCACACTCCACAGTACTGGAAATTCCTTGGGGCCTATATACAGTTAGTTATTTAGTTACTATAATAGGGATTGAGTTGATTCATATTATCAACTAAAACATACTAATTATCAAAGGATTAATATTGACAGTAGCAGTTACATTTGTGAAATCGAAGGATGAAGAATTTATACCGTGTAGTGATAATGAACCACAGTACATAGGTAGTACGGTCCCAAAAATTGGCAGGATTTTGGGTTTTGGGGTAACGTATCGTTCACTATGTGGTCTTGTTATCTGACTTTAAAAGGCTTCACCTGCTGCAGACTGCTTTTAGAACAAAAGCAATGGAGGTTCATCCTGATCAAAATCAAGATGATAGAGGTGCTTAACACATCCTTTGTTTCTTCTCATGTGGATAATTCCTGGTGCAGTTGCTAATAGCATGAATGTTTTGTCTGTCACAGAAGCTGCAGAAGAGAAGTTCAAGGAGGTTGTCAAGTCTTATGAAGCAATAAAACTAGAGAGGAAAAACGGTGGAAATTGATGCACCTGTCCAATATTATCAAAGCCTCCAAGAAAGAGTGGAATCAGTTGTTGCTTGCCCTGTATTTATGCAAATCAGCTGATGCTATCAGTTTTTATGAAAAGGAATATGCTGTTGTTGAGGGCCCAAATAGCAAGTTCCAGTTGTTGTGATCTTGGGGGGGTGTAGACTAGGATAGGGGCAAAAGATGTGTTTTTGTTCACTTAGCAAGTAGTAACTTGACGTGCTCACGTGCATAAATAAATTCCATAAATTGCACAAGGGCGATCATTTTTGTTGCCACTTGAGCTGGGAGTATGTATTCACCGCTGTCTACCTTGTGATTTGCTATCTTCATTTGGTGGAAATTGATCTGAACCTGATCCTAATATCATCCATAGAAAAACACTTGATCATAATATTTAAAATGGTACTTATGTACATAGTATAGAAGGCAAATCCCTTCTTATGCTATATTTTGTTTAGTTGTAACCCACGTACAATTGGTTCAACAAATCGAATCCTAGTCAAACTGATCAAGAACACCGCTGAACTGAAGCGGAGGCAAAAATTTACAGGTGCAGTATTTTTTTAGGAACCGCTTCTTCATTTATTCATTAACATTATTACAATCTTCTTGCAACACCTGCAAGAGGAATTTAGGGGAAACATTTGCCCAAACCTCAAAAGCACTAGAAGCGGCAAACCGAGCACAAGCATGTGCAGCCATATTTGCCTTGTGTTTAACATACACAACGCAAAAAAGAAGAGAAAGAAGAAGCTAGCTCTTGAACGTCGCCGAAGATCGGTGCAAACTCCGATTTGTGACTCCCTCTGTTGCTCCACAAGCCGACTAGCTCTAGAGAATCAGTTTCCATCATCACCAGCCCCTCCGTCACCATGTATATCAGTTGTACACCTGCATGGAGAGCTTCTGTTTCTGCTGCTAATGCCGAGTCCACAGCTGGAAGCCGCCGAGTCGTGGCCATCAGGAAACCTCCTTCGGCATCCTGACCACCGCCCCTATCGCCCCAGACTCTTCTTCTGCGTCAAACGCCCGTCAATATTGACCTTCAGAGTATTGCCTGGAGGTCGCTGCCAACGTGGAACTGTCGGGGGCAAAATTTACAGGTGCAGTTGGGAACAGCAACTTGCAGCTGAAAATGGCATGACAAGTTGACAACTACGGAGTACAATCAAAATCGAGCATTGCGCTTGCGAATTAAGTAAGCATCACAGTATGACAGAATTCGGAGTACAATCAAAATTGAGCATTGCGCTTGCGACTTGCGAGTAAGCATCACAGTATGACAGAATTCGAAGGTTGTTTGGCTCTGCCGATATTTCGGGGTTTTTTTTTTGGAAGATCCAATATTTCGTTGAGCTTGGGCACATTTCGCATCTTCGGCCACTCTCTTCCAGACCGCCACCACATCCCCCTCGGCCGCCACGGCCCGCGGAGCCGCAATGCGGCGCCTCCTCTCCTTTCCCCTCCGCCGCGGCCTCTCCACCGCCGCCGCCGTCGATCCCAGCTTGGCCTCCTCGGCGGAACACGCTTACCGCCTCCTCCGCCGCCACCACTCGGACCCGCAGAGGCTCGCTGCCGCGCTGTCCGCCTCGGGCCTCGACCCCTCCTCACCGCACCTCCTCGACGCGGTCCTCCGACGCTGCGGCGCCGCCTCCTCCCTCGCTCTGCACTTCTTCCACTGGTGCTCCCCGTCGCTGCCGTCACCGCTCCCATCCTCCCTCGCGCTCCTCGCCAAGTCCTTCTCCCGCGCCTCCTCCGCGCTGTCCCCGTCCCTCCTCGCGCCGCTCCCTTCTCAGCTCCTCGGCCCCTCCCTTCTCTGCCCCGTCCTTCGCCGCCTCCCGCAGCCGCGCCTCCTTCCGTTCGCGCACTCGCTACTCTCCGCCCGCCCCGACCACGATCGCCCCGCAATCTTCCTCTCCCTCCTCGAGTCCCTCTCCAAGGCTGGCCACGTCGCCACCGCCGAGCAGCTTGTCGAGGAGCTCCAGCCCCGGATCCCGCTTTCGCTCCGCCACTACACGGCCCTGCTCTACGGGTGGTGCCGCCAGGGCAAGCTCGACGAGGCTAAGCACGTCCTCGCTCGCATGAAAGCCGCGGATGTCGCGCTCGACGTCGTCGCCTTCAACACCTTGCTCGCCGGCTTCGTTGCGGACGGGAGGTTCGAGGACGCGTTCGAGCTGACGCGGGAGATGGAGCGGCGTGGCTGCCCGCCGAACGCGGTGTCGTACACCACCCTGATGCAGGGTCTTGGCGCGAGGGGGAGAGTTGATGAGGCCATGCGGGTGTTTGTGGAAATGCGGAGGAAGGGGTGCCCGCCGGATGCCGTCACGTACGGCACCCTGGTTAGCGCGTTTTGCAAGGCTGGCAAGATATCACAGGGGTACGAGTTCTTGGATGCCATGTCAAGGGATGGCCTGCGTGTGGACGCTGCCATGTACCAGGGGTTCTTTGTGGCGCACGAGAAGAAGGAGCAGCTCGAGGAGTGCTTGGAGCTGATGGAGAGGATGAGGGAGTGCAGGTGTCCACCAGACGTCAAGATATACAATGTGGTGATTCGGTTGGCGTGCAAGCTTGGGGAGACCAAGCAGGCCATGACATTGTGGAACGAGATGGAAAATGGCGGCCTTAGTCCTGGAGTCGATACGTTTGCTATCATGGTGAGTGGGCTTATTGGGCAGGGCGCACTGATTGAGGCGTGTAGTTATTTCAAGGATATGGCTGGGAGGGGCCTCTTTGTTGCACCACAATACGGAGTGCTGAAGGACCTCCTCAACGCTCTGGTCAGAGATGAGAAACTTGAGCTTGCTAAGGATGTTTGGGAATGTATTGTTAGCAAAGGCTGTGAGCTCAATGTGAGTGCATGGACCATCTGGATCCATGCATTGTACGCTAAGAAACATGTCAAGGAGGCCTGCTTGTATTGCATAGACATGCTTGAGGCAGGCCTGATGCCACAGCCTGTCACATTTGCAAAGCTGATGAAGGGACTGAAGAAGCTCTACAACCGTCAAATTGCTGCTGAAATCACTGAGAAGGTGAGGAAGATGGCGGAGGAGAGACATGTTAGCTTTAAGATGTATAAGAGACGTGGAGTGAGGGATCTTGAAGAGAAACCTAAGGCAAAGAGAAGGAGAGGGCAGAAAAAGAGTCGTTGTAGGCAGTCTGACCAAGGTCGGTCCAGTAGGAATGCTGACCTTTTGGATGCTTCTGATGATGAAGAATTTTCTGGCTGAACTAAATTAGAATTTGCAGATGACAATGCATCTCTGCTTATTTGAATGGTTCCGGAAATTGCTGGACTTATGAAGCAATAAAGAAGGAAATGTTGGTGATAAAACCTGAGCATCACCGTAGTATATTATGCCAGAGATGCATCAGTCTTGCAGTCTTCAGCAAGAGTCAAGTGGTATTTTGATTATGTCTGAACTCTGAACTTCATGTCCCAGTATCTGTTTTCATGCAGATATTTAGAGGATTACTGACCCAGGGTAAGGAGCTCTTTTCATCCTACCTGTACAGACTTTTGTGATACAGAGCACACAAACTAAGATTTTAGTCCAAGTGTTTTTATTGCTGTTCCTGTAGAAAATCGTGACGAACAATTATTTGATTTTGCATCATTTGATACCATTGTATCATTTCTGTAGGCATGTAGTAATCCACTTATAAAGACTTTTGCACATGTGTGGTTTATTATGCACAGTATGGATTGCCACTGGTGGCCTATTGCTGACCGGGGCAACTGTTGTACCCAGTGTTAGGATTTTACTGATAGATGGGGCCGATATCAATTTTCTTTTTCTGTTCCTATTTTATGGTTATCTCTAAAGTAGTGTTTTTAATTTTTCTATTGTACAAATACACCTCAACCCATATGCAAGTAATGATTATGTTCACTGTTGTTTTCAAGATTATGTCTTCTTATATCCTAATTAAGTATTTTTTTTTATCAGAATTGATGTTACGTTCTGGCAGAATTTTTATTTGAATGGCGTAAAAATATGTAAACACACTGGTATTAGAAGGGTTATAAAAAGAAGTTCAGGCAGTTAGACACTCTGGCCACACGCCTCGGATGGCTGGCTGGCTGGCTGGTCCATTGTCTCTAATTAGGAATTTATGCTGATTGAGGAATCCCAGTATCCCACGATCCCACCTATATGAGCCATCAAATTTGGAGGATTCAGTAGTGTTTGTTTAGTTCCAGTTGGTGCATGTGGGAATCCCTACAATCTGAGTCATCCAAATCGAAGGACGAAATGCTTCTCTATTCCCGAAATTGTGACTGTATGGTAGCATATACATTCATATTCCCCATCTGTATATATTTTGGATTTTGTTAGTATTGATTAGCATCAGTGTCTGCTAGCATTATATGTGATTGCACCTTCCTTAACAAATGAGCCTATTGTGTAATTACAGATGAAGCGGCAGGGATTTGATCTATAATAGCTTCCCTTCATAGATGTGGCAGCCAGGAGTCACAGCTCGCAACTGTATTTGATGTTGGGAGAAGACCGATTGAATCTGTTAAGTAACTCCTAAGGAAAAGAGTGGGTATAGAACATTCATCTGGAAGGTACAGAAAATTTGCTGTTATTGAAATGGTAGACAAATTGCTTTAGGGTGTGTTTAGATTGGGGAAAGATTCTCCAAAAATACACTGTTCACAAAAAAAAAATGTAGATGAATAGTGTTCTGTGAGTACGAGGGATATGATGAATAAGAAAAAGTTGGATGAATAGTGTATTTTTTGGGATCTTTAGGGAACTAAACAGGGCCTTAACTAGTTTGAAAGCCGTTCGTATAATTTCGTAGCTAATCTTGATGGCTTCTTTTTTACGCCCTTTGTTACGTAAATAATGATGTTCAAATCGGGATAAACACATGGATGTTCTGTTCTGGTTGGGGGGTATTACAACTCGTCTTAGCAAGAAGCAGCTACAGTGATTAATTTGTTCTTTATCGGCAGAAATGTGAAAACAATACATAGATATTCCAGAGCGTACCGTAATCCTTTTCTTTCCTTTTTTTTAACTTCTTTTTTTAACAAGAATTTTTAACTGCTTTTTTTTAACAATATTTTTTTTACTGCTTTGAGCACTGCAGCATTGAAGCTGCAGCGGTACTCTAGTAGTCCTCTGTCCAGGCCCACCACTCCACCAGCAACACTTCGCATTCACGCCTCGGAGAGAGATCCAAAACCCGAAACCCCGACTCCTTTCCGGCTTTCCCCCACGGCGGCACGGCCCACCGCCCCAAAATTTGAAATCCCTTTGGCCTCCTCGCCGCCTCCAACCACCGAGCCCCCGCGATGGCGGATCCGCCGCCGGTGCTTGCGGTCCTGGTGCAGAAGGGGCCCTGCAAGGGGGAGACCCGGCGGGGCCGCGCCGGCGCCGCGGTCCGTGTCGGCCGCGTCGTCAAGGGCAACCACCTCGCCGTGCGCGACGCTGGCGCGTCGCAGAGCCACCTCTCCCTCGAGTTCCTCAAGCCGCCCGCGTCCCGGTGGGCCGTCACCGACCTCGGCTCCTCCAACGGCACCCTCCTCAACGGGGTGCCCCTCGTGCCCACCGTCCCCGCCCCGCTCTCCCACGGGGACCTAATCAAGATCGGGGAGAGCACCGTGCTCGCCGTCTCCATCTCGGCCGATGAGGGCCCGGCACCGGCCCCCGCCGCGACTAGGCGGTCCACGCGCAGCGCCACCGCGGCGACGGCGGCTGCTGCGGAGGAGGAGGAACAGGCACCCCGTGTTACACGCAGGGGCGGGCGGAAGAAGGCCGCGGCGGCGGAGGCCTCCGAAGCAGAGATGGAAGTGAAGGAAGTAGCTGCAGTTCCGATGCGCCGTGGTGGGCGGAAGAGGGCCGCGGAGCCCCCATGTGTCGAGACAGAACTGAAGGAGGTAGCTGCAGTTCCGACGTGCCGAGGCGGCCGGAAGAAGGCCGCGGACCCCCCTGAAGTGGAGACAGAGGAGGAAGAGGAGGAAGCACCAGTGCCGCGACGTGGTGGTCGGAGGAAGGCTGCAGCTAGGGCCACCCTTCCGCCACAGCCGACTACGAGGTCAACAAGATCTGCTGCTAGGAGAGGTGATGCGGTGGGGAGTGGAAACGATGAGGTGGAGAGGACAGGAAGGGGGCGAGGACCAGCTACAAGGGCAAGTGCAAGGAAGGCCACTCAACCTGTTCCTGAGGCGGATGAAGAGGAGGAAGAGGTGCCTGTGACCAGAGAAGAGGTAGGGAATCCTCCAAGGACGACTGGTGTCAAGGGTGGTGAAGAGGAGCATGCGTTAGAAATAGAGACTAGGGATGGAACTTCAAATGCATCGGAGGAGGTGCCGGTGGCTGGTAGAGGACGCACAAAGAGTAACAGAGGAGGCCGGAGAAGTCCTCCAAGGGCAAGGGCAAGGAAGGCTGATGAAGCAGTTTTTGAGGCGGAGAATGAAAAGGAGCAAGAGGAAAGTGATATGGCTGATGGCAGAGGAAGCAGGGGCAGTCCACTGAGGGTGATGGCAGTGAATGATGGTGGCGAGGAGGATAAGGTGGCAACTGGGGATGGCAAGTTGCATAGGACCTCAAAGGCATCCATAGATGATGAGAAGATGGCGGAGGTGGAGGAGGATGTGCCCTTGGCTCTGAAAGGGACGGCAATAGAGGGGATGGTCAGTGCTCAGCTTGCAACTGCCAACAATGGTGGCATGGAGGAAGAGAAGAGGAGGGTTCTGAGCAGTCAAGGGGATAATGAAGTTGATGATGGATTGAGAGAAAAAATGCTTCCAGAATCAAAGCCGGATGGTGTTGGAGAAGTGGAAGAGAAGGAGAAGATGGAAGCTATTGGTGGCAATGGGGAGGAAGGGCCTGTGGAGGAGCGCCCTTTGAGAAGCAGCTTGGAGAATATGACATTGGGGGAATGGTTTGATCGAATTGAGAAATGCCTAGTGGCAAAAAACGAGGAGGATGCTGAAAAGATGATAGCTGAAGCGCGAGAGAAACACCGGCGCTTTTGCGAGCATCTTAAAACGCTCAAGAAGAGTTGATCCTTCTTGATATTCATGGTATGTTCAGCTATAAATAAAACATTGTCATTTTATTACTTCTGTTCATGGTCAATGTGAATTTTGCTATACTGCAGTTGAAATGTTTCTGTGAAGAACCTAGAAAACTTGTGACTAAATCTTTCTGGATTTGGCCCTATGGCGAATGCTGATTATTCTTAGAAACTTTCATTTATTTTCTAATCCATTCTTGCCATTTTCTAGCAAATACTTGTTTCTGAGTGCCTATTAATTGGTTTTTTATTCTTTATATATGTCCAAGAGAACTGTACTGTAGTGTAGTACTCCCTCCGTCCCAAATTGTAAGTCGTTTGACTTTTTTGACCCCAACTTTGACCACTCGTTTTATTTAATTTTTTTTTTCAAAATATCATATTTTTTGTTATGGCTAGCTTTAGTAATAAAAGAATTTCAAGAATGACTTAAATTTGATTACATTTGCACAATTTTTTTGAATAAGACGAGCGGTCAAAGTTTGGGTCAAAAAAGTCAAACGACTTACAATTTTGGACGGAGGGAGTATAGGCCTATAGTCCCTGTTTGGCACAACTTGTGGTTGTGCTGATTCCGTTTTTTTGGAAATGCCAGTGAAAGAAATAATCTGTGCTAAATCGAGCCATAATTCTTTAGTAACTTCTTTTATGGGGTACATGCTTAGTTTTCTTGTTGTTGTTATACTTCATATTTAACTATGCCTTTGTGGCTCCTGCTTGACCCTTTGCTATGTTGAATTATCTAATTAACAAGTACCATTCAGTGTAAACATCTAGCAGGTTCATATGGTATTACACATTGCTGGCTGGCCTCTTCTGAGTCATTACTTGCTTTCTGCAGGAGAATCTGGAACTAGCGTAACTTAGGTGATTTGGTGACACTTGGGTATCACAATGAAGACGCCTTTGTCGCAAACTGTTGGTTTGTGATGTAACTAACCACCATTAGCGTGCTGGTGGTTGTGGAAGGTGCTTGTTCCAGACTTAGTAGTTGCCTGGTAGTATTTGTGAATGTGAATATGTGATGATAATGTAGTAGTAATATATCCCCTGTTTCCAACTGTGATTGATCCAAAAGTGTGATTTGTATCATTCAACAGGTTGCTCCTCTGATTGTTTGATGCTGAACTTTCTGCTTCTGCAATCTGACTTACTGTCTTCGTCTCGCCTGATATGCATATTAACAGTGCGTGTCATTCAGCGTTAGATAAACTGCAGCTTGTTTCTGTAGTGGAATTTCTCCTACATTTCCACTAGCCTGATCTGCCTAGAAACTGATAGCATGGCATGTTGTTCAGCAAAGAAACATATGCAACTTGTTTTCTAGACCAGTTTAACAGTATTTATATTTTGATCGTTACTAAAGGTTGCCGCGCTGCACTTATGATGTACCGAGCATTTTTAAGCTAGTGGTTGCTTGGTAGCCATATTTTTGGCATTCCACGCTCTACTTAGTCATTGCTAGTTTTTTTTTTTTATGCCTAAGCTTATCTAATTTGTGGAGCCCAAATCGTTGGCCGTACTTGCGGTGTGGCAAAAACTGGCGTGGCATGCTGCGGCACAAACCAAACACGGCCATATTTCTACGGACTGCGGAGGACCACAGTATCCTTCTGGAATACACTGGATCTAAAGTTCTGATGCATCATCGTGATCCAGTGCATCTGATGATAATGTTCGCAGTAGACAAATTGGATGTCTGACCTGCTGCAAGCTACAACCATCATCTTATTGTAAAAAAAAAAAATGAATATTGAGTTTTAACAGTAGTGAATGGCATCCCTTCATCTCTTGTGCAGTATGCACCGAGGAAGAATTTGAGATTGCATGCTGCTTCTTTTTTTTACCTATATGCAGTATAAAACATGTCGATCCGTTAACGAGACCGGCCCTTAGTAATAAATGACAGCACATCAAACTGCTTGCAAATTGTTTTTCGGGAAGATACAGTACAGGGGTCTTCTTGAACGACACATATATCCCAGCGCATGCAGTGAGCCAGTGATGGTCACTGGAGGGCATGCACGAAATGAAGTGTTATGTCATTTAGAGCACACAGTTCACATTCTGCGGCGCCAAAAGCAGTTCGCCATTCTGCAGATTACAGAAACTACAATGTTCAATCTAAGAGTACCTGCAGTCTAAATTCTAATAGCCTTAGTAAGGAAGCTCAGTGTGAATCATCGTTTCCTCTTGCCACGCATCTTCGATTCACACTTCAGGTTACCACTACCTGGTGACTTGGACCCAATTACTGAGCTCCATAGTGCTCTCTCAACATCTGAGGGTGTGAAACTTTCTTCTCCTACGCTCAGTTCCTTCAGGACAAACAGAAATATCAGCAAAATGGCATCAAGTACTGAATGTGCAGATATACGGTGTGCTTATTAAATGCTCAGCTGATACTGATATGAGTCTGCAATCTACATGTCAAACAACATCTGCAACTTAATTGAACTAGTGTTCTATAGGCGTTAAATTCCAGAGGTTGCAAGCTTTCAACCTTCAACAACAGTCTAATAATCACAGTTTCTGAATGCAATTGCCAAGCCTTACGAAAGCACAATTAGCTATTCCAGTTTGCCGAGGCTGAAAGGCTTATCCAACCAAGCATAGTATTCTGCACTAAGTTAACCGTGTTTAGTTCAGAAAACAAATTCCATATTGGTACATTGACTAGGATGTTTTTAGTTATGGCTCAATTCTAGTGAAGACCACTACGAAAACATTAGTCAGCTTCAAACTTGCAGGCACCTGACCCAAACCCACGACTACATTGTGTGACACTGAACACTTCAAATGACAAGACGAAGATGCTAACTTTGCAACATTGTTCACAACCATGTCATTTGTTACATCAAAAAAATGGAGAAGCTATACCTTCGCTTTTGCCTGCAATTTGTCAGCGAATGCAAGGTACTGCTTCAGCGTGTACTCCTTTGCATTGCCCAAGGCTGCTACCATCGCCTACCCATGGTTCGTCCAAGGTCACACCATCACATTGCAGTCAGCCCGCACAGAAATGCAGAAATGTACAAAACATTCTGTACAACAAAACACACCTCGTCGGACATGAACGGCGCGACATCCGGTGCGTAGGCGGCGAGCACGGCGGACGCCGTGGCGGGGCCGACGCCCTTGAGCACGGTGAGCTCGGTGATGGCCATTTTGAGGTCGGGCAGCGCCGCAAACGCCTTGCGCGATGCCGACTCCACCACCGCGTCGTCCAAGCCCTTGACGAAATCCATCAGCCTCGGCCTGGCCACAAGAACCAAATTAATAGCATCGGTGTCATGATTCTGCAGAAATTTCAGGAACATCATAACTCTAAAAAAAAATCGGGAACATCCGGACCACGTCCAAAAGACCCGAAACTTCGAGCGAAAAGAAGCGGGAAGGAAGAAGCTAGCAACAAGCATGAGAGCTCGACACCGGCGGATGGACCGACCTCCACTTGCCGCGGGAGAGCTTCCGCTGGAGGAGGCGCACCAGCTCGGGCTTGGCGATGAAGGGGTCCGGGTCGCGGCCGCGCAGGAGGGATGGGAGGTCGTGGCGGTAGAATGAGTCCACGTCCACAAGTTCGGGCTTATCGAGGGCTTCGAGCTTGCTGTCGTAAGCGGCCAGCGCCGCGCGCCACGCCGCCGCGTCGCCGCTCGCGAAGTCCACCGTCTCCGCCATCGTCGGCTCGGCGCGCGTCGGGGCGGCGCTTGGCAACGGAGGGAGAAATGAGGCGTTGAACCGAAGAGCCAGCTGAACTGGGCGACTGGAAAACCGGTTTTATTTCTATTTTGGATCCCTAAACCCTAAACCCTTGGTCGTGCCGTTTCTCTGCCGTAGATGTAGGGGTAATTCCGGAAAGGGGCAAAATTGAGGGCGAGGGTTTGGGTTTCTGCTCTTGTGCGCTCGCGCCCCCCTCTTCATCAACCGCCGCCACAGTTTGCTCTCCGTTGCCATCGTATCTCACCGCCGGCGACGAGGGCTCAGCAAGCTAATCGTCCTTCACCCTCGAAATCATCTGTAGTCCGGAGGCGCTACTCCTTTGGCGATTTGATTGAATCCCGATGCCCCGCGTGAAGCCTACCCGTGAGATGGAAGAGGAGGCGGAGGAGGTCAGGCAGGAAGTTGAAGGTGCCGGCGGGGCGGAAGAGATCCCGGACGCTGCGGACACTGGGTCTGGCGGAGAGGAGGAGGGGAAGGAGGAGGAAGAGAAGGAGGTGACCTTCGATGAGCTGGGCCTGGACGAGCAGCTGAAGAGGGCTTTGAGGAAGAAGGGCATCGCGAAGGCCACCCCGATACAGCAGGAGGCTATCCCGCTCATATTGGTGCGTGATTTTTGGCTTTCATTCTCATTTTGATGTGGCATTTTTTTTCTGTTTCGTGCGAATTTAGTTGAGATGTTCGTCCTCTTCAATCCAATCGGCAATGCCATGTTATAATTTTGGTGGTGTTGGGGGGCGGGGGGCGGGTTGACTCGAGAGACGATGCATGAACTATACAAATTCAGCCCCTACTATACTTGGATGAAGTTTAGTTTTGACTAGTGTGATGGTAATATGCAAAACCTTCATTATCCTGAACTCTATGAATCACTGTCAGTTGCCATCTAAATGTTTGTCACTGAAGGGTCATGTGCACAAACTGCTGTGGCCTATCATCATATCATACTCCAGTAACACTCCAGACAATCCCTGATCCAGCCGTGTGCTCTTTTTTTTTTTGTAACTTTTTACCCTGATCAACATCCAAATGGGTTCCAGGAAGGGAAGGATGTGGTTGCAAAGGCAAAGACTGGCTCTGGAAAGACATTTGCCTACCTTCTCCCATTGCTGCACGAGCTATTGAAATTGTCCTCAGAAGGTCGTATACGAAAACCAGCACCAAATGCCTTCATCCTGGTGCCTACACGGGAGTTATGCCAGCAGGTAGTGGACCTCAACCCTTTCTTTTGCTGATATAGTTCTATGACTTGGTTTGGGTTGCTATATCTGTATTCTGTAGCAGTTTGAAGATTTTTTATCACTTCAATACATCCTGATTCACATGTGAATTTTATTGATGTTGGGTACACTGAAGTCTGCAGAGTACTCTGAATGCAAAGACATGCTTATAGTAGTTTATTGGTTTATAACTGGATATAGTGCGGTACAAACATCTGAATTTTATATCTACCATTGTGATATACTCTACCTTGCAGCACAATTGTTAGTTTCCACTAGTGAATAATAACTTGTGGGTAAAATATAGATTCCCTTTCCTTTTCTTTTTCATCTCTGCTAAAAAGAAACTAACTCCGTTGTCATTATATCTTTGTTTGCTTACTGTAGATTTATAATGAGGCATCATCTCTCCTTGAGTTCTGTACATCAAAATTGAAGGTTGTGCAAGTGACCGCTAGCATGTCAGATAAGGATATTGTGAGGCTCATTTCCTTGTTATTTTGTCACCTTGATATTTGTGCTCCCTTTTTTTTTTTGTCTATGAGCACAGCAAACTAAAACACTTTTATTTGCAGACTGTGGCATTGTCTGGCCCTCCTAATATTCTTGTGTCAACTCCAGCTTGTGTTGCAACATGCATATCAAAGGGCATTATGCGTGGAGCATCGATCAAAGAATCTCTTTCAATGATGATTCTCGATGAGGTGCACTTCATTTGTCTTTTAAAATGTTTTCTGTTTATGCACATATTTTTGTTTGTTTACATACTTTATGGTTCCTTCAATAGACATTAATGCCAGTGTTGAAGTTGTCACCAGTCTCTTTTACTGATTGAGCTGATGTAAAAATCTCACTGTTCCATTTTTGAAAGCTGTTCTTCCATTTCTTGATCAAGTCTTGAGTTTAGATTTTTGTTATGTATTAGTCCATGCGGATGATAATATTAATTTGAGCCAACGCAAAAAGCTAAATATACATACTCCAAGTTTGCGATTGCCCATGTAGTGCTGACGTGCTGTCAATTGCTTCAAAATCAACAGAATCTTAAAGCACTTTGAAATAGGAATCTATTGATACCACATTTATATGCTAAACATGCATATGAATTGACTAATTGTTGGTGAAACATTATGGAGTTTGACTTCTTCATATCAGAATATGCCCTACAAAAGTCAAGGGATTACGATATGTTTTTTTTCATTGCACATCAAATTTGAACTTCTGTGGATTGATCATAATGTTAAGGAGCTTCTTTTGAAGAAGTTACTAATGTATTAATGGTTAGTTCCCAGGCTGACCTCCTTCTGTCCTATCGCTGTGAAGATGACTTGAAAGCGCTCATCCCACATATCCCAAGAAGCTGTCAGTCCATTTTGATGTCTGCAACTTCAAGGTCAAATGTTCTCCCTATTCTTTTTTGCATGTATCCATTCCATCCTGCTTCCACTACCTAGATTTAGGAATTCTCTAGGCGCCTCATTTTCTCTCATAAATACTTAACCAGATAGTTGGCACTTCAAGTTCTGATTTTTTTTCTATATAAAGTTTTATCATGTTGATTCTGTTAAGTGGATGGTTGCTGTTAGACCTGTTTATGCTGTTGCTTCTCTTTATGGATCCCAGCTAGCAGAGTTCAATTGATATGCATTGACTATCTAAGCATTGAAGGTCAAATTCATGATATTGTTGTCCCTTGGTACCAGAGGACATTAATAGTGATTTACTTGAGCCCCTGCTTCTGCTTGTCTTTCATCTATGTGGTCCGGTACTGAATTGGGCCGTGTCACAGCTCTGATGTCGATAAATTGACGAAGCTACTTCTGCACAACCCATTTATTCTAACTCTTACGGAGGTTGGTCGAGCGAAGGATGATGTGATCCCTAAAAACGTTCAGCAGTTTTGGGTAAGCCTCCTATGCTCCCTTGTCATTTAACAACTATGAACTAGTTCTTCCTTTCCATATTACTATTGCGGATGTTCTGAAAACTTTAACTTCCACTGGAAATAAGTTCCCATGCTCGGTATAGATATATTTTCAAGTCAATCCTTTTCTTAGATTATGATTTTTTTTAAAAAAATTCCATTCGTTTGGCTGAATTATTTGGCATTGAACACTCAATTTCTGCATCACAATCATTATGTTTCATTCTTTTTTTTTTTTGCCCGCAGATCTCATGTGATGCTAAGGATAAGATGCTTCATATCCTTGCACTCTTAAAGTTTGAGCTTATTCAGAAGAAAGTCCTTATATTTGTCAACTCGATTGATGCGGCATTCCGATTACGACTATTCTTGGAAAAGGTAGATTGAACTATTGTCTAACCCTAAAATTAAATGTGATTGTAATGCTTTTTTACACCAAAAAAGAACTTTCAAAATGTCTTGAAATAATTCTTGGAATTCCTTTCTGGTATAATTCAAAACTTTGTGTGCTTCAACACTCACTACGATACTTTGTGCTAAACCACTCTGTTCCTTTTGTATTTCAGTATTTAATGATAAAGATGAGCATAGAGCCGTGCCGGCATTGAATCTCTTTATGTTTCATTACATTCAAGCAAGTATGTAACAACTAAAAATTGCATGAATGGACTAATAAACAGCTTGGTGCTACATCTTGCACTGACATTTTAGGATAATTCTATGTATATTTTTTTTTGTAGCTATCATTATTTGCAGGAGTTTACTATTCACTTCACTGCTTTTGTTGACATATTGTGTAGTTTGTCGCTGTTTGCTTCTGTGTGGTTTCTATTTTCTTTTTTCATATACACTTCATGCATTATAATAACAATCTTATGATCTGTACAGTTTGGGATAAGATCTGCGGTGTTGAATGCTGAGTTGCCACAAAATTCTCGACTACATATTATCGAGGTAGCACTTTTTTATGGCTAGTTTTTTTTTTTTTTTTTTTTAATTATGAGAACATATATGCTGTAGCTGTGATTTATGATAAGTCATTTACCTCTAAAATTCTGCTACTTTTATGGCTTGAATAGCAATATCTTTCATGCTCTCTCTTTTCAGTCTTTTGACCCTTGTTGACAGACCCGAAAAAGTCATTGATACGCCTTGCCATGGTTAGGATTAGGGAAGTGAAATGGTATGGAGCTATGGAAGGCTACCTGTTAAACATTATTCCAGATTTCCAGTTATTTAAAGCTTTGATATGATTCTTTTTCTTCTTTGCCATTAGAAGCTTCCACAGTTTACTTCCCTGTGCTGATAAGGTAGATCCATAGATGACTTATATTGTTTATTTTTTAGGCATTCAATGCTAGGTTATTTGATTATCTGATAGCAACGGATGACACGAAAACAAAGGAGGAGAAGCAAACTGATAAGGAAAATAAGAAAGAGTCAAAGGTGTCCCGCAAACATTTGCAACAGACTTTAGATTCCGAATTTGGAGTTGTCAGAGGAATTGACTTCAAAAATGTCTTTACAGTAAGTTAATATCTTGACCATACATCATTAGAGATTCAGAGGCACTGTGTTACCTACTGGCTTTTTACATGCCATAGGTACAATTAAATCAGTGACTGATACCTTTGCAGACTGCTGGACCTATTTATGACAATTTTATTATATTTTTTTCTTCGAGTTCACAGTTTCAATATTCAGTATTCATTATAAACAATAGATGCTGGATTTATGCACCAACTCATCAACCAATGCTCCTCTCTAGAATAAAGTACAGAAGGATTTAATTTTAACTTCTGCTGTATGGTTTGCCGTTGTTTCTGTTTGGAAAGATGTATAGCAGAATTTTGAGTTTTATCATCTCTTTGTTTTTTGTCAGTTATCAGCTACAAAGTTTGGCCACAGTAAACGAGATACTGACCTCATGGTTGAATATCTGAAGATACATGCTTGACCTTCTTTAACCTTTTTTTAGGTAGTTAATTTTGACATGCCACTGGATCCTGCTGGGTATGTTCACAGAATAGGACGAACAGGGAGAGCGAATAAGACCGGTGCATCCATATCGCTTGTAAGTTTGATTTACACAGTGCAATCATATAGATTACATCAGGAATAAGTAACATTTTGTAAAGTTACTATTGTTCTGTTGGTAATGCCTTCATCTTTTGTTAATTTCTTCTTCAGGTTTCGCCAGAGGAGGATAGTACTTTCGAAGAGATTGAGCATATGTTACAAGATGTTGAAAAGAAAGACCGAGACTGCATTTCACCTTTCCCGTTACTAACAAAAGATGCCGTTGAGTCTCTACGTTATAGGGCTCAGGTCTGCAATATACCTATTGTGGACTATATAAACTTGAATCCTTTTTTAGCATATTCTATATTGCTACTTTCTGCTATTTGTTCAACATTATTCGAAAGTAGTAGGTAGTGAATAATGGTTGTGAGGCTGTGCTAGTATGAGAGTGAGAAATGGTTGCCTGGTGGGTATCTACTGAGGGTGAGGCATCATTGCCTGGTGGGAATCTACTATATTGTGATTACTCACAAGCCTGAAACTAGTCTGGCCGTAACGAACTGTCCTGTTGTTGGCGAAAATGAGTTTTTTGTGATTACTCACAAGCCTGAAATCTAATCTGGCAGTAATGAACTGTCCTGTTGTTGGCGAAAATGATTTTTTTTTGCATTACTCTTTTAATGGATTCTTGAACAACTTTATTCTTTCCCTTTGGTCTATTCCTGTTATTAGTCAAGTAAGTATTGTATTTGTATATATGAAGCGGTGATGCCCATTAAATATGAAATATTGCTAAGGTAATATTGGCATTCCTAGTGTGGTTGCATCCTTTAAGTAGTAATCACTAATCAGGCAGACAAGCAGAACAGTTGGTGTGGGCGTCCTTTTTCTCTCTGTTGTAACAATTCCTGCAGCCAGCATGGATTGCTGAATTATCAGTACTAATTTGGGTGAATTGACAATTCTCTTACAGGATGTTGCGAGGAGTGTGACTACACGTGATATTCAGGAAGCACGATGCCAAGACATAAAGAATGAAATCCTAAATTCCGAGAAGTAAGATTTTTGTTGTAAAAGAAGCAACCAAATTAGTAGCATGGTGCAAATTGCATAATAATTGAATATCTTGAAAACAACCTCCTGATTCTCCTTGGAAAATGGGGGGAAACCTTTTCTGGTATACTTTTCTAGCTAATAAACTGTGTTCTTTGTTGCTAATAAAATGAATAAATCAAAGATATGAAATGGTACATTTTGCTGTTTCATGGAAAAAAGGGTCATCTTCCCTCAACCCGACCACCAGTTTTTTTTTACCTGACAAAAATCCATTTTTATCTTGTAGATTAAAGTCTCACTTTGAAGAGAATCCAAGAGACCTTGGTAGGGCTCTTGAACCTTGTGCAGAATAGTTTTTTTGGTAAAGTAACCTGTGCAACGAGATGATTCTGGATTTATTTTTTCTTTCCAGATCTGCTCAAGCACGATAAAGTGCTAAGCAACAAAGAAATCCCTGCACACCTGCGGGATGTTCCTGACTACCTAATTGATCCAAAAACAAAAGAAGCCAGCAATGTTGTCAAACTTTTGAGGGCTGCTATGGGTATTGACAGGCCCCAAAGGCGGAAACGACAGGGGTTCAAGGGAGGATCTGGCAAGAGTAGAGATCCCCTTAGGACTTTCTCTGCTGAGGTACATTTATCAATTTAGTAACTTCAGAAACCTTAATTACAGTTCCCAACACTATACCTGCCATGCTTTCCTGAACAGTCCTGAAACTTTTTCTGTTCGTGTCTTGTTTCTTGTTTGATCATGAGATAATTTATGCCACAGTTGGCACTTGCCAGGGGGTACAGTCTGGGATGAATTTTATCATTATTACTCCTGACCTACTACAATCGTTCTAAGTTATTGGAGAAACATAGACAATTGAAATAGTCACTATAGCACACCCTGGATCTTTCTCTTCAGTCTGTCTGCTAAATGGTACTCTTGCAAGTCTGTCCTGTTCTGATTTTCTTGTTCGTTGTTAGGGCAAATCACGGAGGCGAGGCAGGAAAGATAGGGAGGGGGAACCAGATAGAAGAAAGAAGAGTAAGAAGACAGAAAGCTGATGTCTTCCAAGGAGGCAAGGAGTTGTACAATTAAGATCGCACAATTTTGTAGGCAGGAAAGACGTGTTGTTTAAACAACGGCAAGGTTTATGGATGGCAATGTATGTTACTGGTTACCCTGTAATGGCCATGGGCTGTAGAAATTTGTTAATTGCCTGATGGGAAACTCTAGTTTCCTTCAAATACTGTACCAAGTTTCATGCTCTTCTCGTCAACCCATTTATGCTAACTAAAGTTTTAGGATTTGATTGAACTAATGAGATCCTGGTGCTGGGGATTTTTAAGAACAAAAAGATATGATCTAGCTACTATTTCTTACTGTAAACTAGGCCCAGTTCTTCAGGCTTCTTGCTACTGATGATGCTTTAACATCATATCGGGCAAGGGTGGAGTCTGCTGCCCAACGGAATTTTTTGTTTCTTTCGATTCACAAGCATCGACGGTGAATATTTTTTAGGCCAATCTGTCCTCTTTTTGTTAGGGAAAACGTAATTGTTAGATTCGAACGCCTCGCGACAATACTTCTGTTCATCTCTGTTGCTAAAATTGATGATGCGTCTGATGCGTACCAGACGATTTGGTGACGTGTGCTGATAGGCTCGGAGTCTAACTGTCAGCACTTATTAAGTTGACTAGCTCCCACAGAGAACTCAGACAGCTCTACATCAAATGCTGACGACGGGACTGTAGCCTGTAGTCGATCTTCGTGCAGAAAATCTCTTACGTACCTCGAAATTTTGATGAAGAAAAGGTTGTTCTCTGAAGATTTGTTTGCAACTTGCATCTCCAGGAAAGAAAAGGATATTCGGTTACAGCCCAACGCGGGCCGCCGCTAGCATTTGCCACAAAAAAAAAAAAAAAAAAAAAGGAGTAACGTGTAACGAGTTTCCTTCCATTGCTTGATGAAACCATTTGCGTGCAGCGCATGTTTCATGGAACTTCTGAGAGAACAAATTGGCTTCAAACTCTGCATTTTAGTACCTACGGTTCCATTCTACTAGTACTCATAGTCCCAATAAACTTCTGTCCCAACAAGCTTCGGTCCTTGGAGTTCATGGATGATACTGGGTCTCCATCCGAATTTCCACAGGCCAAAGCACAACAGAAATTTACAGTAGAATCAGTTTTTCTTCAGCTCCAGCTGTACATGATCCTCAGATGCCATACCATAAACGATGCGTCATACAGTATGGGGAGCAACAGAAGGAAACCGGCAATGAATGGGTTAGGCCTCCAGCTATACAAAAAAAAAGACTTCATTCCATGAGCCCTTTATGATGATTCAGTGATTCGCAGCAAGTACGGAGCAATACCGGCAGCTCACTGTTCGATCTTCATGGAACCTGTAGAGCACGGAAGGATCATGTGTAAGATGAATGGATTACCAGACATTTAGTACTTCTGAGAAAAGAGAGGAACAAAGATGAGTAACTATGAATATGTGGCTTAACCGTTTAGGATCTGGATAAGAAATGATTAAAAAAACACCAAGTCCTGTATATACCCGAGTTGTTGGCGCTACTGTCAGTTGCCACGCCAGGATTGAAGTTCATCTGAGGCAGGTTATGAAGTCCTTCCCACATTGCAGGTATCTGGATTCAGGTTCACAAAGGCCATCACCTCTTCTGAATCAAGCGATGCATCTAAATCCACATATCATGAAATGGACTAAACTTACCTGGTTCATTGTCGAGACACCTTGAATTGTTCCCTGCAAAACATCGACAGGATTGGAAAAGTCGCACATCATTTCTGGCTGGACGATTCCATGGCCAAACTGAGCAGCAAGGCTGCTTGATCCTGGATCCGCCCCATAGAAAGCAAGATGTCTGTCTTGTGAAAGCATCATCTAAAAACAGGAACTTAGATTGAACAAGGATGTCGAAAACAGAATATAGAGAGATGTATAACGAATTAATTACAGCATATAAGGTGAGTAGATTTACTTGTTTTGATAGAATCTGCTCAATGTCAAAGCCAAGCTCGGGGTTGACAGTTGCAAGTTTCATTGACAAGAACTGCAAGTTCCAAATTGTATTAGAATACTGGATTAAATTCTAACAAGATACCACAGATACTCCGAAGCAATTCAACTACAGATGCAACACTACCTCGACTTGTCGTTGCAATGACTGCACATAGTTGATAATCTCATCAAGCATGACTGCCTTGCCAGTGATCTGATCAGAAAGAAAGCTGTAACCTATGGAATACAGGTATCTTTAAGAAGTAGCGTGCAACAAACGAAAAGGAAGTTACCTTACTGCATCCAGGAACAAGATCTTGAAGAAGTTTCATTCTCTCGCTTATCTTTTTTCTCCTCAGCTGCATAGAGTTTTATAAATATAAGCGTGAGTAAAGAGGCTAAAGCAAACTGAACTGCTAGTTACTTGTCACAAGAGAGAAGTTTACTCTCTCTGCAAGGCTGTGGCTGTTAGTGGCTTGGCCTCGCTTTGCCCGGATATGAACATAATCCTCCTTAGTGCCATCACCATCAGAAGAATCTTCCTTGCTTTGCATTTTGGGCGAAATCTTTCTGTTCCCCTCCTCCACTGAATTCCTTTCTGGCTGAGACCAATCTTCTGTTTGTTGATCACCAGCATTCTACAACCAACAATTACAATACCGATGATCGTTACCATAAGAAACCATCAGTCAATTATACACATCTAAATTAGATAGGAAGTCAGGACAACAAGAAATCTTACTTGCAACATCATGACGCAATCATCCATTCCTTTCCTCTTCTTCACACCTCCGCTATGCTCATCACTCATTTGGATGTTCTGGCTGAATGTACCTGTGGGGATTATCATTATTTCCATCAGGCTTGAAATTTTCACGTTCAAAAAGGTCTCCTGGTGACATGATAAACAAAACTAACCAGATGAAGATTGATACAACCCTGGTCTCTCTTCTAAACCCATGCTGTAAGATCCAAATCCATATGGTCCACTGTTATAGCCCAACTTCTGATGCATCGTGACAGAATTCCAATTTGCCTCTGAGAATTCTCTGCCACTATTTGCACTAGGACCTTGATCAGATTGCTGGCCTGAGTACATCTCCAATTGTCCAGAAACACCAACGTTCCTTAATCTCCTGTTCAAGAGTAAATAGAAGGGGATCAGGATGGGTGGAATGTACCACTAAATTTTCCCACAAGGACACATAAATACGAAGGGTGCCTTGTAGGATTGTACACACAGTAAATGTTGATCGAGTCTGCGGCACCTTTTATTTCACATATATATCTCCGCTAGTTTGTTTAAGGTCAAGGGAAAAAAATAGGCTGCCAAAACAATATCATCTTGACTGATAATCCTATCAGAGATGAAAAGCAAACAGTCCCTTCAAGAATAGCCACACTATCCCTACCTATAGATCAAAAGAAGGGCAAAAGAACGATGCACCGTCCAGGCAAAGGCCTGCTGGAACTGTATTACAGCTGAAGAAGATATGCTTCATCCATAGCCTTTGGGAACAAACGAAATCTGCCACAGGCTAAAGAGGCACACAGTCCAGAAAGCGAAACTTTAAACCCAGGGCATAAAGGAGGAGACACAGGAGAAATAACCCCATCATTAAGCAAACAGCACTCACTAACTGTGTCTTTTCCTAAAAGACTCAAAACCCCAAAGCTAACTGGAAACAGGAAAAGCCTACAAAATCTTCAAGAACCAGGCATGTACGAGTACCACACTAGTGCAATGAAGCTTTAAAGAAAAGAGTCATGTTTCGCCAGATGAAGAATTTGCAAACAAGTTTGGAACTAATCAAGCAGTGTGGTCTCCGTTAGGATATGGCTAGGCAGCGCTACCTCTGATGAGCTAAAGGGGCTTCTAACAATGCTGCCAGGAAAAAAAACTAAGGGGAATAATAGAAATTCAAAACTAAGGGAACTATTTGGATAGTAAAAAAGTCAAAGGACTAAGCATCTTCAGGGGGCACACAGAAAAGATGACGCTACCTCCGCGGAGGATTATCGATCAGCCTATAATTTCTTCGTAATCTCGAAAGAACAACAAATGTAAAAGCTTGGAGAAATACTTTCGCATCACCAAAGCTCACAAGAGGGGGGCAAGAGAGGGGCAAGCTGGAAGTTCAAGCTGCACTGGCGAGGGCGTGAGGCTATTTGAATGCGCAGGTAGCAGGAATAGGATCTGCAAGAAATAACTAAGGCAGTGCTGAAGCTTTCCGAGAGCAGGGGGAACGAAAGCAACGACCTTGGACTACTCCATCGTGTGATGAGGTGGTGTAAAGATCTTGAAAGGAACAGGTGCCAAGATGTTCAAGACAATAACTGTCTGAAAATTACCTGACCGCGGAATCACATGAGCCCTTCAACTCCAAGAAGCCAGCCACCAATTTCACCTGCGGAGAGAAATACGTTGAAATATTTCATTTCAAGAACTCAAGAACTTCCGAATGATCTTTTTTTTTTCGTTTTGCAGAATTACCTGGCGCTGGTGCGCACTGGAGAGAGAGCGAGCTCGGCTTCTTGGCCCTCCCCAAGTTTGGATCGCAAATTTGACCGCGGCGGGTGGGGGGTGGTGAAAGATTTTAAGGGCAGGAGGCGGAAGCAAAAGGGCAAGAAGGGAGCCTGCTGCTAAGTGGTGTTTGTTACCTGCCACTGAGGTGAAATGATTCCTTCTTGCCCTCTGGCAGAGGGTTGTTAACCACTGCAACTGCCCCTTCTCTCTCTCTAATATTTCCAAAACCTTAGCTTAAGCTAAGTAGCTTAACAACACCTAATCAAAGGTAACAGCAGACTAGTGGTACTATTAGGAGTAGTTTACTGCCTGCTTTACTTTAGTACACAAAGATTAGCTGTAGTAAGGAGAAAATAAAGTAGGGAGTAAAAAATATAGTGTATAATTCTCACCTGCCCAGCCGTGCATGCCCTCAATGTCCTGTGGGCCCAAGTTCGACTGTGGACCGTACTATTGAAAATTGTACATTGTTTTCTAGGTTGATATTTTATTGATGATCCAATAGATAGTACATAGCTGCATGTTTGAATTGAAATAAATTGGTTTTTGACCAAGTAGCAAGGTAAGGCGATTTTAAACAGCAGCAGCAAAGCATAAATGTTCACCATTTCAGAAAAATTGCACAAATGTGAGTCAGGTCATTATATGGCTTATGAAGCTATGAGGTCTATTCTTTAGGGTCCATATCATGCTTGAATTTGTAGGTGTTGCATAGCAATACTGTTGCTACTTGCTAGTATTACTTTACAAGAGTAAATTATGATGGCTTTGTTTATAAGGGTCCGGAGTGCTTCTCTTCCACACCAAGCTTTGAATGAGCCATACTTCTCTTTCTAACTGACATGCTGCCATCTATTTGTACACTTGGTGTCTTTTTTCCTCACCCCTGCCAGCTGCTTACCTACAGCCCCGTTTCTCTCTCTATACAACCGAGGAAAAAGAAGGAAGGATGAGAGAGATAGAAGGAGGAGAAGGTGAGCAAAGGCCATGTTTAGTTGGAAAAGATCTTTTCAACTTTCCTATTTATTCCTCTCAGAAAACACGCTTCTCGGAAAAGTTTCTCTTTAATTTTCTTCAACTTTCCTATTCATCCTCCTTACAAAACACGCTTCCCAAAAAAATTTCTTTTCTCCCTCAACCAACTAAACACAGCCAAAACATAAGGAATCTTGTAATCTTTTCACCTTCTTGTCCTCTACAGTCTGAGGGCGTGTTTTAGTTCTAAAAGATCTTTTCACCCTTCCTATTCATCCCCCTCACAAAACACGCTCCCCAGAAAAAGTTCTTTTTCTTTCCTTCAACTTTCCTATTCATCCCCCTCACAAAACACTTCCCAGAAAAAGTTTTTTTTCTCCCCCAACAACTAAACACAGCCTGAAAAATGCAGGACACTAGCTGGATTTGTGGGATATGGTCAAAGCATGCACTGTAAGGCATCCTGTTGCTTGCTTGCTTGCTTAGGTGTCTCCGTCTCCACAAGATCTTTCTATCTTTTCCATCTTTCTTTATAGGACAAAAAAAAACTTGATGGAATGACTTCGGCGTCAATCAAATCGCACATAGCTCTAGTAAAAGTTTGATCGCTCACCATATGTCGCAAAAAAAGAACGAGTTTAATCGACCAGTCAGAGAGAGAGAGAATAAAAATAAATGAGCTGGAGTATGTACATTGCCCTCATTCAGACGCAGATAGGCAATTCTGCATCCCAATGAGAGAATCTGGGACTTGTATTATGTGTCGGTGTGATTGGCTGTTTACATGCCTGCTTTGCATTAGTATAAGCAGTATATATACTTGATACAATACTTCAGTCCAAATTGCCTGATTTTAATATTGGAAGCAGTAGCTGTTACTGTTCTCTTGTCCTTGTGTTGTTGCAGATCAGAGAGTGATTTAACTTTGCACTGACTCCATCAGTTATTTTTTGAGACAATTCCTTATTTGGCCCTGAAAAAGTCCCCGTTCCTTTCTTGGCCCTGAAAAATTTTTCGTTCCCTATTAGGCCAAAAGTTTTTCATACATTCCTTTCATGGCTCTGCTGTCTAATTGAAGGGTTAACACCGTTAACCAGGGCGCAAAAAGACATTTTTGCCCCTGAATATAAAAAGTTATTGCTGGAAGCTATTTTTTAGGGCAAGTAATTATTTGATAAGTAATTATTTTGAGCATTTTGACAAGTAATTATTTTGAGCATTTTTTTGTTGTGCCATTTCATATTGTTTTTAACATACAAATGAGAGATAATTATGTCAAAAACAGCCTCCAACAATAACCTTTCATTTTTAGGGGCAAAACTGTCTTTTTGCACCCTAGTTAACAGTGTTACCCCTTCCAATTGGACGGCAGGGCCACGAAAGGAATGGATGAAAAACTTTTAACCTTATAAGGAACGAAAATTTTCTCAAGGCCAAGAAAGGAACGAGGACTTCTTTCAGGGCCAAATAAGGAATTAACTCTTATTTTTTCTGGAAATGCTCGTTATTTTACATTGCAGATGGGAAACTCGAAATGCTTGTTTCGACGGATAGTATAGTATCACTGTATTAGGCTGGACTGATGTGGGGGAAAAAAAAAGTAATGTGTCTATCAATCCGAAGAGATTAGGTCAAATGTGTGCCTGTCCCAGTGGAAGAGCAAAAGAATCAGGGCTAGAGCAAAGTAGTCATGGTCTAGTTCACGCGGACCAAGTATTCTATAGTGCACTAGGCTAGTGACATCATGCTCGTACTAGGCAGAGCTTACAGGCTGGTTTTTTTATACCAATCTCTTGTTCCAACAGTCTACTCGAAGATCCAGAGGGTTTTTCTGTGCTCCCTCCTACATACTACTAAGCTATTAAAAATACCTATGAGATTTTTGTATTATGAACATGTACAATTTGTTGCTCCTCCTGTTCAGTGGGGCCCTGCCCCCTGTGGCTTGCTCTTTCAACTTTTAAGGTATAAAAATATTGCTGCTCCAATGCAAATATCCATTTTGTTTGGTTCTATGATGAAGAGAGTCTGGGTTCTTAATATCACCAAGAACTATCTTATTCTATGTTAGAACTTCGATTTAGCCAATTTTCATTAGACTCAAAGCGAGTTTGCTCTTAAGATGATGACCTGCTCTCTGGAAACAATTTCCTCTTAAGATGATGACTGGTTTTCGCTCTGCCAAGTATAAGCTTTCATACAAAGAAGCTCCTAAGAAACAAGACAAAAATGAAAAAAAAACAGCCATTCAGTTCCAAGGCCTTGCCGTTCCAAACAGCACACAAAGGAGCAGACTCATTGGCCATATCCTAGAGGAAAGCTGATTGTCCCCTTCTTTCCAGTGGACGGGGTGAGACATTAGTGATTGACCACACTGCTAAGTACTCCCAGTTAAGAGGGTAACCATACGGTGAAGTGTATGATACGGCATCGCACGCGGCACGCGTACAAGGGGGGGCGTCATCATCGCCGCCTCTTCGAGACCGATCGATGGATCGCCCGGTGCGCGCGCGCTCGATAATCAAGTGGAGATTTTGCAGGGGTGTGTAGAAAGTGGCAAGCGCCTTGTGGCTCAATGCAAGCATGGCGCCCATGATGGAGACCTCTCGCCATGCATGAGAAATGGAGTGCTAGGCCTGAGATCTCACTCACGATTAGATTAGTGTGTGGCAATCATCTGGTCGGGTTTAGCAAGGAGCAAACACAGATGTCACTCCTTTTAGTCTCTACTCACATAATCGTCACTGTATCCACATTAATTTTAGATGCATGGTGGTTCGAATTTATAAGGCTCCCTCTGTTTGTAAATGTTACAGGAATTATGATATGCGCCTTTTACCACTGCATTTTATGTTATGTGGACACAGCTGAGTATTTTTTTAAAAAAAATTATTTATTTAGTACATCCCTACACCTTTCTTTGGGTTAGCTCCTAGTACCGCTCGGTACCGATCTTACCACCAGTAGATCTTTAAAAATCAATGGTTCTTTTTTTTTCAACCATTCTAAAACTCCTCTTAATAAAAAAACTACCATGTATTCAAGTTGATCTAGCTAACTCCCACATACAAACACACTAGTTAGATAATCTACCCACATGTTGTTCTCATAGACTCCAAGAAGACAGCATGATCAAATAGTGCAAATTTACTACGATGTCTCATTTAATTAATTAGGTGTATAATGAAATAAATATGCATTAGTTGTTTAAGAGCGTGGATGGAAAAAAAAAACTTGCTTTTTTCTGGTGTGGTATAGGAATGTATGTATGATGTATCCATCACGAGGTTTTTGCTGTTGTTAATTTAAATGGTGTTTGTTTCTAATGATTAAGCTCATATATGTGCATTTAGGGGAATATTTTCACTGCAGGTTATTTTGAGATGAATGATTCGCTGAAACTAGGGTGCAGGGAACTGTCAATAATTTCCTTGTAGAAAATTAACCTTTAGAATATTTTTTAAAGAAAGGCTAGTCTTTTGTTGCTTAAATAAAGCAGCATGCGCTAACCATCCATTGTTACATTATTAGGCCATGTTCGTCTCACCGTCCCAAATTATATAGCCCAGCTTATATTCATAATCTGTAAGCTGAAAGAAGCATGCCTAGATTAGGGCCATAGCGAAAGGAGACCACGAGAAGCAGCAGTTCATTAAGAAAAGCAAAACTCGTCTAACTTAGGACCACAGGAGGTATTCTAAAATGTGCGGCAATGTCATCAGTTGCACGAGGTTGGTGTCCGTTAAAATATGTATATATTTCGTGCACTTTGCTGGCAATCTGTATTAACTCAGGGAGTACTTAGCATCCTCCGTGGTTCTATTCACAGAGGTGAGTGTGTCTACGTTGTACTGTGTAATCTAAAAAACAACCTAACAATACTACAAAGTGCGTTTTCTTTAATGTGCATTTTTAAGGCCGAATCTATGATGATCTGCGAAATGGATCCGCAATACCGACCGTTTTGTTGTGACCAGAGATAATTGTGTGGGCTGTACGCTCGAGAGGTTTGGTCCACACTTGTAGGCCTGGCCCAAGTTTGGGCCCATTAATGAAGTTTTTGAAGTCCAGCAGAGAGTGACCCGCCTCTAAAAAACAGTTGTCCGTCTTCGTCCAGCGTGGTTTTAGGATATTTGCTATTTTCCATAGAAATTGAAGAAGAGCTGAAAACCAACATAGTTCATGTCAAAACCCTGAAAACTCATCTGCACTTGCGTGAAGTGCTTTCGATATCGCCAAATAATAGGTTTTGTATGGAGAGTTGGAGATTTCATAGTGGTTAGTACACTGACTACGCCCGTTCTATAACACACGCTGCACAAAGAACCGAAAAGCAAGTCCAAAGCCGCTCGCTAAAAGACTAGTCCGATCGAGCACTTCTTCTTCTTCCTACGCCCAAACCAGACAGTGCAGAGAGCGCGCCTAGATCTAGATGCCGCCCCTGAAGAAGGGGTCCCCGAGGAAGGAAGTAGAGTAGGTGCCACCTCCGTTGGGGAAGAGCGTGAGGAGGCAGACGACGGCGAGCACGAACCCCCACGCGACCCGGTCGTTGCCGAGCGGCGTGATCTCGTCCTGCGCCGGGATCTCCTCGCCGCCGCGGATGAACGTCGCGAAGAGCCCCCACGCCAGGCACAGCACGCTGCCGCTGATGGCGCCGGCGCCGAGCAGGATGGACGTGATAAACGACAGCACCGCCGCCGTGCCGCGCCCGAACAGCGCCTGCGCGATGCGTCCTCCTTCCAGCCTCCCCACCGGGAGAAGGTTCAGCGACGTCACCACGATGCCCAGGAGACCCGCAAACGCAAGCGGGTCCACGGGAACGCCCACGCCCTCCACCGCGTTGGGGAGCACGTTCCCGAGCTCGTCGGCGTACGGACCGATCACCACCTGCACGAACGATAGCAGTGGGTTGTTGTAGAAGAACTCCGGCCGCACGAACCTGCAGGAAGAAGGCGTCAGGTCTCTGCTGCACCGAGCAGAATGGGCAAATGGCAGTTAAGAAGAGAAGGATTATATTACTCACAGGGCGTTCTCGCCGCCGTTGAAGCTGCCATCGGCGATGAAGGCGGAGACGGCGAGGACGACGGAGGTGATGTAGGCGCTGGCCGTGCGCGCCACCGGGATGTCGAAGAGGGCCTTCTTGTTGGGCAGCAACGACTCGTAGTTGTTCATCACGCCGAGGCACCCCGTCCAGTTGGACGGCACCAGGAACGACGGGCTCAGCTTCACGCCGTACTTCGCCGCGGTCAGCCTCGTCGCGATCTGCCCAAAGATCATCAGCACGTCCGACAGGAGAGGAAAAAATAAAACACATAAACGTGTGGAGATTATGTTGCGGTACGTACCTCAGACACGCCGAGAATGGTGAGGAAGCCGCCGAACAGAGGGAGCACGTCGGAGACGTAGTCGTCGAACGTCGCGCCGGGCTTGAGGAAGAAGCCGCTCATGAGGGCTACCGTCCCGAAGGTCGTGACCGCCAGCGCCACGGCGCTGAGGTAGCCCCACGTCGTGCTCAGCTTGGTGATCTCGAGCTGCAGGTCGATCTCCGCCTTGGGCTGAACCATGCACACCTGAATCCGAACCGGTGTCACTTCAATTCTCATCGTGCTACCTTTAATCACTCGGCGCGTCAGGTGAATTAATTAATTACCTGCTTGGTGATGTCGTCGTTCTTCTCCTCCATGAACCAGAGAGTGACCTCCGTTCCGGCGGCCTCGGCGATCTTCTTCTCCAGCTTCGGCCTCACCTCGTCCACAGGCTTCCTCAGGTTCCCAATGAAGATCCCGCCATCGCCGAACCTCCGGACGTCCACCGCGAAGAACGTGTCGTACCCGAAACAGCTCTTGAGCTGCACACACCAACCACCCAAACATCACATCTTCATGCCATCTGATAACCGAAACCAAACAGTAGCACATCAAGTTCAGGGTGTCAGTTATTTACCTTGTTGAGATCAAGCGCCTTGAAGGTCTGCTCGGCCAGCTCCAGCCTCTGCTTCTCCCGCGCCAGCTGGTCCTTGGCAAGTCCCCGGAGCAGGCCGGCGACCGGGTTGGCGTCAGGCTCGCGGTCCAGCTCCCGGAGCTTCCGGTCGGCGCGCTTCTTCTCCAGCTTGATGGCGGCCTCGATGGAGGGGTTCCCCATGAAGCTCTTGAACTCCTCGTCTGACTTCCAGTCCACCTCCTGCTGCTCATCCGTGCTCCTCTTCTCCTCCTCACCATCGCCATGTCCTTGGCCTCCCTCTGCTCCACCGCCACCGGCATGGCCCGACACCGTTGCGCCATCCTCCCCTCTGACATGATGTGATGACGTCGCCGTCTCCTCCTGCTGCTGCTCGCCGGAGGCAACGGCGACGGAGGAGGCTTGGTCTGCCCTCTCCTCCTGCTCCTGCTGCAACGATCGCCTAACTAGAGAGGTGCTCCTGAGAGGCCGGAGAGGCGGCCTGTACTGGTTCTTGGTGAAGAGAGGGATCCGGATCGCCCTCGGCACGGCTGGGGTTCTACTGGTGGAACCGCTGCTGCTGCACAAGAGAGAAGACGCGAGAGAAGCAGACGCCATTGGCGACGACCTGTGGAGCTTTGTAGCACGTGTGCTTGTTCTACCTCTAATGGTTCGGTATGAGATATGGGAAGGCCAGGCCCCATGGGAGAGCTTAAAAAGGTTTGGAGAAATTGGAGAGGGAGAAGGAGAGAAGGCGGGAGTTCTAGAAGATTTGAGAAGATGCACGCTGGGCCGGAGGACTCGTGAAGAATGCGACGGTCGGAGGTGGCGAGTGGCGACGATGGAGTTTGAGACCAGGGTGACTGGGTGAGGACCTCGGCTTATCCAGCTGCCTGGTGGGAGACGGACACTTGGCGGCAGCTGGGAGCGTTGGCTTGGAGCTTACTGTGTGGGACCTTCCTCGAAAGGCTTTCCCCAAATTCTCCTCATCAACTTTTGCTTGAGTTCTCCCCAATTTTTGAGTCCATAGTTCTTGTGGAGCTGAATAAGCAACAAAAATGTGCTTGAACACTTCTGTCTGTGTGGGCCTGTACTGCATATGAACATGTGGGAACAATCTGGCACACTGTAGCAAATCATGTACTAGTATATTGGGGTAACTGCACTAATACATGTACAGTACAAGCCTTGTGAAGAGGCGTCATTCTACTATTCTAGCAAATGAGTGAAGAGCAGTGGAACCCAAGATGCCGGAGCAAGAGGAAGCGTTTTATTGATTAGGGTGAGTAAGCTACAGATTATAATTTTACAGGTGGTTGATCAGGTACATCTTATGAATAAGATTACTTAGCACAGTATCGTGTGAGTGATCTTGTCAAAGAGTTTGATTCGGCATATGCTCCAAGCTAGCTCTTCTTCACCTTCAAAATTGTACTTACACACAGGTAGTTGAACCTGGTGGTGGACTGCACTCATGGGTTTTTGTGGCTTCGGCCTTACGAATCACCATCTCCGCACCAGTGAAGTGAGTAACTGCAAGAACACAACAGTGAAATGAGAAGCAGATCATCGGAATTCAAGAACATAAATCCTATATGGACTTTTGATAAGAATAAACAATATAATTTGGTTTTGATCTCACTATTTTTAAGAGCTAGTTCAATTTCCAGGTGCCTACCATGTGGCAAACATGAGGCTTCTTCATACACAGCGATGCCCCCTAACATATTATATTAACCCATTTTGTATATGATCAGCTTATTCATTTAAGAGCTAAGATGATCTTCTACATTAATAACAGGCTTTGGTAATAAATATAGCAGTGATTTGACATTTGAGGGAAGAATATGTTGAGTGGCAAGCAACTAATAGCTAATAGTGTAATACATATAACAAAATCTATCATGCTAAGTTTATGAAAGAATTAAAAAAAGAGTAAATTGCACCCACCATACAACAAGTTGTCAGGTGGGTGCAGATTGATCCAACAAGTTATAAAATGCTCAGTTTAGTGCGACAACTTGGCACGTAGGTGCACATTGGTACATCAACTTATGGAATACTCAAATTAGTGTAATAACTTGGGAAGTTGGTGCATATACAGTCCAAATGTTCTTATAATTTTTTACACTACCATATTTTATAATATTACCACAATGGAATTAATTTCTTTTTAAAAGATTAATAAAACACCAAATGATTCATATAAATCTACTTATAACTGACTATTCATGTACATGATATAAATATAGCCTTAATGAATTAACCAACTACTTTTATTTATTAAAAATTATAGTTCAAATTAAAGGAAATTTCTTTATGTAAAATTAAAGCACATAAATAGGCACAAATCAAGCTTATATTGTTTTATAGAAATTGTCTGTGAGAATTAGAAGAAAATAATTTTATATGGACAAAACAAAATATCTCTTATTTTCTAACATGGGTATATTTTTTAATTTATAATAAAGCTTCTTGTCTTGGATAAATATATCCTAACTGTAACGTGAGTATCAATGGCCACGCTATGGTCAAATTTTTGTTTCAATGCAAATATACCATGCATTTGTTGTTTGTCGTGGTCAAATATAAGTCAACGTAATATTTGGACTTTGCATGCACTATTTTGCCAAGTTGTTGTACTAAGTTGAGTATTTTACAAGTTTTTGGACCAATCCGCACCTACATATCAAGTTGTTGCACTAAATTGAGCATTTTACAAGTTAGTGGACCCATTTGCACGCACGTGACAAGTTGTTGTATGGTGGGTGCAATTAACTCTTAAAAAAATATATGTTATTCATGACACTGCTGTCTGTATAATGAGAACACAAACCTTATAAATGGTACCCAACTACATAGATTGTGAGTCACTGCTAGTTACATGATAGAAAAAGGGAAAAGTGAAATTTCTTTAGAAACAAAACTAGACACCTTCTAAACTACTGAATATCCATGTGAAAATGGCGCTCATGCTTAGTGTTCCATGGCAAGCTCACAACATTGGCATAGCAAAAGTTTGAGGGAGTTGTTTAAGTTTACAAAATAACTGACCTCAAAAAGCTCGAAAGGACTTCCACGCCTGTAGACATCATCCTGCTGCTTTTGTCCGGCGGAAAGGATTTGAGAAACCAGGGCACGCCAGGCAGTTAGCAAAACGCCTGTACTTCCCATTGTTACCAAGACAAAAGGAGTTGACGGGATATGGCCAGATGTCACTGCTCGGATGGCAAGTCCCAACTGACAGAAGAGAGAGAATCAGAGTCAGCGTCAGATATGACTTATTAAGCATAACAAAATTAAGTTCAGATCATTAAGTAAATGCACTGTATTTTTTCATATTACAGAAAACTATGACAATTGATTGTTGTAACTCTTATCTAGGAAGACCTAGAAAGGATAGTCTGCATTGTCATTCAAACCAATATTTAGCTCTAGGTTCATGGCAATTTAACAATATTATATTAGGTTTGACCCTAAACAGGTAAAATAACCTTTGATTAAGTAACAGGCTGCCTGTTCTGTCTAATCAAGCAATTATAATAGAAACAAAAACTTAGAAGAGCAAATCAACCAATCGTGTAGCCTGGAAGACTGGTCTGTTTGGAACATTGGATCACTTACTCAATTAAAATGACTATCTAAATTTTCTTAGCAAGGTTGAGATATCAAGTAACACCAACAAAACCACATTGATAAGGCATTCATGCACATGGAATGCTTAATTCCCTATCCCACATGGGAAACTGATAAGAGGTGAAACTCAGAAGTGCCCTCCACTGTTAAGTATTAACAAACGAGACCCAGACAGCCCCTAGTCCCCTTCCAATACCTGAATAAACATAACTGTGTCACTATGACAGATGTCGAATAAATGTAGTTTGTAAGGCATTTGGTTCATATAGGATACTAATGTAACGTTGAATGGCAAATGCCAAATGAACTGAATCAGCTGGTTCACATGCAAAGCTGCCAACGACAGAAAGCACTGGTAAAGAATGGTGCTAGCTAGGTGAGCAAAAACTAAAAAGGTTTGTGCAGATCACAAGATAAAAAGATTGCATGTAATGTTTCGTGATTGAAGCAGCAGAATCGGTAAATAGATAATTACCGGTATCCCAACAGCCCATGATTTAGCTGCAGTGATAACAGAACTCCCCACGCCATTGCGCCCTTTCGCATCATCGCCAAATCCACCAAGGAGGTAGGCACTCAGCAGCCACCCTGCGCAATACCCAAATCCGTGAGCAACCCCATCCATTTCATCACCGGATGAACAACAACCGCGAAATGGCAACCCTATTTCCGGATTTCCCTAACCAGCAATGAAGGGGTCGGCCGTCTTGAACGTCTCCGCGTCGAGCAGGGGCAGCCCGTGGCTGAACCTCCCTATCGCCGAGAAGAGCAGCAGGCAGAGCACATCCCCGCCGGCTAGGAGCCCCAATTTCCTGCGAACGAACGCAGAGCACAGAATCAGCGAACCGGGTCGCACAGGAATGGGAATGGCGCGGGCGAGGCGACAGGCGACACGATAACGATAAGGCACATACGCGTAGGAGACGAGCTTGGACTCGGCGCCGGCGTCACCGGGCTTCTCTATCTGGATGACGCCCTCGAGGGGCACGCCGTCGTCGGCGACGCGGACGAGGACGGGGTCCTCGGTGGCGGCGGAGGAGCCGGAGGGCCCCTCGCCGGCGGCGGCAGGGGACGAAGCGGCGCGGCGGGGCGCTTGGTCGTCCCCGGCGCCGGAGAGCGCGAGGCGGCGGCGCGGGAGGCGGGGGTTGGCGAAGAGCGGGTAGGGGTTGGGCGTGGCCGGGCCCGGCGGCTTGGGCGGCAGCCGCCGCGCGGAGAGGGAGCCGTTGGCGGCCTGGCTCACGAGCAGCATCGTCGTCGCAGGCGAGCCGGCGGTGGGGACGACGAGGGGAGGTTGGTTGGGATTGGCTGATTTGGGATTTGCGTCCTGGGTTTGGGTTGGGATTGGCCAATTTTGCTTTTGCAAATTGGGGAGCAGCCGAGGAGAGGTGGCCGGGAGGGAGCCCGGGACGAGACGAACGAACCAGCGATGTGGCGGGGGTGTGGACGAGGCGGCCGCGGCGGGCCCGGGGCAATCGTTGGATGCGGCGGAGACGGGCGCAGTAACACGAGATGAGGAAGGAAACCATGTGCTCCCTGTGACCGTGCGTGCACTAGTCTGGTGACCATGCTGTTCCATTATTCTGTGATTACCATTTGCACAGATCCGTCTGCGACCGCCGTTGCACTGTGCAGCGCCATCCGTCTGGGACCACCGTGTGCAATGCGGTCATCTGTGCAAAACGGTTGGCAGGTCGCAGGTGAGCCTGCTTGGAGCAGCTTAAATTCAGGTTATTTTGACCACACTTCTTCCCATCACTCCCGTTTGTACTAAAATACAGAAGCTAATTCAAACATGTATATCAGAGAAGCGTTCTCTGTATATTCTGATGACAGCTTATCTAAGAAGCGGCCTTTGTTCCAAACAGGGCCGAAAGCATGAAACTGCAATTCTGATGTTATTTTTTATGGTAAAAGGTGGATTGATTTACTCCCCTGTCAATAAATAAGAATCTTTTGGTTTGTGCTAGGTCAAACTTTTTAAAATTTTGACTCTTAATACAAAAATTCTTAAAGATTACTAAAATAAATACATTGTTGATAGATTTAGTATAAAATCAACTATCATAATCAATAACTCTTTCAATTTGAAATAATTTATTTCCATGGATACTATTGGTGCTTAAATCATATTGAAGACTGTATAGATGTTCTAAAATGCTTATATTTGTAGGATATAACTTTAAGACTATTTTTACCATTCAGAGGTAGTTATTTTCTTAAAAAAAGAAACAAGAACCAACTGTTATAACGATTATAGTTTATTGATCACTGGATTATTTTTTTTTTGTCTTTTGTTAGAAGTTTTAGGGGTTTTTTTTTTCTAGTGTCTCATGAAGATTAACGTCGACCCTGAAGCGATATTGGTGGTAGTAATATTAGTAATATGGGACCACTGGAATTTAATTTATATTCCGAAGCGATACTGTGAGAGGAACTTTGGTACCCAGAGAAACAAGAATTTTTATTCAAAACATTTTTTGCATGTCTCTTATGGGTCCACATTGCAGATAGATTCCGGAGCCAACAATTGCAAGCTTCGCCATCGTGTTAGTCAAACGGAATTACTCTCTATGTCGACGCAACAACACTCTGGAATTTGAGGATCGTTGGTACAATAATCGTGGGGGATAGCTTTGGGGTCGGCATGCCCCAACGATATGCATAACTTCTGGCATTTGTCAGTAGTGCACATTGGCATACTTTTGCAACTCACTGCAAAATGATAGGAAAAAAAACATCAGTTATAGTTAAATTGAGCAGTGATGTACTAATACAAGCCAATCGACTTACATATCCAGTTTATTGCACGGCTTTCTTGGACAACACTGGGTGACAAGATTAACGCCATGCTGGGTGACAAGATTAACGACATGACAGCGGTGGCTAGCAGGAAGAGAGCCCAAGCATTCTTAGTTTTGAGAGGAGTCATGAGAGCCCTTGTTTCTAACTTTCGATCTTATGTTCGTTTTGGATATGGATTTCACAACATTCTTTTTGGTTAAGCTTATATAGAGGTAGCTAGATGGTGACGCGGACTTTTAACATGGCAAATAATGAATTTTTACTATCTTGCCCCATTAATATAGAGGTATCTTTAGCTATCATTTGATGTCTTGTAATAGTAATTTTTTTGTTGGTAACAATTAACTATGTTTGGGAGATTATTAAGTAGCCATATATATTGAGTGAAATGTTGAACGAACGAGCGATGCGAGGGTGTGGACGAGGCGGGCCCGGGGCAATCGTTGGATGCGGCGGAGACGGGCGCGGTCACACGAGATGAGAAAGGAAACCATGTGCTCCGTGTGTGCCTCGTGCAGTCGTGCCCTCGTCCAATGGACAACTTGGTTGGTGTCCATGTTGTTTTATTTATTATTATTTTAGGAAAGCCATGTTGTTTTATTGTTGTTCTTCGATTACCATTTGCACAGATCTTTTGACCAGGGATCACATTTCTCCTATTTTTTCTTCAGTTTTGCAGCTGATGAGAGTGTCAGTGGTAGCCTTTTCAAACTCCAACCTTCAGGTGTTGCACGCGTCAAAGGGGTTTTGATCGCCCTCCCTGTCCTAGGCGTTCGATTTGGATCGCCAGTGGCTGAGATCTCTGACTGACCAGCGAGTTGCCTGACAGGCTCGATCGAGTGTTAGGTCAAACTTTTTTTGGTTTGTGTTAGGTCAAACTTTTTAAAAATTTGGCTCTCAATAGAAAAAAAATCTTGAAAATCACTAAAATAAAAATGTTGTTGATTGATTTAGCATAAAATCAACTAATTAATAGTTCTTTCAATTTGAAATAATGTATTTGTATAGATATTATCGGTCCTTAATTCATATTGAAGATTGTTTGGATGTTCTAAAATGCTTATATTGTAGGAGATAAGCTTAGACTACTTTTATAACTATAGAGGTAATTTTTTTAAAAAGAAAAATCCAACTGCTATGATGATTAGAGTATAGTTTATTGATCACCGGATAATTTTGTTTTTTGTTAGAATTTTTAGGGTGGGTTTTCTAGTGCATATCATGAAAATTTTCATCGAGTCTAAAAAAACATCAGTTAGTGATAGTAATATGGGACTACTGAAGTTTAAATTATATTCTGAAGCAATATTGTGAGAGGAACTTTGTTACTCGAAGAAAACACAAGTTTTTATTCTAAACATTTTTTTGACATGTCTCTTATGAGCGCTCCACGTGCAACTTGATCATGTCGACACAACAATACTCCGGAATTTGAGGATCGTTGGTACATGATCGAAGGGGGTAGGTTTGGGGTTGACATGCACCAACGATGCATAATTTCTGTCATATTTGTCAGTAGTAGACATTGGCATACTTTTCCAACTCACTGCAAAATGATAGGAAAAACATCAGTTGGAGTTGAATCGAGCACCGATGTACTAATAAAAGCCAGTCAACATATACATCCAGTTTATTGCATGGTTTTCATGGAAAACGCTGGGTGACAAGGTTTCACAGCTGATAATAATGTTTTTTGTTTTATTTTTCTCATAACAATCTACGTGACAAATATTTATGTCTGATATTTTTTCAAGTATATGTATGCCTCAATTAATATGCCTTGTGAAGAACAGGGATATACAATTATACAGAAAGGGTGCCACCGGTATATCCTCTAATTCAATAATTGCCATCAAACTTAAGAAACAAATCAACTACCAATGGTCTTTTTAAAAATATAACACGTCCATGCTTCATATTTCAGAAGATGAGCATAATCGGAATTAAGCCATAGCAATTAAATGGAAGTTCCAAAGATGGAGAGAACAACAATGTGTACCCTATCTCATGACCATCATCCAACTCTTGTCTTACGCAGTTATGCTGCTGAGGTGAGTCTGCATATAGCTGTCATTCGCCCCTGCGCTGTCATTCGCCCCTGCGCGATGCCCTGACCTCCCGAGGATATTTAATCTTTTGGAAGAAGATCATTTTTGCCAACGAACTATCGTCTCGGTTTTATTTCGGTCATCCAACTATAAAACTAGATATCCTTGGCTATTAAACTATAACAAAATTAATATTTGGTTATTAGATAGTTTTGATCACGTGGACGACACATGGTAGTATACCCCACGTGTCAGTACTCCTCCTCTCTCTCTTAGGGATGGCACCCACGGGTGTGGATGCGGGTGCAGCAAAAACCCGCCCGCAGGCAAACCCGCGGGGCTGGGGAAAACCCGCCCGCAGGCACACCCACGGGTGGATTTCTGCACCCGCGCCCGCGGGTTTGTGGGCGGGTTTCGGGTGCCCGCGGATCTGTTAACAGATAATAAATTCAGAGCATACACATATTTTCAGAGGTTTGCAAATGAACATAATATCAAAGGGGTCTCCAAATCACGCATAAAAATCTACAATTCACAATTCCACAAAGAAAACACTAAAACTTTTATAAAGTACAAATGCACAATGCAGTCAACACTCAACATTATTAGTTTATTACATTAGGAAAACAAGAGCATGTTGCTTTGCTTCCAGTAATCAGTCCCATGCTTCCAGCAGGTACAGCCGTACAAATTTCTTCCAGCATGCCATGATCCAAACAGGCACAGTTCCACCGAAGCTTACTCAAGATCGATGCTTCCGTGCGCCCGTGCCTGATGCCGCTGTGTGCGGTGCGCCTGTGCAGCTGTGCCTGATGCGCGCGCGTGCTGGTCTGCGGAGGCGCGGACACGCGGTGCTGCTGGTGGCGGGCGTGCACCGTGTGCCCGTACCCGTGCGTGCTGTTGCGTGGCCCGTGTGGGCGTGTGCAGCCGTGCGGGACTGCAGGGACGCCGGGGAGCGGGGTGCAGCGGCGGCGGCAGCGCAGCGGGTTGTGGCGGCCGGCGCTGAGGGAGGGAGTGAGAGGGACTCGAGTGAATGGATAGCTAGGGTTTTCAGTTATATATTGCAACCAGGATTATGTTGGGTTGGGCCGGAAACTAAGGTTTGTTGGGCTGAAAACTAAGGTTTATTGGGCTTAAACATTTTTGCGGGTGGGTGCGGGTGCGCCCGCGGGTGGACATTCAAATCCGCGCCCACATCCACGATTCTCGGGTGCGGGTGCGGGTGCGGGTGCGCCCGTGGGTGCAATTCTAAATCCGCACCCGCACCCACCGGGTCCAAAATCCGCGGGTACCCGCACCCGCGGGTCAAATTGCCATCCCTACTCTCTCTCTCCAACGCCTATCGTCGCCCACCATCCTCTCCGGCACCTCGTTCTTATGCGTCTGCCACCACTGTCCCCCGCGGCGGCCTGCTCCCAGAGATCTTGATGAAGACACCCCGCACATTCGCCATCGTGTAGCATTCTTATTAGTCAACACGAGCACTAACCAAGCCGAGCAAATCTTTCGACCAAATCTACCACCACCCCTGCACAGTCATAAAATCTGCCTCGTCCATGGGTCCTTCACCTCCCCCTCGACCTCCCTGAGATCTCCTCCCAAGGATATGGCCAAGGCCAACCCACCATCTAGAATCAGCAAAACCAAGGCGGCCTGATGAGAGACCAACTTGCTATTGCCATCCTCCCATGAAGCTCCACCATCCGGACCTTCTCCAACCTATAGAAAAGCCTCAAAACTGATCTATGGTGAGCCTCTTATGTCCTTCCTTGCCCTGGCGTGGGATAGGTCGGTCGGTGCAAGAAGGGCCAGTGCGGATAGTGTCCTACACTGGGCCAGTTCCGACGCGGGGGAGGCGTGGCGGCGTTCGGCTCATGGGAGGTATGTGCGAGGAGGTAAGAGGCCAGCACGGGTCAAGGACAATGCACGGGTGGACAGCTTCTAGCGACGTAGATTAGGGCAGGAGGCGAGGAGCAAGGAAGGCACTAGAGAGAGTGAGAGATAGGAGTGCTGACACGTCGGTCCCACTGCCACATGTCGTCCATATCACCAAAAATAACTAGCTACAATTGCCTAATGGCCAAATATAAACAATTTTACTAGTTCAATGGCTAAAGATTCTTGGTTTTGGAGTTGAATGGCCAAAATCAAACCGAGGGGATAGTTCAATGGTTAGAAATGGACTTCTTCCTTTCTTTGCACTCATAGAGGGAAGCACTTATTAATCACTCTCACATTCATCCCTATCACATAGTGGCAAATGGACTGCCCCTTTACATCGTAGGGATGGAAAAAAAATAGATTGCATGACCCCTCCCCCTAGAGCGCTCTATCGAAGCGGCACCCACCATTCCGTCTCTAGTTGGGTTGCTCCGCAATCGTCAACAACAATTTACCAAAAAGAAGGTGCAATATTGTGATCGATGGAGTTGGAATGAGGCTATACACCTATACATATCGATGGTAGTGGATCCCATCCTAGCATCAAGGAGGCTTTTCTCCCTTCCTTCCTCTTCTTCTTCCTTTTTGAAAAATGGAGGAAGCTTTAGGGGTTATCTATGGGTTTTGGGGAGGTAGGGGGGCTGGAGCCCCTGGATCCGCCCCTGTGTGCATGTCATGCTCTCCCTTGAGCTGGATCATCTATCTCCACCTGTAGGACCAGGCTCTCACTCACCCTGAGATTTTATTGCTGGAAATAATGACACACACTTAGGCACTCGTCGCCTTGGCTATGCCTCTCTCTCTGCGGGGAGACCGAACTTTGGTGCCAATAGCGCCTACCGCATCACAATCTCTAACATCTTTCGAATTACATCCACCTCGTTGCTGCCAACATATTCATCGGCTTATGGGCCCGATTAGTTTAATGCTAATATGTGCTAAAGCCAAAATTATGGCAATGCTAACTTTGGCACTCAATTAGTTGACATCCAAAGTTTTTGGCCTAATCAAGCTCATAGTAAGAAAATCACACCATAATGCTAGTCAGCTTACTTTATGTGCAACTATCAAATTAAGAATTTTTTATTTCACTACTGGTGTTTTTGATTTGTGATCTTTCGATGCATATTATAGTGGCTACATGGCTCTTGAATATGCTGGGTTGACCTTTTAATTTTCACTAGTGATGCTTGTAAGTAGAGATGGCGCAACGTCGCTGCCAGACCCGAAACTCCCACAGCAATTATCGTCCTGCAGGATCACGACTAGTGTATAGGAGATCAGGGTGCAGTCGCATGGCACATTGGCACCACGTCATGCACTATTAATGACGTAATTATCACCACCATACAAGGGCGGATCCAGGGGGCTCCCATGAAAGGGTGGATCCAGGGGGCTAGAGCCCCCCTACCTCCCAAAACCCATGGACCGCCTAAGCCTCTCTATGTTTTTTTAAGAAGGAAGAAGTGGAGAGAAAAGAAGAAGAGACCCCTTGATTCTATGGTTGGATTCACCACTGCCACTATACAAAGTCGATGAATGTCATCCCGGTAAGTTTCAAAAATTCATCAAAGACCTTGGGCTTTCTTGCAGCATCCTGCCACATAAACTTAATGCAGTTTGCCAGTTCGACAACATTGTTATCATGCATGCATTGAACAAAAACTATGTAGAAAGTAGGGTTTGCACTATGCACATTTTCAAAGTTTTAACTGCATATTCATCAGCTTGCAGAGGACTAGATTGGCATCCAAGTTTGTGGCTTCTTTGGTGTGTGCCATTCTGCTGGCATGGAGGCGGAGCTTGGTGACGATACAGGCTTTTGTTGCACCTCTTCAGGGGTTTCTAGTTATCCTCTTTTCAGCTACCATGTAGTGTACCGATACTACTGCCTGTGGAGCTCTACGTGCTCTCATCCGGCTATCGAACTTTACTCGATGTATATATTCAGTTAGTACAATGGTACTATGAGTTGGGTGTAAGCTGTAATTAAGACATCTAACTAGTTATTATAAACTCCGTGCATAGAGTATGAAGTGTTTATCTATACTGGCTTTGCATTTCACAAAATCCTGTGTGGTTGATATTTGTGCGCGAGGGAACCAATTCATAGAGCGCAAGCTATGTCCTTCTGTTGTCTTGTCTTGTTATATAGTGCCCCCAGTCAACTAACACTAAAAAAACTCGACCTGGGGTGATCACCCCCACGGTTTTCATTTAATGTCCTTCTGTTGTCTCGTTATATAGTGCCCCCCAGCCAACTAACACTAAAAATCTCGATCTACGGGGATCGCTCCCACGGTTTTCATTTAAGAGAGAAGACCTTCTCACGCAGGTCGAAAGAAGTCAAAAAAAACCCACGAACCTCTGCCTCACCCTTACACAGCGGCACCATTATTGTCCATGTGAGACGACCAACGACCTAGGTCAGGCCTTCGACCTGTGCTTTGGTGTGGTGACAGACGAAGGGATTTTTTAAACTATAGCCCGAAATTCACTCCCACGGGGAGTCGAACTTAGGACCTGAGGAGTGCCTGAGGCCCGTTTGCTACTAAACTATATATGCAGTACCATTTGCTACTTGGGTTCTGTAGGAGTCATGACATCTGCAGCAAAAATTGAGCCATTTCAAATTGCTTTACTACAACATGGCACAAACGCAATAAAACACACCACGAATGATAGGACCAATGTTAGATCCCACTTAGAATCTGAATAACAGGACTGAGGTCAATAAAGCTCAAGAAAATTTCCTGAATAATGTTAGGACCACAGATCCAAATTTTAAACTGCACAACAGATCACATGAAGTTTATGTTTCCAAGGTTTCGGGAAGTCTTTCCGATGGCGAAACACCATACAAAAAATATTCTAGAAGTGGCAAACTTCAGCTCTCCTTCCTTTTTAGCGATTTATACAATCCAGATGTGCAGCATACCTCAAGTCAAGAATTATACAACAGCAAATTGGATACTTACAATGCACAATTCATAGTCCACCACTGTCAAGATTGAAGCCAATGAAGATTGCGTGAACCAAATGATTGATTAAGAGGGATATGGGTACAAGTATGTTTGTAGGCAAGGAAGTCCAAGGTGAGTTTTATGGAAACAGAACCAACTAGGGAGATCCTTGCCTATCTCTAACGGTTATATGCACGGTTTGGGGAGCCAGCCATATTCCTAGGTGCATACACCTGAACTCAACGACGTCCACAGCACACATATATATCTAAAAAAGATGTCAAAGTAAACCATCTCAATCCGTCAACCTATACTAATAATACTATACATGAAGCTTGGCACATTGGTGTATTAGACACACATTCATGGAGACTCCATTCTTGCAGCAGACAGTCTTGGGACTTCAAGGGAAAGTGCTTTCAACTGTACAGAAATAACTTGGAATGAGGTTTATGCAACAATTGGCATGCAGGGAACTTGTTGAGCATACAGAACTGTGTGCAGCTTATGAACAGTGCAAAGGATTGGCTGATGCCAAAAGATAACCGAGGAGACAATATGCACATTAGAAGTATATCTTACTTTCCTTTTCATAACTTACGATGAACAGGATTCGGACCTACTAAGCTGCAGGACGCACCATCAGGCTACTGGAACTTTGCAGCAAATGTTGAGCACATCATCCAAAGGTGCATGGTCACCTGTGCCCTCATCTTTCCTTGCATATAACAGTTCTTTACCCTTGAACACAAACATCCCCCCCTGAAACACATAGCAAACAAACAGTTCCATGAATTAAGATTCTGTATTAAATACTTAAATTGCAAGGGTAAGTTCAACTTATGGTAGCAGAAGCCAAGTGTCGTGGAAATAATCTAACCTGCTGTAGGACACCTGCCCTATCATCTGGGGTGGCTTCGATTGTATAATTCTTCACCGCCTCCTTAAGGGAGTCAAACCTTGAAAACACTTTCACCTTAAAAATATGCTCGAATGTTAAGACTGCATTACATATCTAAAAATCATTGCTACAGAATTGATGCTTACACTGGCTGGGTTGAAGAATGTGCGGCCAATACCAAAATATAAACCCAAGAGATCATATGTCTGTAAAGGTTCAATTAGAGTTGTTGCAATCAGGAAAGCAAGAAAGAAAAACTTTTGGCATAATGAAAATAATGATCATTAAATCATTGATCCTAATGTATCAAATAGGAAATATGGTATGTACATGCATCTAGGCACCTAGCTCATTCAACACCTGGCACGTGCCTTCGGAGAAGTATTTAACATGTATGTTTGTGGTATAAGGAGAATAAAAGATGCATCATACACTTAATATATATGTTACCGCAGCAGAAGCAAAGGTCATTTTACAGATAAATCACATTTTGTAGCTATAAAAAGATTAGAAGGAAGTCAATTTTGTAAATAAACTGCCAACCATATTGCTCCCCTTACTCACGTGACCAAAAAAAAAATCCATTCATCTTTCAGATTTACATTTCATCTGAGTATCTGATCGAGTGATCGAATAGAATTAAACTTTTTTAGTAGGGCAGATCCTAGCGAGTGAAATTGAACGCTCTAGACAACAAAATGGCAAAGAAGCCCATGTAAATCAATTATAAGGAATTCGCAAAAAAAAAAAATATAAGGAGAAATGTATAGCTTGAACAGATGCATTTAAAAGAAAGCAGTTCATTCAATTCAACAGTAAAACCATGATACGGTATTCCGGTATGCACTGAGGTGCCATATAGGAGTGGCATACACTATGTCAACATCCAATAGTTTTATACACAGCTCGCCTGCGTGTTCGAGAAAAGCATCCAATAGGCTCATAAATCATAATAGGTGAGCACCAAATGAGAGTACCTTCCGTTCAGGATCTGCATAGAGGTATTCCAACGGAAAGGGCAACTGCATCAAATAAATTTTAGCGAAAATTATTAAGGGGTGGTAATTTTTGCAGGTGGCAGTACACAAACTAAAGCACATGAACATGTTACTCTCTCTTGTTTTAGAAATTTGTTGTCTAGAAAGTCAACAAAAAAGACCAAGTTGCTTATTCCTCTATACAAAATAAAACGATGCTGAAACGGGGAAGATTAAGACAATGAAATTAGACATGCTGACAAATAGTTCATTCCGTGTCTGTTCAAGATTTAAAGCTAGCTAGGTTACGAGCTGAGGCATATACATACACGCTCAGCAAGAATACGAGCTTTAGCTGGAGTGCCAACACCAATAGCAATCAGCTTCACTCCAGCGGAATCAAATCTCTCCTTTGTATCCCTCAAAACAGAGGCCAACTCCCAGCTATATGGGGGCAAAACAGAGCCGACTGTTAGCCCAAAGAAAGAAACTGAGGAAACAACATCAATGTTATACCAGCTAATCCAGAGATACAATTAAGCTTTCTCCCTCACCAGCAAGGGCACCCAAAATGCCTTAGCAGCGCAACAACAGCCATTCCCTGCATAGACAATCAAGTACTCGATAAGTCATCTACATGTAACATCAAATTCACGCGAAGATCTCCTAGTGCCACTGACTGATTTTGTGTAAAAACTGCCAGTGTTTTTCAATCTGCAGAAGGGCAGGTTTTGTCCAGTCAAAAGAAAATCGCCCCACATTGCTTAGGCATTCTAGATTGCAAAAATTTACAGAGTAATTGTGACAGAAATTGAGAAATATGTAGTTTCAAAAAAATATCCTTGTCAAGCATCCTTGTTGCATACGAATAGACCAAGCTCGAATACGATGAGCAAGAGCAACTCCACTCGACCTCGTTCTGGTCCCACAGGTCTCTGAACAGGACGGGCTCGCCGGTGGCGGCGGAGTAGATTTCGACGCCACCGAGGGCCTCGCCGATGCCCGACCCTGGGTCCGGCGAAGAGGATGGCACGGATGGGGAGCTCGCGGCGGCAGTCCCCGCCGGCGACGGCGAGCGGCGCAGACGGAGGTGGCCGCGGCGGAGGCGGGCAGGGAGGGAGCACAGGTCCAGGCCGCGGGCGGAGGCGGCGGTGGAGCGAGCGGGCGGCGGGAGGGAGACGCGCGGGAGCAGCGAGGCGCCCACGGGCGTGGCCATGGCCAGGGTGAGACACAGGAGACGCGGCGGAAGCCTAACCGCGGGGGAGAGGGGGAGGTCGGAGGGCGCCGCGACCGCGAGGAGGAAGTGACCGTTGGTGGGACGGAGGCGGTTGCGGATGGCGGGACGCGGGAGGTGTGGCCACCAGTTACTGCTGGAGTGGAGGGGCTGGTCCTTCGAGAGGCCTGACGAAATCGTTATTCGCTTCTTCCTCCAGCGCTGGCTCACTGACTGACTGACTGGAGTTTAGAGGTCCACCAATTCGACGAGACTCCTCTGCAGTTGGCCCTTGGCACTGACTCGTGGGCCCGGTCAATTTGGGAGGAGATATGGCATTTTTTGATTCTTGTAGACGGATCTTGTCTGAGTTGGGCTTTGTTGGGTTTATGTGTTGATGGAGTGTGTGTGATTCTTCTCGTAGGCATTAGGATACCATGATTTGCATGACAAAAAAGACATACGGATTTGAGTGACCAAACAGGTTTATTTCATCCAAGGAAATGTTTCGCAATGTGTTCATAATCTTGATTTGATTCCCGTATGACAGACAGTATCTGTTTCAATTCGGCGGAACTTCACTCCTCCGTCTGATGGATGAACAGAGAGGTACAGGCACAGAGCCCGGTTTCAATCTACAGCTAGTATCCGCCTATCCGGCACATGCACAGAGCGTTTAGTGTTACACATCCGGCTGATAATAAGGAAGTGCCACTGTCAAGCGACTGGAATTTTGCGGCAGGCGCTGAGGACATCGTCCAGAGGAGCATGGTCGCCTGTGCCTTCGTCCCTCCACGAGTACAGCAACTCCTTCCCTCTGAACACGAACATCCCACCCTGTGGAATGGAGACAGAAACGCGATGAGATTCTTCAGAGTTTCAGGCTATGTTTGCATTGCATGCTCAGGGGTGTGTCATGTGTGTGCGCAGAGGACTTCAACCTGCTGCAGGACACCGGTCAAGTCGGCTGGGGTGCCTTCCAGCGTGTAATTCTTCGTCGCCTTCTTGATGTAGTCGAGCCTCGAGTATATTTTTGCCTTCAGAGACATTAGCATAAAGCGCAGATAGTGTGAGCAGTTCTCCATAGAATTGGTGCACGGAAGGCAGTAGCTGTAGTGCTCACTGCTCACTGCTTGGCTACCTCAAGTAGTGATGCTTACACTTGCTGGACTGAAGAGCGTCCGACCCACACCATGGTACAGTCCCAACACGTTGTAAGCCTGAAAGCATGTGTTCGCAGAACCGCAGTTCATACAGATCAGAGATCACAGACACACAGCATTCAGATCAAACACACCGAACACTCCACAAGTTCAGATAAGTCTGGAAGGGGAATCGTCACCTTGCGCTCGGGGTCCGCGTACAAGGAATCGACAGGAAACGGCAGCTGCAATGCGATCATCTCATAAATTCAGTTCCCGCCAGGGTTCAGCTACGCCGGCAATCCACCAAGCACAAAATTCAGCACGACATCACATAAACACATACCCGGTCGGCGAGAATGCGAGCTTTGTCGGGAGTACCTACGCCGATGGCGATCAGCTTAGCCCCCGCCGAGTCGAACCTCGCCATGGAGTCCTTCAGAACAGAGGCCAGCTCCCAACTGCAATAACAGAAACGTCAGCCAAAATTCAGTAGCCACAAGCAACAAAGGAACGAGAACCTGTAGGATGCAGCGTGGCTCCATCTATTCTCCTTACCAGCAGAAGCACCCGAAATGCCTCAGCAGCGCCACCACGGCCACCCCCTGCGTTCGTGAGGCTTCAGTATAGGACACCAAGGCAGTCGCCATGATCGTCTCTGACTGATTACGATTTGACGAGAGAGCGGGAGTACCTCGGTGGGGTCCCACAAGTCAGTCAGCGGGACGGCGTCGCCGGTGCCAGCGGCGAGGACGGAGACGCCGCCGAGGGCGTCCCACGCGGGCGCGCCGCTGGCGATTGGAGCCGAACCGGAGAGATCCCCCGCAGCCGCAGCCGAGACGCTCACGGAGAGACGGCCGACGCGCCCTCCGCCGCGCGGGGCAGAGGCGAGCGCCGCCGAGGCATGGACGACGAGCCGGCTGGTGCTGCACGCGCTGGGATGGGGAGTGGTCAGCGGCGCGCCTCGGAGTCGGAGTCGGAGCGGGAAGGCCGCCGCCATGGAGAGGTGGAGTTGGGACGGACGCCGGCGCACGTGACGAGGCGAAGTATGGACCAGGATCGCCGAACCCGCGCGTGCGTGTCCGGTGAGCGAGCCGCCAATGGACGGACGGAGGGGGGGAGAGAGCGTATGGCCGCCGTTTGGTGCGCGCGGCGGGGAGGCCGGCCGCGTGGCGCGGCCTGGGCGCTAGTTTTTCGAGTTTTTTTTTTTTTTTTTTTGGAATTCATAGTCTTTCGAGTAGGTCCAGGCTGAGAGGGCCACGGGTTTAACCTGGGCCGCTGATGAATGAGCACGCAGGCGGCCTTTGTTTAACATGCAAACGTGGCCCGCTAACATGGTTTGGACTTTGGACGTTGCCATGATTGTGGTGGTGGGCGAGCCCTTAAGCCCACAGCGCACCCGCTTCGCTTTTCGTTGGGAAGGAATCCAACGGCAACGCACACCGGTACCGCGGCAGCCCAGTGCAAATACGAATTAGCAAGCAAATAAGCAATAGTCCGTCTCAAAAAAAAAGCTAATAAGCAATAGTTTCTCAAAAAAAAAACGAATAAGCAATAAAAACTGCTACCTCTAGACTCGTTTTGGTCTATGGATCATACCGTATCTGCGTATTGACGATTTCATTGCCCAGATGGATAGACTAGGACCAGAAAGTTTCTGCTTTCTCCACAGGCAGCCAAAACTATTAAACTTGATTGACCAAAAGGATAGTTAACTGCAGGGGCTTTCCGGTAAACAACTGCTAAATTCGATTCGAACCATTGCTGTCGATAACGCGATGCACGCACCTGTCATGTCGAAATCAGGTGTGTACTCTCCAATGCAAAATGAAGATGCTCCAAGGCTGCATGCATCTGCATGCTTGTTGGTTCAAAGAATTTATACAAAGATTAAATTAAAGAATGTAAAAGGAGCGATAATCGTGGTCAATGTTAATTAAGCACCCAACGACGGCCGTGGGACCAACCGTAATTGTTGACTTTGACGTTGACGATCGAGGACTACCTGATTTAGTGATTAGCTCGCTCCTTTCAGTCCTTCACCTCATGCGATGCAAGCTGAGCCAATGGCGCAGGTGCTAGTGCAAGGCGATCTCCGTCCGTGCACGCGCCTCCTTCTACCACTACTCCTCGCCGCAACGGCCGTCTCGGCGGTAGCCTCGCCGGTGGAGAGGGATCTGTACGCGCTCTCCAAGCTCAAGTCCTCCCTGCTCTCCCGCAGTGCTCGCAACAGCACCTCGCTCGCCGACTGGGACACCATCAAGTCCTCGTCAGGCCACGTGTCGTCGTCCCATTACCACTGCAACTTCTCCGGGATCACATGCGACGCCACCAACGGCCACCGCGTCGTCGCCATCAACCTCACCGGCGTCCCTCTCCCGGGCGGCGTGCTCCCAGCCCAGATCTCGTGCTCGACGCTCTGTCCAGCCTCACCGTCGCCGGCTGCTCCCTGTCGGGGCCCATGCCCGCCTCGCTCTCCTCGATGCCTCTCCTCCGCCGCCTCAACCTCTCCGTCAACAACCTCGCCGGGCCCTTCCCGCCTCCCCCGCCAGACGCCGCGGCGGCGCCGTACTTCCCTTCCCTGGAGGTGCTCGACGTGTACAACAACAACTTCCTTGGGCCCCTCCCGCCGCTGGGCGGGTCTAGGCTGCTGCGCCACCTCCACCTGGGCGGGAACTACTTCACGGGAAGCATACCCGAGGCCTACGGCGACATGGAAGGGCTCGTCTACCTCGGCCTGCAAGCCAACTCGCTCTCCGGCCATGTTCCGCCATCGCTCTCGAGGCTCAGGAGGCTCAGGGAGATGTATTTGGGGTACTACAACTCGTTCGACGGCGGCATCCCGCCGGAGTTTGGCGAGCTCGGCGCCCTTGTCCTGCTCGACATGAGCAGCTGCGGTCTCACAGGGCCGATCCCTCCTCAACTCGGCGGTCTCACGCAGCTCGAGACACTCTACCTCCAATGGAACAAATTATCCGGGGGAATCCCGGCCCAGCTCGGCGATCTCAAGAGCCTAGTGAACCTCGACATCTCCAACAACAAGCTTACCGGGCAGATACCGGCGACCATCACCGGCTTAAGCAGGCTAAAGCAACTGATCCTATTTGACAACGATCTCCATGGTGTTATTCCGGAGTCTCTCGGGAAGCTTTCTGAGTTGGAAGACCTCCAAATAGGGTCCAACAACCTTTCTGGTGTGCTCCCTGCCAACCTGGGCAACAACAGCAGGCTGCTGTACCTGGACGTCTCCGGGAACCAGCTCACCGGCGCTATACCACCCCATCTGTGCGCCGGGATCAATCCCCGAAGATCTCGGCAACTGCAAGACGCTTACCAGAGTTTGTGTGAACAACAACCTGCTCAATGGCTCCATTCCATGGAGCCTCTTTGATCTGCCTGGGAACTACTGGTTGGACCTGAGCAACAACTTGCTCTCCGGCGAGCTCCCAAGGGTGATCCCCCGCGTCGGGCTGAGCCTTTTGTCAGTCGCGTCGAACAACTTGTCCGGCCCTGTGCCGCCCGAGATTGGCTATCTAAAGAATCTGTCGCTGCTCAACGTAAGTGCCAACGCACTCACCGGTGGCATTCCACCAGAGCTCAGCCACTGTGAGTCTCTCACTGTGCTGGATCTCAATCAGAACCGTCTCAGCGGAGAGATACCGGATGAGATAAAAAATCTGAAGGTTTTGAAAACGTTGAACGTGTCCTACGACAACCTAAGTGGCTGTATGCCTCAGTCACAACTTCAGGGGGTGTTCGCCGTCTCAGACGAGGCACATTTCCAAGGCAACCCTAGCCTATGTGTGGAGCACGTCACTGCCGCATCGTGCTCCCTGTTGCAATGTTCGGCAAGGCGAGTCGCCAAGACGAGCATGCTGCCATGGCTTGTGCCAACCGTCTTCTACCTGATGGTGGCGATGACCATGTGCCTTGCTCTGATGTGGAGAGAGGCGGCGAAGCGGCGGCCGCCGGCGTGGAAGATGACGCTGTTCCACAAGCTGGAATTGGAAATGGACGACGTGCTCGGCAGTCTCAGGGAGGAGAACGCCGTCGGCAGAGGAGGCGCCGGCACCGTGTACCGCTTCTTGACACGTGGCGGCGCGGCGATCGCCGTGAAGCGCCTCCCGGGTCCCGGGCGGCGCGACCACGGCTTCCGGGCCGAGGTGACCACGCTCGGCGGCGTCCAGCACCGCAACATCGTGAGGCTGCTTGGCTTCGCGTCGAGCACTGAGGGCAACCTGCTGCTCTACGAGTACATGGCGGCGGGGTCGCTGGGCGCGGCCGTGCACGACGGCGAGCGAGGAGCTCTGCTCGGCTGGGGCGCGCGGCACCGCGTGGCCACCGAGGCGGCGCGCGCGCTGTGCTACCTGCACCACGAGTGCTCGCCGCGGATCCTGCACCGCGACGTCAAGTCCAGCAACATCCTGCTCGACGCGGCGATGGAGGCGCACGTCGCCGACTTCGGCCTCGCCAGGTTCCTCCGCCGCGGCGCGTCCTGCTCGGTCGCCGGAGCGGTGGCCGCTGAGGAGTGCGTGTCGGCCGTCGCCGGCACGTACGGGTACATCGCCCCCGGTGAGGACAGTGGTAACCCATGGCGTGCGTTACATACACCGCGCCGCGGCGATCCCACGCGATGACTGACTGGGCATGTGGTGTGCAGAGTACGCGTACACGCTAGCCCTGTTCATCGGGTTGTAAAAACCGGCTGCCACCCCGGACCAAACCAGCGAGGAACCGGCGTTCGACGTGTGACCGGGTTTCAGCGGTTCGCGGGTCCCGTCCAAGAAAAACTGAACAGGATAGTCGGTTTGTGGGTTTAACCCAACAAAACCGTTGGACCCGAGGAACGAGTACGGAGGAGAAAAATCTACGGACTCCTAATCCTCATGCTGCCCGCCGGCAGCCTCGAGTCGAGGTAGAGGCCGCGCTGGCAGCCGAGTGAGCGCGCAGGGGCTGCCGCCGGCCATCCTCAGCTTACGTGCACAGCAACTTCGCTTGCACATCTACGCCGTACTGCAGGCCGCCGTGAACAAATCGTCGGAGCAGAGCTACGCCGGCGAGCAGTCCGAGCGCCGATTCGCCGCATCCCGAGACCACCGGGCCAAACGGCCACCACTACGAGCATCACCGAACCAAGCTGCTTAGCTGCGCCGATTCCTTCTTCTTCAAGCCCGGCCACCCGCGCCTCCGTTGCCGTGAGCCCCAAGACGGGATAACCTCGCCTACTCTCTCTTGTCCCCTGCCCAGATGTGTTCTCAAATCGCCGGAGGAGCTCCCAGGAACTCCGCAAGGACGAGCTGACTGCCATTTTGCAGCCCCCTGATTCCGGCCATCGCTCCTCTAGTTTTCCTACCTCGCCTGAACCATAGCCGCCGCAGCACCTTTGATTAGGCCAGCTAGACTCGCATCTCTACCAAACCAGCGTCAACCCGTCAAACCAGCCAACCCAACCCAACTCGCGGCCTTTCGAAGCCGCCAGCAACCCGTGCATAACCAGACCGCCCCGGACCAGCAATTTTCTTTTGGTTTGGTTTGGAAATAAACCGGAAACCTGAGAACCGGGACCATGAACAGGGCTAGTACACGCTGCGAGTGGACGAGAAGACGGACGTGTACAGCTTCGGCGTGGTGGTGCTGGAGCTCGTCACGGGGCGCCGCCCGCTCGGCGACTTCGGCGACGAGATCGACCTCGTCCACTGGGCCCGAACCGCCGTGTCGAGGCCTTCCGACGCCGCGGCGGTCCTTGCCGTCGCCGACCCGCGGCTGCCGCAGGAGCCTGCCAGCCTGATCGCCGGCCTCTTCAGGGTGGGCATGTCGTGCGTCCGCGAGAGCAGCCAGGCGCGTCCTACCATGCGCGAGGTCGTGCACGTCCTCTCCAGCTTCGTACCAGTTGCCGACCACCCCTAACAAAAAAAATAAAGCTTTTTAATACCCTACATTTAAGTATGTGATTTTTAATTTTATAGTTCTATTTTATTATTTTTCATAGCAAGATTAAGTCAATCTAAGCTAGACATTACAGCATTAAGGAGTAATATTTTATTTGTAGGCTGATTCGTATAGTACTTGTTTTACCATTTTATACTGAAACTATGGAACGCATATTTTCTACAGTAAAACTTGTTAAGACCACGAAAGAAAAACTTGTTAAGATTATACCACGAAACAAAGTGGAAGATAAATTTCTAAGAAATTGCTTGGTACTTTATAGTGAGAGATATTACAGTGAAGGTCACAACAAATTCGATTATTTGCTTTTCTCTAGCTAGACAGGTCCTGAGTTCACCCTCTGTGGAGTGGATTTTAGGTTGGGGTTAAGAAAATTTTTACGTTTGTCATCATACCGAAGCACAGATCTAAGCCTTAGCTCAGGTCGTTGGTCATCTCACATAGGCAACGCTGTCACTGTGTATGGCTAGGGTAGGGGTTCGGTGGTTTCTCGACCAGCGTGACAAGGTACTCTCTTAGCAAAATTCATAGGGTTATCTTTCACCCCACAGGTCGATTTTTTTTTTGTCACTGCATAATTAATTACTATAGTCATAACTAGGTAGCATATGCTTGGGTGGACAACAAAAAAAATTAAAGTGAATTGTCAATTTTTTAAACCGGTAAATATTTGTCTAGCCCCCTCTAAATTTGCTCACCAGGTTCGCACGCACCACGGTTGACCCGTCGTCATCCGCCTTGAGCGGAGCCGACACGGCCTCTCCAGCGGCGGCGTAGGAGGAGAGAGTCATCGGCGCCGGCTCCGCGGTGCTGATCGACATGGGCGGCATGAGATCTGCGGCGGCTGCGCGGCGCGGGTGCGGGCCATCCTGGTGGCGGATGCGCGAGTTGGTCCAGGCTGCGTGAGGGCCAACGATTTAACCTGGCCCGCTGATGAAAGGCCGCCACTTAACATGCAAAGGTGGCCCACTAACATGGTTTGGACTTTGGACGTTGCATGATTGTGATGGTGGGCTAGCCCACAAGCCCTCTCGGCCTTTCTAGCGTTTGTCACAGTTAATAGAGTTGGGACCTGCTCCTCCCCACTTCCCCAGCTCTCTCTCTCTCTCTCTACAAAAAAAAGGAAGAGAAAACTTTTGGTTGCTGCTTAATGACCACTGTTAGTTAACTTGGCTACTACTCTGTTAGCTTGGTTAGGACATAATAGGATAATCAAGTGTTGTGTTCTCAAGGCAAGGCGATAAACTAATGTACGTATGGAGAGGCACGAAGGCACATTGAGAGATGTTTTCCTTAATGCAAGTACCTAGGAAGATGTCTCCCTAACCCTCGCTCTCTGATGCCCGAACCTAATCTAGCCAACCGTGGTGACCGTGCTCTGAAGCATGACACCGGGATTAAACCTTACGTTACCCCCCTCGTAAGAGATTCGTATGTACCAAAATGCCGAGCCCTTTTCAGACCGTATGGGTACGTACACGAGACGGTGGATTCGTCGGCGTGCACAAGCACACACACGGCGTCGCTGCACGTGCCGCTCCCTTGGATCCTACGGATCGGTTCCGAAGAAAGCGAAAGCGAATTGCCGGTGTGATTGCGTTGCATCGCCCTCACGCGTTGCCTAGCCCCGCCACTGAAAGCCAAAAGGCGGATTCCTTCATGAGGTAACAGCCCTACGAGTACTAGAAGACGCAGAAGAGCTCTCCAATCTCTCCATCTGGTTCATGGCGTGACAAAGTGGGCCGTAGACTTGTACCGGTATACATACACGAAACGGAAGGGAAGTACGACGGGTGGGTACTACTACAGTACTACGTACAGAAGTCTACGGGTCTGCTGGTATCGAGGAAAAGCACCAACCGTACGTGGGCCCCGCGGAGATAGAAGCCGGAGCGGTAAAGTTTCCTGTTCTCCCAACCACCACTATTAACCGGCCACGCAATCCCGTTGCCCGTAGTCAATTTCCGCTTTGCTGCACAAATCCCAACCCCGCGGGGACCACGTAGGAAGAAGCAAGCAACGAGAGAGAGAGAGAGAGAGAGAGAGGGCTCGCCGGCACGCGTCCCCGCGTAAACAAACGGAGATTCCCATCCCCTCCCCATGTGCGGCGAGGCACGCATCATTCCTCGGCGAGCGGGCTCTCGGGGTCGGGGAGCCTCCCAAAGCTAGGGTTAGAAAGGGGTTAGTTGGCACCGCCTACAATCATGTCCTAATCCTGCCCGCCGTAGGGCTTGCGTGCCAAAGACCACCCACCCAAGTTTGCTGGAAGCCATTGAGATTTCATGCGCTTCTACTAGCTAGCGTAGCTTGTACTGTACTATGTATGTATGACACTATGACAGCTTCATCTCGGCTACTAGCGTTGCTTGATCAACTTCTTTGGTGATGAGTGAGAGAATGATGCTGGCCAAGCATACGACGGAGTACTGCAATGATGGGATTCAGATCATATGGGAGGTGGGGTACTAATACCATAGTAGATTGATGGAAGTAGTGCTTGGATTAACTAGTCAGAGGGTTAAAAATGTGGATTAACTTCCATATAGTATGCCGCTCATGGTTGTCTTCTATGATTCAGATTTTATTTTGAACCTGACAGCTAGCTGCCTAACAGGAACAAGCATTCAATTCATCAGTTACTTCTGCAAGAACTCGTCCCCCTTTTTTTCTTGGCATATTTTAGTCTATGCTTCCACTGTGTCAACTTGCAAATTAAATTTCACCACTGCTTGCTGGCAGCACTGTAAATACAGTTACGCACACGCACATTCTGAGGATGTGAAGCAGTATGTGATGATCGATAATCCATGCGCTGACTGACTCGAGATGGTGGAAAACTAACTGTTCTTCAACAAATTACAGAAATTGTAACTCCAAGATTAGAGAGTTGTTAGAATAATGTGATCGATCTGTGTTATCCCTAGTAGCTTACAGCCGCAGGGAGGGAGATCTAGGCTGTGTTTAGTTGAAGGTGGAAAAAGGTACTTTTTTTCCTGAGAAACGTGTTATGTGAGGGGGATGAATAGTAAAAGTAAAAAATGAATTTTTAGGATGCATGTTCTGTGAGGGAGATGAATAGGAAGGGAGATGAATAGGAAATAAGGCCATGTTCAGATTCCCAACTATTCACTATTCATTCTAACTTTTCAGTATTTATTCCAACTTTTCACTATTCCCTCCTCACAAAACACGTTTCACAGCGAATGCTACAGTGTTTTTCTTATGCTACAGTGTTTTTTCCTACAATCTAAACACACCCTAAAAATTACTTCTCGTAGCTGAACACACCACTAAACAATGGGCTAGTTTGTTGTTGCTGTGTGCATCTCGGCGTGTCTAGCTAGCTTCCTCGGAGCTGGTAAACAAGGAGCCCGGCAGCATCCGTTGGGTTCCACCCAATCTCGCAAGCAGGACTTCTCTTTTGTTCTTTTCCTCTCTAGCCATGTCGTGCATCGATCCGCACTCGCAGCTGCTGCTGGTGCTACAATAAGCTCGCTGCTTAGTGTACAGTATGTCTCGCGTGAAAGCTCTCAAACTGTCCCCTAAACTATACGTGCATGGCGATCGAGATGCGTGTTAAGTATGAAGCCGTCTACTCGACATCTACAGACGCAATGTGTAGTCTATACATGCCAACATGGAGATGCATGTCCTGCGCGTCTAGTTAATGAGCGGAGTAGTATAATTTTAGTTTGCTGATGAATTGCGTGTTTGGAGACTGGTGCTAACACGGCCCGCCGGCCCGGCCAGTTTCTTCTCACTTGACCACGGGATGATTCCAAGACTTAACATTCAGAAACATGGTGCTGCGCCGATGTGTCACTGACATATAGGTACAGGGGCCACATATCAGCGAATTGAGCGTCATATTGGCAGCTGCGCTCATACGCAATGATGACACTTTGCATTAGTGCATAATAGTATTCTTAAAGCAAGGTATGCAGAATCAACAGAACATCTATCCGAGCATGCCATAGACAGCACAGTCAATCACAGTGTCACCGTACGAGCTAGATCCAGGAGACCCATGCCCTTGCGCCTAGCTAGGATAGCTTTGGTTTATCTCCCAGAAAAGACACGCTAGCGCCATTGCCGCCGCTGCCGGCCGCTTCCAGCTCTTCCGAGTTCCAAGCCACTTTTGTACTTGCAGGCTTCTCCCCGTCATCTTCCCTGACCTCTCTTCGCCAGCGGCTGATCACCTGCCCGTTTGGCACTTGGGTTTTAACTCCCACGGACAAATGTTGGTATGTTCCTTAACTACCACCATTTTGGTGATGTGTTACCACGAAAGCATACTTCATTTCGCACTGTACAAAAGAGAAGACCGAAGACCCATGGCTACAGACCACAGTGCAGAGAGGGGGGCGAGGGTGCATGTACGGCCGGAGTATGAATACTACAAGCTCGCTCGCTCGCTCCCAGCTGGAGAAAACCCGGCCGGGGTCCCCATGCGCGCGAGACAAAAGGCGCGGACATGTGCATGGGGCCGCGCGTGGCGCCAGCGCCATTGGAATGATGGAGCGAGGACATAGGTCTCGGCGTCGCCGTCTCGGATTAAGCAAGCCGCTAATCCATCCAAGCGCCATGGCGAGCCCGAGAAGCTAGCTGCCGCTGCTGTCTGCCGAGGGCGGCGTGGTTTGCAAGCCACGACGGCGTCGCTGGGAAGCCCGAGGTCTCGCCATGGCCGGACCGCTCACCACAGCAGGAGACCGAGACAGATTAGCAGCTAGCAGCGGTTACGAGCAAACTAACGGCACGCTTCACTTCTCTCGATCGCGTGTAAACTACTCCGCGCCCATCAGAATGTTGTCCCCACGTACACACGAGCACGTGTCGATCAGCCCAACCCGTTCGAGACGCAGAGGCAGAGGAGCGAGACCTACCCGTACAGTACTATCCGGCGTACAATTTTGAGGAACGCCATGGCCGGCGTAACGTACAGTAGTACCGAGTACTGTGTATTTTATGAGCAAAATGGCAATGACGAATTGACCACGTCGAGGTCGAGATGTGAACGGACGGTCGCTTCATGGCGACGCCGAGATGCCATTTGAATAGGAAACATCAAGTCACCGGGATGGCCGTAGTACGTCCGTTCGGTCGTTGGGAATTTCTCCGGGAGGCACGAACGAATGATAACGGCATTATTGGCACTCGTCCCGTCCACCACCGTGGGCACGCCTTAGACAAAAAAGACACGGCCCGGCCGTGCCCAAAACTTCTCGCTTCCACACAGTCACACACGCGTACAGTACGTACAACAACGCCACCGGAGACCGGACAGCTAGCTCGCCTTCTCGGTCGCTTGCGGTTTACTCTTCGCGCTTTGGAAGGGATGATAGCAGTGACGAAGCTTTGACCTCGATCTACCGGTCCAGCGGCTCGAGCTAAAATCGCCCCCACCCACACCAATGTCGCAGCTTTCCGACGCAGAGGCCCCGGGTCCGGTTGGTATCCGTCCGGTCCCGTGTGGCGTCGTGACGTCGTCGGAGTTGGAATTGGATCGGACGGACACCGGCGTCCCCCAAGTTGCCAACCAACCAGCCCGTACCATGACGCGCGCGCATTGAAGCGTGAACAGCAAGAGGACGGGTCGGGGCGCCGGGCCATGCCATGCCGCGATAGATGCCACCGGTTTCCTGTCCACGGCCACGCGACGCCTATCGCCTCGGGACTCGGCCACACGCCCCTGCTCGGCCGTGTGTGTGTGTGTGTGGCTGCGGCGCTGCGCGCGCATGCAGCGTGCACACGCGTCGCGCCGCCGCGGCTATGGTGCTTTGGACATTGACGACGCCACGGCCGACGTACGCATACGAACGGTGGCCGGATCCGACGGACCGTCGTCATGTTCACGGCGAGGCCGCGCGCCACGTCCCGTGGCGTAGCGCGCGTGTTGACTGACATATAGGTACAGCGTCCCGTGGCGCTGCTTGGTCGGAGCCGCGGCGTTGCATCTGCTGCCTGTTGCTGCGGATGGGCCACCATGCATATGCATATCTTGGTCAATCCAACGAAACAATCTCGAACCAGACGAAAGACGGTGAGACGGATTCACGGATCGCAGCCGCCACAGGGGCCCGGGCGTAGCATAGTTGGGAACGGTAGCGAAGGGCAGAGGCGTCATTGCGGTGACGACCAGCCCGACGAGACACCAACCGGTGGCCAATCGCCATCAGGGAGGGGGGCCAATTTGTGTGTGCGGTGCGGTGGCGGGGCGGCGTGTAGGCGTGTCCACCGATGGGACTCGACGGAATCGGGGGGACGCGACGGCTGGCGCTTTATCCATGTCGGCCACGAGGAAGCCGGCCCCGTCGGTCCCAAATCACATCGCGATCGCGTCTCGTCTCGCCTGGTGCGGCTGGGAGGGATTTCGCAGTTTTTCTCTCGAAATTCCCGTGCCCGGAAATCGTACGATTTTTGAATTATTGTGATGAGCACCATGTGACACGTGAAATGCACGGCTGTGTTTAGATAGAGGGTGAAAAAGTATTTTTTTTTCTGGGATGCGTGTTATGTAAGGGGGATGAATAGCAAAGGTGAAAAAAGAATTTTTAGAGATACGTGTTCTGTGGTTTGGTGGTTCGAATTTCTGGCTCTGGGAGAAACAACGTGGTTAGTACAGGGGAACCATACGTCCGTGCGCAAACTGAGCTCTAGCTCGGCCGGTAAAGTTTCTTGTGATGGAACCAGTCTACCAGTTCGAGTCCTCGACTTGGCACTGCTGTTCGTATTTTCCTGAATTTATTCCAGGATTTAACCGGCGCTATTCTTTCAGTGGTAGGCGATGTGCCCGTCGATATCGAGGCGCCTGTGGTGACTTCGTCAATTTGGAGGATTTGCCGGCCCAGTCTTTCGGAGGTGCTCATAGGGATAGGGTTGCGTGCGTATGTTTGTAGGGGTAAGTGTGCGTGCGTGCATATGACTGTCTGCGTTGTACTGTGTGATTCGAAAAAAAAAGGCATGCGTATGTTTGTAGGGACAAGTGTAAGGCGTGCGTATGTTTGTAGGGGCAAGTGTGCGTGCGGGGCAAGTGTGCGTGCGTGTATATGCGTGTCTGCGTTGTACTGTGTGATTTAAAAAAAAAACAAATGTGCATGTGTATATATAAGTGTCTGCGTTGTACTGTGTTGATTCGAAAAAAAAACCCCATACGTCCGTGCCTCCTTTGCGGCATCAGAATTCAACAACGACACGGCCTTGCCTTTGCCCTTGCCCCGTGCTCGTTCATGAAGTGTCTTTTTTTCAGAATCTTTTTCGCCCTTTTTTTTTTTGGTCATGTCTGCGATTGAGTGCGACCTATATATCGATATTTTAGGAACATGCATTATCTGGACCGTCAAAAGCTTACAGATGCCCGGTGGTATCCCAGTCGCATTGTCCTTGTTCTGTGGATTACTGAATCTAGCGCAGTACGTCTGTGGCTGACTGGCTGAGTACATACGCTTTTTATGAGATGGCGAAATAAGTACTTCACTTTTTACTCCTATTGAGGTGACAGTCTCCATCGAGTTTCATGTGTGTAAAAATTCCATCGGTGATTCATTGTAAAATCACTTTGACTACTACTTGTATCTAACAAGGTTATCCAATAGTCATTTCGTTGGACATATGTAGGAAAATTTTACATTTAAACAATAAATCTCACCAATTGCGTGCGCTTGAGAGAGAGGTTAACCTCTTACCCCCATTTTATTTTCATAACAATGTCAAATTAGCCCCCTTTCTAATCCTATATCCATGCTACGCCATTGCTTTGCTATAGATAAACGCCATTGGTAAAAAGTTAAATCAGGCGAAGCGAATGGAATCATAAAAATGGCGCATAAAAGTTTGGAATGCATTTACCTACTACTCCATCCATTCCAAAATATAAGCCGTTTGACTTTTTTAAGCCCTATTTTGACAGCTCGTCTTATTAAAAAAATTATAAAATGTCACAATTATTTTGTTATGGCTAGCTTTAGTAATAAAATAATTTCAAGAATACCTAAACTTGACATATTTGGAAAAAAAAATAAAACGAGCGATCAAAACTTAAGGCAAAAAGAGTCAAACGATCTGTATTTTGGAATGGAGGGAGTAACTACTAACTGCCCGTTCATTTCAAAATGTTCATTTTTTTTTGAAAATACTCCTACCAAACCTTTGTTTCTGCGGATTTGAATTAACTCAATTTGAAATTAAATGCGTTGGTGATGTACTGATGTAGGAGTATCTCTTTTCTAAAGTTAGATACGTGGACCAAAACATATATAAATACGTTAGAACAACTCAGCATTGTTTCTCTTCCTTTACACATACGGTGGCTACAACAACTACGGTACAAGGAGTCAAGATGAGGCATGGGCGCATGGCCCGTGCAGAAGCGCATCCCGTCCCGGGGCCGTGGCATGGCGGCATCCGTGCATGCAGCTCGCGACGAAGATGCTACCGCCAAGGCGCCAACACGACAAGACATACAAGACCCTCGACGACGTACGTGCAGTTATGATGGATTACGATTCACGCCGTACTCTACACAGCGAGGTGGTACTACTAGCTGGTAGCTGCTCGTCGCGTCGGTAGGCAGGACTACACTACAAGCACTACAGTACCTAGGACTAGGTGCGGCCTATATAGGGGGCTATGGAAAATGGAAGAAATGTCACCTGTGGCCTTGTGGGCACTGGCTGTGTTTAGTTGATGAAGGTAAAAGATCTTTTGTTTCTGGGATGCGTGTTATGTGAGGGGGATGAATAGGAAAGGTGAAAAAGAAATTTTTAGGGATGCGTGTTCTGTGAAGGGAATGAATAGTAAGTGCAAAAGATCTTTTGCATCTAAACACAACAACTGTGGCGGTGGAGGCGCTGCCTGGATGCTCTCCCTGCATCACTGCATCAATGGACTGTGGCGGTGAAGGAGTTTGCGTCCGGACGGGGAGATATGCGTGCGGCAGCAAGCGCCAACGCGTGACTTGACGCGTCCTGCTCTTGTACCCGCAACACCGCCGCTCGCCCGCGCGCGCATTGCCGGAGCCCGGAAAGCCGTGGCGGCTCTGAACAAAAGCCAATTGCCTCGTGGTTCCGGCCGTGCGCCGAGAATGCCTCTAGCTCCCATGAAATGTCACACGACGGATCCCGGCATCCCGCAGCCGATGTTCCACGACACCGCACGGATTGGGGACGACACCGCAAGTCGTTGGCCACGCACGGCACGCTGGCTGGCCCGGTTCATGTACTACGTGTTGCGGTGTTGGACCATCCATTGCTCCCATGCTGGAGTCGTGGCGACACCAGCATTGTCGCCTTGCTCGCCCGCCCGCCGGCTCGCTTGCTCGCCGGGTCCCCGGCCGTCAGTGAACGAAATTTTGCCACAAAAATCCACGACGCCTGATGGGGCAACTAACCGGACATGTTACCACACCAGCACCAGGGTCTCCGTCAGTTGCTTTTCACATGTCTCGCCGTCCCGGCCGGCGTCTCCATCGGAGGTCGCCGGAGAGCCCATCAGCGCCACAGCAGGCAGACGGATACACCATGGACCGGTCCACCGAGTCGTTGCGAGGAGTTATTAGCGTCGAGGAGTGGCCAGCTTAACATGCCGGCTGCCGGATCGGGGACACGCCCATGAATGTTACCAGGCAGCCGGCAACAACTTATCCTTTCCTAATTCCTCCCCTTGCCACTTCCACACGGTGCCACGAGTGTCCACGACGACGAAGTGCACGCACGCGAGCGGCTAGCTGCAGCCTCGTCCTGCACATGATCCCGGACGTACAAACAACCGGTGCCGTGATGGCGTCGGACAGGCAACGACGGGGAGGACGCCGGAGTAAATCCCAACTACCCTTCCATTGACACGACGAGCTAACCCTGGCCCTGCCTTATTCAAGGGCTCTACTGCGTGCTGCGCCTCGTGTGTGTGCTGGACAGCGGTTACTACAGTCCACATGACGTACGGCGAGGACACCAGGCCGTCGTCGGGACCACCGTATGCCAACAAGTAAAACTCCTCTCAAAAGTGAAAAACGTAGTGTGCGCGAAGAAGAAATGGCCAGAACACTTTCACGGGAGTAGTGAAACCAGTCGATGCAATGTCGCTAGCGCTGCTACTATACTTACCAGATCGAGCCAGGGGGGTCGCTCTCGGCGTTTCTCCCAGTCCGTCATGTGCACGGACGCAGCATGGCGCGTGCCAGCCGCCGGTCCGGGCACCGCGACGACGGCGACATTCCCGACGTTATTTCACCGTGCGTTGAGCGGTGGTGGGAACGGCGTCGATCGGAGTGGGGAGGACCAGCAGGCCAGCCATGGCGTGGCGGACCCCCAACGAGAAGGAGGCCGTGCGTGCGTCCCCGCCATGAGAGCGACCCGCCGAAGTGGCTCGTGGCGGGGCGCTCGCTCGCTAGCTAGCTCGGTTGCCTTCAATTCGAGCCCCCAATCCCCATCCTTCTCCCGGCACATGCATCATGACTCGCCATGGCCCCCCATTCTCGGAGCTCCTCATTTACGCTGCTACGCATGCAGGGGAACGGGATCATCAAAACGTTTTCTCACATTTTTACCGGCCCTGTGCCACTTTGTATTATGTGCACTCATTTTGCTAACGAGGTCCAATTGCTTTCTTTCCCCTCTTTCACCACTACGACGACGACCCAAGCAGGAGAGGACTGTGTCGTTCAACGAGACAGAGGCACAGAGCATGAAAGGTGTTGTTCGATGAAAAAGGGGCTTAATAAGATCGAGTTAAGAGGGACCGCAACGAAAAAGGGTCTCACACTGGCTGGACAAAGGGTGCATAATTGGCTGGGTAGCTGGGCTGGCCGGCCGGCGACCACAGAAGGAAGGTGCATGAGTGAGATCGATCTGTGGATCGTCTCGACGCGAACAGAGACTCAGAGAGGGGGGCAAAGGGTGTTGTAGGGGTCCATTTTACACGCAGATACTTGCATCCTGCACTGCATGCAAGGCCAGCCAGGAACGTAGGACCTTGCATTGCTCATGCCGCGCGTGAGAAGGGCACAGTGATCCTATCCCTGTCCGTCCGTCCGACCGCGCCGCTGAATCTCTCTCGCGCGGCCTCGTTTGTCTCTGGGACAGCTGCAACTTTTGGTCCTTTGCTACGACGCTCAGATTTCCTTTCTCAAACACGAGCTGTGCATGCATCGAGCAATCGAGATCTCTGGTAGCAACCCCCGAAAGGTTTGACCCAGGACTACCTATAAATGTTTAAGGAAAAGAACAATTTTGTCCGTGGTCGATCTACTTGGGCTCAAATAAAAAGGGCAAATTAAAATGTCAACGGGATTAGCAGGACTGTACAAGTGTGGTGAATTCAGCAAGCACTCGAAAAGCGGCGGAGCTGATCGAAAAAAAAATATATAGAAAATTAAAAGAAAGCAGCCACAAGCACCACAATTTACCCATTAACTTGTCAAAGTCAAACATTTCCACAATTACGTATGCAACAGAAAGCAGTTATTCAAATGAAGGATTATACCTCCCTCTTCCGATAGAAGTACTACTCGATACTATTCTTACTGCAATTTACCTCTTCATCCACAGGGTGCTCGCCATGCAATAACTACAGTGGCTAGATCCTGCTTGTGTCCATTTGAGACAGCATTATTGAGTCTTCCTCAGCATATAATCGTAAAACCAACAAAAAATCTCATATTGATGTTTAATAAACTTTTTATAATCAAAATATAAAAAATCATGCAAGCAAACATGTCTTACAAAGCATTTTCATGTCGTTACATTTTTTTTAACTTCTAGAGACACCAAATGGTACTGGGTACAAATTTCCCATGCCACCTCTCCCTACCTTGGTACCTCCCGTGTAAAAGAAGCAAGAACACCAACCTATCCTACAAACCCTCCCAAAAAGAAACGAGAAAAGGTTGGGACCATTTCACCACCCCCACAAACCCTTGTAGGTTTATTTATGCGTAACCTTAAAGTTAGCTTGTGAAAAAATAGTACAGCCCCACGCATCAGATCGCCATAAGTATAAACGGGCTAGAGGCCCCTCATCGCTAGAATCTCAGCGTCTCTTTGACCGAGATCACGACCGCCCCAAAAAAGAGCTCCGAGACAAATCACGGTTAGGCGACTCCGAGCCTAATCGCCCCGGCCCCACCCCATTAACATAACCCCCGGCGCTCGTGATGGCTGGCCGAGGTCACGTGACCCGGCCGTGCCCTTGGAGACCGTGGAGACGCCTTTTCAAATGCGGCAAGTACATCGAGGAGGCGTAAACAAAAGCGTCAGGGTATTTTTTATGGATTCGTGAGATTTTTTTTTTCACGACGGCGTGAAAGAGAAAGAGAGGGAGTGCTTGGAACAACTGGCGTGTGTGCACGAGTATTTCTTTTGGATCATAGTGCCCGTCTGCAGCGTTGTTTATGCCCAAGTGATATGATTATGTCATGTGGACAGATTTTTTAGGTTTTGTGTGTGTGAAATTTTTCTTTTTACCACGCGTTAACAGTTGCTAAGCTGAGTTCAACGTCGAGAAACCCCCCCTATATACTTGATTATCCTGCAGCTGGAAAAAAAGTTAGTTGGTGATTGAAGTCGTCTGAAGGTGCGATGCAGGAATGATGAAAGAAAGCTGTCAAAGCCCTGCTAGAGTTTAGGCCCCGTTTAGTTTCCCAAAGATTCCCCAAAAATCCACTATTCATCCAACTTTTTCCTATTCATCCCACCTCTTCTACTCACATATCACTATTCATCTACAGTGTTTTTTTGGTGAACAGTGTATTTTCGGGGAATCTTTCCCCAATCTAAACACACCCTTAGAAAGAAACAGTTTGGATAACCAGTTCGTCAGTCCCATTTGCCATGGCCATCAAACTTTTTGCTCGAGTAACTGCTTGCAGGAGCAGGATTACCGCAGGCTGCTGATTCAGAGTTGACCCCCGCGAAAGAACATCACTTATTGGCCCGGCACAGACATTCCCCTCGCGTAAACGGGAAGTTACCGCCGCCGTTTACTAATTACTCCGAGGTAGTAGTAAAACTCACCGTCACCGGTCGGTCGCCACCACCGCATGTCGACGACGGCACGGCCCATCGAACTAGCATGGCACCCAACCCATCCTGTCGTCGACCGGGAAGGTGAAAAATCCGGCCGGTGGCCTGCCGGAGGGAGAGATGACGACGCCCTGCCACTGCCGGCCCCACTTGGCCTCACTTGCGCCGGCGACCGGCTGTCCTGGGTATGGCAACCCAACAGGAGCTCAGCTACCAGCAAGCCGGCTTGGCAGTACAGACACTAGTTAGAAGGCAAGGTGGCGCCTTGAAATCGAGTCGGTTTGATCGGCCGGGACACACGCACGTACACGGGCACACCGGTGGGCACGCTTGACGCGTCGCTGCCACGTGCGACCCACATGCACGTCCGTCCTGGGCTACGACCGCCACGGCGGCGGCGGCGGCGCCTATACTCTACGGCCGGCTGCGGCAGATGCGAACCGCACCTACCTACCGAGATGCTATGCTACCACGACGTACGTACACTTGCTGCACGATCCTCTTTCTCTTCTCACGTGCTGTACCCGTGTGCTCGTGGCGTGGGCGTCTTGCTACGCGGCGCACGGTGCGTTCACTTTGCCTTTCTGCTAAAAATTCTTCGGTGTGCGTTTTCTCCGCGACGGACACGTGAGGATTTTTTAGCACCTCTCGTGTGCACCTTTTTTCCGCTAGGTTTTTAAAGCCGCATGTTGCACGATACTACACAAACAGGAAAAAGGGTTGCGGTTCGGTTGATGGATGGCCTACGGCTTGGTTCGACCGGTCTAATCTAATCCCCGGCAAGTGGCTGGGGCCGGGACTCTCACCACCTATCGGAAACCGAATCTAACGCCAATAATTAGCTTTGGGCTAGATCGTGTCACCGCCTAACTGCTGATCTACTAGTGTGCCTGCCCCTGTAGTCCTAGGCTCCTAGCTATGCATCACTGTGAAGACAGTGTCCTCAAGTTTTTCTTCTAGTCACAAAAAAACTCGCAATGCCGTGTGGCAAAGCTAACCATGAGGTGAAATGAAAATGAACGCAATGCCGCATGGAGAAAAGATGACGGGCGTAGTTCTTCAAAAAGAAGAGAGAAGATCACACGAGTAGTTCTTCAAAAAGAAGAGAAAAGTTGCGCGCGAAACACCGAGGCCTTTGTCTAGATCGCCAATTTTCTAGTCACATCGAGTCATATCTTCTCTCACAGACACACTTACTAATGCACTATTCACACCTCCAATGTTACTCGCCGGTGTAGTTGTAGGCTTGTAGCCTCGGCCCAGGATAGAAACAGGCAAACTTCCCCATGAAACTTCCTCGTGACTCTGTCACTGCCATCTTTCATGTATCTATCTATCCATCTCTCCCCTCCCGTGCCTTGAAATCCTGCGGTGACATTTCACGCAACTCCACACTGCAGAAAAAAGATACCTCCCGTTGCGCCCAAACGGTTGACACAATCAGTATCAAATACCCAGTAAAGTCTTCTACTATGCTCAGTTCAGATTAGAAGTAAAAACTAATAGATTAGGAAGCGTGTTTTGTGAGTTGGATAAATAGAAAAAACTTATTGGAAAAATCTAAACACAACCAGGCACTCACTGCGGCGGTAACAATAGCTCCCCTGCTACTGGCCAGCTACAATGCTACCCACCATCAATTTTTCTCCTAGGGTAAACCTAATTTTCACCGCATCTATTTATCCACCTCCCCTCCCCCTCCCCCCGCGGCTGTCTTTACTGCGCCTCCCCCACTCCTCTCTCTCTCTCTCTCTTGCGTGCGGCGTGCCTGCCTCCAAAAGAAAAACCAGCCTGGTTTCCCGAGCGCAAGCCAGCAACCACCCCTCCCCCGTAAAAACCCAAGCCGACGCAGGCGAAGCCAAGCACCAACCCAGCAGAGACCGCGCACACGCACAGACCAAAGACCAGCAGCTAGCAGCTACTACCAACTTGGTTCGAGCAATGGCGCCTCCATTTCCCTCCCTCGCTTCCCATCCTCCGCCGCACGAGCGCATCCAGCACTAGCTCAACGGAGTGAGCACTGCACGGCGAGCGGCGGCGGCGGGCGGGGGTGGTGCCATGGAGCTGGGCGGGGTGGTGATGGACGCGGGCGGCGGCGCGGCGGAGCTCGGCCTGCTCGGCGGCGGATCTAGCAGGCTGCTCAAGCACGGGCGGGGTGGCAATGCCGCGGCGGCGGGTGGAGAGGAGCACGGGTGGGGCGTCGGTAGCAGGATGGCCAAGCAAGCGAGGACGACGACCGCCGACGACGTCGCGGAGGCCAAGGCGGCGGTGGCGCCGTTCCTGCTCGGGTCGTGCAGCCCGGGACACGGCGGGGAGCAGATGCTCAGCTTCTCCTCCGCGGCCGCGGCCGCCGCGTCCTCCTGCGCCTCCACCGTTGCAGCTGCGGCGGCGGCGGCTGACGGGGCGATGCCGCTCTACTACGGCACCCCGGCGTCTTGCTCAGGTGAGCAGCTCGGTGGTAGTGTGCATGGTCTCACCCTCACCGGTGTGGCGGTGGCGGTGGTTGCGAACTGCAAAGCTTTCTTTTCTATTGCTTGTGTGATTGGATTTGCTGATTGAAAAGCGAGATGCTATCTACTCTATTCCTTTTTGAGTATTATTGCTTTCTGATTCATCTTCTTTTGCACCTTGGAATGGTAGCTAGTACAGAATTATTTTTTGCCTGTTTGTGATTCTCCTTTCGCTTTCTCCTCCGTTGCTCATACCAGGAATGGGGCTGATTTGATTTGAGCAGTCTCTTATTTTTCTTTTACTCTCATTTCTTTTTGTAACTTCGGTTGCTTAGTACTTTCAGCTTTGATTGGAAGTTTCTCATAACAAGTTGACTATTTTATGCTGCCAATGATCTTTATTGTTTGTGCTTATGTTTTCATTTTGCCTGGCTTACCTTAGATCAGTGACTGTAAAGACTTCATCCTCTGAAAAAGAACTCATTTACCTTAGATCAGTGACTGTAAAGAGTTCATCTTCTGAAAAAGAACTCATTTAATATTTTTTTTTTCAAAAAAGCTTTATTGAATCATTTGTGATGTGTATCGAGATAAGTTTGCACTTCTTTTTGCTGACATCCACCAACGCGCGCTTTCTTGTCCTCAACGGCGCGATCGTGCGGATTCCTTTTTGTCATGCCGTCTGCAAAAATACTACTAAAATATATCGAGAGAAAAATGGTGTGTTCTCCCTCCGGCATTCAGTCACACAAAAGCTTGAAAAAAGAAAAACAGTTCAAAACATGAATGCATGCAAGAGAGTTTCTTGGAAAACAATGGAGCATCGCGATCCAAGCTTACTGTAGAGATTAGAGACCCAGCTGTGGGGCGGCTTTTTATGGACGGCACCTATGAATCTGTGCTGCTTATCAGGTTTCTGATCCTTGCAGCTATCACTTTGTTCCAGGATTTTTTTGTGTCTTTTGCTTGCCTTTATTCTGCCCTAGGATTGTGTTTAGGAAACGCATGCATCTCGGTGGTCATCTCTATGTAGCAGTACCACATGTTTTTGGCTGTGCCTTGTTGGCCTTTCACTGCTCTCTGCTGCTCATCTCTAACCCTGCCTGCCTGTTTCATCCCCGCAGGATTGAGCTCAGTGAGCTTGAGCGCCAGCATGCAGGGTGCAATGGCCCGGGTGAGGGGCCCCTTCACACCGTCCCAGTGGATCGAGCTGGAGCACCAGGCCCTGATCTACAAGTACCTGGCGGCCAACAGCCCCATACCTCACAGCCTCCTCCTCCCCATCAGGAGGAGCCTCGCGTCGTCTCCCTACCCGCCTTCCTACTTCGGCACGAGCACATGTAAGCCAAGGAAAGAGGGGAAACAAAAGCAAAGCGACCGAGTGCTTTCGGGGCTGCCTAGCTTCAGTTCCATCATGCACATCGATATCATAAAAGTCGTGTTGATTCCTTCCCTTTTTTCTGATTGGTGCTGCTGCTGCGTGTTGCCACAGTGGGGTGGGGGTCTTTCCAGCTGGGCTACTCCGGCAATGCGGATCTGGAGCCCGGGCGGTGCCGCCGGACGGACGGCAAGAAATGGCGGTGCTCCAGGGACGCCGTCGCCGACCAGAAGTACTGCGAGCGACATATGAACCGGGGACGCCATCGTTCAAGAAAGCATGTGGAAGGCCAGCCTGGCCATGCCGCGAAAGCGATGTCCGCGGCGGTGGCGGCCACCCAGCCTGCTGCTCTGGCTGCCTCCGGCGCCGGAGCTACTGCCGCTGGCCTCACTGTCAGCCAGCACCAGCAGCCGGTGAGGAGCTATACCGCGGGTGCGGGTGATCCTTGCTCTCTGCAATATAACAGGTACATTCAGGGGCTCATGGAATGGTTCTTCTGTAGTCTGCTCCTAATGCTTTACTACCGCATCACATATGTTTCGTTTTTGCACTTTTGCTTATGCTGTGAATTTGTGCGTTCGCCAAAATAACGCAAAATGGAATGTGGTAGTCCGGCAGTTATGCACAATAGCTTTGTTGCTAATCTGTTTCACTGCATCACCAACACTATTTCGACGAGAACCACATTTTCTTCTCTTTTTTTTTTTGGGGTTATATGATACTAATCCGTGTCGTGGTAGAGCTATCTACACTATCTAGTCCCATCTCACCCGCTTACTTCATAAGGCCTCTGTGAATTTGCGAAGATGAATATGTTCATAAACCCAGAAAGTGCCGTCATTCCGTGATATTTGCTAACTAATTGCCTTATCCAACAATTTTTGTAGGGAACTGGTGAATAAGCAGAATGAAACCGATAACATGCAGGACTCTGACAATCTGTCCATGCTGACTTCTATGAACACAAGAAACCCGGGCAGCCTGTTTCCATTCTCAAAGCAAAATAATCCTTTCGAAGTTACTAGCACAAGGCCAGAGTTTGGCCTTGTCTCATCAGATTCACTGATAAGCTCTCCTCATAGCTCCTTGGAGAATGTCAACCTGCTCAGCTCTCAAAGTCTGAATGAAAACCAGAGTTCAGCTTCCCTGCATCATTTTGTGGATTGGCCCAGGACACCTGCCCAAGGAGGTCTTTCATGGACCGATGCCGAAGACATGCAAGCTCAGAGATCACAGCTCTCAATCTCTGCTCCAATGGCATCTTCTGAGCTATCATCGGCCTCCACATCTCCGATCCATGAGAAGCTAATGCTGTCACCACTTAAGCTGAGCCGCGAGTATAGTCCTATTGGATTAAGCATTGCAGCAAGCAGAGATGAAGCTAGCCAGTTCCAAGCAAACTGGGCGATGATGTTCCGCGATTCTTCGATGGGCGGGCCACTGGGGGAGGTTTTAACCAAGAACGGTAACGCCGAAGTAAAGAACTGCCTGTCGGCACCTCTGAACCTTCTAACGGACTGCTGGGATTCAAGCCCTGGGATGGAGTCATCCCCTGTGGGAGTTCTGCAGAAGACCACCTTTGGATCAGTTTCCAGCAGCACGGGTAGCAGCCCTAGAATGGAGAACCACGGTGCTTATGATGGTATCAGCAACCTGCGGGATGATCTCGGTTCAATTGTAGTAAACCATCCGAGCATACGCCTAGTGTGAGCTTCTGACCATGATACTTTACAACAAGAGGGCAGGTACAGTTCAATTGAAGTAAAGAACTGCCTGTCGGCACATCGATATGGTCTTGAGAGCTAGCATTTACCTCGTAGCTTGTCATTCGAGACTGATCCCCACCTCTTTTTGCCATTTTCAGCTCTCTGTTTTCCCCCTTTCTCTTTTTAACTTGGCTTTGTAAGTTGTAACTTTCACCTTCCTCGGATCGTGAAGTGCTGCAATGTGTGGTGTGGATGGACTTGGTGCGCCGTTGTTGCGTCTCATCTGATAATCAGTATGCGATCATAGTTGCCAGTCGTGATTAATGCTATTATCGTCTTGATTGTTCATACTGCTGTAATCTCTTTGCGCATTGTTGTACCATTTACGAAATTACCATCAGGTTTCATATTTCGATTCAAAATTTTACCTGGAAGCTTACTGAATGCTGTTTTTCCTGTCTGCCAATAATTGATCGTTGGCAGTCGATGCGCTCGGCCCCGTTGGCCCAGGTTCTAGTTGTAATAAAGCTGGGCTACAATCTATGTGCACTGCATCTGTAGAAAGCATCTCAGAAGCAATGCATTCACATTCAGGAAAATAAAAGAGCTAACATATCTCAGCTGATGAAAGAGGTCCATCTGCTGATATATTCATACATACATATGGCGGTTAATTATTACAAAACCTAATTTATGATGTTTCTTGTTCGTGAGAGAACATCTTCTTTGTAAAAGACTTAACTGAAGGTCTGAAAGTGTTGAGTGTCCAGAGCCCTCAAATAACGCTGTAAAACTCTCGCCTTTTGCAATGCTAATGACCAGGGGATCGCGTCCTTGATTATTACAAAACCCAGCTCGTCAAACTAGAAGCAGAACAAGAAACTTTCGCTGTACCAAACAATAAAACAACATCTGGTATACTGAGTAAGCTTTTAACAACATCTAGTACCAAACTACTCATACTTTTGCTGTTTGTTGCAACAGGAAACTTGTTTACACTGAATAAGCTTTCAGCAACATCTAGTACCAAACAAATCAGAACTTTTCCTGTTTGTTGCAGCAAGAAACTCCACTGTAACACCCTAAAGAAAAAGGTACCAGCTCCATTGTCATTGCACACCCTGCTGCAATAACCATTGATCGTTCTCTACGCCCGGCGCTGTATATCCATCGCTCATCACGACGGCGGCAGCCGCGGCAGGATACAATGATACGCTCCCAGGACCAGGGGCACCAGCCTTTCTTTCCCCCGCTGCCACCGGCCGGCCGGCCTGCAAAAGAGCCATCCCTAATTCCCTATTCGCTCACCCAGCCCTGCGCCGCAGCGAGGCAGGCGACAGCGACCACTCCATTGTTCATTGCGTTGCATCCATTCATGTCCATGGCATTGGCATGCATGCCTCCGTCCAGCACTCCGGCATCCATGACGACCAGCCGGCGAGCACCGCTGCGTGTCGTGTCCCTTTTGATGATTCGGTGCACAGGAGCCTCCCTGCTGTGTTAGACTGTAGAGGGAGTGATGCGAGGTTGCCGCCGGCTTTTATGGTCATCGCGACATCGGCACCGAAAAGTGCGTGTAGTGGGACTGTGTGAGTGGGGTTCTAGATTTCATCCTCCAAGATTGGAGCGGTATCTTTCGAAAAAAGATTGGAGCGGCGCGAGCTTGTTGTTGAGATGCCGATTGATACCATCGATGCGATGTGATGCCCGTTCCTGTTGCGTTCCAACGGATGAATGTATCAGCAGATGGAACGCACACAGGAATGGGCATGGGTGTGACTGCAGGAACCGGTCTTGGGTTGGGCTGTGTTTAGATTCAGGAAAAAGTATTTCTCCAACAAGTTTTTTCTATTTATTCTACTCACAGAATACATTTTCCAGTGCACTATTCATCTAAAAAAATACTTTTTACTTTCAATCTGAACACAGCCCAATGTTTTTGGGGGAAAGTTGGGACAGAACTGTGCTGGGTGAGTGCGTGGAAGCACGGAAAGGGAGGTTTTGGGTGGATCGTAGAGGTGTTGGAGACGGCAAAGCAATCACGTGTGACGTATAGTAGTGGGAAGAGTACATTCGTTTTCGCAAGGACACGTGACCCGTGAGTAGAAATATACTCGCCGGAAAGTAGAAAAGACGCAGACGCTTGTGCATTGTACTGGTGGTAAAGCTCTCCGGTCATCTTTTGCAACAGCGTCCTTGTTCGGCAGCAGTATGGCCCGTATCCGAGCTCTTTTCGTACCCGCACTCGTTCGCGTTAGTGGGACTGACACGTAGTTACTACTACTAGTCAGTACCCTTCTGATCAGGCACGCCGCACGCTTCACCGACACCAACGAGGCAACGACATCTGAATTTTTGGGCCGCTCAAATCGCCGTACTCAGCATTGGTGTCAATACGCAGGAGGACTCAAAACTCAAACGAACACCAGTGGTGTTCCCGCTCCATCCTGTTGGGCACAAGTACAGCAGGAACCGGAACGCTTTACCTGGGCAGCAGGCGCATGGCTCACCCGTGCCCTGCTCGATAGCTGCGTGGCTCGATCACAATTCACGACACCAGCGTCAGTTTCCTGGCGGCACGTACGCAAGGCCACAGGCGGGACAGTGGCATGGCACGGACCCTGGGCGTGAGATCCCAAAGGAACACCAAATGATTCCCGCACGCATTCTTGTCCACATGCCAAGGCAGTATAATCCATCGCCGATCGATCACGAGCTCGCAAAGAAGAGATTGCTCTGCTTCTATCTGTATATAAAACGACACGCGCCTTGCCGTGTCTTGGCGCGCTCGCAGCGATCGAACAAGGCGAGATAGATGAGCTGCAGAGCCAGACATCCGGCGGCCGCAAGCCGCCGGACCAGGCGTTCCGAGCAGCAACCGCCGGCGGCGGCATCACTCGCCGAGAGCCCCATCTTCCGCTGCGAGGCCGGGCCGAGCCAGCCCAAAGCGCCGCCGACGAGCGACCAGCTGCGCTGCGTCTACCGCCCCGGCTCGCTCTACGCGCTCGTGCACGACCCGGCGGCCGCCGGCGATGGCATCGGCAAGCCGCTGCCACTGCCACCGTGCAGGGCCCACCGCGCCGGGTCCCACCTGCCAGCCTCGCGGGTTGGGCTTCCGCTCGTGGTGGGCAGCCCGCATGGCAGTGGCAGGGTCCGGAGGAGGGAGACGCCGCCGCAGGACCCGTTCTTAGCGGCCTACGTGGCGTGCAGCAACGACGCTGGTGGAGTGGATCGGCGCCAGCAGAAGCAGAGGCAAGGGAGGAGGAAGAAGACGACGACGACGGCGGTGAAGAAGAAGGAAGGCAGGGAAGGGGAGGAGGACGTCCGGGGATGCGGTATGTGGAGCTGGTGGGCGGCGGGTGCCAAGTACGCAGGGTCGATGTCGTGCAGGCACGGCGCTGCGCCGTCGCCGAGCAGCGGCAGGGAGACGCTCCGGCGGCCGTGGTAATGGCGAAGAATGAAGTGGTGGAGGAGGACGCGGCCGCCGGGCCGACGCTGGACCTGTCGTGGGCGCCGGTGGTGCTCTCGGCGAGGGCGCTGGAGCGGAGGCGGGAGCAGCGCTAAGGATGCACACGCTTGTTATTATGTGCCGTGCAGTCGTGCACCGTGCTTCTGGTAGCGTCTCAGTGTGTGTGTGCGCGCCTTTTGTGTGCACGTACAGTGTGTAAAATTATGCAAGTGACATGGTGATCACCGGTGACGCGAGCACGTATAGCACGGTCGGATTTGAAACTCGTGCCGGATGATGACGAATTGACGATGGAGTGATGAGAAAAAAAAATCGGATCGGGCCAGGCTGCCTTTGTGCTGGTGGGCTTTTTTCAGATCGGACCGTTACACAGCTCGTCCGACGCAGACCGGCCCAAAGCTCAATACTGCCTGCTGCGCTGCTCCAGATATCTTTCCTCCTGACTCTCCCTCCTCTCGTCCTGAGGAGCGCCACCGCAAGACAAACGGCGCCTCCACCCTCACACGCTCGCAGCTCCGCCGGCGTTTGCTCGGCCGTCCTCCGCCGCGCGGTACCAGGACCGGGTGCCGCAGCGATGCCATCCGTGTCGGCCTTCTCTGCCTCGTTCTCAGCCCTGCGGCGCCGGGCCCCCGCGCGGACCCGGCGCCTCCTCGCCGTCGCCGCGACGCGCGCGCACAGCAGCGCCGCAGGCGCGAGCCGCGCTCGCGGTGGGCTGCCGCGGTTCCACGCCCCGTCTCTCCCTTCTTCCAAGGTATACACGCTTGTTGCTAGCTCCAGTATTACCCCTCCGCCGCGGCCTAGGCATTCCGTCGAACGCCTTGTTCTCTTTCCTCGTATGTAGCTTATCCGCCTGATGCGTCGAATGTTCGTGCGTGTTGAGTCGTTGAGGAGAAGCTGCTGTGTTTTTGAGACGTTGATGTCTTTCCCTTGCATCATGGCATTTTGTCGAGTAGGCGGCGTGCGATAGAGTCAGTTTTTCCCTTCTTGTTCCGTCAACTCATACTGGGCTGGCTGCAAGTGAAATTGAGATTACCTTGCAGGGTGAGGTGGTCCGCGTCCAAGGAGATGAGTTCTGGCACATGACGCGGGTTTTGCGCCTTGGCGTCAATGACAGGTCTATATCGCTGCCTTTCTTCTTGTGTGGAGTATGCACCTGGCTGGACTTTCTACATGAGAATCTAATTAGGCAATTACCTACTGAAATCAATGCGGGGAAACAGTTTATATGTATCCAATTCTATGTATACAGTCAGTGCGGCAGGTATCGGCTTTTAAATTAGTTGATGGCTGCTTAAGCAGTACTAGCTCTGATGAATCTGCACTGCACTTTGATAACTTCGATCAGTTTTATTAACTTGTAAGGGATCATCCACATCCATGGAGTAGCATAATGACCAGCCAATAAATACTTCAACTGATCAGCTCATGCATATTAGCATGCAGGAATATAATATCACTACAATATTACATGAAAATAACGCAGCATTTTCTTGGAGACATTATTGCTAGTGTAATATCTTCTTTTTTTTTTTTACTTTTGATGAAATGTAGCTATGATTTGCACATATTACATGTGATATTGCCACAATTGCTTGTTTACGTGCTGGACCTTCTCTCAACGTTTTTTAAAGGGTTGAGCTATTTGATGGAGCGGGCGGTTTAGTTGAAGGGTCTATACAGAAAATTGACAAGGGTGGCTCAGATGTTGAGTTATTAGAGGATGCTAGGCTTATAGCTCCCCAAGGCATCCAATGGCATGTCTTTGCTGCATTTGGTGAGTCTCATGAAATAGATTAATTGTGAAAACCATGGGTTTGTTTGAATCCATCCTGTAATCATTTTATAATAATAATTCTAATTCCCACTTTTCCAGGGACACTGAAAGGTGGACGTGCTGATTGGCTTATAGAGAAATGTACTGTATGTTACTTGCAATTTGGGTGTTCTGCTTGTTGGTTGTCTACTTCTAAGTCTGTTTCCTTTTCCTATTCAGGAACTTGGAGCTTGTAGTGTTACCCCTCTTCTGACTGAACGGTGTCATAATATAGCAGAAAATAGGGTGGACAGGTTGCAACGCCTTGTGTTGGCTGCAGTTAAACAATGTACGTGGATTGAGTTTATCCTGTATTTCAGGGTCTGCTAACTATTCTGTTCTCAATTGATATATGTTGTTAGTGCCATGTGCGCATATGCTGTTGCTGTTGCTGTTACCAAGATTTCAGTGAGTATATAATCTAACAAACTGCATTGCTCATCTTCTTAGAGACGTAATACACTATTTTTACTACTTTTTAGGCCAGAGGATACATGAAATGTCACTGAAGCCCCCAATTCAGATAGGCAGCCTTCTACCTGTTGTAAGTATCTCTTATGTTTTTGTTATTGCATGAAACATTCCAAGCAACCGCAAATAATGCAGTCACTACTGACTACCGAGGCTATTTCCCTTCTGTAGTAAAGTAGCATTATTCTCAGAGAAACCTGGACGTTCTGCAAAGCGCAGACCATGGTACTTCTTTAAGAAAACGTGTTTGTTTAGTTCAATCTCAAAGTAAAGTTATTCTTAGTGTGATATAGAAAGTATTACAATGCATCATGTTTAAATGAACTTTCTTAGGTGGAAGCTGCTTGTTTCGAATCTGCATGGGAAACAACAAGAACTACTGTTGCATACTTGATATATCCACTATGTGTGTGACTAAATAAATAATCTGAATATTTTTTGTAGTATTTCATTTCTTATATACTGTTGCCTGTCTTTTCTGTCAGATATCACAATCGAAGCTTGCTTTCCTAGCATCAGCAGAAGCAGCACCTCTTTTAAGTGTCCTGCCAAAATCCAGCAATGAACAAAGCGGGCTTTTGATTATTGGACCTGAAGGAGGTAACAAGAGCTATATACATATCTATATCTGATTGTTTGGATAAGAGCGCCATCAGCCACCAGTCACTAACCAAAAGTGTGCTTCAAAATGTTTATCAGTCATTCCAAATGTGTGCTTCAAAATCTCCATTCTGTTATTAGGTTCTTGCACTAAATGAGAGTGATTATATAATGCAAAGTAAATACATGAATGTAAATAAGTAAGCAGTTGTAGGATTTTCGGTGTCGGTTCACTGGTTCAGGCATGGTTGTAGCTTCAGCGACTACTTATAGGATGCAGTTACTAGAAAATCAATATGGAGAATATATTCTAAATCACCAATATTATACAGTTATTTAATTAATGTTATACGGTTATGCCAATGGATGTAATATGCACTGTTTTTCCTACTCAAAACTCAAACGCACCTAATATGCACTATTTGTCATCCATATTCCCCAGACTTCACGGAAGAGGAGGTACACTCACTGAAATCAGCAGGCGCATCCCCTGTAGGACTTGGTCCATGCAGGCTGAGAGTTGAGACAGCGACGATATCACTCCTATCTGCTCTCATGCTATGGTCAGATGCTAAGCACCAGGAAACACAGCAATGCAGCTAGCTAGTCAATGGCAATCGTCAGTCATGTGCTTCTTTGTGGTATAATAGTGCAATGTTCTCTTCAAAGGAATTTTGGGGTGACTATCGTCGTGAAATGCCACTGAAGATCTAGTTGGACTTAATTAACACATTTGTGTACAATGAGTCCTCATGGGCATGGCCAGCAGGAGAATGAGCCTCACTTTCGAAGACAAACATAATGATTTGCTCAGTTATGTTAGTCACACCGTGCTAATGTACTTATGTACATCGTAACAATCGTTTCTTTTAATCTTGTGAACCAATAACTTGCAGCTTCTATCACCTTTGATTTTGATGAAAAATGTCAGGACTTGACGGTACAAGTGATTTCACAGTAGAACCAAAGCTTTTGTCACCCTTGAATAATGAGCTTCATCTGCTTTAATCTTGACTGATCATTGTTTACCAGAGACATGCAAGATCTTTGATGTGCACTAGTATGTTCTTATGCAAAAGTGCAAAACATGTCTGTTTTCTTTTAAGGCAGCAGGACCACACAGACGAGATGGTGTTCCCCTCTATGGACTGGGAGCTGGACTGGCAAGTTTCATTCAGTTCCCTCTTCAAGTCTACCTCCGTCCACATTTTCAGATTGATCACTGGGCAGCTCAAAGACAGGTGCGGATGTGCACTAGTTGTATCAAATAAAGACTCCACGGTGAACTGAGCCCAGCTCAGTTGACAAGGGTCCTTGTGGTGGAACCTGCCTACCCGGGTTCGAGTCCTCGACTCGGCACGGGTGTCACATTTTCCTGGATTTATTTCAGGATTAACCGGCATTGTTCTTTCAGTGGTAGGCGACGTCCCCGTCGATTGCGAGGCGCCTGTGGTGAGTATTCATAGGGGTGAGCGTGTGAGCGTCTTCGAGAGCCTGAGATGGCACGGCTCACGCACGTCGCCGCCTCGACGCTGACGCGCGCAGCCACCCCCGGCCGATGGCCGTTGCGAACCCCAGATCCCAGGATGACTACGCCCGCACCTCGGCACCTTGCCCATCGCGTGACCGGCGGTGATCCCTCACCGCACCTAGTAATAGATCCACGCGTCGCGTCACCAGCTTTCGTTGCGGCCGCGCGCATCTCCTCGCGTCACAGGTCGCCGACGCCGGGCCGGCCGAGCTTCTCCCGCAGGGCCGCTGTTGTGGTCCACCACTACGCCTACCCTATGGCGCTGTGCCACGCTTGCCCGCCGTGTCCGCGAGCCGTGGCCCGTGGTGGCAGGCAGATGGGGTGTACATGGTGCTCGATCCGGCGCGTTCCACATGCACTGGAGCGCGCCTCCCGGCATGACGCCCGTTCGGACACGACGCTGAAATCGCTGATACTAGGACACATCCTAGCTAGCCGAGACACGACGGCGCGACGTGCGCGAGGAACGGACCACCCCTCCTCCCGTGCGGATGCGGCGCGACGTGTTCAGTTAGGCATAGATTGGTTGGGTTCTATCTATGTGGAATGGTGGTACTCATAGACTCAATCCCATCCATTCCGCATGAAATCCAACCAATCCATACATAAACGAACAAGCCTTTTCTCTAGTTCTTCAACCAGTGTATCCATTCGTACAAATCCATGCGCGTCGAGTTCATCGACAACAGACAAGGTGCGATCGACCGAAACATACAAGCACGGGCAAACACAAAACGTTTTCCTGAAACAAACCAAAGCTGACGCAACGCGTCGGCAGCTCTCCCTCGTAGCCGTAGGGCCTAATCCAACAAACGATCGACGTTGTTACATGGCTGTCGGCTGCTGAACAAGCCATGGATGCTCCTATGGCATTTTCTTGCCCCGTGCTCAAGACAAACCCATGGGCCATGGCGGCCTTCGGCTGTTTGGCATGATTTGTATGTACGCATCGCGTCAAGAAGATCTCGAGGGTTATTAAAAAAAAACTGCCACAGTCTAACTGAGTAAACTGTTCTGAACGATGCAAATGGCGGGCTAGCGACATGGCTTCCGGTGAAGAATATAAGTACATCTCAGCAACCACCTTGGACGTAGTAGTACCAAGTTGAGGAAATTCTTGTTCGTTCTACCAAGGTGACATTAATTATTGAGAGTTCACAATACATGAGCCGCATTCGTTCATATGGTTCACATGTCCGCATATACTATTGCGTTGATTGAGCCTCCACATTCCATATGTACCTTTGGTTTTTTTATTTGATTGCTAATAAAATTCCAACTAATGGTGTGTTTAGATTGTAGAAAAAACATTGTACTTAAAAAAATATGGTAACTAAGTCCTAGGAAGCGTGTTTTCTAAGAGAGATGAATAGTTGAATAGTGAAAAGATAAGCCGCAGACGTGTTTGAATATCAATAGTACTTGATTGATTCATTTTAGGAATAACTCTATATGCTCATATAGATGCAAGTGCAGTTCAATAAGCACATAAGGAAGATTGATCCGACATATCTTGATAATATTATGAAAATGAAGATAGACACAGAGATTTCAAAACAACTGCTAGTTAACAATCGCACGCGATGCTGTTTATCCATTTGCGCAGTCCTGCCGTATAACGTTTCATGCTAAACAATAATTTAATGAACAATATTAGTACAATGATGAATATTATGTTATATGTCTCAGTCCGTGCAGCTATCTAAGTTGTCGTCCCTACTATATAATTCTGCACCGAAAACTGCCCTAACATGTGAGATCTTATTTCACCTCCCTTTTAAGAGGTTTATTTTAAACAACTTCACTGAATCATTTGACTTCTATTTTTTTCTTAGTTTACAAGACGAATTCATATCACAATTTGTAAGAAGAAAATCGAAAACGAGGCTCTAAAAGCCCTTCGACAAGCCAACAATTTACCTGTGGTATTTCATACAGAGATTTAAATACAACCACAAGTTAGGAACCGCACGCGACGCTGGTCATCTATTTTGGCATCTAATGACCTAGGTCGTGTGCTATAGTAACGTACCATGAACAATGATTTGATTAGCAATATTAGTACAATGTTGTTCAATGATGAATATTGCGTTATATCTTCATCCGTGCAACTGCCTAAGTTGTTTGAATTTCTACACAGAAAATGTCCTATGAATGTATCTTCGTACACTTAGAAAGGTTCTTTCAAAATGGTTTTACTAAATCATCCTACTTCTAATTCAATTTTTTCTAGTTTACAAGACGGCTTCACACAATTTGTAAAAAAAAATATAAAAATACTTTAGAGGGGCTGACAATTCACTCGTGGCATTCCTAGCACAAACTCTCAAGCACCGATTGATTGTCACATGAAAATCCTTGGTCAATCACAAAGGACAACAACACCAACCGATCTGACTCACCACTTCGCCGTGATCGGATCGGCAACGGCCGGTCAACCTAAAGTCGAGGTGGAAATGAAAAACACGGGAAAACGGGAAGCAAAGTCATGAATGAACCAGACAAAAGAGCTACGCTAGCAACCAGGCTGCCTCCGCCACGTGCCCAGCCTCCCGTCCAACGTGGCGCGCCGGCCGTTCGCGCCCCCCTCGCTCAAATCCTAAAACGCCACCGATTCGCAGAGTTCGCCCGAAACCGAGCGCCCCTGCCACCACCACAACGAGACGGCCTCCCTTGGGCCTCTCGGCTCCTCCGGAACGGAAACCCTCCCAAACCAAGGTGATCTCCGCCTCTGCCATCCTCATCCAATCCATCCATCTTTCTTGGCTATATAGCCGCGTGCTCCTCTCGTTCGTTGGTTTCGTTCGTTGCCTCCGCAAGAAGAGCGATCCGTTTGCATTGGCGATACCCCCGCGTCCGGCGCGCCAACCACCACCCCCGAGCATGCTGTCCTCCTCGCGTTGCCACGCCGCCGCGCCGGCGACCCGCGGCGTCGCAGCATGTGAACATGGCGCGCGTTCCTCGTGTTGTGTCCTTTTCCCTTCCCCGCCCCGCGATACTCTTGTTTCTTTCTGGCCTTGCTCGATTGGCCTCAGATTGGATCTGCCGTTCTTGCCATATTATGTACCTGATGAATCTTACTGATGAGCTCTGCAGGTTTCCTCTACGGTGGAGATAAATAAGATCGACGGGAAAATAATAAAAAGAGATTCTTTGAAGCGATTGGGGGCGGCGGGCTGGTAGGAGGAAGACACCAGCGGCGGGCTCTCGCCGGGCGTTCTCGCCGATGATGAAGTACGTCTCCGGGCCGTACTTCGAGCCGGACTTCGATCCGCTCCTCGACCGCTTCGGCACCCCCGGGTACGCACGCATCCGCTCCTCTTCTCTTCTTCCTGCTCGATTCGCGTTTTCAATGGCTCTTGACGAGCTCGCCGTGGACGCAGGGTCGTCGTCGACAATGACACGCGCGAGGACTGCACGCTCGTCAAGGTTTACTCTCCTCTCACAACGACAGAACCGAGAGCCGAGAATCGGGTCACGACGTGTGCCTTGGTATTGATTCCCTTCGTAATTTCTCGCAGGTCGACAGCGTGAACCGGGACGGCGTGCTGCTGGAGATGGTGCAGCTGCTCACCGATCTCGACCTCGTCATCTCCAAGTCCTACATCTCCTCCGACGGTGGCTGGCTCATGGACGGCAAGAACTGACTCCTCTCTCGCTTTCTTTTTTTGGTTCATTTGATTCTCCATCGCCCATCGATTTTGACATCGGTCGATCAATCATTGCCCTCCGATTGATTCTTGACTCGCTGGCTCTATGGATGCAGTGTTCCATGTCACGGACCAGATCGGGCGCAAGCTGACGGACCCGTCGCTCCCCGAGTTCATCCAGCGAGCGCTCGTCCCGCTCCACCGCCTCGGCACCGGCCGTTCGCCGCCCCCCAAGTTCACGACGTGCCTCGGCAACGTGGTGGGCCCCGGCGGGCCCGACGTGTCGGACTGCGCCGCCCTCGAGTTCACGGTGCACGACCGGCCGGGCCTCCTGTCGTCCATCACCTCGGTGCTGGCCGACAACGGCTGCCACGTGGCGTCTGGGCAGGCGTGGACCCACAACGGCCGCGCCGCCGGCGTGCTCTACGTCACGGCCACGGCCGGCGGCGCGACGCCGCACCCGAGCCGGTGGGCCCGCATCGAGCGCCTCGTGAACGCCGTGGTGGACGCGCGCGAGAACGTGACCGGGGAGCGGCGCTGGGTGTGCATGTCGGAGCCCGTGCAGGGGCGCGTCCACACGGAGCGGAGGCTGCACCAGCTGATGCACGACGACCGGGACTACGAGTCCGGCCCGGCACCGACGCCCGTCGACGAGGGGCTCTTCAGCATGGGCGACAAGGCGGCGACGGCCCTGCTGATGGCTCGCCGCGTCGAGACGCGGGTGTCCATCGACAGCTGGGAGGAACGTGGCTACGCCGTCGTCAAGATGACCAGCAGGGACCGGCCCAGGCTGCTCTTCGACACGGTGTGCGCGCTCACCGACATGCACTACGTCGTCTTCCACGCCACCGTCGGGTCCCAGGGCTCTCTTGCCATTCAGGTACCCTACCACCATTCAATCTCTCAGTACTCCATGTCAGCATGTAGTTACCGTTTTACAAAAGTAGAATTGATACGACACGGCACAGAGTCTGACAGTGTCATCTTTGGCATCAATCATGGACGCAACTAACGCAGGAATACTACATCCGGCACAAGGACGGGCGCACGGTGGACAGCAACGCGGAGCGGCAGAAGGTCTCCCGGTGCCTCGTCGCGGCGGTGGAGCGGAGGGCCACCCATGTCAGGCTCGACCATTATTCCTCCCCGTCGTTGTACTCCGCCGCCGCCGGCGCCGTTCACGAAGACGGTTCACTAACACACGGCGTTGCGCATTGGCGTGTCGTGCAGGGCATGATGGTGGAGGTGCGCGCCGCGGACAGGTCCGGGCTGCTCTCGGACTTCACCAGGGTGCTGCGGGAGCACGGCCTCTCGCTGCTGAGAGTTGAGCTCAAGAGGCACAAGGACGAGGCCATTGGCATCTTCTACCTCGTCACGGACACCGGTGGCGAGGTGCGCACCGAGGCGGTGCGCGCCGTGCAGGTCAGGGTAGCCGAGATGGACATCTCGCTCGACATAGTCAGGGAGGCCCCTGGCTGGCCGCCGGTGAGGAAGACCAGCGTGCCGGCTCCGCCTGTCGCCGGGCAGCTTGCGGCCCAGGAGAGACCGAGACCTTCCCTGGGGAGCCTTCTATGGTCACACCTTGGGAAGCTCTCGAATAACTTAAGTTACATCAGATCCTAAAAAAACAGTTCGCAGAACAATCATGTGTTGTTCTGCATAGTCGCTTCCTTTGGTACCTCATTTCTAGTAATTTCCTGGGCACGAGGTAGCAAGTGTTATAAAGGAAGGGAAGCAGTGGAAATTTTGTATATAAAGTACAGCGTGCTGTATTTTTGCACATAAATTCTAGTGAAATTGATCATCATTCTGTTCTTTTTATATTATGTGCAATTCTTTGAACAACAAACGAATGGAACTTTATTGTTCTGAACTTGTAACACCACGAATGCTTATGTACACAAAAGTATGAATAAAATTACAAACCGTAGTGCTGGTGAACCGCCACATGATCTGTGCGTTCACCCCGGCAGCTTGGAAGCAAAACAAAGCCGCTCAGTTGCGTTGTACACCCTATTCTTTTCACAGACAACTTTCACCTCCATCTTGTACATCCAGAGAAGTCCAGTTTCCAATACACAAATTTTCTTTGACGGATCAAGGCTCCCTTGCAGCTCGGTTTCGTTGTACAACCTTTTCTTTTCACAGGCGAGACAACTTTCACCTCTCCATTTTTCTTGTACATCCAGAGAAATCCAGTTTCCAATACACATTCTTTCTTGACGGATCAAGGCTCTCTTGCAACTAAATTACTTCACATCATCCTCTTCCAAGTCACTAAATGACACATCTTCCTCGTCACCTATGTGGATTGTGGGGTGGCCAGCAAGATCGGCTTCTTCGTCGAACCAATCATCTACGTCGTCATCAAAGGTATCTTGCAAAATATTAGAGGTCTCAGTATGATTCTTGGGCAGCTCCTCTTTAATGACCGACTTGTCCACTACTGGAACTTCAGTTACTTGGATAGGATGCTTCTCAATCTCGATTTCTGTTATGGGCATGACAGAAGCAACTTCCTGCCGCACGAATGGGGATGCCTCTCTAAAGGTGTCTTCTCGTAACTGAACTCCAAGATCATCCTTACGATGACCTAGTTGCTCAGTTTCAAGCTTCGACTGGTTTTGCAGACACTGCATAAGCATTGCTCTAGCTTCCACAATCTGCAAGAACAACTGGACTTAGACTACTGGCTGGGCAGGTATCATCATTTGAGGTCGAGGGCCAAACTTCCACACCAGCAGAGACAAATCATCAAATCATATCTTTAGTTATGATTGCATCAACAAGAACATCTGATATTCTAATGTGTATATATCCCTCCTTTTGGTGCACCCATGACATAAATGGATTCCAAAAGTTCAATAAAGTCCGCTCAGGGGAAAGTGTTCCGCACTTTCACTGCGTTGCAAATCTAATTTATAAAAAGAAACCAGAAAGAAATACATGTGTGCAGAACATTAGTCACTAAAGTAAGCACTTCCGTCTTGGATGCATTCTGAGTTCCACTTTTAATTATTTTGTAACTTTTCCCCATGGGCTCCTGATGGACTTGGCGTTTGAAATATAATACCTGACTTTATTTGTGCATGGGAGCACTAAGAACAAGCAATCAGCTTACCTCTACTCAAAAAAGCAATCAGCTTACCTCTAAATTAAATCATCACAAGCAGCCAAATTATAATATAGCTTCTCAACAGAAGAAGGCTGCATATGGAAAACTGGAAGGGAACAGAAGTTTTGAAGATAAAGAAGGCCTACTTCTAGCTCTCTTTCTGTAGATCTTGAAAGTGCTTAATTGTAATTTGTTTAACCATCTTTATTAAAATAAAGGTTCTCGGACCGGGACCACTACTTGTGCGCTGCTCTGTTAGGTAGCAGAATCTACATAAACAGTGGTCCTCTACTACCAGACACTCTCTGGTAATCATACAGGCAGAATTTTCTATTTTGTCCAATTTATGGTCTATAGCGAGACTTAGGTTCGAATAACCAGCCCTAACTGGTAACTATTACAGCATGCCCGTTGATTGAATTTGCACTCAAAGGTCAAACTTCTCACATTTGTGATAGTACACAATCAGGACTATTGAAGAAATGCTGCACCAATAGTCCAAACTGCACAGACTAGGGATTAGAGAAATCTAAACGCATGGACCTAAACTATTCTGCAAACTACCTAGAGCTTCCAAACCTAACTGCAGAGGTATGTCCATTTGATTTTTAGTTTTAGCGGCAATCCATGTTCATGGTCAAAATATGCCAGACACAAAAAGATGACATAATTAGCATTTAGCAGTTGTTAGCTTCAAGTTCAAGGAAAGCTAGATGAAGGTTATTTCATCTTCCTCAATCAGAATCAGACCACTAAATCGTAGTGAAGCATGAAACTATGGTGTGAACCCTGAACCCTTATGTCTAATAGTTAAGTATGAAACTATAACTAGTGTGCTATTGCTACCGAATACATAGAACTAAAAGTAAAACGAGATCTATGAATTTATCAACAGTGATAAAAATTATATGGCTCAAGATATGATGAATATGAGTTCAGGAAATCATGGGAATGTGCTACCGACTGTGATGTCTATGCTAATGTACAGGCCATAATAGCTTCGAATCATAAGCATCCATATCAATAGCTTATGCTATATAGGGCAATAATTCTTAAAATCATTAGTATATACTGATAATACTGACATTTGAGGTTCTTTTCTTCTTCCCATAAAGCAGTGCTCAAAATAAAAAAAAAAATTACGTGAGTCAAAAACATTCAAATCTAAGCATTTCTTACACCAAAACAATGTAAGAATTTTCTGAATAATGTATCTCATTAATAAAATAAATAAACCTGTAAGGAAGGATTAATGTATGTCATGAAAGAAATATCTTGAGAAATATGATAATCTAACGAATGTAAGTCAGAACTCACTAGATATTTGGTACAAGAATAGCATTGCAAACCTTACTAGGTAAACACCAGAATATTATTACCTAATTTGTTATGAAAGATGAGCACATCATGAATTATTAATTTCACTATCCTTTATTGTCCTCACATGCACACATGACCACATATAGTTTTACTACCAATCTACCATATATCCCACTTTTCTGGAACAGATAATATTAAAAACGGATATAATCTTGTATCAAGAGTCAGGAACATTTTACCTGTGGTGTAGATAGAAGTTCGGCGTCATGTTTGTTCAGTCTTGGATGTAGAAGAACAAAGTAAATTTTCCAAAAACATTCGTCACTCATATGGATTGGGCAAAGTTCAATCCGCAAAGCTGCTAATCTAGGAGCAAGCTGCTCAATAGCCAAGGCATGCTCTTGTTGAGCATCAGACATGTCAAAATCTGAAGGAACAAAAAGATTAATGAAAAAGGTACACTGTTATATGTATAAAATTGGTAAAAAAAACAATGAATATGCGGGGGCAACCAAGACATTAAGCCAATAGGAATTATTAACATCTGAACCGTTTTCACAGTTGTAGTAGAGATTGTTGGAGTATAAGTGAATTGCCCACATTTCCCTATCAGCTTAAGCTTTTAGGTTGAATTGGTTGGTGCATGCAACTCAATATGGTATCAGGGCCAGAGGTCGCAAGTTCGAATCCTGGCGGGCGCGATTAAATAAAATAATTGCAGCCCACTCCAATATCCACGTATGCGGCCTAAGAGAGCCTACACGTGAGGGGGAGTGTTGGAGTATAAGTAAATTGCCCACATTTTCCTATCAACTTAAGCTTTTAGGTTGAATTGGTTGGTGCATGCAACTCAATAGAGATCTTAAAGAAAATAATATAACACAAGCATTGCATTCAAATCATATGCAATGAATATTAGGACCTGCATACACAGGGCATCATCATGGCTCAACTTGTCACAGAGAAGCATTTTTTTGCCATGCTACTAAAAAAATAAAAAAAATTAATTTATGTACCCATCTCAGGATTCCATTTATTTCAGAGTGGCACGCTGTATATCATGGCTAGACTAACACATGCTTGGGCATCATTGTTTGGCCCTGGAATCCTTCATGTGGGGCTACATTTTGCAAATAACAGGGAAATTGTCATCAAACACCTTTTCAAGATAGGATCTTGGTACCAAACCTCATCGCGGCTATTGCCATAGAAAAGTAACTATCCTTTGCAAACATAGTTATAGAAGATAATTTTGTGGCAAAAGCTTCTGTAGCAAAAGTTTACAATACTTTGTGATGGACAATAGGATACTAAATAAGATATTTCTATATCCATAAATGTTAGTATATACAATGCATACAAAATGCAGTATAACGTTTGTCCAATGACCCAGTTATGGCAAATCAAAATGTATAACATGTTTATTTCAAGCTAAAATCATTGTTATTCGCATTCTAGTTGCAATTTTATAATATGCACAGAAGATAAATTTATGAGTTTGGCAGTGAACAAAATCAATTGCATCATCTTCCAATGATGAACTTGAAACTTTACAAATGGTCTCATGCAGAAGCAATAACTTGAACAGAGAGGTGGAGAAATTACATGAGAATGGTCCATCAGACTCATCGTCATCAGGCAGCAGCGGGAAGTCAAGCCAAGTTTCTGGGTGCCTGGCAATATTTGTGGCGAATGCAAGCACCTCCTCAGTGATCCCAATCACATCCCAGTCCTCCTTCTCCTCGACATCCTCCTCATGCCTTAGTCCGAATTCACCATCATCTCCATGTCTCACCCTCTGCACCTCCAATTCGCCATCTTCTTCGTGCTTTCCAATCTCTATCTCATGGCCATCCACCAACTCATGCCCTACCCGGTCATCCTCAACCCCAAGTCTTACCCTCTCCACCCACTGATGCCACTCCTCATCGGCCTCCGGCGCATCATGCCTTGCCGCCTCCTGCCCCGTCTCATACCTAGCGTGTCGCATCCGCTCTTCCTCCCACTCGCTCTCCTCGTCGTCCTCAGGAGCGAAGAAATTGGAGGCCATCTTAGAGAACCCAGTCACGGCCTTGTGACTCGAGATCCGGGAGATCCCGCTCTTGAACCTCCCTCCAATCTCAGCGAAATCGTTCCGGATCCCGGCGATCTCAGGTGGCGTCCCCGCATCGCCGGATTGACCCCCCGCCGATTGAGGGGAGGGCGATGGCGAAGGCGAGGCCTCCCCGGGCGGTGGAGCGAGGAAGTTGGCGACGCCCCAGAACTGGCGGGTCAGGGTTTTGGAGAGCTCGGTGAGGTCCTCCTTGACGCCCTCCGCCGCGGCCGAATGGGGCAGGTGTGGAGGCATGGGCGGCGGCGGCGGGGGGATGCGCGCGGAGGGGGAAGGGATGGGAGTGGGACTAGCCGCGGCGTCGGTGTCGGGGTCATCGTCGGCGCCGGAATCGTCGGGGAGGTTGAGAGATGTGGCGAGGGAGCGAGCGAGCCATGACATCTCCGGCGATCGCTCGGCGGCGGGGCGGCAGGTGGGTTGGGGTTGGGTGGTGGGTTGGGTTGGTTCGGTTCAATCAGCCACAGCCCAAGCCTCTTTTTCTTTTCGTGTTTGAAATGGACGGGATTGGGAGAAGAGACAGGGACGGCTGGTTTGCTGAGTTGCCACTGGGCCCGGCGCTCGTGGCGCACCTGGTTTCTGTTCCTCGATCACCGTCGCCCTCGCGGTTATGAGATCTGCACCGTTCGTTCGAAATTGTAATTTTTTTTAGAGTTCTTTTTTTAAAAAAATCGTACTGCTGGGAAACTTGTTACGAAAAAACTGACGTCCTTGATGTCGTTACGAAAGAAATTATGCTGCAAAGTTTTAGATAAGAAATGCCATTCGTGAAAGTGAAAGGTACGGGTTGGTTACTTGGATTTGAAACGAGTTTGACTACACGTTCGAATCGCAGGCTTGCAGCTACCGCTAAATCAAAATAAATGTCCCGTATGGACCACTAAATCTACCGGGAAAGTGATTCAACTTTGTACGTACTCATTACTCAAGGCGACCCGATTTTGCGACGATGTAATGTAACGGATCATGTCATTCTTACATTCTTCTGCCGTAGCGAACTAGCGATCTGTGATCGACATTATTATGACCAGTATCGTAATTCGTACTGTCATTTGCACAAGCAAAGCACTGATTGCAAACCATACTTTCTTACCTTGCAATGTACTCCATACAGCAAGTAGTTCAGTACTTGTACTGCACAGCTCCAGACTGCGGATGAATTAACTTGCTTTCAATTAAGATCGCACCTCCGGCTAACATTCAAATTGCAATGTTCGAAAAGCTAATTCAACTCCCCTCTTTTGATTCTAAAACAAGATGAACTATCGATGTGCACAAAAAGCGTGCACCGTTCTAAACCTCAGCTGCTAAAAGCGGAGTAAGCAAATATAAAAAATAAGGTAATTAAAGACTCTATTCAGCTAAATAAATAGATAAAAAAAACTACCAAATCTCAACGATTAATTAAAGTGGAAATTATAAAGTCAGCCGACTACCAAATCCAATGCATCTTAATTAAGAAGTCTGATAGCTTGTGGCGTTGAGGTTGATGGAGTCGACGACCCTGATGATCTGCCGGAGCGCGCTCTTGTCGTTGAGGATGCCGGAGTGCGACACCCCGGGTAGCTCCACCACCTCGACCACCTGCGCCGGCGAGTCAGCCCACGCCTTGATCGGGCCCACAAGACTAGCCAGGTTCACCGTCCCGTCGCCGTCGCCGTACACCACCTCCTCGGGCCCCTCGTCGAAGCCGCCGTCGCCGTAGACGAGGCTCTCCACCGTGTCGACGCCGGTGCCCACCAGGCACGTCACGGGCACGCCGGGCTCCGGCAGTACCTCGACGAGCGGCCTGATCCGCGACCGGTACGGCTCCACCCCCTCCTCGAACCCAATGTCCCGGAGGAACCGCGTCATGTTCTTGGCCGAGTAGGACGTGTTGTGGCCGCGTGACGTCACCAGCGTGGTGTTCCCGAACACCCTCGGCGCCGGGAGCAGCCACAGGTTGCTCTCCGACGCCCGCTGCTCGTCGCGGATGAGGGACGCGTCCACCAGCGGCACGCCCAGCGTGTTGCCCGACGCGAAGGTGAGCATCTCCTGCACCGACCCTCCCCACGGCGCCGAGAGCGTGACGAGGCGCGCCACGTGGGACGCGCGCCATTGCGGAGGTCTCCGCGCCAGCAGCTGCAGCGCGAAGAGACCCCCCAGGCTGTGCGCCACCAGGATCGCCGGGCGGCCGCCGTTGGCCGCGCACGCCGACTCCACCAGGAGACGGAGGCGGTGCAGGTACTCACTGCCCACCCTCGACGGGTGCCCCGGCCCGGCGAGACCGTACCGGAAGTCGTTCGGCGCGCCGAACAGGTCGTGCCCCTCCTCGTACCCAGCCTCTTTCTCCAGTGTGCTCGCCAGTGTGTTCATGTACCCCGTCAAGAACCTGCGCACGCATCAGTCTCACGTAGTCACGTGTCACGTCACGTCATGGGCATTTGCAAGTTACAGTGTACTCACTCCTTCACTTCCTAAATAAGTGTCGTTTTGCCTGACTGAATTTGTCGATAGATACTTACTTACTTGAGCCTCGGGTCGAGGTAGCGGAGGGTGGAGGTGGAGCCGAAGTCGGAGACCCTGGTCTCGACGCCGGGAGCGTTGCGGAAGTCGTCGGCGTCGGCGTCGTAGTGGAGCATCATCCGCTCGGCGAAGCACCTGGTGAGCGGCGCGAGGAGGACGGAGGGGTCGAACCAGAGGCGGAACCAGCCGCCGCGGCCGCGCACGAGCGGCCACACGCGGCACACCAGGCTGGACGGCTTGTAGTCCTCCGTCAGGCGCGCCTCCAGCTGGTTGCCTCCGGCGCCGGGGATCAGTATCACCGGGTGCCGCTCGGCGCCGGCGCCGGTGGCTGCGACCACCCTCGCCGCCGACACGCAGCAGCTCAGCGACAGCATGATGACCATCGCCAGTGCTGGTGCGAGGGCCAGTGAATGGCGCCTCTCCATGCTTGCACTTGTGGATTTTGTTTCTTGCTCCCTTGTCTCGTTTTGCCTTTTTGGATTAGATGCTCACTCACTGGGCCTGCTACTGTATTGTGTGGCGACGGTGTGCTCTTGAGGCTTACTGATTGGCGATGCTACCTGGATCGATTGGAGCCGCTCAAAAAGGCATGCGACGTGGGCGCTACCATACGGTAACGGTAGTGGTTACGTCGTCCTGGCAGAAGTGGGTAGAGCACCCGCGTCTAACCAACACTGACCCAAGGTTCAAATCAGGCTCGCTCGTGTCAGAGTAATTAACCCCGTGGTTATGTCGGAGGACAGCGACGTATGCCGCTCTCGGTTCTGTACCGTCGCGTGTACGTGCTGCGTGTAGACTTGGAGGGCCCTGCTGTCGCCGGGTCCGGGGGTTGGAGCCGGTCGGTCACGCGATCCGGCGGTTGGTGAAGCGTGCGCCGGAGCACGCACGGGCTGTCGGATGCCTTTCTTCGCCGGACACGATCGGGTGTACGTGCTCTGTACCAAACATGGCACGGATCCAGCGAGCGAATTCGTCTCTAGCTCGGATGTAGCGGGACGCGGGGATGGCGAGGGAGATGATATGTGATGTACGGTTGTGTTTGCCGGCCGTCGGCCAGCCAGCAGCGATGTGTCACAGTGACCCGGCAAGTAATCGTGGAGCATGACTCGCAGTGGCAGCACGTGATGGGAACATGGCAGCTGCCTGGAGGGGGACGGAATCTGCTGCTTGCTACGCTAAAGCAAACCGTTAGGTAACCGATGAGTCGATGTCTCGATGACAAGGATAAGGGCTTTAGGTTGTGTTCAGATTCAGAAAAAAATATTTCTCCAACAAGTTTTTTCTATTCATCCCACTTATATAACATGCTTCTCAATGCACTATTCATTTAGAAAAGGTATTTTTTACTTCCAATCCGAACACAGTGGGCTTGCTCGTTCTCGGTGGTGAGGCCTACTTCAGCCGTGCTATTAGGCTAGTCATGGTCTCATGGGCTTCCGAAAAAAAAAATTTAATAAGTGAATGACATTTTTAATTAAATATCCTACGAATGCATGCATTTTTAATTAAGGAGTAAAATATACCGGAGGTCCATCAACTTGTCAAGGCGTGTCATTTAGGTCCATCAACTTTGAATATGTATTTTGGGGTCCATAAACTTTTCAAGTCGTTCATCACAGGTCCATACCTCTCTACGTAGCCAGCTAGAGATGACATGGCATGCTGACTGGACATCTCCTTTCTCCTTCATCTGTTCACTGTTCTCACACGTTTTATCAGGTACTTTTATGAGCAAGTCTGCAAGTGCTTGGACCGAACTCCCCGCACGCGCTCGGGCACGCCATGCCTGCACCGGCAGCGGTGCCGTCGGAGGCCGACGTGAAGCGTAGGTCAGTTGGGACACACATAGTTCAGGTTCACCGTGCACCCTGCCGCAGTTCAGTTGACGTCCAGTGCGCGTTGATGCACTCGTGGTCGGCACGTCCGGCTACCTCATCTTCATCGTCACCAACCTCGCCCCTTCGTAGTTCGCCAATAGCCCACTCTCCTATTTTTCTGTTTTTTTTCCTCTGCAACTGCAATGCGGGCAGCAGCAGGCCGACAACTGTGAGCTGCCAAATTACAGCTCCCCCCCTCGTCCTGAGAGCCAAGGGAATTCAGCTGCATTGTATCCGATCAAAGCATCACAAACTCTGGATTCCTCAATCTAGTGGAGTAGTTGAATCTTGCCGACAATTGCAGCCATTCCAGGCGCAATAGCTGAATCATGTCCACCGGGTGCTTGGCGGAACTGAACACGCATGATCCAAGAGCTAACCTGCGCGTCGCGTCGGCCTCCGGCAGCGTCGATGCCGGCGTGCATGGCATACATGAGCGGCAGCAACGACTGCAGCAACCCGAGCATGTGCCTACGAAGTGTTATATTAAATGCGTGAGATCGTTGAACAGAGAAAAGAGTAAAGAGATATCCAGTCAGCGTGCCACATCATTGCTAACTGCCCACGTGGAAGGGTATGGACCTGCGGTGAATGACTTGAAAAGTCTATGTACCTAAAAATGTATTTTCATAGTTGATGGACCTAAGTGACACCTACTCACAAGTTGATGGACCTCTAGTGCATTTTACTCTTAATCAAGTGACGTACGAATGCATGCGCGCACCCTACTCCTTGTATAAGGGCGTCCAAAAAAGACAGACACATCGTATCTTAAAATAAAATTGATAAAATCATTCTATATGTCTTGCTGTCAACGAGTAAATATCTTCACCGTTGACAGAATAGCGTTATGAATTTGTATAATAATTTAGAAAAATACAGACACCTGTTCTGATTCCGGTGTGCGGCCTACTTCACCCCGCCCGTAAGGCTAGACCTCGTCTAGCCATGGCCTCATGCCCTCATGGGCTTTCGAAAAACATTTTTTTAATAAATGAATGCCATTGTTTAATTAATTTTTTTAATAAATGAATGTCATTTTTCATTGAATGACGTACGAATGCATGCGCGAACCGTACTTGTATAAGGGCATTCCAAAAAGACAGGCCCATCATATCTTAAAATTGATAAAATCATTGTATATGTCTTGTTGTCAATGACTAATATCTTCACTGTTGAAAGAATAGCGTTATATATGAATCTATATAGTAATTTAGAAAAAAAAACACTTGCGCTGAGTAGGCTGAGCCAAACTCATATCGCAAATGAAAAGTAATAGTTCTATTTTAACAAAATTATATTATAATTATTTTAGAAAAAATACAAAGTATGCGCTCAACCATTCACTTGTTTTTCTTATTAATTATACCTTATTCGTATTGGTTGAAACATTAGGTTGGTACGTACAGCTTTTATGTAATAGTAGATCTTGATTTAAATGACTTTAATAGGCAGCTTGCACAGTATTTTGCTTCCCGAAAAATATTTGGCGTGGCTTCTACGTTTCCCTGAAAGTGGTAGCAACTTGCTACATCCAAATAATGGCTACGATTTTATCCTGTATCTATACACAGTACAGTTTACAGTACATCTGTACCCTACACAGCACGTTTTTTGCTAATAACTAATAACCGCAGAAAAATCATCGATCAAACCCGTGTCAGTTGACCTCAAAAACTCAAACTAGAAAAAAGAAAACCACAATAGCCTGATGATATTTCCTCGCGACGACGGACTGAACCGATCAATATAAACCCATCGATTCAGTGCGACTTCAAGAAGTCCAGACAATCAGGGCCCATCTGACTTGAACGGGCCATAGCCAAGACCAAGACCCCGCCCACCACTGCCCTCGCTCGCGAGCTCAGTCACGCACAACCAACGAGACGAAGCATTTGGTCAGATGCTCAAGAGCTCACAACTCACGTACTCCCTGCCTCTCTAGCCCGTAGTAGCCATCCAAACACGTCACTTGGCGTCGAACAAGTCGCATGCCACCCCACCTATATCTTGCCCTACCTCACCGTGCACCGCTCCCAACAAGCGCTTCCCCCCGCTGCCATACGTTCTTGCACGCCGCAGCATCAGGTGCCCGATCGAACACAGCAGACGGCATGGCTGCGGTAGCGGTGGCGACGGCACCGGCGACGATGACGACGACGGCGAGCCCGGGGAAGCAGGGGGCGCTGGCCGTGCTGGGTCGCTGCGTGCGCGCGCCGTTCCGTGTGCTGGTGCGCGCGCGCGATCTCTACGTGAGCCGTCTCGCGGCGTGCGCGGGCGGTGGCGGCGGGCGTGGGGTGGTGGCGATGCCGCGGGCGCAGAGCCACGGGTTCTACCGGTCGTCGACGGGCGGGGGCATCGACGACGACGTGAGGGAGCTCATCAGGGCGGCCTCACGCGCCGCGCCGCCGAAGGCCGCCGTCGCGCCGAGGAGCCAGAGCGTGGCCATCGGGCGGATCGACGAGGACAGGGAGTTTGGGCTGGAGGACGAGGAGAGGGTGCAGGCGCTCGGCCCACGGAGCAAGAGCTGCGCCGTCGTGCCATCGGCTTCCAGGACGGCGAGACGGAACGGATCCGTCGCTAAGCGGAACGCCGTTGCTGGCATGGCACAGACAAGGCTCTGATGAGTCTCTTATCTGGCGATGGAACGTGGACGGCAGGGAATGTATACAGTGTCCACTGACGTACGCGTGTGACTTGCCGAGGATCAGAGTGATGCACCACAACACAAATCTGCCGTTTGTACGAAGCGCCAACTACCCTCCCCCGTATACGCCACGTGAATGTATCCATGTAGATTGTAGAGTACAGGTCTGTGTGCCGACTGTGATTGAAACTGTGTGCGGTTGTAAAACGTGAAGCGAACCCCTGTCGCGCAGCGCATCAGCGCATGCTCCTCTCGATGGAGATTGAAACTTTATGAAGGCGTGAGCTCGATCAAACGCAACGGTCGCTGTCATTCTGTCAATTTGTGCGGGAATGTGTTGACGCCATCTCTTTGCAACAAAAAAAAAAAACGCAGGTCTTTCTTGACTTCAATAACGGGCGGTAGAGATAATCTGAAGTTACCGTTTGACTCGGCACGGGAGACTGCCGTTCCCGTACTCGATCGAGATTGGAGAATGTCATGTCGGCGTTGAGGTTGCCTTTGTCCAGTTTTAGACTTGCATTGCACTCTAGCAGGCAGAAGAGCCAAGAGAAGAGAGCACCCGACCACCAGAGCACGGTTCTCTCTGTTTTTTTTTTGTTGGTTTGGCATGACCCACCACGGAGACCCCCTAAATTATGTCATTTGGTCTACTCTACCTATAATACAATTTGTCTTTTTTTTATTTATTTCTCTGTGTACAAGTTGAATTTTAATTTCAAATTTTGTATAACTGTAGTTCACATCACAATGTATGTCCAAAAAAATATATTATGAATTTATTATTATTATTATTTTATATAATATTGTATCCTAAGGATTAATTATTAAATATCTTACCCATCACAATAATGACAAAAAAGTCATTTTATATTTTCTATCATGCATTATGATGTCTACTATCATTTCACATTGTTTGATATGACACTTGTACATAGAAAAATAAAAAATATAAATTGTATTAGAGGGTAAAATAGGTCAAATGACAAAGTTTAGGGGTAAAATAAAAAAAATTATAGTTTAGACTGTTACGTAGACTTTGCTTTGAGAGAGTGATTTGGACTTTTTTCAAAAAAAATATGAAAGCCATCTAGGGCCCAGCTAGGAGCTGCAGTCTTTCTCTGGGCTCGCGAGCTTCATCCAGCCCATAGAAGTTGGAAGTCGCAATGCACGATCCGTCCGGCCCACCTACGAGCTCCTGGGCCACCATTCATGGACCGACACTCTTCTTCCATCTTCACTCCGTGTTGTGCCATACGGCCACACGCTCACACACCTGTTCAACACAGAGAACTGTACCACTAGCACACGGCACTCCACGGCGAGGCCGGCGCGCGCAGGCGTGAGGCCATGGTGCGCTCCTCCCGCATCACCTTCTCCTCGGCAGCGGCCATGGCCATGGCGGGCGCCGGTGGATTCTCCTCCTCGGACGACGACGAGGCAGGCGAGGAGATCGAGTCGGCGCCCCCGCTCCGCGTCGGCGAGGAGCGCACCATCGGCTCGTGGGGGATCCGCAAGCGCCTCCTCCGCTCCGGCCAGGGATGGGCCACTCCAGTGCCTCCTGACGAGGTCTCAGGTGCCCCCATCCTCTCCTCTCCTCTCACTCCCAAGTCCCATCGTCCCCCGTACCCACACCGCATCGATTTGTTTGTTTGGCGCCTCGTTTCATCCCGGTTTCAACTTCTGGTTTTGCAGTGCACTACGTTGGGTCGCTTCCCGATGGCACGCTGTTTGCGTCGACGAGGGACGGAGAAGCGGAGCCCCGTATCATCAATCTCGGCAGTGGTGAGGACTCGCTTTCGACTGCTAATGCCAATTCTGGCATTTCATTACTCGTCTCCTCTTTAATCAAGCTCTAATGTTAGATGCTTTGATTGGTTGCGCGATGGCCTCCATCTGTGGAACAGTAAATGCGTCCACACTGCGACATTTTTTTAGAGCTTGATTTTGAGGCATTATCAGCCCTCACGCCGGCGACCTGGGTTCGATCCCCAGCGCTGGCAACGGGAGGTCACTTGGTTGGCCTTCCTTGTAAAAAAAATTGAAAAAAAAGTATTAGCATAATGGGCTAAACTTAGACAATTGCATTATTGTACTGATACGAATCTTCTATTATCTTGAATTCTGACAAGCCACAGCCATCTTATGATGTCATGGTGAAGATGTAGTAGTGAATAGGGGTGTGACCTTCTCTACCTCTAATATTTCTTGATTCCAGCTTAACTGTGATACTGAATTCTGGTACTGACTAATTGATTAAGTACATGCATACCCAGCTGTTTGTTATAAATTATTTCTATCCCTATTTTATCGTATTTGAACTTCTGTTTATGCTCCTGTAATAAGTTTATTACTCTATTTCCTAAATTAGGAAATGTGGTAGCTGGGCTAGAGCGTGGAATATGTACGATGAAGAAAGGGGAGAAAGCACTATTTATTCTTCCTCCTTTGGCTTGTGAAGATTCTGGTGATCCAGGTGTTCCTACTGGTTCTGAGCTACATTTTGAGGTAGAGCTATTATCCTGGTTGACGGTGGTGGATGTATATAAAAATGGTGGAATTGTAAAGAAAGTTTTGTCAACTGGAGGGAACAAACATACGGGGGACCTTGATGAAGTTACAGGTGAAACTTGATGATAAACAATATTGACCCTTAGTGTTTCTTGTATTTAAATACCAACGCACCATTGGTATCCTGTAATGTTATATGAAGTCATGTATTTTATACAGTCAAGTACAGAATCAAGCTACTTGATGAGTCGGTAGTTGAAGAATCTCCAGAAGAAGGATCAACCTTCTTTGTTAATGAAGGTAATTGCACCACCATGACCTCTGTTCAAATGAATACATGTTATAGAGCTCTTCTCAGTAATGTTCATACTATGCTTGTGAAGCCTATATTGGATGGGAAAGCTGGTTGAGAGAGATTGAATTAATTTTATGTGTTTTCAGGACACACCTGTCCAGCACTGCCTAAGGTCCTAAAAACAATGAAGGAAGGAGAGAGAGCTGTTGTGATGGTGCAATCAGAATGTACGTCTTGCTGTTATATTTATAAAAAGAAGTGCTGCTTTTTTATTACTTAGTTCACTGCCCTAATACTTTAAAGCCGTACTTGCTAAATTTTCTCCTGATGCAACTGCTTCTACCAGGTAGCTGTGTGTGTAATATCTACATAACTCCATCAAATCCATCTGACAAGTATATAGTTGAAAGTAGCAGCTCAATACATGTGAGGCATGTACACATGTAATGTACGATTTAACCTTTTTGAGGCCTCCCATATATGTGACGAATGTACACATGTAATAACATTTAACGTTACCGAGCCCTCCCTTACCATGAAACTTGTGCACTGTTTTACTTGTTGCTTTGCATCTTTGTTTTTTTTTGTTTTATCTATGAATAAAGTGTTGCCGCCTACAGTCAGTATGGACTCAAGCTTTTAAGTTTTTAACTACCTACAGATGCTTTTGGGGAGCAGGGAAGAGCTGCTAAAAACCAATTTTCTGCTGTTCCGCCAAATTCTGCAGTCAGTATGGATGTGGAATTGGTTTCATTAAAGCCAGTGGTTGATGTTACAGGAGATTCAAAAGTAATGAAGAAGACATTAAAGTGTGGTGATGACATTCGCACCCCACATGAGGGTGAAACTGTTCATAGTAAGGATTCTTTTGCTTGCATATGGTTGAAGGCTCTGTTGTAATTTAATCTCCTGCTGACATATTTTATCTTCACATGTAGTTAGATATACTGGCAGCCTTGAGGATGGTACTGTCTTTGAAAAGTTTGGCTTTGATGTGGAGCCCTTTGAATTCATGATAGATGAAGGTGACTGTATTCAACTATATAGTTACATTCATCTTCCAATCATCATATTTTATAAGCATGTAGGAACAACAGTAGCATAAACTTTATAGCTATTTCATTATTCCTTTCAGATGTATTGAGATCTTCAAACATTTGGTGCTTAAATAATTGATTCCTGAAATAGCACATGATTTTATGAAGTCGTTTTGCTTTATCTATGATATATGGTACGTGTGCCTAAGCTCTTTAACTTCCTCCTTCCATTATGTATTACTTGCAGAACAGGTAACAGTTGGGTTAGATCGTGCAGTGGCAACAATGGTGAAGGGTGAACTTGCTGAAGTGACTGTAAAATTTGAGTATGGATTTGGCAATACAGAAGTACAAAGGCAGTTGATAACGGTGCCTCCTTGCTCTATATTGATATATGAAGTGGAATTGATAGATTTCACTAAGGTATTTGCTAGTCTAAGCTTTCATCATTCCAAACTTTCTTGTGTTTTCTTCTAACTTATTGTGCACTCCTGGTTCTGGCATGACAGGAAAAAGAATCATGGGAGATGAGTGGCCATGAAAAGTTGGAGGCTGCAGAGAAATCAAAAGTTGATGGCAATGACTTATTCAAGATAGGGAAGTTTCAAAGGGCTGCAAAGAAGTATAGCAAGGTAGTTTTTCTGTCTTATACTTTTGGATCCAGTCTTTAGGGAGGCAGACTGATTTCTTTACCCTCAGGCCCTTAATTATATTAATGAGGATGGTCATTTTGAAGATGAAGTTGAAAAGTTAGTGAAAACTTTGAGAGTATCCTGCTGGTTAAACCATGCAGCGTGCTGCCTGAAACTGAAGGATTTTGCCCAAGCAATTAGCTTGTGTTCAAAGGTACTGGAACATGACTTTTATGTCACCTGCAGCTTGAAGTGTGTTACAAGCTACACAAATTTCTTATTTCAGGTGTTAGAAATTGAGTCTTGCAATGTGAAGGCTTTGTATCGGAGAGCGCAAGCTTGTGTTGAATCGTATGACCTGGAATCAGCTAAGATAGATTTACGGAAAGCACTAGAACTGGATCCTAACAACAAGTGAGTTGAAACCTTTCTTTCCTGTCATATTCTGATATACTAGTATCACATGCATTTGAACTGTCCATGATTCATTGTAGGGAGGTGAAGCTGTTGCAAGTAAATCTGAAAAAGCTTCAGGCAGAGAGTGACAAGCGGGACGGAAAGCTTTATGGAAACATGTTTCATCGAATGGCAAAAGAATCTGATGTGGTTTCAAAGGTAACCTTTTTCATTTTCTGGCTTTTCCTGTACTATGCTCTATGAAAGCATTGGTACTATAATTTTCCTTTTCCTTCCTGAGTAGTAGCATCAAAAGGCATAATTCCTGAACTAATGCTCCATCTCAATTTTCAAGCACATGGAAACTTCGGCTTTCTATGCATTTCTTAATTGTCGAGCACATGCTACTTCAGTTGCTAGCAGAACCGTTAGTTTGGTTATATAGCATTGATGCAGGTTAGTTTCAGTATATTAACTATTTCTCAGGTGAAAGCGTATATCACTCCTCTACATTGATTTTAGTGGGACCTACCACTCGTGGTGTGCAGGCAGGAAAGAAATTGGCATCCTACTTATTCTAGCTGTGTCATTTCACCATGCCTCCCCATTTTGTTTCTGATAGGGAACTGAAGGATCAGGCTTTACTGAAAATACTGTATAAGAGGCATTCTGATTCACTAGTTAGGATGTCTTCTGTCTCCTATTTATGTGCTATTCACTCTGACGAGAGTTTTGGCTGAACTATCTCTTCAACCTGTTGCAGAAGCGCAAGGTCGAAAGTGCAAATCACTCTGAAGAAGCGAAGGTCTGTACAATCACGTCCTTATTAATTACATACTCCTATAACACAAACCAAAGGAAATTGTTGAATCGTTTAGTTTCCTTCCACTCAGAGTTCTGACGCAGAGGAAGCACTAGAGGTGGTCAAAGAGCACTGAAGATTGAAGGTACCACAAAGTTCAAAATGGGAAGGTATCAAAATTTGACTCTTAGGCACCACAGTTCTGTATCGCTTAGTTATCATTTGGCGGCATCTCTTTTATGAGCATTGTGTATTCAAACAATCATGCTACATTGCTCCGACATTGTGTATCAAACAATCATGGTCACAGAAAAAAAAGAAGAAAGAAAACGACCATGAAGAAAAGAGTGTCCGTGAAACCTCGCGCCCATGCTGGACGCCGCCATGCCTCTCTGCTGCTGCGCTTCATCACCTGCCTTCTCCTCGCGCGGCCACCGCTCGCCGGTGCGGCGACCGTGGTCACCCGCCTGCCTGGGTTCGACGGCCCTCTGCCCTTCTACTTGGAGACAGGGTCTCAGGGTACGTGCCCGTGGACGACGAGACCGGCGCCGAGCTCTTCTATTACTTCCTGTGGCACTGGAGCGGGCCCGACTGCTCGGCCTTGAGCGCTCTCGCGTTCCATAATCCGAGGTTTGTCGAGAGGCGATACGGCGGCACATATATAGCCGCGGCTGTTCCGTAATCCCCGTATTCCTTGACACAGATGAGAAAATGAGAACATGCCTTGGTTTATTGTCTTCACACGATCGACCTTTGTCTTGAGGCTACTCGAAGAACCATTTGATCAAACATGGTCATCAGGTGGCAACTGGCAAGCATTCTCTTCGTCGACTCTCCTAATGGTATTGGATTTACTACTGGTATTGGATTTTGGTATGCGCGTGATCCCAATTCCCAAGGGCTACGTTGTTGGAGATATACCTCGGTTTCTTTGCAACTGCTGACTTTTTTTAGAAAGGTTGAGGAACACAACGAGAGTACGAGACTCAGGGTTCAGTTTGATTGGAGAGCACAGGAGACGGAAGTGTATATTGAGGACGCATGTTTCTTACTTTTGCCACCTGATTCTGCTTGTACAGTGGTTCGATGATCACCCATGGTATCTCTCAAATCCTTTCCTTTCTACCTTGGTGGAGACTCGTATGCCGGAAAGAAGGTAGCATTTCTTTTGTGAAACCCATGTCCTAATCCCTAATTCCCTGGATGACTCGTTATGCTGACTGTACAGTGCCCCAGGATCTGAAGAAATGCAGTATTCACTTATTAACCTCTAGACCCGTAATTTCTAGAATACAGACAATTACTAATTGACAAAAAGGATTATATATTACGTACATGCAGAGCTATCTAGTCGGCAACCCTATCACAGGAGACAGGATTGATGATAGCTCTAAATTTCCCTCCTATCATTCATCTGGAATAATACCTGATCAAATATACGAGGTGCTTATACCTACTCGCAGGATTTGGAGAAGAGTTCCACTAGCCCACTAGCGGCATAGCAATGCATAACACCACTGCATACTTTCTTCCCTTTTCTATTTATCCCATGCTATGCCGTGATAAACTGTAAAGGAGATTACGTAAACCCCAGAGAACAATCTCTGTGCTGCCGTGGTACAAAGTATTGTCGATGTAATTAAGGTTTGTCTATCACCCCAATTGTCTAAACACTTATTTGGTACTCTCGCATATTTTGTGTTGGCCTTGTTCTAAGTCAAATTACTCTAAATTTGATCAAGCTTTTTAATATATTAACATATGTAGTATCAAAATAAATGAACTATAAAAACATACAGATTAAAAAAAGATCAAATTTAATGAATATAATTGGATGTTATGAATATTAGTGAAGTTACAGATGTTTGCTTAGACAAGAGCTAAAATAAACCATGATTTATGATAGATAAGTACATGTATCGCCTTACATACATTAATAAATGAACTATAAAAACATACAGATAAAAAAAGATCAAATTTAACGAATATAATTGGATGTTATGAATATTAGTGAAGTTACAATGTTTGCTTAGACAAGAGCTAAAATAAACCATGATTTATGATAGATAAGTACATGTATCGCCTTACATACATTAATAAAAGAAAAAGAAAAAGAGATATGGTAGTAGCAGCTAGAGAAATACGAACGCAAGGAGCACGTGTAGATTAGGATACACATATAAAGTATAAGGTTTGGTAAAAAATAGCGATGGTGTTGACATTACAGATGATGACTTTGATACCGTCGTCTAGTGATAAAGCCAGCAAATGAAATCATCTAAGATGGACAATCCACGTTTAAACAACGAGCACACACCTTGCACGCACACACGCCACTATATCGGGGGTTAAAAAACTAATAACAAGCATCGAACAACGCTAAGTCTTAATTCAACGCCCCACCAGCTGATGCTTCACCATCCACACCCAAACAAACGCCCGATCGAAAATGGCCTTGAAGCATATCGTCTCAAGGATGGATGCCCCACGCCGCCGTCCCTCTCTGCCGTTGCAACTCCTCGCCTGCATCACCTTGCTCCTGCTGCCGCCGCTCACCGGCGCGGCGACGGTGGTCAGGCGGCTGCCGGGATACCACGGCGCTCTGCCTTTCTACCTGGAGACCGGCTACGTGACCGTGGAGGAGACGACCGGGACGGAGCTCTTCTACTACTTCGTGGAGTCAGAGAGGAACCCACGCACTGACCCCCTGCTCCTGTGGCTTACGGGTGGGCCCCGGTGCTCGGTCTTCAGCGCCCTCGCGTATGAGATAGGTTCGTAGCCTATGCCACACTCAGAGTTTGGACTTTGGAATAATCCGGAAATGGATGAGAAAGATGTTAACTGTATTTTTTTTAACCGAGATGTTAACTGTATTCGTTGGTGGTGTGCTCTTTCATGATGAACAGGTCCTGTGAAGTTTGTTGAGAGACGGTACAACGGCACATTGCCGCAGCTGGTCTACAATCCCAATTACTGGACACAGGTGAGAGCATGAGATATATATACTTTGTCAACTATTTCTTGATGCTACTACTCGGCGGATCATTTGATAAATCGAGATCAGATGGCAAGCATTGTCTTCGTCGATTCGCCTGCTGGTTCTGGATTTCCATATGCGCGAGATAGCAGAGGCTATGACGTTGGAGATGTCTCTTCGTCTATGCAAATCGTGGCATTTCTGAGAAAGGTTGTGGCACAAGAAGCTTGGTGCACAGTTTGATTTTCAAGGAAAAAGCTATTGCTCAGACACCTGTTTGTTTTGACTTTATACAGTGGTTTCATGACCACCCCGGGTATCTTTCAAATCCTTTCTACATTGGTGGAGATTCATATGCCGGGAAGGTGGTTCCTCTTATAGCGCAGTATGTTTCAGAAGGTAACTTCTAAGCCTGGGCCCATGAGGACTTGCTTGTACCTTGTAATTTCTTTTGTGATATTCGCTTCCTTGCGACAAGTCTTTGCCCTAACTTATCGAGTGGCTCTTCAGGAATTGAAGAAATGCAACATCCACTTATTAATCTCAAGGCAAGTAATTTCTAGCTTGCAAATAATTACCAGCTGAAAAATCTCATGGAGTTAGTATTCATTATGCTACGATTATCTACAAGTACACAGGGCTACTTAGTCGGCAACCCTCTCACAGGAGACAAAATTGATGACAACTCTCAAATTCCACATTCTCATTCGTTTGGAATCATATCGGACCAACTATACGAGGTACTATCCTACTTGCAGCCTAGCAATGCAATAACACCAATGCGTGATTTTTTTTTCTTCCATTCAAATTGTTCATAAAGTAGGCTGCCGTGACAAACTGTAATGGAGATTACAAAAATCCGACGAACAAACCCTGTGCCGAAGTGGTGCAGACTATTCAAGATGTAAGCTTCTTCATCTTTTTAATGGTAATATCTAAACCCTTAATACCAGTCTATATATGTCTGACTGAGACTTTCACAGCTCATGTCACAAGTGAATAGAGGGGGCCTTTTGGACCCAGTATGCTCCTTTGCTTCACCCAAAGCAAGGACAGATGCTATGAGAAGAAAGTCTCTGACAGAGGAAAGCTATCGACTGAGTGGCCCACCTGCTGAACCTCCTTTCGGTATTGGTTGTGTGGTAGGTCATCTTTATCTTGTGGATGGTTAATACCATGCAAATCTAAACCGAGTGCGGATTAAGTATTCAATTTAGCTTCTTGTTCATTACAAACAGCCGCCTAAATTGCTCTTTAATTTGAAACCCAGACGTACCGCTACTACCTTTCTTACTTCTGGGCTAATGACATTTCCACGAGAGCTTCTCTTGGGGTCAAGGAGGTAAAATACTTTCCCTCATCTTTTGAGTTTGACCTTGTACTAATCTTCAAACTAAAAACTCCAAAAATATGACTAATGGCTACTAATAAAGGCATGTAGCATCCTTCCTTGCTTTTATTGGCTTGTGTAGTTGTTGGCATTTCTTATCACTGATGATTAGTAATTTTGCGATATGTATTGGGGTTTGGATGGCTTAGCACTTGGAGGCTCAGGATCTATACAGGTTTGGGAAACATGCCCTATGTCTAGTTGGAGGTGGTTGTTCGTGTTTCCTAGGCACCAAAAGCTCAAAGTTATGTGCGCGCGCACGTGTATATACATAGAGATAGTATACATTCGCTTTATGTGTCGTGGAGATGTAGGGTGAACACAATGGGTCCTATGTGTTAGAGCATCTTTAACAGTCTTCCAATAAATATTTTTCTAATAAAATATTATTGCGATGTATCAATATTATAGCGATGTTTTGCAGTCTCGCAATAATTTCTTTCCATTAGCAACTACCATATTGGTAGAGGGTAAACTCTCTTTATTTGAGTAGATTTAGGGTGAATTATTAGTTTGTCCCAATAATTATTAGAAAAATAGAGATGTGAAGGGATTATGGTGTAGCATTATTTTTCTTAAAACCATCCTAATATGGTAGTTGAATTGGGGAAAAGAAGATTGCTAGAGACGATGCTTTAACCACTCTCCATCATGGTTTTGCTGGGCGCACCATGGTGCTTCCTTTCATCGGCGTGTGTCTTCTTGTCAATGGTCATGGCAAAAGTCGCGACATCCTTCATATGTCCGCAGTCCACACTGGGGTTTAGGTGAAAATAGTGAACAATGAACGGTGGTGGATAAGTCTGACCCACGTCACAGGCCCATATGTGTTCGGCCGAATGAACGCAATGTGCCCTTTGCTACAATCAGTCGATGCTGATGCTGGTTGGAGGCTTGGAGCTCTCTTCGCCCGAGTAAGGGTGTGTATAGATCGAGGAAAAACACTATGGATCTAGTAAAACACTGCAGCTAAGTCTTGGAAAGTATGTCTGTGAGTAGGAAAAATGAGATGAATAAAAAATTGAATGAATAGGTTTTTTTAGAAAAAGTTGGGAACTAAACTCACCCTAAGTGAGCCCGCATATTCCGAATGCGAGAGCGTGTGCGTCATGTCAAACGGGGTTAGTGGGCCTTAGCTCGACTTCTAGGCAGGGGGACTTCAACTTATGAGAACTTGCATCCCAGTGGGTGGCACTACCAGAGATATAAGTACTCGTCAATTGCTTTGTACTAAAGTTCTAATTACCAAACGATACCACTAACAGGGAACAGTTACAGATTGGATAAGGTGCAAAAATTCTGGATATTTTCCATACAAGCGTGATATTCCAAACAGCATAAAGTACCATTTTAACCTGACCACCAAGGGATACCGAGCTCTTGTATACAGGTGAAAACATTTCCAGCAATTATTTGATGGAAGTATAATCTCTCTTGAATTTATTGTCTAAATCTTCCTTCCTGAATGTGTTTGCCAAATCTATTATGACAATAGTGGAGATCATGACCTTCTTGTACCATTTTCGGGTACGCACTCATGGATAAGATCCTTCAACTTCTCCATAGTTGATGATTGGAGGGCATGGCACCTTGATGGCCAGGCTGCAGGGTAAGTCGTCTTATGATTATTTTTTTTTGAAAAGTCATCGTCTTATGATGTCATTCTCTCTCTCTCTCAATGTATGTGCAAAATCAGGAGCATCATGTGCAATAATATTTTGATATAGAAGTGCATATGGAAAGAAACCATGTAAAACAAAAGGAACAAAGAAAGAATAACGAAATGAGCTCTTTTACAATGATTGGCAAGTACCAGCTGGTACTACAAAGTACTTACAGGTACTTTAAGTATTTTTCCTGGTACTTACAGGTACTTTTAACTAGAATTTTGAAAAATTAAATAAATAATATGGGTATATTAGTAATTTCATATACCCTGATGGTCTGATTAGAATATACCCTCCCACAACATATCATGATAATTTTTTTCACCCCTCCTCCTCCCCCACATCTATGGAAAAAGACGTATATACCCTTTCTTTTAATTTAAAAATAAAATAAAATAATTAGGTGTGCCCATTTATCCGGTACTTGGTCCCACAATTTTGGTACTTTTGGATGGGTACTTTTAGGTACTAGATATTTTTCTCACCGTTGGATTCTATATCCTGGTAGTACCATGGTACTTGCCAATCATCGTAAAAGAGCTCGAATGAAATATGTACTAGATTCTTTTGACTATAGTTATATACAAAATTTGTTTGACCTAACGGATAACACATGCCATTCTGTTTTTTTTGCTAGATTCACAATAACATATGCCAACAATCTTACCTTTGCAACAGTCAAGGTTTGTCCTCCTCCCCACCCCACTTGTGCAACAAATGTATAATCACATTGTCTTGCATGGATTGGATTGACTAATTAGACACATATGTATTGCTTTCACTATGGATGCAGAGTGGCCGCCATGTTGCTCCAGAAAACCGTCCCAAAGAATGCTTTTCAATGGCTAAAAGATGGCTGGACAATGAGCCTCTTTGACAGAGATACCTTGAGCATTAGGATGCCGATCGAAAGCATAGAAATAGAAGTTGGTCCTATGAAGCAAGTGAATGTGACAAAGTGCAGCAAGTATTAGGTTATATTCGATGGATTTGAAGTAGCCCATTTTATTTCTTCATCAATGGGAGCTGGGGTATTGCTTTTTTAATCAAACATGCAAAAAAAAAAGTTGGTCCGAGACAAAGTCTATAACTCTATATAACAGCCACAGTCATGCAACTAAGCTGAACTTTTATTTGATTGATTCAACCATCTCTGTAAATTGAGAAATCTATTGGATTGTAGCGGGTGATTGTGCCAAGCTGTACAATATACCCGGTGGGGAGAAGAGCCCCGTAGTTTTTCATTAAAAATGTAGAAAATCCCCAAACCCTGGTGGTAAGGGGTTTCTTTTTTATAAAAACAGTTCCATAAATCCACTTCCATAAGGAATTAAACTCGGGTCTATGGTGCGACCATACTGATGAACCCCTAGCCAACCAAGCTAGAGTTTACCCTAAAAAAAACTAGGCTAGAGTACCACCACTTTCAATCATCATCTTGTTTTTCTCTTATGACAAGAATTATGATATGTTTATGTGAAAAAAAATCTTGGAAGTTATTTCTAAAAATTCTCCATGAAAAAAGATTCATAGAAACATATCCTCGATGGTTTTCTCAGAAATTTCTCATGAAAAAGCTTATCAATAACTCAAAAGTTTTCCAAAAATCTCTTATTTGTTTTCTAAAATGTTTCTCTCTTTCTTTAAATATTGTGGAGAATAAAAAAACTTGGTTCTTATTAAAAAAATAGTTAGCAAATTTATTTGAGATCCATGCCCCTCATATCATTCACCATAATCTCAGCCAGGTCAACTGCTTAACTTGCCACCATATGTAGGATGCAATAATAGATTGGGCCAGTGTGGATGGCGCGCAGGTGGGTACGTTCATTTTTTTAGAAAAGAGAATATATTTCAATATATATATATATATATTTCAGCCTCTGCAATTATAGGTGCATATAATTGTTTATAGGTGGGTACGTTCCTAACCTCGTCTCTCTAAAAAAAAGGGTGGGTTTATAACGCACACTTCCACGCTCCTACCAATCCCCGAATTACTTCCTGGTTTACCTCAGACACTAGCGAGTTCCTGTCATATTTCTTACCTGTCGTAGGCCCGTGGCTAATGATACTATTGCCTGTCAACTTTTGTGGATAGATACTAGTGAAGTTGGCTCAGCTAACCTCTGGATTTATTATCACTAAACAAATATCTGATACAAGATTTATATTTGATGTATATCACAAGGATACTAATAATATATGTGAGCTCATGTTCCTCGCAGAAAGATATAAAACTTTAAGCTAAGGATGTTTCAGAAAGTCACGTCGACGTCGTACATGAACATGTTTCTCCACCTTTACACATCATTCTATTGTTCTTCTCTTTTGAAGATAAAAGAGATGAACTGACCACTGACAACATAGACATAAGGGCAAGCCCAACGCAGGGTGAAAAAGTGATGGCTTCAACCCTCCATGTAGTATGAATGGACTGAGGTAGCATTTCTCCCAACGGAAGCACTCATCAAATCTGACACAGCATCCCCCGCTCTCTCTTTTCCTGCCAGGTCTCTTCTTTCCCATCTCTTTCTCTCTCCCGTGGCCATGGTGGTTTCTGCAGGGTACACTGTCATGTGTAGAGCTACTGCTTTTTAACCATCTGGCATCCGTACATGGCCTGACGAGGCCACCGACGAAGCCACTGCGTTGGGCATGCAGAGCCAGAGTGCCAGACACGATCGAAGAATTAATGGCCTCTGCTGAGCTCCTTTCGTTGCTCGCCGGAGGACGCCGCCGCGGTCTCCCTCTGCTGCCGCATCTCGTCGCCTGCCTCCTCCTCCTCCTCCTTCCGCGGCCGCCGCTCGCCGGCGCGGCGACGGTGGTCACCCACCTGCCTGGATTCGATGGCCCTCTGCCCTTCTACCTGGAGACCGGGTAAGCAATAAACCACATGCACGCCAAGTGCTCTGCCCTTTGCTTCAGCGAGATCACGGCTAAGTATGCGCATGTACCATATGTCGTGCAGGTACGTGGGCGTGGAGGAGGAGACCGGGACGGAGCTCTTCTACTACTTCGTGGAGTCGGAGCGGAGCCCCCGCACGGACGCTGTGCTCCTGTGGCTCACCGGCGGGCCCCGCTGCTCGGTCTTCAGCGGCCTCGCCTTCGAAGTAGGTTGGTGAAGCTTCCTACTTGGTGCATGCAGAGTCGTCAGTATTCAGTAACCGATGGTTATTACTGAAGCATTAGAGAGAGTAATGTCCTTCCGATCACAAACCGTAGAAAGTGATAGTGCGTTGGCTCTGCATGCTAGCTTTGTGATGCCTGCAGACTTGGTTGGAACCTCATGTGATTTCTCTTTTTCAATGCGGAATAATTTCTGGAAAATTAGATGCAAAACGTCACGTTCCGGACAAATTAGTTGGATGCATTTTGAATTCGGAACGCTATGCTTGCTTTGCGATTGAGAAATTCTTATATGCATATGACTTTGGCTGATTAAAAAGCCCACAATGTTTATATGCTGACTACTCATTCTGAAAATAAATCACTTGGGACAATGACACTATCTCCAATATTAAATTTAACTTATATTTTTTTAAAAAATGTATATATAGTTTTAAATAGAGAAAATAATAAGCGATGGAAGTTTTTTTGTGATGAATCTAGCTAGTGGCATCAATCATGTTTTGTCGAGCTATGTAACTTTTTTTGTTTGTTAATGGAGTCAAGTTATAGGTCTACCAAGTACCTTAAAACGACCTATATTGAAACTAGAGGGAGCAGAATATAAGAGTTCGCATTACTGATTTTAGAACAAAAGGGGAGATAAAGTCTCCCTAGGTATCCTCTTTTTTTAAAGAAGAATATTTAACCACATAATGTTGTAGATGTTGGGACTGCTAATATCATACTTTTATCTTCTGCACAGGTCCTATAAAATTTGTTTTGGCACCTTTTACACCTCATAACGGTACATCGCCAAAGTTGTCCTATAATCCATATTCATGGACACAGGTGCTAAATATCCCCTCATATACCTGCAACTGTTTCTCTTACTAATGTTTTGTTCCTTTTTAAATCGCTTACTAACATTTTCAGATGGCAAGTGTTTTATTCTTGGATTCTCCTGTCGGCTCCGGTTTTTCATATGCACGTGATCCCAAAGGCTATGATGTTGGTGATTACTCATCTTCTTTGCAAATCGTAACTTTTCTAAACAAGGTCAAAATGAACATAGCTTATCTCCTACAATTCATTCTAGTATCAAAATGGAAGGGCATAGTTGTCCGATTATTTACTGCCTTTTAAATGGTTATGTAGTGGTTCAAAGATCATCCACAGTACCTTTCAAATCCTTTCTACATTGGAGGAGATTCATATGCTGGAAAGGTGACTCCACTTATTGCACAATATATTTCAGAAGGTAACTCTAAAGAACACATGCATATGTCCTGAAAAATGGAAAAGCACTGATAATATGTGAAATTTGGTTCACTACAGAAAGGCATCCTTCTCCCCTACCGTAGTTGTTTTGGGTATGGTTGTGCCACCGTTACGATGATCATAATTGAATCTTCAAGATTCATTCTCTGTAGTTCATTGGTTAATATACTTTATGGTCTGTGTAGTTTCTTCTGAAGGTGTATATTAACATTCTCAGAAGATATTTCAATGGAAATTCTTTTTCGTTGATAGAATTCCCATTTCCTTTGAAGCTCATTTTTGAATTTGATTTACTGCTCCATCTCCAGGAATCGAACAAAGGCTGCATCCTCACATTAATCTAAAGGCATGTTGCTCTCTAATGTTAAAACATTGTGATGACGACAAAAATGTTGCAAATGGTGTGCAATCAAGTCTCTGATCACTTTTTTGTTTATGAAATTATTTCCAGGGATACCTAGTTGGCAACCCTATTACAGACCCAAAGTATGATCAGAATTACGTAATTCCAGCTTCTCATGGCTTTGGGATCATATCTGATCAACTATATGAGGTACATGATTCCCCATTCACAAACCTAGCTCATCTCCCATATGTTTGTGTAGCATGTTTTCATTTTATTTTTCAAAGGCTGCAATGAGGAATTGTAAAGGGGATTATGTCAACCCTGCAAACAAATTATGCGCTGAGGTGCTGCGCACTATTAACAATGTAAGAAGGATTCTGGTCCTGTACTACTGATGTATTTTTTCCTAATGTAACAAATAACACCTTATCAGTGATGTACATCCCTTCAAGTACAGCTTCTTTCTGAAATTCCACAAGCACATATCTTGTACAAATTATGCACTGTAACCGCACCAAAACCCATAGACACTGATGATTCAGAAAGAAGGTTTATGTCGGAAGAATCTATCCGTCTAGGTGTGCCGCCTGCTCGTCCTAGTATCGATTGTTTTGTAAGTCAGTCTTTATATGGAGTGTTAATATCTTAGAAAATTAGTTGAATGTGACACTTGCAACAATTTATGGAATTGCTATTTGAAATACAGACATACGGTTACTACCTGGCTTACTTTTGGATGAACGACAATGCTACTAGAGATGCTCTTGGGATCAAAGAGGTAAACTTTTGATATGTTTTATCTCTGTACTGTTTTTCCCTGCCAACGTCCACAAAGAATGAATGTATGGTCCGAGTAGTATGACTTTTTTATTTATAAAACCAGACCTAGGATTGATTCACAAGATACATATGCAGTATGATCTAACTCATCCTGAAATAAAATCGATTCCTAATTATACAAATATGTCCATTCTCAAAAGGGAACAATTGGTGAATGGATAAGATGCATCAAAGGTCTTCCATATACAGAGGACCTCCCAAGCAGCATCGAGTACCATTTCAAGCTCACAACAAGAGGTTACCGCGCACTTGTGTACAGGTGAGAGCATCAAGAATTCAGAGCTATTTTCCTGTTCACATGCTAGACTGATCTTTTTCCATGACATGTCTTACCGTTACGATCATTAATGTGAGCGCAGTGGAGACCATGATCTTATGGTGCCGTTTCTAGGCACACATGCATGGATAAGATCGCTGAATTTCTCCATTGTTGATGACTGGAGAGCGTGGCACCTTGATGGCCAAGCTGCTGGGTTAAGTCATCTCCCTTACATTTTTTTCCGGCTTACACTAACGTGTATAATTGATAGCAGTGTCTTACTCAAATCAATCTTCCGGGGTTTTGTCTTCCTTCTCTGACAGGGACATCGGTTGCATTTATTTTATTCTCACGTGCAGGTTTACAATAACATATGCCAACAATTTGACCTTCGCGACAGTGAAGGTAAAGATGTTTCTTTATATTAGCTTTCAGTCGATAGCTTGCGCGGTTTAGGTGCTGGATCAGGTCACTCAACGCCGTAAAGACTTGTTGAAACCCTGATCTGTCGCTGATGCAGGGTGGTGGGCACACTGCTCCAGAATACCAGCCCAAAGAGAGTTTTGCCATGGCTCTAAGATGGCTGGACAATGAGCCTCTCTAATATGTCAAGTGAAATGCTACTTGTATCATTCTATCCAGTTGTACAGCGGCTCTCAAGGTTGGGCAGCATCGTTATACCTACTGCCCACATCATTATTCTGTGTATTTTTTCCCTATACCCTATCTGTTAATAAGGTCGTATCCATTCGTATAGTGGCCGTCAGAGATGATCAGGCCAATTAAGCTTGTTTTTATCTCTCTTTTTTCAGTGTGTATTTATTTTTCAAGAAAGTGTTTGCATTGGTATTAATATTCTTTTGCAAAAAAAGTAGCAAATTTGGCGCATCATTGATACATGTTTAAATAAATATGGAGATGTAGCGGGACCATAAACGAAAGAACAATGTGAGCTCATGTTTCATTCACAACTATCTAGACACTCATTTTGAAGCTTTTGAAACAGATAAATCCTAAAGATACTCACAAAAACTAGAAATATAATATGGCCAATCTAATATGCTCTAATCATTACTGACAATATCTACTCTGTTTTAAAAAAAAATATAAATATGAATCTTTTCTATTATATGAAAAATAGTCTAGAGTAGTTTCCTAATAACTTCATATCTAATCTACCAAGCCACCTCTAGCATATGCTCAATCTTTATCTAACTGAGCTAGCTATCTCATGGTGTTCAAGGACACCAATAAAATTTGTTAAGGCCTATAGAAAACAAATACTTATGAGTGGTTATTAGGTATGAGGCACCATAATTCTATGGAGGTGACGCCAATAGCGCTTTTTGCTCGACCTGCCCCTTTCTGATTTTTTTATATATGATATTATTAAAAATAATCTACATGTACCTAAATTATCTACCTCTATCAGGCACACGCACGGAAACTTTGTTTCAGTCTGTTTGCCTATTTCCCAGGTAAAGATCGGTGGACGCTAGAGGGTGACGGCTTGAGGACGTGCTCGTGAGCTGTGCATAGTTTTACGCTCGCTGACCCCATGGCGGTGAGCACTTTTACTGTGCAAGGGCGCCCTCGGCTATCTAGTTATATAGGACAACAGTGTGTCAGTGTGGGCCTGGACAAATGCTACACGCAACAAGTCCGACCTTTTTGCAAATAACCGTACTAATCAAAGCGGGCAGTACCAAATAATTTTTAAATCCAAAAGCTACATCACAAAAGAAGCCATAATGCCCTATGTATAGTGTCAATCAGATCAATTGTTCTTGTCGTCCTACGCAGCTATGATTTGGTTTGCTACAAGTCTACAGCGTTCAGTCACTGGACTGGATGTCTGGATCGGAACGGCTTCTACATCGCCACGGATGCTTGTCCGCCAGTTTCCACTGATGCGTTACCAATTTACCATGGTTGATCGCTCATCACGGTCCCACTTATCGCCTGGCTACGGAGGCAAAGCAGCAGATCATTGCTGCGATCCGGCTGATGTGTAAACACAAAGAAGATCTTTTGCAAGCGCAGGCAGACAGCTGAGCGAGAGCAAATCCCAGGCTGTGACCTGTGAGACTGGGTGAGAGCGCACAATAGAAAGAATGGCCGTTTCTCGGCAGTCGGCACGCATGCGTCGATAAGATTACTCTTCTCATTTATTCACTTTGTCTATCTCACCCCTAACCACAATATCGACCAAATTTACTCCCTAGCACAGTTACACTGACGTGCACGAGGGATTTAGGTCTACTGCTACGAATATACAAGTGATTACGAATGAAATGTTATATTAAAATCTATCGTCTCAGTTTGCACCTCCTTTCTATGACAGGGACATCACTTGCATTTGCTTAATTCCCTTTGTGCAGGTTTACGATATCATATGCCAACAATTTGACCTTGGCGACAGTGAAGGTAGCTGTCTCTATAATCTCTGTCGATATCTCACGCACTAAACGCACTTTGCGTGTTTGTCAGATAATCAGACGCGGTAAACCTTACTGAAACTCTTATCTGTAGCTGACGCAGAAAGGTTGGTGACGTACTAGCCCGGAAATACCGGCCCAAAGAAAGTTTTGCCATGGCTCAAACTCAAAGGTAGCCCCTCAAATGTCGGATTCATCTGCTACTCCTATCATTCTGTACGGTAACGCCTCCACTGTGAGCATCATTTTGTCTGGCACCCAAATCAATCGTTATTCTGTGGATCTGTGTACCCAATTTGTCTGGAGAATCAGGCGGATGAAGCCGCCCTCAACAGCATGGAAACGGTTGAACCCAGACCCACGGCGGCAACTTATGTTCAGGTCCGCTCGCTTAGATGGCGAAAATTTGTGAAAGTTGCAAAATTTTACGAGAGAAATCATGGTTTTCAATGGAATAAAAACGTAAATGAATCATAAAGTTGAACCAATCAAAACAGGGTCTTAGTCTCTCGTACAATGTGACCAAAGGCTGCCTATGACACATGAGTGTCAAAAAACTTTTGCGGTGTCACGCTTTAGTACCAAGGGGCTGTCACCAAGATAATTTGTACAATGTACATGATGTATAATCCCCATCAAAACTGAGCGGGCAGGGGGTTGACCAATCATGAACTCGTTCCCTTTTGTATGCATCAGTTACAAGTATGAGCAGTCTATAAACAACTACTAGATCCTAGAACACATTCCCGAAGCTGCTCTATGTTTTCTGCCCAAAACTTGCTTTCTGAAACAAAGAATTCCAGCGTAAATCATTGTATGATATCACCAACAAAAGGATTTCAGTACTTGTTAGCCAAAATCAGTCTTCCTACCAGCTGAAACCAAGATTTTGCTTTGTATTGTATGCGTCTCCATAAGCTGAGGCCTAAAACTAATTATCTCTCGACTCTTTTGGAAGTATCTCACGTCTCCACAACCTTAAAGGGAATCTTCGACCTGCAAGCAAGCGAACTCAGATTCTGCCAGCTAAAACAGCTGCTGCTGTAGCATTTGTGTAGATCTATAGATTTGTGAGATTCTGCAGCAATCAGGAACTTACCTCGTGGGCTTCTCGAAAAAAATTTCAATACCTCATCAATTAGAATTACCTAACAATCAGACAAAATTAGTCTGCCAAATAGTTATAGAGCAAAATATATAAAAAAAAATGAGTGTTGCGAAATGTCACTGCTAAAACAATATTACAATGTCACATCAATTGAATGGCATAACAAATCAAGGTGGAACAGTACTAACAGGGAAGGATAGATAAAGAACAATTTTCCACTCAGCCCATGACAATGGAGACACCTGCACAAGTATACCACAAGTTATAAGAATTGCTTTTTAACATAACGAACAGAGGACCACACACGAATAAAGATACTTACTGAGAAAAGAGCTGATAGTGGTTCGATGTACAGGACTGCTATGTGAAGAAGCATTGTCAGAATAATTGACCCAACAAGCCACATGTTACTCCATGGACGAATGACACTGAATGAGTAATGTTATGTTAGTACAGGAGTTTTTGGCACATGCCACAACCATTTCAATGACACCTGTTATTCTCAAACTCGCAGAAATGGGAGGGCCTGACGAAAAAAAGAGTTGGCTTTGTGCCTCCATACATCAAAATCTAGATTTTTTTTTTACAATGACAACTTGTACTATCATAATATCTAAATATAAAGTGAGATACATTCTTTCTTTTGCTCGCACTCTTAACTTCCAGATTAAAAAAAAAATACTAATAGCTGCAGATTTCAAGGGTTATTCTAGTGAATTATCCAAATAAAAAGGTCACGTCCCAAATTGTATAATGCGCACTATTCATGGGTGATGAAGACAACATTTTATTTGAAGATGATGATTGTGCAGATACCATAAATTTAATTGTTGGTTCTATGAAGACAAATAGGAATCAACTTTCACAAATGAAAAGGACTACATGTTGATGCCCCTTTGCAAGCTGATCAAATGAACATCGCAGAAACACAAAACACATATGCAAGCAGGCAATCTCTTAAATTACAGCATGTAATCCCTCCAACCAAAACCATTTGACATTTCAGGATGTTCAAATTTTAGATTTTAATATCTTTAATATTCATTCTGAATATGCAAATGTCTCAAACTAGTTTTGTAATATTATAATCTTACTAGGGTTAAAAATATGTTACAACAGATATTAGTGGTCAATGGTCATAGTGGTATTTTGAAGGCTATATCAGTGCACAAAGCATCACTTATTTGTTATTGGAGGCAGTACATGTACTGCACACGGAAACCTTAGAATAGAACAGCAGCCGTATTGGAGGATAAAAGGTCTTACAGCAGAGATTGGTTTTCACTTAGGTTATTCAAGGCATTAAACATCTCGACAACAACAAGCACAGTCATTGAAACAGTGGATGGATGACGATCCTCAAAGATGCTGCAGGGATAAGAAGTTTGCCTGGCAGAACATGAATCAAAATTGACCTGCAACAGTTAAAGGAAGAAGATTGGAGTGTATGGAATCAGTAATGTACTTTAGGGAAACACAACGAACTTCAGAAGGAATATAAAGAGAGGTAAATTAGGCTGTAAAGTCATTCAGCAACCATGCAGGTAAAAAGGTGCCAAGTGCCAGTCTAGAATGTAACACCATCCATAGCAGTGTGAAAACCTGTTCCAGTTGATACTGGGGACATTCCCTGTAAGTAATTTCCCTTTCATAAAAAGACAAGGTCCAGTGTGAAAACCATCAACTGAGATCTCATTACATATACAAATCACAAGGCATAATAAAGGCCTTCTATTTGTATAAGCTCTTCACAGGACTAGGGTTATGATCCCATCATGAATCAGACTCTGCATTTGCGTCATAAAGCCATAATCTCATACATACCAATTTAGATTATGGGAAATAATTTCCACAGTGCTGACTGCTTAAATGACTTGACTCCAAGAAAATATTTTGGAGCAATCAATATGAGTGGCTCCTGAGGATATTTGTCCCACACTTTTATGAGTTCCTAGTTTTCATTCTAACAAGAAATGTTTCATACAGGTATTTCGTACACAACTTTTACAGCAGAGTTCTCCCCTCTTGCTGTCTTCTAGATAAACAAACAAATACATTAAATTCACTTAGGCATATTCGACCAGTAATATTCTGACAAGCAGCACAGCAAACAGCAGACACCAGTTGTCATGCAAAACTAATACTTTATATGTTTAACAAGAATACCATGTTGAAGTATAACCTTTTATTATTGGATTGTTGAGGATAGCAGAAACAACGGGTCATGCCACGGCTGTTCCAGTAAATATAGAAAGGAACCAAGACAGAAAAAGGGAAATAGTTCCAAATTCCCAACTTACCAATTCAGAGTATGGCAATCCAGGACCATTCTCAGAATAAACGAACCACCAAACAAAACCCGCTATGGTAGCAAGGCCAACATAAGCTGCATTAACAAAAACAAGCAAAGATCAAAAGACTGCTACACTATCAATAGGACTATCAAATAGTAAGTGGATAGAAGAAATGAACCTCCAATGACCAAATAACGGAAAAAGAGCCATCCGCTAACCACAGCTTCATTAACCTGCAGTGCAATGAAAAAGGGGCATTGTTTTATACCTGATATGCCAGTTTAGAAGATAAAAACAAAGCTCTTACCCGAAATGACTTGCCTAGAAATTCCTAAACATCAATATAAAGTTACAAACTCATGTTTTTGGCAATCACATCTAGTTTTTATGTAGTCATCAAAGCAAGGCTCAGCAAATAAACATCCCTTAGCTATTAATGAGCAATACTCTTGTTCTTAAAAAATTTAGGCGCAAATAATAAGGCTCAGCAAGACTGCCATACTGTAATCATTGACTTCACTGTTAAAGCTAGCATGCTGATTGATAAGTATTTCTTGAGTAAACTGTAAACATCATTTGTCTAATTGAGTACCGTAAGACATGCATTAACACATAGTTTCACAGAAGTATAAACAAAAGTTAGCACTATGAAATCATGAATAGCCACTGTTCAGTTGCTTAACCAAATTTTTAGTTTTATATTACCTTGCGAGGCTTGACTGTCATGATGTTGCCATCAGGCTTGTTGAAACCAATTGCAGTTGCAGGCAACCCATCAGTAACAAGGTTCACCCAGAGTAGCTGGACCTGCAAAGCAATGACGGAAAGATAAGCATAATTCGCATCCATGCAAAAAGCAGAAAGATCCACAGAATAATAAAAAAACTAATGTTTAAACAGGATTTAAAAGGTAATTGTTCTTATGAAGAGGCATGTGATACGAACATAAACAAGGAAAAGAAACTTCATACATGATAATAATGTGGAATGCAGCACTTATGAATATCATTATCAGAATAGTTTGTAAACAAATAATGAGAGAGAGTTTCCACTCACAGGTATAAGTGTATCAGGCATCCCAAGCACTGCCGCCACAAATATACAAACCACCTCTCCAATATTTGATGAGATCATGTACCGGATAAACTGCTTGGTGTTATTATATATGGCCCTTCCCTCCGCAACAGCCTATGGACAAATGGTAGAACAGGGTTTGGATAAATATCAGATCTGAAAACAGTGACCAGTTGTTCTCATTATTTGTATGTCATGTAATCAGAAACAATCTTACAGCAACAATTGTAGCAAAGTTGTCATCCGCCAAAACCATGTCTGATGCGCTCTGAGATATTACAAGTGTACAATGATTAAATTCACGAACAACTGTTATGAATAACTGGATACTTAAGAAAGGGCAAATTTGATTATAAGAAGCTTCACTCGGTTGGCATTTGCTGAGGCACACAACAAAAGGTATTTTTTTTTTCTCGAACACGCAGGAGAGCTGCGTATCTTTGTATTAAAAGAGAGGGAATCGGCTTCTTACACTACAGCACACCTCACTTCTAGCCGAGCCATGAGGGGCTGGATGTTACAGAAATAAAGGAAATAAAAAATCAAGTTTCATCGCTGCACAAATAAAAAATCAAGTTGTGCATATTGGCTGCTGCACATCAGGGAAAGCCTACTATAGGTGGTTAGACAATATGACCCCAATTTTTTTGCACTTCAGCAATACCAATCATGGCAGCACCCTGAAGCCAATCTTGCAACCAAAAAATAAGAAGGGCCTGTTCTACTTCTTAGTACCTTTGCCACTGCAGTTCCTGATCCCATTGCTATTCCTATATCCGCTTTCTTCAGCGCAGGTGCATCATTGACCCCATCTCCAGTCATAGCAACCTTACATAAAAATGAACATATAGTTAGCACATGGAAATGGATAATTGGAGTAAGTTACTGCAAAAAGAGGGGGTGACATGATTACAAGTGTCAGTTATTTTGGCAATGAAAAACAACTTTGGCATATTGATTATAATGATGACTAACGAACAGTGTCTGAGCTAAACTAAATAGACCTATGCAATAGTTAAGAGACACTTAGAACAGGAGTGACTTTACAGAAATAGATGGAGTGGTTCAAGGGGGGTAAAGGAAATAGATGCCACGGATTTTGGTTGCTATCTATCAGACTTCCGCATATTTATGTGTCCTGGCCCTGTCACTGGCAACTACAAGAAGACCAACGGAGCACTTTGATGACAGGTAGCAATCATACATAAATGTTAGCTTACCACTTCATTGTGTGTTTGCAAGGCTTCAACGAGCATCTTCTTGTGGGAAGGTTCCACTCTGCACCATGTAGTATAAATTATCCAGTTAGGATAGGACAGCTGAAAGTACAGAATTTGAAAACATCGTTATGCTTCATATTATACTTCATATTTCGATACGATTTCATCAGTTTAAGTATCTTATCTCTGATATTTCACAAAGCTCAACATCAGTTGTGAGAAACGGTCCAATGTACTTATGTTTCATCTGCTATCTTATATTCAAAGGTGCTCTGATATGTTATGGCCGTAACGTAATAATTTTTCCTTGGTAGAAATTGTGAAACAAAATCAGCTTCAGCCACAATGAAATTCTGAATTGAAAAAAAAAACACTTCTCTCATAGTTCACAGCCTGTGCAATAGTAAGCAAATTATGATGCACAGCACAAGAATAGGTCTCTTATTCCCAACTTTTTATCAGAAGTTTTTCAGTAACCCTAAGTTCCACTCCTTAAAACAGAGGTAACTTTTTATCATAAGTTTTTCAGTAACCCTAAGTCCCACAGGCACCATACCAACTATATTTGTTTTAGATTATTCTCTGGTACGATCGTAGCTAATCTTTCACAATCTACACATCCCTTTGTGCACTACACTCTCTTAGTGTAATAGGCAAGTGCCAGATTGCGAAAGTCCGGTTTTTTTCTTTCGTGAAAACTAAATTGTCATGACTTCTGTTTGCGTAAAATGGAAAGATCACTATAATTTGAGCATTCAGCTTTTTATAGCTACCAAGATTCAAACTCGGATAAAAGCTCAAGAAATGAGGTGGGGCGGCCTGGACAAAAGCATTTTTCATCCAGCAAAATATTCGTGAGGCATTTTGCATTGTGCCTTTTGAGTTCAGGATTCAAGAGTAAAGTGAGAGTGGTCCTGGTTTTTCTAAAAGGAAATGATACTAAATCACCTTGAAAACAAAACCATCCTTTGCAATGCATTTGTCCTTTCCAGAGGAGGCAATCCTTCAAATTCGGATGCTGTATAGGAATACCCTGCAAAGTCATCCAAGTGCTCAAAAGCACCAATTTGCCGACACAGAGATTCTGCTGTAGACTAAAATAGTGGGCATTAATTTTCTCACCAGTAGCAAAGTTACTCAAAAAAGGCCAAGACATCACCAACCTTGTTATCCCCAGTAACAACTATAACACGGATCCCTGCAGACATACAAGAGTGGATAGCATCCCGAACCTCTTCTCTTGGTGGATCGAGCATCCCAACCTAAACGTGTAGCAAAAGAAATGGTTTCACCAATAACTACACATCATCTTATAAACAACAGAAAGATAACCTCAAGGCAAAGCAAATTAGAATATGCAAAGTTAGTGTAAAAATGGGAGAGAGGAAGTAACAGGAGAATGACAAACCATACCAATCCTATAAATGTGAGGTTGGCCTCATCATCATAACAGATGTTTTGTTTACCAGCTGGCATCCGTTTTAATGCTAATGCTAAGCACCTCAGTGTATCTTTCCCTGCAAAACTGGAGTTTTAAGAATATTTAGCATACTACAGCAACTAAATCGTAAGGGTGCTGACACGGATCAATTAGAATATTTAGGTATGTCGCTGAAGTATCGTTATAAACAAAGTTTACTAGTGCACGAAACCGATCAACATAATCACTTAATAGTAACCTTAACTCAAGGGCATAGGCAGGGCAAATTATCAAAGTCCCTTGCCAACAGAAAGTATCAGAAAAAATATTATTAACCACACTGATATGAGCTGGATATTTCAATATTATCATTGAAAGCATGGAAAGTACCATGCCTGAAGATAGATTACACATGAAAAAGACTAACCTTTGAAATCTAGCTTCCAATTCATTACGAATGTCTATAGTCAATGGTACTGAAGAACCATCATCATTGCACAAGATATGTGTGCATTTTGCCATTATACTTTCAGGAGCACCTTTTGAAAACATAATCTCCTGTTGTTTTCTACTGCAAAGGACGCTCATCATTTTGCGATCTCGGGAGAACTCTAGAACAGACATCTAAAGAAACAAATCAGAAAGTAGAGAAACAATGAATTATTGAAACTATTAATCTGAAGAAGTAGAATATAAAGAAAAGCAATTAGTTATTACAAGGGAAAAAGAACAGCCACATTCAATTGGCAAGATTAAGGCACAAAGAAAAGGTGACAGTAGATCAAGTTGACATTTATGCAGATAGATTTGTGGACAGCTGAAACCTTCCAGAATATGGGAGGAACAACTGGTTGACACTGCTATAACTTTATAAGCCACTGCATACAGTATGATATGGTAGTTGGACCAGCCCTAGGCCTGGGCCACCAGCACAGCATACGATATAATACGAGGCATACACTGTTCAGGCGATTAGTGTAGCCTGTGAGCAGTACCATAGGTTAGACTGTGTTCCTTGGTTTGTTAGGGGGGAAATGAGTTATAGATTGATTCGGTTAGGACAATTGCTGAGGCATCAATCAAATTCTTCAGCAACTAAATCGTAAGGGTGCTGACACGGATCAATTAGAGATAATGTGGAAAAGAGTAAAGCAATTTGACGATAATGAATTATGGGAGCAATTTCAATAGCAACATAATCAGTGGTCACTAGTTATATAAGATGCCTATGAATTTAGCTATTCGGGTAACTGTGCTTACTTGGTAGGGTCTAGTGAGCAAAGTGCAGAGCGATTAGAAAAACTAGTGCTTAATTTATTCATCAAACCTGAAGTGGGCATCATTTGAAAACCTTGCTGTTAAAAGTTATTTACTATGTCTATTTACAAGAAGAGTCGCATTCTGACTTTTTTAATGTACTCAGTAGTTAATGACCAAAGGTTATTCCCTTCAGAAAATGCACATGAGGACCTTTAAGGGAGTTACAAATATGGCGAAGTTGTAGTGCGGAAGAATTATAGCAATTCAAACAAGATGAGAAAAAAAAATAACCTTTCTGAACTGATTTTCCCAATAGTGGTTGCAGTATGATGCACGCTCATGCTTAGTTAGCATGTTGAGGGCTGAAGGCATTGAATCATAACCAGGAAGACCAACCTAACACGGTTAATCAAATGAACATTAAATTGAAGTTAATATTTCCATTAAAGAAAAAGTGCATAGATATTTTTATCTATATGCAGTAACTGACCTTCTCCACAAGCACACGTAGAGCAACTTCAGTGGACTCTCCAATTTTTTCATAACATTTTTTATCAGGGTTGTATTGTAGAGTGGACTCGTTGCAAAGAGCTGAACACATAGCAAGATGGAGGAGACATGGGGATTGAGGGGGAAATTCCAGCTGCAACAGATTAAAATCCTTAAATTAGTGCTACTAAAGAAAAGAAAAAAAAAACTCGACCATTGGGAGAGAGGTCCCTCTTGTTTTGTCTTAATGAAGCTGGTACCAAGCCCGGGCCACCAACAGGGGTTTCATTGACCCCCTGGAGTTCAGCACTATAACCATTACGCCGTGAGAATCTTTGGTTAGCACTACTAAATCCTAACTCCAAAAGGAGACTTGTGACTATATTTGCAAAATAGCATAACTGGTGTCACAAGCGACTAGATACTTAGATAGCAGTCTTGAATGTTTCACAAGCTGTCTAAAGTATCCATGGTACACATCCAAAAGGCTCGGCCAGAATCAGTCATTTGCTATGGGTTAATACTACTTCTCATGTTGGGTAGAGTTACATTTCACAGATTGATGAAAAGTTCTGTGCAAAACTCAGCCTGTCGCACTGGCTAGAAGTAGGGTAGAAGGTTGTCAGCTGTCAGCACGAAACTATCTATCATTCATATGCTCAGTTACTATAATGCAAAGCATTCCAAGATAAAGCTGGAATTCTTTGAAAATACTAGGAAAAAATATCCAAGCAGGGGGTGTGATGAGCAATTTCAGGAGCTCGACATTGTCTTATAAAATGCAATTTCTTTCCCCGGACAGAAGAAACATAACTTCCATTTTGGATAATGCAGGTTTTCAGATTTTTTGCACTATAGGAATCCCAAAAATTAATGGAACCTAGAGAATACACATACCTGCAATCCACCAGCATCATAAATAAAACCTTCAGGAGCAAATGTTGTTCCACTAATGGAGTACTCATCAGTCATTGGTCTCTGGTGTACAGACCGCACAACACACACCTGGAATGTTAAACACAACTTTTTAAGGTATGCAATGAGTTCCAAGTATTCGGCCTAGAATGACAAACTTGTTTTAATTGAAAGGGCCTATCATATTCAGAACATCTATATGCAACAAAGATAATATAATGAAAAAGGCCACAGAAAAGAGATGCATCACCTTTGACACAGACATCATGTTTGTTGTGAGAGTACCAGTTTTGTCGCTGCAAATAACTGTGGTGCATCCTAATGTTTCTACAGAGGGAAGAGCCCTAACAATAGCATTCAAGCGAGCCATTCTCTTTGTACCAAGAGCTAAGCACCTAAAAGAAAAATGAAAAAAAAAAAGCAAACGCTCTGAGGTTTACTTCGATGAACAATAGAGCATAGCACTACACCTCAACAAATGATCCAAGGACATACAAGAAATTGTTTAACAGGAAACTTACGTTGTCACCACAGCTGGAAGACCTTCTGGAATGGCTGCAACAGCAAGTGCGACAGCTACCTGTCAACAGAAAAGCAACAGAGTACATCCTTTGAGAAACAGTATTATCGCTTAACTCCCTATCAATGTAGTTATCCTATACAAGACACATATTTCACATCTTCAAGACAAAAAGCATGTCAGAGTGAGTTTTCTTTTTAAAATAAACAAATCACTATATATGCTACCAGCCTACCATAGAACATAACAAGAAATGAAACACACATAATATTTCTGAACAAAGTCAGAAGAAAACTCAGTCCTTTGGGGAAAGGGCAGTCTCTCAAACAGCTGGCTTTCATTAAAGTGGAGCAGTTAGACAATGTAATAAACAACTAGACTTTGCAAATGTGACCCCTGAAAAAAACATCAACATGGCCAGATTCTGCATTCTGACCACACTTCAACAAAATAATTTCCAAGTGTTCAAACTAACAAATAAGACATTGTGTGACTTACTGGAGGTTGAGCTACACTGATTGAATGTTACAAAAAAAAAATGTAAGTTGAAACATGAGGGCAACAATATACCTTAAAATAATGGATGGCACCCCTAACAAAGCCACCATGAGAAGGATCTCGGAAATGTCCAATATTTACAACCCAAACAAGAATACATATCCCTGCTATCACCTGAAAAGAAAAATGGTACGAAGAAGCATCAAGAGAATTTGGACTGCATAATTTATCATTCCTGGTAGCTCTCGTTAGCAGAATATCTCATTTCTTTTCGTGACACTAGAATATTTACCTAAAACATTATTGCAATTGAGTAATGACGCTGCAGCTTCTATCGATAAGTTAAATGTTAACTTCTATGACAGAACATATAAATGCTGCTCGGTTCATAAGATGTCATTAGTCAATCGATACATTAAATATTCCCATGATTTATTTCAGTGATAAATTTATCACGCTACAGTACTCCTTAGTTTTGGAAGGAAAAAAACGGCTCACAACTTGTTGAAAGAACCATGATCAGCTACCTTTGCCAAAAAAGTACCAAACTCATCCAGCTTTTTCTTCAATGGTGTTGCTTCCTGTAATTTTAATGAGAATTTTAACTGTAAGCGCTGAGCAGAATAAACATTATATGAAGCATGGGGATGAGGCTGTCATATAAAGCACGGAGGCAAAATCACATAGCTAAATCCTGCACTGAAGGCGTAAATGATCAGAAATATATGTTTCATTACTTACATCCTCTGTTCTTAGCATAGCATCACGTATACTTCCCATTGCAGTATTAGAACCAACCCCAATAACAACTGCTCTTGCTCTGCCAGCTACAACAACAGTGCCCTGCGAAACAACAGCAGAAAACACATGTTCCAGTGAACAAGTGCAATGATTGAATGTTTTAAAAAGTATGTATTTGAAAATCATTCAGGTGTACAAACTACCAGGAACTCAAAAATCTGTTCATGCATATAAGTCTCTGGAATGGTACTGCTTCATTATAGTCTCAGAAATCAACTGTGGATCATGCAAATACCCCGAAAAAGGATCTAACTTGCTCGATTCTATTCATTATATATATGGATCATTTGAGTTTCCCAATGAAGATGCTCTTAAGACAAAAAAAAAATACAATAGAATATGCTTCAACAATTCTGAAGAGAGGAGCATGACATTTAGATATAAGAGTATAAGACATATCTTCACTAAATCAGATAAATAAACGATCTAGAATTGGAAACTTCTATGTAGCGTAATCATACTAAATACACGATTTCATGATGCACAATGGAGTTATAGTCCCATCAAATCAGTCTTCCCTCTGCTAACTAGGAACTTTCTTGCTAGAGTGCTTGACGAGTATCTTTAGTAATAAGTTTTATTCAAAAATGCATAAATAAAATAACGAATTCTACATGGAAGCATCACTATGTCAAGAGATGCATATGATTTACTTAAGTCAGGCATTGCAAGGAATAAGGGGGTGTTTGGCTGCAAGGAGCTAATTTTTAGCCCGGTTTTTGGAGGTCAATTAGGAAGACTAAATATGAGCTAATTACAAAACTAATCGCATAAGTGATGGCTAGTTAGCTGAGACGAACCTATTGATCCTAATTAGCCCATGTGATGCTACAGAAAACATTGGCTAAGTAGGGTCAATGGGTTCGTCTCACCAATTAGACATGAATTATGCAATTAGTTTCACAATTAGCTCGTGTTTAGTCTTCCTAATTGGTCTCTAAACATCGGGCTAAAAATTAGCCGGTGGGAGCCAAACACCCCCTAAGTAGTTTTACTTTCAGTTTTCAGCTCAACAACAAATACAATAGACTTAATGCACTGCCAACAGGGTACGCTTACTGAAAAAAGGATGTTTGTTTTGTCCTGGTAGACAGCATTCATTGCTGAAGTTGATTCAAGCTCTTTAGCGACTGAACAGCTTTCTCCTAGTCAAACCAGAAATCCACAACATTAGCAAGAAACTTTATTTTTGATAGATGACGCTCAGGCAGTTTATAATTTGAACAAATCAAGGATAGAGGACAGATACACTGTGCCACTAGAAAAATGAAAAATTAGCCATCGACTTTATAACGAAGTTGCTAAATTGGAAATTTTGAAGACAACTCATTCAGATTGATGAAAAATAGTCGATACTCCATAAAGTTAGTTATTTCCCTAACTCTTGAAAAAAAAAACTTCATCAGAACAATTGGTCGATACCAGCTGATATTAGAAACCAAACAGTGAAACAAGAGTATAACTGCTACCTACATAACTTCGGTATTCATATTATGATGAACAAGTGGATGGCACAAGGGAAAAAATGTACCTGTAAGAATTGCTTGGTCAACACGCAATTGGTGGCTTAACATTTCGACCATTCTCATGTCAGCCGGAACTTTGCAACCAACTTATCCACATAAGGAAAAAAAAAACAAGCATTGACCAAGTAACATCAGGAAAATGCTAAACATGGTACTAAAAGAAAATCATCAGATGAGCAATCAGCAGTACCTCCTACTTCAACTATATCTCCAGGGACAAGTTCTGTTGCTGGAAGTATCGAAAAGCAACCTATAGGATTCAAACAATGACAGATGTACTAATCAGCTTGCTTCTGGAGATCAATGTTTGTGACATTTGCAGGTGGAAACTCTTAAAAGCTTAGTTTTGATGGCTGACACTAACAGCTATGGTAAATGGTCCCTGGACTCATGCCAATCAAATTATGATTTCCAGACAAAAGTGCAAACAAAATACAATAAAATGTAAGAATCAATTGCAAAGGCTTGTTACCATTGCGCAGAACTGTTGCAATATCAGCTTGATAAGCACGGAGCTCCTGCAGATATATTATAAATGTCATCACAGATGGTGAAAAAAGTTTGCCATTGCAATAAAAAAAAATGTAGTAAAAAATGCTAAGAAAGGCAATTAACAAATTGTAGCATGCATGGAAATAATGGGCATAGAGGATTAATAATTAGGACCAAAAACTCAGTGCTCTAGCCATTACTCCCAGACTCCCAGTGCCAATATAATGAACATAGAGCATGATAGGATTTTAAATACAGTAAAATTGAGAAAACACGCCCCAAAATCTCTCTATTTCTGGTGGTATAAAGATACATGGGCGGGTAAAGATTAAGTCATAGACCAATATCAGCCACCAAAATATCTCGTAACATATTCCAAAAAGAAACAATTATACAGCAGGAAGAGCATTCTCAAGATAAACACAACATTAGGGCCTTATTTAGAAGTAAAAAACCTCGAGAGCTTTTTCAGCATTTGTTTCAGTAATCACGCCCACAGCTGCATTAGCTGCCAGTATCATAAAGATGACCTATAGTGAAAATCAAAGAAACAAGTTAATTTTTGCCGGCAGTCATTTTAGACCAATGGGATATAACAAACTTACAGATGGTTCCAAAAATGCTGATAATCCGGTTTCACCATTCATTCGAGCCAAAAGGAAGGAGATCACAGCAGCTGCTATCAATATTTTGACGAGTAAATCATCAAATTGCTTCAAAACCAGCTTCCAAAACGGAGTGCCTGGGTATGAACTTCCATATCAAAAGATGAATGCTGAAGTATATGCAGAATTGGGTATTGCTAGTTCAAAAATCAATCAGGAAAAGAAAAAATAATCGGAGATGTAAGCTGTACAAAATATGGGTGACCCTGGGGAAGTCCAAAAAAATTCTGCCTTAAATAAAATCAATCCCCAAATTATTAAACAATTCTGCAGAGTTACGGTGTATGTGCTTAAGTGGAGTACACAACTGCAGAGCAATAAGTTAGGGCTACTGTCATGCATTTCACAATGACAGCAAATGTTGTGCGGCTGGACTATAGTTAGAGAAACTCATTAAATGTTTATGTTCCTATACGTCAACAAAAAAAACAGAGTAAAACTCTCGAGTGGTTCAAATCCACAGGCCACTGTTGAGTACTATAGAAAGAAACATATGGGAACAGAAAGCCAACTTGATCTTATGGTTAACACTCCTGAGAATGAAACATACAGGCAGTAAATATTGCATGAAACAAAACTGGGAATTTCAAGTGATAGCTTACTTTCTTCTTGGGGAAGCACTGAAGGTAGTCCATCCATGAGAATAATAAAGGAAAGTCAGAGTCATCAGAAAAAAAAAAACCGTAAGAATCAAAACTGTGCATAATACAATTCAAAAGTAAATTAACATATACATGCCAACTTCCAAAATACATTCCAATTGAAACTTCAAACTGAAGATAACGGGGGGATCCCACTAATTTAAAAGCATATATAGTTCAGTTAAATCATTATAACAAACATGGTCCATGGCATAAAATTCTGATCATTCCATGGTGTTGTCCTAATGCCCTTTAACAGCGGCATCATTATTTAATTCAGATACCATAACTTCTATTGCTTGTGTGATGTGACATTACTTCCCAAGTTTTTATGTCAAACTTATCCAACCATTCGGTAAGGTGAAAAATTGTAGACTGGTTTTTATCACATACACACTTCAATGACCAAGATCCTCAGATCTAGAAATTAAATCATGCTGCCATTAGTCACTAGTGCAACTTAGTGATGATCCACAGATTGTACAAAACTCAACATAGTTTACAACTGGTTGCAGTGTTCTTAACGTGGTAAGGCATCCTGTGGCGTTCTGGGTTCGCCTTATCACCTAGGTGAAACTAGGCCCTTGTGGCACCCTGGGAACGCCCTGTGCCTAGACAATGCCTTTAAAACACTGACTGGTTGCTTTGCATGAATGACCAAACTCTAATATGGATGAACCGGGGAAGTATGCATTCAATAAAAACAATTTAGAACATTTTTTGACTGAAAAACACTCGTGCAGTATAACCTAAAACTACTGTTTCAGTTGAGTTTTAAACTCCACTGCATAACATTTCACTATTTAACGTCACCTAAAATGTAATAGGATAGCATACGCAGACTGCCACACTAATAATGTTTATTTACCTTTTTATGTGTGATGCTGTAAGTCAATCCGTACCAGAGAAAAAAAAAATGAGTAATCTACACGCATAGCAAAGCAAAAACTCACCGTTTTTGCCGTAGAGCCTCGCATGCTGCTCCACCTGGGCACAGAAACCAAAACCAAATCAGCCCAACCCAACCCCCCACCACATTACCCGTGCCCAAACTGAAATTCACACGGCGGAACGCTTCAGATCAGCACCTGCGAGTCGGAGAGGCCCTTGGTCCGATCCACGCCGAACGCCGCCAGAACCTGCGAGAAGGTGAAGGCGGCCAGATCCGTGAGAGGCGGCGGCGGGGCGGAGGGATTAGAAGAGCATGAGAGAGGGGTTAGAGCTGGGATGCGCCCATTACCTCGGCGACGGACTTGGCGTAGGCGTCCTCCATGGGCGCCCGGTGCCCGCCGCGGCCTCCGGGGAACGGGAAGCTCTGCTACAGAGAGAGGGAACGGGGCGAACCGGGGGGAGATGGTGGCGCCTGCGCGGCTGGAAGCGATCGAGCCTGCGACGTCTGGGTGCGGTTGCGGCGTTTGGCAACGGTCACGCCGTGCCGGAGCCCGGAGACGGCCGGACGGCTTGTGGGGTTTTTGCTGACCGGTGAGTGGTGACCGCGTTACGTGGCGTCCGTCGCGGCTGGCCCTGGCCGTCTGGACTGCGGCCGGCAGGCCGAGCTACTCGCTAACCTTTGGTGCGGCGCCCGGCTCGACCACGGGAGCAGCACGCACGTGACTCGCGAGGAAGTGAAGTGAGACGCAAGCGATCCATCCGCAATGGGCTGGCCTTGCTTCCACATGAAAAAGTCTAACTTATACAACAGCACGGGTAGAAATATTTCAGAGATAGGTATTTTTACAAGTCCGTCACGATCAAAGTACGTAGACTTTCTGTTTACAAAGATATATTCAGTTAGGTTATTCGATTGTTTGTTTTATTAACTTCAAGATCCTTTGTTCTTTATCAAAACATGGTGATTATAGCAAGTAATATCAAATAGTGAATCTTGTTATAAATTTACATATTGCAATGTTTATATTATATTTTTGCAAAAAGTTGGATTTAAAAAATATTGTTCGAATACCTGTATTTTCAATGTATACTTGTATCTTTTAGTATCTTGTTACACTCGAACTTTTGTGTTGCCATAGCTCCTATGTTACCTAAATTCATTAGAGTTTCTTTGTCCAACTTTCGTATATCTTGATGCCTTCCATGAAATTAAATAATCTATATTTTTTACCATAGAGATCTACTATAGGTGCTTATCTGTCAAATTTCCTAACTAGGTCTTTTATCAATAAACATATGTCCACACAAGTCACAATGCACACCACACAAGCAACAACCTTAAGACGGAGATAATACTCAAAGTCCTGCCACTTTATTTTATATAAAGCCACATGTATGAAGCCATGGAGCTTGATCCGACCATCTTCTTTTGTCACTGATGCTATGTAAATGCATACGGGATGAGTTAACATGCAAAGGAGATTTCATCACGCGTCTTATTCATTAGAACATGTGGTTTTGTAAAACTAGTCTATAGTGGAATGAAGGGTTTCATCACACGTCTTATTAATGATAGTGTGATTGTTTTGGTGTATGAGTTAAGTCTCGTAGGCTGGTAGCTTTATGAGACACTATGATGAGCTTGATCGTGCTAAGGAGGTGATGGTGATGTATGAAAATAGTGATTGATTTTGTGTTTTCTCATGCAACTATTAACCATGAGGGATTTTTTTATCATGCAAGGATGTGTTTACGTATATGAAAAAGGCAAGATACAATATTAGGGAAAATGTTTAAGCACCTTCACATCTGTCCATGTATATCAGATAACATAAATTTACCATAATCTAATAACACAAATTTCCAACGAAAGTACTTTTGTGTATATAGATCACACATGTTCATACATATTAATCTAAGTTGTGTGAGAAGACACATGAATCGGAGGCCTTCTCTGGAACCTGGTTTTTATATAATCTTGCATTTATTCTTCTAATTTAGTCCACCCAGCTAATTAACCAAACATGCAAAATCCAGATAGACTATGATCGTTGTAGCTTAGGTTGAGCTTATGCACCTAACTTATCTCTCCCTGGCTGATAGTTCAATGTGGTTAAATGCATCATTCAACTACTAATTTGAAATTGGCTAACTAATTTGGGTAATCCTTATTACCATCAAAATTTTATTTTATTTCTTGCTCAAAGTAAAAAAAAAAGACATATATGTTACGCTGGTTTCTAGCTATAGAAAATATACAGTTCAAAACAAAAAATATTAAAATACCTTCTTTATATTCTTGATCAAAATTTAAGATAGATTGGGTATATGTGACTATAATAATGTAAAATTAAAAATTAAATGAATGATTTGAGATGTGTGGCAGTTACTCTAGTAATTTTGTATTTAAACCTTTAATTAGAAAGTTCAGTTTAAATTATTTTGAAAAAATCAGACTCGAGATCCAAAAGCATTGGATTTTTTTACAAGTACATAGAATATGCTCTACGGTTGACTACCTGACTTGCCGTCTGTAAAAAAAATCCACAGATAGGATGGTCGAAAACCAGTGCAGCCAGCGGAACAGGGCCGACGATTCAGGGCAAACATGAAATCTACAGAAACAACACGGCGACACCTTTTTCTTTTCTTTTTTGAGCACAACACGGCGACACCTCCTGGTCTCAACGGCTCTACGCTCCTCACGGCCTTCGTAAACCAGGTCCATCCGAGCATCTCCTCTCTGTTTTTTTTTTTTTTGACAAGTCTTCTCTCTGATGTTGGGTGAGCAGATCCGTGACGCTACACGTCCCCCGAGGCGACCCCCACTCCACGACGCACCGCGGCACCGCCACTAGCAGCGCCGTCCGCTTCGCAGTGCGCACCATCCCAACCACCGCCGGCCCGCCAGGTCCGCGCGCCCAGATCTGGTACGTGCCGCCCTTCGATTTGGCGCGCTCGATCCGGCCTCTTGCTGGAGATATGCCAGGCTCGAGCTCAAATCTGGGAGGCCTCACCTCGTCGAGATCCTAGTCGCGAATCGCAGACGCCGCGATGCAGGCGCGGGTGGCGTCCATGGAGGACGTGAAGGAGGCGCGGCAAGCGGCCGCGGCGGCGGGGCAGGGGAGGGTGCTGCCCACGGGGATGCTCAAGGTGTTCCTCGGGTTTCTGCTGCTGGGCGTGGGCCTGTCCGCGGTCGGCATGTACATGGCGCGGCATGCGGTGGCGGCCGCCACGCCCGCCCTGTTCCGGCCGTGCCTGGGTGCCTCCGCCGCGGAGGAGGAGCCCGAGGGGCTGGAGCGGTGGACGCGGCCCCCAGCGCGCGTGGAGCACGCGATGACGGACGAGGAGCTGCTCTGGCGCGCGTCGTTCGCGCCGCGGGTGCGCGGTTACCCGTTCCGCCGCGTCCCCAAGGTGGCCTTCATGTTTCTCACGCGAGGCCCGTTGCCGCTGGCGCCGCTCTGGGAGCGCTTCTTCCGTGGGCACGAGGGGCGTTACTCTATCTACGTGCACGCCTTGCCATCCTACCACGCCAATTTCACCTCGGAGTCCGTCTTCTACCGTCGCCAAATCCCCAGTAAGGTTAGCTCACCTCCCTCTTGCTTTACATAAATTGGCCAGACAGTAGTAGTTAGCTTAGCTTACTTATGCTGATCTAGATGGATTGACAGCAAAAAGAAATGCCTTTTAGTGCCAAGTTTGTACATGGCGCTGTACTGTAAACTCAACGATCTTGCACGTGATCTGGCAAGTTGGTCGCTGAGAAACTACGTTCCTGTGCTTTACTGTATTCACAAGTACTCCATTCATGATGAGAGTCTTACTATTATACTATATGAGAGATCCTACTGCAAGTAAGGAAGCTGTAAATGATGCACTTAAGAGTACTCTGGACTATAGAGAGGACCACCCTTATGTGTTTACCATGCCCCCGACACTGCAAATTTCGTGTGCTTGGTTGGATGAGTGAAGTTAAGCTCAAAAAAGGTGATCAAACTGAAGCAGATGTTAGGGTATTATTACCAGGCCCCACCCTTGCCTTTGTCGAATCTGTTTCTGATTTTCTTCGAGGTTTAATTTTGTGCTGCGTATAATTGTCATTGCTAATACCCTCCTTTGATATGGTGCCCAACAATGCAAATCATATTGCCGGACCTACTTCAAAGACAACCTTTTTAGATGTTGACTGAATCAACACCTTAATACTAATGAAGTTCATAGCAGTATAGCACTTTTCTGTCATCATTGCATGTTTACTTTTGAAGTTGAAACTAATCAAAGATAAGATGGGCGCTAACTCATTATAGAACACTGGCTACTACCATCAGCCATCAGCAGCAAGGCAATGTGGTTTGGGGTTTTGGGAAGACCGGCTATGATTGTGACATTAGCTGGTCATGGAGGTCATGTTCTTGAGTTTTTCCTGATTGAATGAGCACATTTTTAAAAAAATTAAGGATAAATCCAGCCTCAACCAGTCACAAATGAATGTCTACAGCCACAGATTAAGTGAGCACATACCTTGATTAACTGTGAAAACCACTACCTAATTTTTCTTGCGTGCCTCACTGTTATTTACGGATTCCGATTCTAGCGCTGTGATGGTAGATAATGTAAACCATACAAGCCAATTTGTACATCATAGTTGTGCGTAAAATCATTGGACCAATTGGAAAGTTAATTTCTTATGCTTCCCTGGTATTGAGGTTGACCCTGATGTATTTGTGTTCTGATCCAGGTTGCAGAGTGGGGTATGATGACTATGTGTGATGCTGAGAGACGTCTACTAGCCAACGCTTTGCTGGATATATCCAATGAGTGGTTTGTGCTTGTGTCCGAGTCCTGCATTCCTATATTTGATTTCAACACAACATACAAATACTTCCAGAATTCAAACCAAAGCTTTCTCATGGCATTCGATGACCCTGGACCATATGGACGGGGCAGATACAACTGGAACATGACGCCTGAGGTTGAACTTGACCAATGGCGCAAAGGTTCTCAGTGGTTTGAAGTAGACAGAGAACTTGCTGTTGAAATAGTCAAAGACACAGTCTACTACCCAAAATTCAAGGAGTTCTGCAGGCCCCATTGTTACGTCGATGAGCACTATTTCTCTACAATGCTGACAATTGAAGCTCCGCACAGCTTGGCAAACAGAAGTGTTACTTGGGTGGATTGGTCAAGAGGTGGTGCACATCCAGCCACGTTTGGCAGGGGTGACATCACAGAAGAATTCCTGAGGAGGGTCCGGGAGGGGCGGACATGTCTATATAATAGCCAGAACACATCGATGTGCTTTTTGTTTGCACGGAAGTTTGCTCCAAGCACATTGGAGCCATTGTTAGAGCTAGCACCCACTGTGCTCGGTTTTGGTTGATGACTTGGTGTGTGCTTGAAGAGGTTTAGCCTGTAATTTTGGTATTAGATCACTGTAGGATTATATCGTAGAGAGATGGGCTTAGATTGATGGATGTATAAGCACGCATGGTTCCCATTCCAATGATTATTACACACAAGCTTGTATTGCTTTGTACAGTAAAATGACAATGGATAAGGAGGGCGTTTTTTTCTCTAAGATTTGTTATTACTGCCCTGTATCTTTGCAAGGTTTATTTGAATATAATATACCGTGTTTTTTTTTAATACTGAGTTGAAGACCAAACTTGGACATACCGCAGCATCCAAGTTTGAGTCTGAAGAGAAAAATTATGATATGTGAATCGAACGGGCAATGCTAAGGTACTCCAATTACCACCCAATTACCACCTAGGAGGTAAGATTTCAAATAGATCTCAGCCCTTGAATATTATATGAGAAAACAATTAAAAAGACAAAAAAAGGAAACAACAGACTATCCGCCACTTGCCTCTAGGAAGAACTCATCTGCATGTGCGCATGCAATCTATTTCCATGTACCACAGATTTGGGATCAACGAGGTTAGTATTTTTTTTTTTGAAAATGGGTTCAGTATTTGAATATCATGTCACATTAGAAAAATAATGTTATGGCTCACAAATTTCATGTTAGAAAAAATATTACAACTCACCTATGTCATGCCACCAGAAATAAAAATTACACCACACCTATGACACGTTAAGAAATAAAATATTATAACTAGTCCATAACACGTTGTGAAAAGAATTATTACCACCCACCCATGTCACATTAAGAGAAAAATAATGGGTCAAGTGCTACCATGGTACCATATCACATTTAACAAACCATGTCACATTTTTTTATGTCACTTGACACGTGAAGAGCAATACATTTTTTTTTGTTCAACAGATCTGTGCAAATCCATGAGAGCAAAACAAAAGGAAAGTTGCATCTAACTCAATCATGTTAGATCTAATAAGAAGATATTTTCCATATTTTTTGGATTTAAAAATATAAATAACATATTACTTCATAGGAGGTAATATCTCCTTAGACTTTCCTTCTATAGTCATTTGGGAGTACCTTAGCAAACCCCGAATCGAACAATGGAGTGAAAATGGCGCAAAATCGAAGTGATACTGGAGAGTCTCACTGTTTGCTGCCATCGAGAAAAAGCCGTGGCATCTTTGTTGCTGATGCTCTATGACTATAGGAGACTCTGAGGACTACATATCCAGTTAGCTAGTTATATCAACACTGCTCGATGGCTGTTGTGTCCAAGCAGAAGGTCGATCACTTTCGCTTCTTCTTCGCCCTTTCATCAGTCAGGAGCAAAGCATTTCTATGAGTGGCCACCTTTGACCGTGGATTGTAAGTAGCAGGAAGTGTCTTCTTATTTGAAAGTTTTTCCTTGTTTTTTTAATGGGAGGTGACATCTCACCGCGCTGATACCCACTGCAGCCATTCCCGAGTCCTGACGGTATTGTATCAAGAGAGCCTTAAGGTTGTGTTGCAAGATATGTACACACTTCATAGGTGTGATCCTGATTATGTGCTTTTGAACTGAAAGAAGATCACATCAGGATCCTCTGGTATTTTTCTTTCAATTATTTTCCCTCGTTATCCACTATTGCATGTTGAATAAGAAAAATGGTTAAATCACCCCACAAGTCCCGAGCAACGTAAGTAATCCGAGTAAGAGTCGAGTATAATTTTTTTATATAGCAACGTAAGCAACAAGGCGTATTACCCCCTCCGTCCCTAAATAAGTGTCATTTTGGGTGTTGGTGCCATAAGTTTGACTGGATTGGTAGAAAATACGTGAAACATTTAAATCTCCAAATGTTTTTTTATAAAAACCTAGATCTAAATATCTATCTAATGTATTTATACTGTACCATAAATTTTAATCTATTTTTTATGTATAATTGGCCGAATTTGTTTCTAGGAAAGTGAGAAAGATTGTTTTTTTAGAACAGAGGAGATACTCCATAATAAGGCAAGTTGCAAACGTTAGCTAAGCTAGCAAGTTTCTCAAGTAGACAGGTTAGATGAGCAAATTTCTCAAATAGCCTACCTAGTTTGGGTGCCGGATTGACTTAGTGTGGTACCTATATTTATGATTAGTTAATTGATGGACGAATAGTTACATGAAGGGCGGTACGGAAAAGTTGGTGCCAAAATAGATGTTACTCATTATAAAAAAGAAAAAATAGCATTTCCTGTTTTTCCGATGGTTTGAAATGTTAATATATTTTTAAAAGAAATGTTAATATATTGTTACAGTAAGTTAGCTAACATTATATCATATGTTATATACTGCAACCCTATATGATGTATCGTGTGATTATATAATGCGCCAGTCTTAAACTGTGATTTCATCAAGAATTTATGGTGGCAATTTTACTGATCTGACAAAGTCATTACAGAGAGAAAGAAGAGAGAATTTCACTATTGTAGCCTGGTAGCATTACATGAAAAATATTTAAATCACCATACTACGTGAAATTTACTACTCCCTCGGTCCCAGAACAATCGGAGTTTGAAATCCGAAAACACGGATTTTAAACTCCCCTTATTTTGGGACGTAGGGAGTACGCTAGTGACACATCAGTTCACGCTCCGTTAAGATTCAAGAAATTTCTTGCAAAATACACTATTCATCTAACTTTTTTCTATTCATCACATCCCTAATAACATTATTCATCTATAGTGTTTTTATATCTATAATATATCTAATAACATTATTCATCTACAATATATTTTCGGAGAACGTAACCCCCAATCTAAACACACCCTCAGGCTAACGGTTCCAGGCCCGTTGACGAGAGCATGCCGCCAAACCCCGAGGCGCCACCCGCTCGGCTCAAATCCCAACCACCACCCCCTTCGAAGCGCGCGCCATCCCAACCGCGCTGCCGCGACCCCCCAAGAAGGCCAGAACTCAAACCCTCACCACCCACGACCACGATGCGGTGCCCGTGATCCGCGTCGCGCGGAGACATGCGACGCTCGCGCTCAAATACGGGGGATTGATTCCATTCCACATTTCCACGGCGCTGAAAGAAATCCCAGCCGGGCATTACCGCGGCCGGAATCCATGGTGGATGACGTGAAGCAGGCCATCCTGCCCGCGGCGGCGCCGGCGCCGGAGCAGCGCAGGGCGTCCCCGGCAGGGATGCTCAGGCTGTCCCTGGGGTTCCTAATTCTCGGCGTCGGGGTGGGGCTTCCCGCGTTCGGCCTGTTCCTCGCGCGGCACTCCGAGGCGGTGGCGGCGGCCGCGCCGTCCCTGTTCCGGCCGTGCGTGGTGGCGCCGCCGGAGGAGGAGGCGGCGGCGCTGGAGCTGGAGCGGTGGATCCGACCCCCCTCCCGCGCGCGGCACGCCATGACGGACGTCGAGCTGCTCTGGCTCGCGTCGTTCGCGCCGCGGGCGCGCGGCCAGCAGGGCGGGTCGTCGTACCCGTTCCGGCGCGTGCCCAAGGTGGCCTTCATGTTCCTCGCCCACGGCCCGCTGCCGCTGGCGCCGCTCTGGGAGCGCTTCTTCCGGGGGAACGAAGGGCGCTACTCCATCTACGTCCACACGATGCCTTTGTACCGCGCCAACTTCACCTCCGACTCCGTCTTCTACCGTCGCCAAATCCCCAGTAAGGTTAGCTCCTCGCCTGTAACTAAAAAAAACTGTTCATTTTTCTGCAATCTAGTGCCAGTGTTGTGCGTTGAGATGTGTACTGATGTACAGTTAAACGACTTCGCGCCTGATCTGGCAAGTTGGTCACCAAACACCTGTTTTCAATCTGTCACTTTTAAAGATGGGTTCAAGGAGTGTTTCTAATTAGGAAAGTATTCATATACTGAATACTATGTCTGATGTTGTTTACCACTACAGTAGGAAATAAGCCTTGGGTAATGCACCAGTCAAAACTATGGAGAAGGTTCTGATCTCAACCTCATATAGGTGACTGCTGTTTATATTTACGAGAAAATGGGCCAATCCTGTGGTGCAGGGGTTTCAAAATAAGAAGTGGAATAACATAGCTAGATCAATAATTTTGTTAAAAAAAATTGTCTGCAGAGGCTTCCGCTGATTGTTGTTTTACTACTCTGAATACATATTTGATTTATCTACGAACTGTACTATTCTGATGTTACAATATGTAAATTATATGAACATTAAACAAGCATATCTATCCCGCATTGCTGTGCGTACTACAATTTGATCAACTGCAGCATTAATATCTTGTTTGAAATGCTCGCTGATTACAGGCTGTGCAGTGGGGTCAGATGACTATGTGTGATGCCGAGAGACGTCTGCTTGCCAACGCTTTGCTGGATATATCCAACGAATGGTTTGTGCTAGTGTCCGAGTCATGCATTCCTCTATTTGATTTCAACACAACTTACCAGTACCTCCAGAATTCGAGCCAAAGCTTCGTCATGTCAATCGATGATCCTGGACCGGATGGACGAGGGCGGTACAACTTAAACATGGCCCCTGAAGTCGAGTTTGAACAATGGCGCAAGGGCTGGCAGTGGTTTGAGGTCAACAGAGAGCTTGCAGTTTCAATTGTCAGGGATACGATCTATTACCCAAAATTCAAGCAGTTTTGCGTGCCTGGCTGTTATGCTGATGAACACTATATCCAAACAATGCTCACGATTGAAGCCACTCATAGCCTGGCCAACAGGACTGTCACCTGGGTGGATTGGTCAAGAGGTGGTCCACACGCAGCACATCCAGCCACGTTTGGTAGAGGCGATATCACGGACGAGTTCTTGAGGGGAATTCGAGAGGGAGGGACTTGTATGTACAATGACCAGCACTCGACGATGTGCTTCTTGTTTGCTCGGAAGTTTGCTCCAAGTGCATTGGAGCCATTGTTAGAATTAGCACCTACTGTGCTCGGTTTTGGTTAATATCAGAGTATACGTTGTAATCAGTTTTTTTTTGGGATTATCTCACTGTGGGTTATTTACTTAATTGTGTGGACAACTGGACATATGTGGACTAATTGGTGAAATCATGAACAGCGGCCACCTCCACTTGATCATTTTACACGGACGAACTCGTATTGTTTTAGTCTGTACGGCGAACCGTTAATAATGGATCACAAGAGAACTTTCATCCTGCATTTTCTTGGCTCATTGAAAGGGTATACTGTTTTTTTTATTAAAAAAATCATGTTTGCCAGCTGGAGGAAGAGAAATTGCATAGGGATGCATAGCCATTTCGTGACTTTTTTTTTTTGCACCTCTTGGCTTAGCAAATGGCTAGGGCATGCGATGGGTTACTGTTGCGGCATAACTAGACTAATCACAAGTTACAACTATAGTCAAGATTAGAAATGTAGGTTTCATTTTGTTAGGCTGAGATGGAAAAAGGGATTTCATAATTAGTAGTAACCCTCGTAAATATTGTGCCAAGATAATGTGATAGAAAATAAGGTTTGGTTCGTAAACCAGTGAGTGGTTGGTCTCAACTCGTCAGAAGTTGTTTAGTTTGAGTAAGTTGAGGAAAATTCACTATAACAAAGCTTTACTATAGCAAAAGCATGTGATTTTTAATAGATTGGAACGAAAATCCTAAAAAAATATAAATTCTAGGGGCCCAACTGAGTTTAGATTCGTCAACATTTTCATACATATCACAGAGCACGTTTACCAGCGCGACCTAACGTGTATTTCTGGGCGCTACAGTGCTTTTTTTTTTTCGCCCTATCTAAACGGCTGTGGTTGACTGCTGTCTACTTCACCAGACCTGGATTCTCAAGCAGAACCTTAGCCCCCTCAATGGAGCCGGTCCACACACACCGTTCTCTCACAGGCGAACCTACCCCTTCATGGCTTCCATAGACTGGGTCCATCCGACCGAACCACCTACCTTGATGGAAGCGAAAACTAACGGGACCCACGAGACGGTGCGCGTCTGTTTCCCTTTCTGAGGCCTCGATCCGGCGTCGGCGCACTGGCCACAGCGGAGATAGGCACCCTCACGCTCAAATCCGGGGGATCCCACTCCAGCCGCGCTGCAGGCGCTAATGGCGTCCATGGAGGACGGCATGAAGGAGGCGAGGCAGTGGACAAACAGGCTGTTCCCGTGGGGGATGCTCAAGGTGTTCCTGCTGCTCGGCGTGGCGCTGTCCGTGGCCGGCATGCTCATGGTGCGGCACGGGCACGCGGCGGTCGCTGTCGCCGTCGCGCCCGCGCTGCTCCGGCCGTGGCTGGGGGCCTCCCACCCTGACGCGGCGGCGGAGGGGCTGGAGCACTCGATGACGGACGAGGAGCTGCTCTGGCGCGCGTCGTTCGCCCCCGGGGTGCGGCGGTACCCGTTCCGGCGCGTGCCCAAGGTGGCCTTCATGTTCCTCACGCGCGGCCCGCTGCCGCTGGCGCCGCTCTGGGAGCGCTTCTTCCGGGGCCACGAGGGGCTCTACTCCATCTACGTCCACACGCTGCCGTCGTACCGGACCAACTTCACATCCGGATCCGTCTTCTATCGACGCCAAATCCCTAGTAAGGTCAGCTCGCCTCCTCCTAGCTTTGCAGTCCCTAGTAGATGGTTTCACAGCAAAATCAAACCCAGATCCGATTTAGTGCCAGGATAGTACATTGAGCTGTGCAATACTGCTAAATGGTTTTTCATACACGTTTCAGTTCATTTAGTGGATCCCAAAGCTATAATTCCAGAAGTATCACGGTATTAGGGGAGATGTACTGAACTACTTAGTGTGGTTTCTCTAAAAGCTGAGTAATCTTGTTTGCAAAGAAAACACATCGTTGCACTCAATGGTGGTACTTAGTAGATGAAAACTGTGAGAGTGCATCCAGATTCCCATGGAGAGTTGTAATTTCATAATTTTTTTGCTTACCATGCCCGAATATTGATAATGCTGAGTGGTTCTGCTGAAAAACGAGACACCCGTTTCACGAGAACATTGGCAGCATTTCTTCTTCAGTTGCTCAGGTGTCAGACATAGTCATTTTACCATTTCTTTCTTAGCATACAGCTACAATTTTTAAATGCCCAAAGAGTATTTTGCCATTTTTTTTCTTAGCATACAGTTACAATTTTCAAATGCCAAATAATATGTGCAACAGGTTTTGAAGTTGAAACTGAGAAAAGTAAGATGGCAGCCAATCTATGCTGAAACACCGGCTGCAATGATTAGTAGCATTAAAAAGGTTGCACCGCATACAGATTAAAGATCTGAGGGAAGTACCTTGATTGCCTCCGCATACGGATTATTATCACATCTGTATTCTTGTAGATTATGTAAACCATGTGGGCCAACCTACTTCATAATTCATATACCCTTTTTTAGATAATGACCTACTTCATATACCTTATCATGCGTATTACTTATTTAATATACTGGAGGAGTGAATTTCTGTGGCTTCCCTGTGTGTATTCAGAATTTCAAATACACTGAAACCTGCTTGATTTGTGTTCTGATCACAGGTTGCAGAATGGGGTAAGATGACCATGTGCGATGCTGAGAGGCGTCTACTTGCCAATGCCTTGCTGGATATATCCAATGAATGGTTTGTGCTTGTGTCCGAGTCATGCATTCCTGTGTATGATTTCAACACGACATACCAATACTTCCAGAACTCGAGCCAAAGCTTTCTCATGGCGATTGATGATCCTGGACCATATGGACGGGGACGATACAACTTGAATATGACCCCTGAGGTTGAACTTGACCAATGGCGCAAAGGCTCTCAGTGGTTTGAAGTAGACAGAGGTCTTGCTTTTGAAATTGTCAAGGACACGGTTTACCACCCAAAATTCAAGGAGTTCTGCAGGCCTAGTTGCTATGCTGATGAGCACTATATCCAAACAATGCTCTCAATTGAAGCACCACAGGCCTTGGCTAACAGGAGCGTTACTTGGGTAGATTGGTCCCGAATTGCTGCACATCCAGCAAGGTTTGGTAGGCGTGATATCACAGAGGAATTCTTGAGGGAAATTCGAGGGGGACAGACTTGCCTGTACAATGATCAGAATACAACATTGTGCTTCTTGTTTGCTCGGAAGTTTGCTCCAAGTGCATTGGAGCCATTGTTAGAGTTGGCACCGACTATCCTCGGTTTTTGATGATGTATGTTTTAGAGACTTGCTAGATGTAATGCGACAATCTTGTAGTACCTAGAGAAGGGTTAGGTTTAGCAAAGGGGTTAGCCAGTTAGTGGGGTTTGTTCTGGAGTACGGAATTTTATAGATCCTTAATATTCTTAAAATAGGTGGCCATGTTTTATCCAGTGCAGCCTGTAATTTTTATATTGGATCAATGTTGGATTAAATATATGAACTTATCTTATGGATGGAAATATGCTCGGCACCCATCTTCACTTGATCGCTTATATAAACTTTTCTCGTGTATGACTGTCTCTGTGGACATATGCTTTGTACAGTAAACTGAAAATGGATCTCAAGAGAGCTTGTCTACTGGATTAGTACCCTCTATTCTTTTTTATGTGAAACTCTGAGGAATTATGTATTGGATTAATACCTTTATTCTTTTTCATTCATGTGAAATTTTAATTAAAAATACTGAGGAAAATCAGAAGTTTACATGGACACATGCAAAGTGAGAGCAAAAAGTATAATATGAAAATGTAATTGGAACGAGGTATGATGTTCCAGTGAACCTCAGTCTCAACCTTGCCTAAAATCCGAGATGTATTGGAGGATGTCCCTGTCTTATTCCATCCAGAAAACCTGTGGCCTTCGTCCCTCAGGACTGCAGATATAAAGTACAGCAGCTTGCTAACATCTAGCAACACTGTCCAATGGCTCGGTCCCAAGGGAAACTGATGGGTCCAATCACAAGCCCGGCGGTTGCAGCTTCATCCTTTCATCGATCAGCGGCGAAGCATCTCCAGCAAGCCGTCACCTTAGCTCAGAGGAATGGAATTAGCAGGAGGTGCCTTCTGACGCTGCTGACATCCACTGCAGCCATGCCAGACGGCAGTGAATCGAGGAAGGCTCTACTGCAAGGTGAGCACCAGATTGACCAGAGTTTTCTTGGCTCGAGCTAGTAATCTGCTACCCACCTTGGATGTATCAATAATTTGGCTTGTGCGTTCATATACGCAGAGTATCTAAAGAAGTCAAAGGATAACAAAGAAAAGAATGACAAGGAGGTATACTTCTTTCTTTTGATTCCCCTTTCACCCCTTAGTATCATCCCATAATAATTTCCAATTGACTGGGAAAATGACTGAATCATGCCATGTGTCCCGAGTAAACAAGGTAACTTTTGAGCAAGACTGATTACTGATTTAAGCAAGCGAAACCAGAAGTATCAGAATAAACATTGCTAGTCTGAGTGTTGAAGTAAAATACTCCAAATAATGAGCTTGGGGAAAAGTTAGAGGCTTGCAATGTCATTTTAGGCTTATTGTATACTGTGAATACTAAATAGTTAATTGGTTCTTAAGTAAATACCTCATGACTCGAAAAGGAAGGGAACCTCTGTGCTAGTTGCAGGCCGAAGCTAAAGTTTTGCAGAACGTCTATTAACTCGCTAACTCTAGGAAACTTTCTCTTTCGAGCACGAAGTTTCAGGTTACTGTGAAGCTCCGCAATCTAACAATTCCCAAACAATTCGAGATAGTTTGTCAAATTCAGAAGTTAGTAGGGTTTTCCCCCATATAAACGTGAACTGCCACAAAAGAAATCAACAGACAATGCGATTCGTACGTATATAACACTGCTGGTGATCGGTCCGAAGGACAGCTGCAGTTTCCTTCTAGAAAGCCACTGCCACTGAGCTCTGCTGTTTCTCATGTTTCCAGAGGCTGGATGACTACTACAAGAGGAACTATAAGGACTACTTCGGGCTCATCGAAGGCCAGGTCAGAGAGAAGAATGAGGAGGAGCGCACGGAGTCGGAGAAACGGATTCTCGAGTGGCTTGACAAGAACAAGTAGTCGACAGTCCGGATAGCGTGGTGTCCTGGTGCTGAATTTCGGAGAGCCGTCGTCCAGTTCTTGCTTTTCTTCTGTCGAAGTACCAAGGGGGCCAAGCCAAGTTGCCCACCTGAACATTCATTCAATCGAGGGCCAAGTCCGTGCTAGAAGTATATTGCCACATTATCTTCTATAAAAACATTGTTTCGCTATCCACTAATAGGAAGCAGAACCGAAGTTGCAAAATATCCCATGCTGCCATGCAACTAGTATGGCTTGCCATCTGCTGAGCACAAGAATAGTTACAACAATAAGAAAATAGCATAACAAGTTGTCTGGGTGGTGTAGTTGGTTATCACGTTAGTCTCACACACTAAAGGTCCCAGTTCGAACCTGGGCTCAGAGATTCGTTAAAATTTTTTGGACATTATCTTTTTTTAGGGGTTGCTATTCTGTATTGCTGGCTGTGTGCCTTCCTTGCACACGTTGCATGCTTCTTTAATTTTTCTCGGACAAGTGCTTGCTTGCTTCTTCAAATCTGCCGCTCCGAGTACAATTCTTTACCGGGGAAAAGACGTATCCTTTCCCTTGCAGCTTAAACAAAGGGCCTTGCGATTTCAACCACGGCCGCAACCGTTACACAACGAACCAACGACTAGAAGCAGCGTACGGTAGCGGATCGCTTGACCAAATCCCAAACATAATAACCCTCAACACCACCAGACTGTTCAACGCCGTCCCAGCCTGAAGACCCAGCAGCCTCCAACCAGGCGTCAGCGTTACCCATCAGACCACGGTATCCACCGGCCGGCCCTGGCCGGCCGGCCGAGCTGCGACGCCTAACACTTTGACTTCCGCGGCCGTGCTAGGTGCTACCGGCCTGTTCGCTCGGAAGTGGCTGGGCTGGAGGCTGGCTGGGGCTGGTTGGTCCACCTTGCAGTGTCTAGTTGGCCCAACCTTGACCTACGTGGCAGTGGCTTGGGTGGTCTGGCTGGCTGGTTACCAGCCCAGCCACTTTAGCTCAGCCGAATAGGGCCTACCTTAACGGCGCAGCAGCAGCTCGTGTCTGTCCCGCTACGCGAATTGAGGCTGTGTTCACTTTGTAAAAGTACTTTTTACTTTATATTCATCCCTCTCAAAGAACACATATTTCAGAAAAAAAATATTTTTTTCCCACACTTACTACCTGAACACAGCCCGAATCCCCGCAGCCGCAGCCAATAGTTGGATAAGGCAGCCTAGTGGGCCACGTGAGCGCAGCACCGAATCACCAGATCCCCCTGCCGTTTTTTAACCGCTCGCCACGCGCGGCTCACTCGCGGGCCGTAGAAAATGCCGCACGATCCAGCAGCTGCTGCTTGGTTGGAGATGGAGGCTCGCTCGGGAGCCCGCACCGCGTCCGCGCTGCCTCCAGCTCGCCTAGTGCGCGGCGGTGCCGCTTGGTGGTGGCGACCGCGACGGCAGCGGCCGGGGCCGGCGACATTTGGCAGCGGCGGGTTTGACCAGCGGTGGGGAGGGAGCGCTGGGGGAGTGGTTGCGCTTGCGTTAGATTAGGCGTGGGCGTGGTTAGGTTAGGTGGCCCGCAACGGCGCCGTGTCTCGTTCGGACGGTTCCGTTCGGTGATGGATGCAACCGAACCCAATCATCCGCCCGTCGTCATCCGGGGGCTCGCGCTAGTGCTCCGCATCATTCGTTTCGTTCACCCGTGTCCGTGCTCGCTCGGGGCGCCGTGGTGGTGGAGGAGAGTGGAGACGGGTCGCTGCCTGCCTCGTGGGCGTCACCCGCGATCGGCCATGGCGCCTGGTAGCGGTGTCGAATCACGAAGCTGTGGCGTGCGCGTGGCGTGGCGTTATCGCTCGTGGTGGAACCGAACGTGCCGTGCGTGCGGTTCAGGGTAGAAGAAAAAACCCCCAAGCCAAGCACACGCTCGTACACCTGAAAATACGGGACATGCGTTGATTACCAACTACTACAAGTACTCCGCTACAAGATCATATACGAAGACGACTTGCGTAAAAGGCTCGCGTTTGCTTAATTCATTGCTTCATTCAGGAGGGCGATTAATTAGCGCCCCATTTGAGTTTTGCAATTGCAAAAGGATTATTTTTTCAAAGGAAAAAAGTAGTGGAACTTCACTGTCAGGGGTTTTCGTGCTGCTTTTCCTTTGGTCTCTGAAAAGGACAGGAAGTTAGGGGGCGTTCAACAGAATCTACCGAACGGGATGGCAACAAGAGAGAGTTCAAACGAGCGGAGTCTCTCTGCTGCCCACCGTTGCCGACTCGCCGCAACGGTACGAATCGAGCCGAGCCGGCTCCGTCCGCGTCCCCGCCCCGAAACTCCGTGCGCCGCGCGCGGCTACCGAACTGCCGGGCCCCAGTGGCACGCGGCCGTAAATACGCCACAGCCACACGCCCTCTCTCCCAACTTGGCCTCCCAGGTACAAATTGCCGCAGCCGTGAAGAAGCCCTACCGGGCAGCGGGAGGAAGAAGAGACGAGAGGGGGGAAAGGAGGAGTAATTAAGGCAGTAATTCGTTTTCACTGGTTTAATAATATCTCGGCTCTGTTGGCTGGCTGGCGCTTGCCTTGCCTGCCTGCCTTTCTCCCCTCCTCACTGCCCCCCGGGCTGCTAGTAGCCTTCACGACTAAATCCACCACCACTCCCGCACACCTCACCTCCCCGCGTCTGCGCCTTCGCCTCCCTCCTCTGCGCGTTGGGCGGGGCAAGCTCCGCGGCGCCACCAAACCCTAGCCATTCCGGCGCCGCCCGGCCGGCCTCGATCCGCTCCAGCGGCCGGCCGACGAGCGAGGCGCGGCGGGGTGGTTGCGCCTCGCGTTTGGGCGTGCGGGTGTCCCGTGTGTGTGTGTGGGGGGGGGGGGCTTGGGCGTGCGGTGGGGACCACCACCCCAGGCGGCGCGGCGCGGGCGTGACCCCAGGCGGCGCGGCGCGGGCGTGAAGGCGGGCGGGGGCAGAGGGGGACGGATTCGCGCTGGTTCGCCCGATGAGGCGGAGGCTCGCGGCCGCGGCGTCGCGGGCGAGGCCGTGAATGGGAGCGGCGGGGCGCTGCGGGCGGCTGCGTACATGGAGGCCGGGGCACCGCCCCGCGGCGGGCGCGGGAGGGTGCTCTGGCTCGTCAGCGTCGAGGTGAGCTGCTGCCTCGATCCGGTGCGGGTTTGGAGGGTGGGCGTCCGTAGTGGAAGTGCTCGGAGCTGGTGGATTTGGGGCCAAATGGTCGGAAAATCACAGGGGTTTGGGCCTGCTCTGGGCGGATTTGTTACGGGCTGATGAGCGTCTCGTTCTTCTTCTGAGGTTGATTTGGGAGATTTGGCTTGCTGCTGCGTAGGGTTTTACTGTTTCGTTCCGCACCGTTGGGGGAAGGAGTGTTTCTGTTAGAGCTATTTTTGGATGTTTGGGCCACAACCAAGTATAGCTAGATCAGAGTATGATCGTTTTAGGTAGATATTTCTTGGTGCTTGCATTCTCGAGCTGCGAACGTTTATGGGCAGAATAGGGTGTCGTCAAGTGTCATTGAAATGAACTGCGCTTTTGTATTGGCCCTGACGATTTCCTTTTATTCTTTTCTCGTGCTGCAGATTGTGTTGATTCTAGTTTGGACCCAAGGAGCTTGTGCGGATTCTGGCGAAAGCAAAGCATTGTTTCCTCAAGACGTGGAGGCTGGAGAAAAGGATGTTTACCTCAGCCACTCTTGCATCCATGATGAGATACTACATCAGCGGCGGCGAGCCGGTCGGAAGGAGTACTCTGTAATGCCACAAGTGTACCACGAGCCTCATGGGAAAGCGGAGCATGTAAGAGGACGGCACTTGTTGGGTTTGTCATCTTCGCGTGCTCCTCAGAGGAACGTCAGGAGGCCAATACGGATATACCTCAATTATGATGCCGTCGGACATTCGCCTGACCGTGATTGTAAAAGAGTTGGTGACATTGTGAAGGTATGTTTGTCGCATTTGCTTCTCATCGCCGCAGCAGCTGTTTTAACAAACATTAACTTTAATTTTGATGTTTCCGTTTGGTAGCTTGGCGAGCCTCCTGTACCTTCAGCACCAGGAACACCTACATGTGATCCTCATGGGGATCCACCACTGGTGGGAGACTGCTGGTACAATTGCACCCTTGAGGACATAGCTGGGGAGGACAAGAAGCAACGGCTCCGGAAGGTGCAGTTCTTGTGCCCTCTCTGAAACTCCAGTTAAAAATAATCCTATAATACTGTGTTGTTGACTTCTGTTTTGTGGGTTGAATTGGGTCGTTTGCCAGGCACTGGGACAAACAGTAGAGTGGTTTCGAAAAGCTCTAGCTGTTGAACCTGTCAAGGGGAACCTGCGGCTCAGTGGGTACTCTGCTTGTGGTCAGGATGGGGGCGTACAGCTCCCCCATGTGTATGTCGAAGGTAATTTAATGTTACGATGAGTATGAGTTGTTTTCTCAGTCCTGCCTTCTGATTACCTGACTTGATGTTGTCATATGAATTTCTCTTGAATTGCAGATGGCGTTGCTAATGCTGATTTAGTCCTGCTAGTAACAACTAGACCGACGACAGGTAACACCCTTGCATGGGCTGTGGCCTGCGAACGTGACCAGTGGGGTCGGGCCATTGCAGGTTTGCCAACCAACACACACTAGCTTACAAACATTCATATGTGGGGGAGTTTATAATGCTGTTCTGATCCTACGTGTATGCTCCTTTTGCCTTTAGGACATGTTAATGTGGCCCCTCGCCATTTAACAGCTGAAGCAGAAACATTACTTTCGGCTACTCTAATACATGAGGTCATGCATGTTCTAGGCTTTGATCCTCATGCCTTTACACATTTCCGTGATGAAAGGAAAAGGAGACGTGGTCAGGTACCCAGCATAGTCTTTCCTCACTTTATTCTCGTGATATGTTTTCTTTTGATTAATAGATCCTAATGGTGCGAACCCCCATGACAAAAGCGTTAACAAATTCTATGGGTGATGTCAGCTTAATATGTAGGTTTGTGGGATACCGGATACGCCTGAGAGTTTAAATGCTTCAGGCATACAGATGTTTATAAGTTGGAGAATTGAGAGTTGGTTAAAACCTTTTGTTTCTGATATAGAAAGATTGGGGATTGTTGACTGTCTATGCAATAATAGTTCTTGTGACTTCGCTTATTAGATAACTATAAGCAATCTGAGAAAGGCCTTTAAGCTTCTGTCACAAATTGGTCAACCTGTTCACCGTGGAATTTATGGTAAAATCTGAGAAAGGCCTTTAAACTTCTTTCACATATTGGCCAACAAGTTCACCATGGAATTTATAGTAAAATATATGCCTGCACATGGTTTTTTGATGATTTGTGAATGTTTATTGGGGAAATGGAGCAAAATTACATGTAACACGTCATGCTTAGTGTATTGGACTAACATTTATGAAGCATGGTTTGAACCCTGTGGAAAAATATCTTTGGGAACTAGCGCATTCCAGAATACCTTGTTTCATAGTAATGCTCAACTTGAAAATTGTACCTGTTCACTGGATTGATGAGTTGCGTGCCTGAAAAGTGTATACTGTGTTGAAATACTTTCTAATGAAAGAGTATCCTCCTATTTCAATGTTTTTGTACATGTTCCTTCAGGTTACTGTTCAGACTTTGGACGAAAAGCTTGGAAGAATGGTTACTCGTGTTGTCCTACCGCGAGTAGTAATGCACTCCAGACATCACTATGGAGTAAGTTGTAACTAAAGATGTGAAAGACTTAAATCTTTCCTGACATTCGTGGCCGCGGTGTTTTTCATTTTCATGTTCTTTACTCGGAATATACTACATCATGAACTAACCAATTTCTTTCTTGTGCTAGGCATTTTCTCAAAACTTTACTGGGCTAGAGTTGGAAGATGGGGGAGGCAGGGGTACCTCAGGTAGATATGGGGCTCCTTAGTCCTTTACTCCTTTATAGTTTGACTTTTTGGATTCACTGACATATGTTTTTATTACTCAATATTCTGAACACCTTCAATTGTTTATAGCTCCTTAAGGAGTCCTTTACTCATTTATAGTTTTGACTTTTTGGATTGACTTACATATGTTTGTATTATTCTGAACACCTTCAATTGTTTTTTTTTTTGAAACAAGACCTTCAATTGTTTATTATTGACATTTGTCACACTATTAGGTTCACATTGGGAGAAAAGACTCTTAATGAATGAGATTATGACTGGGTCAGTGGATACGAGATCGGTGGTTTCAAGAATGACTTTAGCATTATTGGAGGACAGCGGATGGTATCAAGCTAATTACAGCATGGCCGAGCATTTAGATTGGGGTCGGAATCAGGGGACAGAGTTTGCTATATCTCCTTGCAATTCGTGGAAAGGGGCATACCATTGCAACACAACTCAACTATCAGGATGCACATATAATAGGGAGGCAGAAGGTTACTGCCCAATAGTGAGCTACAGTGGGGACTTGCCCAAATGGGCTCAATACTTTCCCCAAGCCAATAAAGGTATGCCGGAACGTAGCATAGATTAACATCATTCTGACATTAAAAAGGATGCTCGGTGATGTGGAAACTTTGGAAGTGATCTTAGCTTCCTGTTTGTTTTTTTTTAGTTTAAATCTCTACTAGTTCTTGAACTTATTCCTACTCCTTCCAGTCGTCCATTCCAGACTTTGGCTATATCTCACCTTTTTGTGTTGATTTTGGATATTTTTGAAATGATAAGGGTATATTTGCCTGTAGATTTAGTTTCCTAACAGTGTGCTTTATTCCGTGTTTATTTTGTAACAAAACCTACTTGTCAACATTATCGTTTGGAGGCTGTTGTGATGTCCAAAATTTCACTTATTATTTGTGACTGGATTGGTGATTTAATGTAGAGTCCATATAGTCCAAACATTTTGTGTGTGTTAAATGCGTACAGAATTTGTTGAGTTGTGGAGATCAAGGCCATGATTACACAAGCACTCTTTTGTGTAATCTAGGTATTCGCCGCCTTGAAAAAACTGAGAGTTTGATATGCCTGGTTAAAATGGTGAAGATTATGAGGGGGGTGTAACCCCGAACCCACGCACACATGACACACCCCACAGAAAAAAGCACCCACCCACCCAACAAAAGAAAAGAGAGGTCATGATTGAACAAATGTTTCTTAGTTTGTCTGTGCTGTTGGAATACTTTAATGAACACAATCATTCAAGACCATTATTGCACATAATTTTATATTCCGTTTATACATAATAGCCACAGTGTGGTCTTCATGGACTCCGTCTACACTAAATAACAGAAACAAACTCACATAATAAGTCTAGGCAAATAGTGTCTGCCGAGGTGGAGGTGAACGAGGCCACGGAGAAAAAAAAAGAAGCGACAAGTAGCACTTTTCGCTCGCATGGTTCTAAATATAATATATGGGTGGCTAGTAGCCTAGTACCCACCCAGCAGTGATTTATGGCCTAACTGGAAAAAGCGGCTAATTATTTGGTAACAATAGCATTTGGTCAAGTCAACCTGTATTTAGAACATTGCTCCTGTCATGATTTCTTAAGCTGTCATGCTTTCTGACCCTCTACTTAATTGGATTATCGTTTGTATTTTAGTACGCTACAATTTTCTCTATTGCATATAACATGTTCGGAATTTGATGTTTGCAGGTGGTCAGTCTTCATTAGCAGACTACTGCACATATTATGTTGCTTATTCTGATGGTTCATGCACTGATGTAAATAGCGCACGAGCGCCTGACAGAATGTTAGGTGAAGTGCGAGGAAGCAACTCCAGGTGAAGTCTCGGACAACAATTTGGATATATGGTCAGCTAGATTCACTAGTTGCATTATAATTATAAAATTGTTAATAAGCAGGTGCATGGCCTCAACACTAGTGCGAACGGGCTTTGTCCGTGGCTCCATGACCCAAGGAAACGGCTGCTATCAGCATCGCTGCACGAACAACTCATTAGAGGTGAATATACTTCATCAGTTCATTCAATCTGTTTGCACAAAGTCTACAAGTTTACTTTGAATTCTTTGGGCTCCATTGTCTTAGAGTCTCTTGTGCTGAGTTTTTTTTGCTGGAATGTTTTATTATTTTGGGATATTCATCTTGGTTACCATAAATATAGTTGTACACCTCTAGAGTTTGGAGTAGTGAGGGTCACCCCGACACCATAGTTTTTCTATCTCCGATGGGCAGTATATTACTTTATCTTATGTTGTGCTGTAGTAGCTTCATAACTTTTTTCTTCTATTTTTTTTCACCTTTTTATAGTCCATCTAATTTTCTTACCTTGCCCTGTGTTTGGGAACTCATTCTGTTTAGGTTGCTGTTGATGGAATCTGGAAGTCATGTCCACAATCTGGTGGGCCTGTTCAGTTCCCAGGATTCAATGGTGAGTGTTGTTACTTAAGGTGTATCACATTAATATCTCTTTTTTCTTATACAAGTTAATTTTGTGCTGAAGGGGAATTAATTTGCCCGGCGTACCATGAGTTGTGTAATAACGTACCAGTTCCAGTGACTGGCCAGTGTCCCAAATCATGTAGTTTTAACGGTGACTGCATTGATGGGACCTGTCACTGCTTCCCTGGGTTTCATGGTCGTGACTGCAGCAGAAGTGAGTAAAAGCTACCCACACACCACTAATACCATTTCAGTGCAAAGTTCTGTTCATTTTATCAGAGCAATACACACTCCGTCCCCCAAAAAAAAACAAGTTGTTCTAGGATTCAAATTTTGTCCCAAAAAACAAGTCATTATATGTACCATATTAAGTATGGGCATGCACATGCAAGAATCATTTAGTGCCAAATATGGATAATAAATGGGGGCAAACAAGGTCATTGTACCTCTTTCTTAATCTGTCCTAGAATTCTTAAAGTAACTTGTTTTTTTGGAACGGAGGGAGTATATTAGTAAAGATCATGGAAGTTATGTTCCAGAAGTATTTTAGTCATAAAAATCTTCAATTTCGATTTCCATGACATATTTTAACACCTGTATCTATTTGAGTGGTCAGAACTCTTAATATTTGACTATAGACTTTCCCAATTGCTTGACAGTTGGGTGTTAAGGGATACTTTCTGATTCATGCAGTACCACCAAATAATTGTCTAGGTCAGAGAAGTGGCATGCAGCTTTTTGTTGTTTTGCTTCATGTCTATTATCATTTGTTAATCAGGGCGAAACAAATAGGCAGCATGTAAATGTCTACCATTTTCACTAATAGTATGAACTACATAGATTGCGTTGGTTCTTGCAAAACCAACATTCATATTTCTGGTGATTTGAAAGCTGTTGAAAATACCAGTCACCGCCTTCTGATATATTGATGTGTTCATTCTGTTATATGTAACAAAATCACTAACTACTGTTGGTGTGGTGAACAGGATCTTGCCCAGACAATTGCACTGGCCATGGTATATGCAAAGCTAATGGGATCTGTGAATGTCAAAGTGGATGGACAGGGATTGACTGTTCAACAGGTGAAGCTTTAATTAGTGTTTTTTTTATGTTTTATTTACTAAATATGCACATTGCTTGCTGGGTTGGATTCATGAGATTTACGACATGATGAAAGATTTTGCTTGACAGTTTTCACGTTAGCCTGATGAAATTTGAATTGTGTGATGAAAGACATCATTTCTTCTATGTATGCAAACTGCATTTTGTGTTTGCTCACAATTGTTGCTCTGTAAGTAACATTATCATTATCATGTCTTCTTATGCAGCGGTATGTGATGAACAATGTAGTTTGCATGGAGGGGTATGCGACAATGGTAAATGTGAGTTCCGTTGCTCAGATTATGCAGGCTACACTTGTCAGAAGGGTTCTGCAATACTGCCCAGCCTGTCAATGTGTCATGATGTGCTTGTTCGAGATTCGGATGGGCAGCATTGTGCACCAAGTGAACTCAGCATACTACAACAGCTTGAAGCTGTAGTTCTGGTGCCAAATTACAATAGGTTGATGCCAAGTGGACGGACCTTCCTTAACTTCTTCAATAATGCCAATTGTGCAGCAGCGGCGAAGCGGCTGGCCTGCTGGGTATTGCTTTCTTCCACCATTTCTCTTAACATTTTTTATCATGATTTTATCTATACCTTTCTTTTTCAAACTTGTTAGCTTAAAAGCCTATCATTGCCCACTCACTTCAAAGATTCACTATTTCTGGAAACTAAAACAAAAAATGGAAGAGCACACATCTCATCTTAAGTTGAACAACAAGCTGCGCTTTAGGCAAGCATGTCTACAAAATACTCCCTCCCTTGTTTTGACATATTTAGATACATAGCTATATATCTAAGTACACAACAAAATCTATGCACTTAAACCTAAAACAGCCTATAATTTTGGGACGAAGGGAGAAGATGTCAGGATGCACCTTACATTCATTGTTGGTGCTATTTAAGTTAATTGGAAGTATATGACTGCCCTTGCCATGCTTGTTGTCTAGTGTATCAATTATGTCACTTTCATCATGTGGAGAACGCGGGATAATGTTTTAATGTGATTTTTGGTGAATTTATCATCTAGCAATGAATAACTCTGTCCTTGGTTAAACTCTTATCAGATCTCAATTCAACGGTGCGACGAGGATGGGGACAACAGGCTTCGGGTATGCTACTCTGCATGCGAATTGTACAATACAGCTTGTGGAGCGGGTCTGGATTGCTCAGATCAGACCCTTTTTAGCAAGAGGGAAGAAGAAGAAAAAGGTGTTCCGTGCACAGGATATGGCGAGAAGAAATCTTTCTGGCTATAACTTCACCTGAGCTTCTTCCCTTACTGCTCTGTAGTCTGGAGGAAGCTCAGCAATTGTGTAAAGTATAATTGACCGTTTTCTCTTCTTTTTTTCCTTTTCATCCACTACTTCCCAATTGTAGGATACGGGAAGTAGTAGGTCCATTTCACCTAGGCACCCGAAGATGGGTGCCTGGTGTACAAGCTGTGTTGGAGTGGGCTCTTTGTTAGAAGGTTAGTCTGACTGACGAGGGAGTTGGGGGAGATGGAGGTGGATGGTAGATTCTTCGTTTTCGCTTCAGAAATAGTGAAGGGAGATGTGTGTTGTAATCCATGATCCTTAACAGAATCATTTCAATGAGAGCCTCCTGTGTTGTCTCATGTCTTTGTGTCGCTGGCCTGAATCGCGTCCATGATCCCAACACCCGATAGGAAGGCCTAACAACTGTATGGTTAAATTCATCGTATAATTGATGCTGCGTCTTTTGCTTTTATTATCGGACACCGGGGGGGTTGATGTGTGATCGTATTGCATTGCGCATGCGTTTTTGATAGTTTTACTTGAAGAGCTTGTAATGCTAGAATGAAGAGCCCTAGCAAGCAACCTGTTGCCTCTTGCCGGTGCAGTGCAGCATGGCTGGGCAATTGGGGATCGGCAGATACTTAACGCCATACGTTTCACGTATGTGATTTTGGAGAACCTGGTGGTGAATTTTGCGTGATAAATGGGGTAGGTCTGCTGCAACCTTCTCATGACAGCCCATGCACATAATCTTGTTACATATAAAAACTGAACCAACCCACCTCGTACCCATGAGATACCGGCGGGGGAACACACCGTCCTTCCATATTGATCGAACTACAGGCTCTCCTCCGAAGCTGAGGAGAAAGAGCAGCGAGCAAATCGATCCAATCCAATGGGCGTTTCGATACTAGATCGGCCGGAGCACTGCACACCGAGCCGTGTCGTGGCCCTCGCCGCCGTCTGCCTCGTCGTCGTCGTTTGCACGTACGCGACGTCTTCTTGGCCAGGCGACTTCGGCGGGAAGGAGCAGAAGTACAACACGTGGCGCCGCCGATCATCGGCAAGTCTAATTTTCCCTATCCAAGTCATCAGTTCCTTTTCAGGATCGTTATTACTACTGCTGCAGCCTAATGAGCCCTAAGCTAGCCCTAGCTTTAATTCTTGGCATTGTCAAAACGGATTATCACCAGGCCTTCGCTCCCGACGATCTGGAGGTGGCTCTGCACGGCGCGGCGTTCGCGAACAGGACGCTAATCCTGACGGTGCTCAACGAGGCGTACGCGGAGGAGGGCGGCCTGCTCGACCTCTTCCTCCAGAGCTTGAGGGAAGGTGACGGCACCGCGCAGCTCATCGACCACGTCCTCTTCGTGGCCATGGACCAGCAGGCCTTCCAGAGGTGCAGGAGCCTCGCCGGCCTCAGGTGCTACCTGCTCCCGCAGAGGGACAACGGCACCGGCGACAACCTCTCGTCAGAGCAGCTCTACATGTCCGACGGCTTCATACGCATGATGTGGCAGCGGATCCGGTTCCTCGGCGACGTACTCAAGCACGGCCTCAGCTTCATATTCACTGTGCGTACGTTGCAGGCTTCGTCTCTTCTGGATTTTATAGCAACAAATTAATGAACTTCGCATGTTGATTTGTAAAAGGACATGGACGTGATGTGGCTGAGGAACCCGTTCCCGAAGCTGGAGCTGGGCGACGGCGAGGACCTCCTGATCAGCTCGGACAAGTTCAACGGCGCGGCGAGCGACTACATCGGCAACGAGCTGAACACGGGCTTCTTCTTCGTGGCGTCCAACAACCGGACGGTGGCGCTGTTCGGCGAGTGGCACGCGGCGCGGCGGGTCTCGCCGGGCATGAAGGAGCAGGACGTGCTGAACCAGATGAAGCGGCGCGGCGCGCTCCGGCGGCTCGGCGTGCGCACGCGCGTCCTCGACACGGCGCGCTTCAGCGGCTTCTGCCAGGACAGCCGGGACGCGGCGCAGGTGGCCACCGTGCACGCCAACTGCTGCCGCACCAAGCGGGCAAAGGTGGCCGACCTCAGGGCCGTCCTCCGAGCCGCCAGGAGGCTGAACGCGACGGCGCCCGGCCTGAGGTGGCCGGCGCACTCGGAGTGCGTGAAATCGTGGTCGTGAGAGGTGAGAGACCAGGAAGGAGAGATTGGTCCTGCGGTCTGGCATTTGTTTTTCTTCCTGTGTGTCTAGTCTAGCTAACAATGCAGCATTGGTTTCTGTTAAACCAAAAATAGGATACCTGATGGTTAAAAGAAGTATAGCAAATCTGAAATTGTGAAACAACCTCCGTGGATTCCTTTTGCGGCTGATGATACATAAAGACTGAACATAAGCTCATTGTACACAGGTCCTAGCATTGTTTGCAGTTGTCGTAGGTACATGAAATCCTGCATCTGAGATCGATGCACACGAACTAACACCAGATATTCTCCATATGGAACAGACACTTCTCTGACACTAATTTAAGGGCCAAAAAATTACAACAGTTAAATGCAACTGTAATCCATATCAATGATTACACTGTTTTCGTTTCCATCATACTGTAAATCCCAGCACAGGGACAGTACCTCGTGGTACCACGTGCCTAAGCCGTAACATTCTTAGCTACTGTACAAGCATTGCCTGTGCAAGCGTTCTACTAACATTTGCCGAGCCATAAGCTATTACACTCTTTTCCTGCTTAGAATTCACGCAGCCTGCAAAATTTCCTGACGCTTGATCTCGAATACCTTCTGAAGTGCATCCTCAACAACCTGCATATAGGAAAACATTTGGATTATTGCTATACGGATGTACATTTATCCATTCTGCACAAGTTGTGAACTGATACAGGTAGGCAATGAAGGAAAAAAAAAACACTTGAACTAGATCAGTACAGCTATAAAGTACCTTGTCCGGAGTTGAGGCACCAGAAGTCACACCGATCGTAATAGGCCCCTCGGGCAACCAATTCTCTTTCTCGACAAGTTCACCGTGCTGTTAAACAATCCAGATTTCAGTAAAATTTCTAGTTTCACCTTATTTTCAGTTTCTTACGCAAAATTTCTTCAAATTTTAATGTTTGCAGAAAAGAAACACTTTCTTGGTTAAATAAAGTAGGAGTAGCATTTGCGGAGGGTATTAGAAAGTACATTTAGCTTGTAGCTGATCCTGTTTCCTGGGCCAATCCTTTGTTCACTGTCGATCCAGTAGGATGGGATTCCACTGAGCTCTCCAATTTCTTGCAAATGAGAGGTGTTACTGGAGTTCCATCCTCCAACAACCAGAATAAGGTCAACTTTCTCCTTCACCAGCTGATACATAGCATCTTGTCTTTCCTGAGGCATCAAATGGATAAATAAATACAGTTTATGTCAAAACTAGCATATATCTATCTCTTGAAGAAATATTTTCTAAAACCAAAAGTAGATAAATTGCATCATCGATGACCCATTTAACATCGGTATAAGATAAGGATGTGCAATATAGCTGTTTACCAATAGCTGTCGCTAACTGTATATTACCCTTTTACAGATATTACAGTACAAGGTGCTATAAGATTTTTAAAAAAGTCCTGGCGCAAAGAAAAAAAAAAAAGACATTTTAGCCTCACATAAAGATTAAGCAGTGCTGTAAGATTGGCACTTCCATATCACTGAGTATCAATAGAGTAACATAGGTGTTTATCGTGCGAGTTTTTTTTTACTACATTCAACGTAATCAATGAGAGTATGCAGTTGTGTCTATTAAGCATGATTATGGCCACTTTTGGTATGCAATTTTTTGGTACAAGCATCTCTCATCCAGCAATGCAGTAACCTTGATAATATAGGGAAAAAAATATTTTTTCAAAAAATCAAGAAAATATATGTTCTGAAATGCATCACATAATATCAAACCTAGACTCGGACAGACAGGTCGGACTAGAAGACTTTGGGTTGTGCAAACTGACATATATGTTGGAAAATTACCTGAGTAGCATCACAAATAGTGTTGAAGGCAATGAAGTGATCATTGACATTTTCAACTCCGTACTTCTGCATCATAGTCCTCTCAACAAGTTTGCCTATTGATCATACAACGTTAAAATCAAGATTGGTACATGCTTAAACAATGTGTATTTCCCTATAAAGGAAGCGGGGACTGGTATCATAACCCACCGATTTCTTCAGTTTCTCCTTTAAGCATTGTTGTTTGATTTGCAATACCCACCTTATCAAGATCAACATCAGGATCAAATCCTGGAGAAACAGCATTCTTGAATTTCTGTAAATGTGTATCAAATAGTTTAGTCAGACATTTCTTTCCAGCATGCCAATAAATGATAGCCCCAGTGAAGTCATCAACTCTTACCTCAAGGAACGCCTCTTTTGTTGAGCTAGATCCATCAAGTTTGCCACCGAGTATATAATCACACACATAGGTTGCCTGTTAAAGTTTAGAACATTTCAACTTTCTTAGTTTTGCTGCCTTCAACACAGAGTTTCAAAAGAACAACAAAATGTAAAACTCATTAGATGTACCTCTGCTATGTTCTTCACAATGATGTACTTCCCTGCAAAAGAAGCAGTGGCAACAGTTTCTTCATGGGAATATTTCCCATGAATAATTGAAGTATATTCACTCTTCTTGTGCTTTTCGACCATGTTCCAAACCTATAATGAACAATGGTTTTTCATCAGCCTGATAAAGTAGTTCTTCACTTGAGGAACAACGAGTACCACAAAAGGCTTATCACAGGGCCTCTGAAAGTAAAAGCAAAATATACCTTTGAAACCCAAGGGCAGGTTGTATCGACTATTTGCACTTTCTTTTCATTTAGTGTGTACATCTCCTCCACAGCAGCTCCAAATGCAGGCAACACAACAACATCCCCTTTTTCAACGACATTGAAATCCTTGATACCAGCATCAACAGGAATGATTTCTACACCCATCTCATCCAACCTCTGCACGCTCAACCACAAGAAATCAAATTAGTTAAGCACACAAGGGAAGCCTCTTGCAACAGAAGGAAGGTTTGGGGATATGACTTCTGCTTTGAGCACTGAGACCTAATGAAGATGGAGTTGAAAAATGAACATGTTCACCAGTACGATTTTCAATTTATATCCCTGCCCTGAATTGGGGGAAATATCATTGTTTGTTCCCTTTGTATACACACGAGAATATGACAAGCTCTATCGTTCGCAAGAGGCAAGAGCCACCCATCATCAGAATGATGATTACGAATGAGATAGCTCTCTGGTTACGGGTTTGGTTACCTTGTTGACGGTGGGGTTGTGGATGATTTCGTTGGTGAGCCAGATGCGCTCCTCGGGGAACTGCTTGCGCGCCTCGTAGGCGATCTGCACGGCGCGCTCGACGCCCCAGCAGAAGCCGTAGGCCTCCGCCAGCTTGACGGTGACGGGGCCCCAGGTGTGCTGGTTGCCGTTCTCCTTGAGCGTCTTGATCACATCGCCTGCAAACACAATCGATTCAAATCCCTTCCAATCAATCAAATTAGGATGGCGAAATCAACGGATCGGTCTGCAACGACCCCCTTCACTGGTATGGTAGCAGCACACACTTACTGGTGTACTCCTGGCTCATGAGCTCGAGCGTCTCCTTCTTGTACCCGAACCCCTTGCGGTTGTAGTTGTCGCTGCGGGTGAGGTTGTGGCGGAAGGCCTTCTTGTCGAAGTCCGGGTCGAGCGACGAGGCGGCGGCCGCCGACGAGGCCCCCGCGGGCGGGGACGCGTCGCAGCGCACGGACACGGAGGAGGGCGCGCGGCGGGCGCGGGCGCGGCGACCGGCCGCCGGGGAGAGGAGCGCGGTGCCGGAGCGGAGGTGCGTGGTGATGGTCGCCATCTCGGGGATGTGTCGCGGCGAGGGAGCACTAGCGGGGCAGCAGCAGCAGCAGCAGGCGGACGGCCGAATGGAGCGTGTCCTCCGGCTCGGGGAACCCCGCGCGCTCTCTTATCCCTCGGCCTCACGCCGTGGGGATATTCCGTGGCGCGCGAGGCTCCGGTGCCAGGGACGCCGGTCCGTGTCCTCTTGCGCCGTGCCAAATTCCCACGGGTCAGCAGCACGGGGAGGTGAAATTCCTCTTGTTGGTGCGGGTCGGGCAGGGGCACCGCACCAACACCACCAAGTTTTCCTGACCGTCCAAGTTGTGATTTGTGATGAGGAGCCGGGCGTGGTGGTTAACAGGTAAACACTGGCGCCCAAATCCTCGCTCTTTTTGTTGCTGTGGTTTTATTACCACTGGCGGAGCCTGAATATTGTTGTGTGCGGGGTGACGGGTGAGGATCTGAATGAAATTTTTGTGGGCCGGGCCGGTGCGAGAACGAGGGTGGACGGTGGAACTGCTAGCTGACAGAGCATTCTACGATAGTGTTTTGTTGAAAGAGAGAGGCTAGTGGCACTGGCATGCACGGAATCGCCACAGATTAATCTGGGTTCCACTGAGATCAACAACAAAGATATACATATACTGGTGTGTGCGTGCTTGGCTGCATGTCGCGCGTGACAGACAGACGTCTTAATTGCCTCACGTGGAATGCTCTTCTCCGTTTGAATATAAGGCCCAGTTCATATTTCAAACTAATCACTGTTCATTTCAACTTTTCACTATTCAACTATTCCTCCCAATAAAAAAACACGCTTTCTAGGACTTAGCTATAATAATTTTTTTTTCTATAATCCAAACACACGCTAATATACTAGTACGGCTATTTGTAATATATGGTTTCAAATGTTTTTTTAAGAATAATGTCATCTAAGCAATAAGGCATTAAATTGATGGATAAAATAATCCATACCTTGACATTGTTTCTTGGGTTTCATCTCTCTAGCCTACTCTAATTTGCTTGGGACTAAAGGCTATGTTGTTGTTGTATAAAATAATATAATGTACAATGCATTGTTTCATTTAAGCAACTCCTCTAGTTCTAAATACATAAATTCTAAGACAAGCTAGTTATTTTATTTTTCTAAGACTAATTAGTTTGTCCTAAGAGGTCTATATTTAAAAATGGAAGGAGTAACAAAAGAGATACACTCAGCTCTATTTCAGAGATGCATGTTCGATCTATAATTTGTAATAAACTAAATTAGAGCAACTTAAACATTTATGTTCAGTCTAAACATAAGGACAGACTCCATAAAAAGTTAGTTTCGGCTGAGACACCAAAGGACTAACACCATGGGTTGGTTACATTTGCCGTGAAAGAAGAGCATTCAGACAAAGGCAGGGTCCAAGATAACGATGCTGATGGTCAAATGATGCGACTTCAAAACACATGTTTATCACGGTGACTGAACAATCCTCATTGCTCGCGTGAAAACGGCCTACACCTACACGTGAATGGAAACCACGCAACACGTGAAACCGGGTTCAAGAGCATGTGCAAGGAAATAGGACTCGTGAGGTTGAGAGGTTGCGCCGTTGCGCGCTTTCGAGTGTTGGACCCAGGCGCGGTTTCTTCCAAAGTCACTCATCATATGCTGTACCCCATGAGCCGATGACCGACGTCCGTCAGACACTCAATCAGGGGCATGCCAACAAGCACTAGGTCGGAATCCTGCTGGGTTCTCTAATTTCTAGCAGGTGGTCCTCCAACAGCCAGTTTAAAATCGCTTTTTTATTACGTCATGTGTCTCTTCCGATTTGCAAAGATATACTTTTTTTAAGGGAAATTTGCAAAGATATATGAAGTGGCTGGTCAACACTAATGGGCCTGTCAACGCGCAGGACAGTTATGGCCTGATGGCCTGTTGAACCTGGGCCTTTATGCTAGCTACAAAATGTGGAAATTCCTTTTTTAAAAGGAAAAGGTCATTTTCACCTCTCTGGACAATGGGCTGAGTTTAAATTTTCTCCCCAGACCATAAAACCGTCTAACCAGCCTCCTTGAACTTTTGAAATCATATATTTCACCTCTCCGAACTGGATATAAGCGGTTTTGAAGGCGGTTTTCTATTTTTCTTTTTTTATTTATTTTGGCTGAAATTTTGAAAAATCATAATAAATCAAAGAAAAATCATAAAATAAAAAATTCAATTTTGTTGGACTTTATATAAGTATATAAACACATAAAATATATAATATAATATACTTTAGTGTAAATTTTTTTATTATAGACTTAGATCTATTTTTTACTATAGTTAAATATAATAATTCATAAATGCATTTTTTATGGTCCAATCATGGTAAAATTTTTATGGTGAGATAATTATTGTATACTTCAATAGTACTAAGAATTTATACTCATTAGATCGTGTATAACTTATTTAAAGATTTATTTAGGGCAAAATATACTCTAAGTAAATCTAAAACTAAGTTATAAATGTTCCAGTGAGTATAAATTTTTTTAATATAGTTGAAGCATACAATAACTAGGCTACCATAAAATTTTTACCATGATTGGACCATAAAAAATGTATTTACGAATTATTATATTTAACTAAAGTAAAAAATAGATCTAAATCTATAGTAAAAAACTTTATACTAAAGTATGTTATATTATATATTTTATGTGTTTATATACTTATATAGAGTCCAACAAAATTGAATTTTCGATTTTATGATTTTTCTTTGATCTTTTTTCAAAGTTTCAGCCAAAATAAATAAAAAAAGAAAAATAGAAAACCGCCTTCAAAACCGCTTATGCCCAACTCGAGGAGGTGAAATATATGGTTTCAAAAGTTCAAGAAGGCTGGTTAGACGATTTTGTGGTCTAGGGAGAAAATTTAAACTCAGCCCATTGTCCAGAGAGGTGAAAAGGATTTTTTCCTTTTTTAAAAAAGCCTACAAAGTATAGAAAATAGGCCAGGGCCCTAGCAGCCCATGCACATGTTGACAAATCGAAATTAAAATTGAAAATACCCGTGCATGTGTCCATAGTTTTGATCCCGCCTTGTGTCCGTCCGCCCTGCGCGGCTGCGGCCTGCGAACCGGAGCGTGAGGCAGCAAGCAGATCGGTCGGTTCGGTTCCAGCGGCGTGTCGTGCCGACGCGACGGGGTTTCTTGTGGCGACGCCCCCGCGCCGTCTGGTGGTGTACTGGTTGCTGGCGCACGATTGATTGCACGAACGCGCCGCCGGACGATGCGTGGGCCGACGCATCCGAAAAAAACCCCTGCGAGGTGCTCTCGTTTGCATCTCGGCCCAACGCTACACTGACTTTGTTTGGGCATGCAACAAACACGCGGCTCGTATTTTCCGGTGGACTGGGCCACCCAAATATTGATTCTTCTTTTCTCGTACCAAATATTTTTTTGTGACAATTGCCCACAAATGGTAGCGAAGCTAGAGGATGGAGATGGGCAGATGGCCAACACCTTCTCTAGGTGCTACAACCTTGCTTATATATGTTGATGGTATTACTGTGAAGCCCATCAAAATGTTTAGTCCGTGTCTGTGTGGCATAGCCCATACCGAGTAAGTGATAGGCATGCTAAACCTTGACAATCCCCATGAACCATCATCATCTATAGATCCTTTGGCACTAGGCGTCCCGGCGATCTTGTCTCTGCTGTCAAGTCAACCAAGGTCAGGCTTCTTTCTAAAGCCCCTGTATTCCTTTCTCTAATCTTGAAAATCCTCTATAATTGTCCAATCTTTAACCAACCGAAGAAGATCGATCACGTATGAGTTGGAAAAAGGAGAGTCGATCTTGTTGGAGGGGTTGAGGATTGAGCAAAACGCAAAATATATGTAGGCATTCATTGCTATTCGACAAATGCAATTACGAAAGGGCAGGCGGGGACCCTGACACTCCTATGAGCAAAACACTTGTACTAGAAATGCATAAATTACATAGACAATTGTTGGCTATTGACAGTTTGACATCTAAAAAAACCTTCATATATGTGCTAGGAAATATTTCGGATTGACAAAACTTATATCAGGCATTTTTGGTTTGCCCAATGTACTAATCGATTCGTGACGCTCATTGAAGCCTGAACAGAAAAAAAAACTACACATTATTTCAACCATAGCAGCGGTACGACAGTACGACACAATAAAGTGCCAAGCTGAAGCTGGCCCTTCTGTGTAAACGTGCTGCTTGCTCGAAGCCTCGAAACACCAGGTGAGGGGGAGAACTGCTCGAGAAGCCAAACCCATGCATGGCGGCCCATTTTAGCTCGCCCGTCCAAGAAGTCGATTGTCACACAATATTAATCATGCGCGGACGACGAGAGGAAGTAATCTTGTTGGCGTCTTTTCTGTTCAACATACAAACGCATTAGATCGTGCGGGGCGTAAAGGAGCTCGCTACAGCACCTCTACGACGGGCGATCAGACTCCCTGTTACAGGCGGTCAGACACCTGTACAGGCAGTCAGACTCCCTGCGACAGCCCGGTAAGAAACCAACAAACGCCCACCCGGGAGGGACCCCGTCGGGGTATGGGCACCTTGGGTTGTTCTAGGATCGACAGACCACCTAAAACGTCCTCGGTCGTCGTCAACACGAAGGAAGAACAACAGATGAGATTGGAAAAGCTAGGGCAAAGAAATAAAAGAAAAGCTACAAAATAATAGATGTATTTGTGTTTGACGATTGGGAAGAGGTCCTCAATCGGCCACGGCCCTTGATAATATAGGGTGGGGAGGTCTTGCCCCACAAGAAAGTTTCTTTACAGATCTAAATCGCGAGAAATCTCTAATTCTACTCGGACTCAGGGACAGGCGGTCATACCGCCTGATACATTGCCAGACCGGCTACAGAGCACAGCCGGTCAGATCGTTTGTAACAGGCGGTTAGACTGGCTGTAGAGCCAGATCGGTAAAGCAAAGCGTACCATAAAACATTAATTCAGTCTAAGAGCGACCCTCTACTGTCGGTCATTTTTTCTTCTAAGGGCGATAACATATTATCGGCCATGAAACTTGATTTGCTCAAGTTTGTGCTACATTTACCTGCTTTGGCCTCCACTCCTTCCTGGTCCGTGTTGGGAGCTGGCTTCTCTTCAATTTGTTGCTCCATTGTTCCTTGCTTGCGCATCCTTTGTAATCTTCTCTTTTGAGTACGAGATAAGCCTGATGGACACCACCTCGGCTGCATATCTTTAGGATGTTGCCTATTGCCGTCTTCACCTTGCTTAATAACTTCACTCTTGACCAGATTACTGTTGCTAGCAATCGGTCCTTGTGCTCTATGTCTCGGTGGTGCCTTTTTCCCTATGGTGCTATTTGACTGATTTCTTCGCTTCTGAGCTGCCCCTTTCTTCTTATACTTGGCCAAGAGCTCTTCAAAACTCGGCCTTGCTCTAACCTTGGACTTAGAGGAATTTCCGGCCATACTGGAACGGCCAGTCAGACCGGCTGCACAGCCGGTCAGACCACCTGTCTTGCCGACAGACTTGTTGCTGCTCTTTTCTTGCCCCCCGAGCCCAGAAGTTCCTGTTGCAGCTCGACATGTCTTCATGTGCAGCACCTTCTTCTCGGGTCTCTCTTCACCAATGATCACATTCTTTCCTTTAGCCTTTTCGGCTTGATCCGGCCGAATGAGCACCTTAGGATTAACCAACTCAATGGTATTCAATAAAGCATTTACAGGAAAGAGATTGTGATCAACCTACGTATTATGAAACACTAACCGGCCTTCATTAACAGCCGATTGTATTTGCCGGCGAAACACATTGCAATCATTGGTTGCATGAGAAAAAGAGTGATGAAATTTACAATAAGCTTGTTTCTTTAACTTCTCAAGCGGCGGTATAACATGAGACATTTTGATCTTTTCCTTCTTCAATAGCTCATCAAAAATTCTATCACACTTGGAAACATCAAAAGTAAATCTCATCTTCTCCTTCCGATTTTTATGAATCGGCTTAAGAGAAACACGAGTGTTTGCTTGATCATTAGATAACCATGTAAATTCAGCAGTATACACCTCTTTGCTCTCATCGTCTGAAGAATCATAACTCAATACATGAACATTAGGACGATGATGGTTATGGCCATCTAATGATTCTTTACCTCGGCTTTCTACAGCCAAAGCTTTTTGATGCACCTGATTTACAGTAAAGAAATCATGACTATCTAGCTTTTCTTTAATATGTAGCTTTTCTTTAATATGAGAACGTAAACCATCACGAGCTAGATCAGCTAAATCTTTTTCTGCAATATTCACACTAAAACATCGGTTTTTTGTATCACGGAATCTTCTAATATAATCATTCACATATTCATCATGTGATTGCTTAACCGATGTAAGATCAGACAATTTGAGCTCATTATTTCCACAAAATAAATGATCATTGTTCTAATTGCTCCCATGAGCTAATAGAACAAGGAGCTAATGAGCTAAACCAAGAAAAAGTGGTTCCATTCAAAGATCATGAAAATAAGCGCACTTTCAATTCGCTTATTGTCGGGCACCTGCAAAAGGGGTACCCCAATCTAGGCCCAAAGCTACTTGACATCAAGGCCCACAACGACATTAACCTGGCTCCGCGGCCCAGCAAAGGCCGGCCATCGTTACGAGACCTCGGCACCCATCCCGCTCGAGGTAAATGATCACCCTCGAGCGGGATGTTTCCGTCTCGTTCGAGGCTCAGCAGCCTCGAGGGCGACCCTTACCCACGAGCGGGTAGCTTCCGTCTCGTTCGAGGCTCAGCAGCCTCGAGGGCGACCCCTACCCACGAGCAGGTAGTTTCCATCTCGTTCGAGGTTTGGCGAACTCGAGCTTACGATCCAAGCTTGAGCCGGCCTCGCTGGGAACAACACCCGGGACTCTGCAACCCATCAGAGTCATCATGACACGGTAAAAAAGCAGGATCACTGCTCCACGTCATCACCTACTCTCCAGAGAAGACATCGGTCAAATCCGCTCGCAACAGTGGACTCTGAGCACCATGCTGCACGGCCAGGCCTAACCCTGCCAGCAGCACTGTACCAACCACTCCTTTGATTTTACCCCCCGTCAAACGCGCTGCCACCCTCGAAGGCAACCTCGAAGGAGACCATGAAACGCCGCGCGCAAGTTGCCACCCTCGACGCCGTGAACCGTCACGAGAAGGAAGGACGATACGTCAGCCCCTGCCATGTCGTCAGCAGAGTTGGAAGGCGCGATTCCCGCTCGCGCAGTGCGCGGCATGGACGAACAGTGCGCTCGGCGACAAACACATGTACTCGCACCCCTGCCCCCTTGGTCTATAAAAGGGGAGGGAAAGCCCATGCAAAGGGCAAGAACACACAGAGATCACAAGTCACAAACATATACGCATTCACAACCAGCACGCCCACACACACCATAGCCTGAGACTTAGGAGCTCATCTCTTTCTCCTACATTGCTTGTAAACCCCTACTACAAGCAACACGCAACCCGGTGCATCGCACCCCTGCTGGACGTACGGCCCCGTGGCCGGAACCAGGATAAAATACCGTCTCTCACTCTCGCCATCAGGGAAACGAGTGGTTAGCACCTCAATCACTCGTTGGTGCCGGTGCGACCAAATCAGGCATCGACAGTTGGCGCGCCAGGTAGGGGACCAGCGCTGCGCTACTCTCATTCCCGATGGCGAACTTCGGCGAAGGACGGCCTCCGCTGGGCAAGAGCAATCTGCTCCCAGCGGGGCACGAGATCCGGTTCGGGAGCTTGCGGTTCCAAACATGTGGCGACGATTACCACATGCGCATCCTCCAGGAGGATCCTAGCGACCAACCGGAGCTTCACCATCAGCCTCCGGCGGCACCGCGACGGCGGAGTCGTCCCGGACCTCACGCACGACGAGCGCGCGCTGCGAGGCGCGCCGCCGATGTCGGCGACTCCCATCCTACAAGGGAAGGGGACGTCCTGCGATCAGGGTCACAGGAGAGGGCTGCTCCCTTCCTCCCGGGGCCCATGTCTGCACCACGCACTACGACGGCGCATTTCTATCCCTACGGGCTACGCAACTCCGCGGATGCGTACGCCTCCTCCATCCGCACTACCATGAGTACGTATGGCGACCAGCCTGGTTGCCATCCAGTCTCCGAGAAAGACTTCGCCGATCCGTTGCCCGGCGATTCCCGCACGGAGTCCGATGATGGATACGCATTTATGCATGGATACCCTGGTTGGGACTACTCAGGTCTCCGCGACCCAGAGGCCTTTATTGCCTTTCAAACGGCGGCGGATTACTGCTTCGGGTATTCCGATGATGAGTATGATCCAACCAAGGAGTGTTTCGTCATCAACGACGGACAACTCAGCAAGGGATCGACGTCCGACGACGACGGCGGGGGTGACGACCAGGGGGACAACGATGGCATAGATCCGATAGGCGCGCAGCCATCGGACCCATCGGATCACTCTCCTTCCGAGGACGAGCGGGATCCGCGCCACCTGCCACGAGTTGGTGGTGACGTCTCACCACCAGCGCGCTCCGACCGCGAGCCGGCCAAGCAAGACGACGAGCATGGCACGGACGCACGACACGCAGGACGAGTGGCTCAAGCCCGCATCCTTGCTGAGGGCAAAGATGACGAGCTCACTCCCAGGACGAGCCAGAAGCTCATCGCGGCGGCCGCGCTGCTCCGAGCCATGCCGGAGGCAGCCACCCCCGAAGGGCGAAAGCTGCACCTCGAGGCCCAAAAGCTGGTCGAGCATGCTGCCCGACAGCAAGCCGAGAGCTCAGCCTCCCGCCTTCGACGCTCCTCAGCCTCGAAGGGCGAACGAGGAGGGGAATCCTCGGTACGCTCACCCCGGCCCAACGGCGGGTGTTCAGCTACAACATCCGCACTGCCCCGATTCCCCCCCGCTTCAGGCAGCCTACCACCATCACCAAGTACTCTGGGGAAACGGATCCCAGGGTATGGCTCAACGACTACCGCCTAGCGTGCCAGCTCGGCGGCGCCACAGACGACGCCATGATCATCCGCAATCTGCCGCTCCACCTGGCAGATTCCGCGCGGACATGGCTCGAGCACCTGCCCCCGAACCGGATCCGCGACTGGGACGACCTGGTCGAGACCTTCGTGGGAAATTTCCAGGGCACCTACGTGCGCCCTGGGAACACATGGGACCTTCGAGGGTGCAGGCAAAAACCCGGTGAATCTCTGAGGGACTTCATCCGGCGCTTCTCCAAGCGCTGCACCGAGCTCCCCAACATCACCGACCACCAGATCATCCACTCCTTCCTCGAGAGCACCACGTGCTATAGCCTGGTATGCAAGTTGGGGAGGAGCCCTCCCCCCGACGCAAACCGGCTATTCGAGGTGGCCTCGAAGTACGCTTCGGGGGAGGAGGCGGCCAACGCCATCTTCAACGACAAAAAGGGGAAGCGTCCTGAGGAAGCGTCCGCGGAGGACGACAAGACGAAAGGCCCCTCGAAGAAACGAAAGCACGGCAAGAAGGGAAAGAAGCCCCGAGCCCCTCGCGGGACGGGCGACATCGAGGATGAGGCCCTCGCGGTCGACCCTAACCACAAGGGACCTCGAGGTCCTCCGCGTGGTGGGGGCGTTTTCGATGACCTCCTCAAAAAGCCGTGCCCGTATCACAAGACCGCGGTAGCTCACACCCTCGAGCAGTGTGAGATGCTGCGGAAGTTCTACAACCGCATCCCTCGAAAGGATGGCGGTCAGCCCAAGGACGGTGGCGCCAAGGACGATGACGGGTACCCTGAGGTGGAACATGTGTTCTTCATCACGGGAGGCCCCGCGGCTAACTTAAAGCCTCGACTGCGAAGGAGGGAACGTAGGGAAGTCATGTTGGCCCGACCAGCGACCCCCTCGTACCTCGACTGGTCGTTAGAGACCATCTCGTTCGGTCGCGAAGACCATCCTGACCATATCCCGAACCCCGGGCAGTACCCTCTCGTCGTCGACCCCGTCATCGGCAACACGCGCTTCTCCAAGGTGCTCATGGATGGCGGCAGCAGCCTCAACATCATGTACGCTCCAACCTTGGAGCTTATGGGGATCAGCACCAGCGAGCTGCGGCCCAACAAGTCCTCCTTCCATGGGGTCGCGCCCGGAAAGCGCGTCCAAACCCTCGGGCAGATCGACCTGCCCGTGTGCTTCGGAACCCCGGCGAACTTCCGCAAGGAAGTGCTCACCTTCGAGGTAGTGGGCTTCAAGGGAGCCTACCACGCCATTTTGGAAAGGCCGTGCTACGCTAAGTTCATGGCCATCCCAAACTACACCTACCTCAAGCTGAAGATGCCAGGGCCACACGGAGTCATTACGGTCGGTCCGACGGTCGAGCACGCCTACGTGTGCGAAATCGAGAGCATCGAGCTCGCGGAGGCTCTCGCCCTCGATGAGACCCTCGTGGCGGATCTGGAAGCGATCGTCAACACGCTCCCTGATGCCAACGAACGGCAGCAGGGGAGCTTCGCGCCCGCTGAGGACACCAAGACTGTTCCCCTCGACCCCGACAGCCCCGATGGCAGGGTGTTGAGGATCAGCTCTTCCCTCAGCGACAAATAGGAAGTGGTGCTCGTCGACTGCCTCCGCGCTCACGCCGACATCTTCGCGTGGAGCCCCTCGGACATGCCAGGCATCCCGAGGGAGGTCGCCGAGCACTCTCTTGATATCCGTCCCCACTCCAAGCCGGTCAAACAACGTCTCCGCCGTTTCGACGAAGTGAAACGGCGAGCGATCGGTGAGGAGGTACGCAAGCTTTTGGAGGCCGGATTCATCAAGGAAGTGTTATATCCCGAGTGGCTAGCCAATCCTGTACTAGTGAAAAAGAAAAGTGGGAAGTGGAGAATGTGTGTAGATTACACCAGCTTAAATAAAGCGTGCCCAAAAGTCCCATTCCCTTTACCACGAATAGACCAAATCGTGGATTCCACGACGGGATGTGAACTTTTATGTTTCCTTGATGCGTACTCCGGCTACCATCAGATCAAGATGAAGGAGTCCGACCAGCTCGTGACTTCCTTTATCACTCCTTTCGGCATGTACTGCTACGTTACGATGCCCTTCGGCCTTCGAAACGCCGGGGCCACGTATCAACGCTGTATGCTCCACGTCTTCGGGGATCATATAGGTCGTATCGTAGAAGCTTATGTCGACGACATCGTCGTAAAAACCAGAAAGGCGGACGACCTGGTACGCGACCTCGAGGTCGTGTTTAGCTGCCTCAGGGCACACGGAGTAAGACTCAACCCCGAGAAGTGTGTTTTCGGTGTGCCTCGAGGCATGCTCCTGGGTTTCATCGTCTCCGAACGAGGCATCGAGCCCAACCCCGAAAAAGTCTTGGCCATCCAACAGATGGAACCGATCCGTGACCTGAAGGGTGTGCAGAGGGTGATGGGATGCCTAGCGTCCCTAAGCCGCTTCATCTCTCGTCTCGGAGAGAAGGGGTTGCCTCTGTATCAACTTTTGAGGAAGTCAGAGCACTTCACCTGGACCGCGGAGGCTCAGGAAGCTCTCGACCGACTCAAAATAGCGTTAACGAACACGCCCGTCCTTACCTCACCAAAAGAGGGCGAACCTCTCCTCCTCTATGTCGTAGCAACGACTCAAGTCGTCAGCGCGGTCATAGTAGTGGAAAGGACCGAGGAAGGACACTCCCTACCGGTCCAGCGACCGGTGTACTACATCAGTGAGGTCTTGTCCGAGACCAAGACGAGGTATCCCCACATCCAGAAGCTGATCTACGCCATAGTGTTGGCTCGACGCAAGCTGCGCCACTATTTTGAGGCTCACCCGGTGACCGTCGTGTCGTCCTTTCCGCTGGGCGAAATCATCCAGAACCGCGAGGTCTCTGGGCGAATCTCGAAATGGTCAACAGAGCTGATGGGGGAGACCCTCGCTTACGCACCAAGAAAAGCCATCAAGTCCCAGACTTTGGCTGACTTCGTAGCCGAGTGGACCGACACCCAGCTCCCCCCCTCGAAGTCCAGCCTCGACTGCTGGGAAATGTACTTCGACGGATCGGTGATGAAGACCGGCGCCGGCGCCGGCCTACTCTTCATTTCACCTCGTGGGGAGCACCTTCGATACGTCGTGCGGCTCAACTTCCCCGCGTCCAACAACATGGCGGAGTATGAGGCGCTTCTTGCTGGCTTGAAAATCGCGCTCGAGCTCGGCATCAAGCGTCTCGACATCCGCGGCGACTCGTAACTTGTCGTCGATCAGGTGATGAAGGAATCGAGCTGCCACGACGAAAAAATGGCGGCGTACTGCCAGGCGGTGCGCAAGCTCGAAGACAAGTTCGACGGCCTCGAGCTCCACCACATCGCGCGAAGGTACAACAAGGAGGCCGACGAATTGGCGAAGATCGCGTCGGGGCGAGCCACCGTTCCCCCGAACGTTTTTGCCAAGGATATCGACGTACCCTCGATCACCCTCGCCACCTCGACCCAGGCCTCGACCGCACCCGATGCTCCAACGTCCGCCCTCGACCCCACGAGCGCGGAGCTCTTGGCGGACGAGGACGAGCCTATGGGATACGAAGCTTGCTCGGGAAAAGAGGACGAGGCAGAGGCGATGGAAATTGACGAGACTTCGGCACCTCGAGATTGGCGGAGCCCGTACCTCGACTGCCTCGACGGAGGCGTCTTGCCTAGCGATCGAACGGAGGCAAGGCACGTAGCGAGGAAAGCTAAACGGTTCCTCATCATCGAGGGGGAACTGTACCGACGGGGAGCCTCGGGGGTCTTGCAACGCTGCATCCCGATACCCGAAGGAAAAGAGCTTATCCTCGACATTCACGCGGGTGTATGCGGACATCACGCCGCCCCACGCACGCTCGTGGGTAACGCCTTTCGACAAGGCTTCTACTGGCCCACTGCCGTGGCAGATGCCACGGAAGTGGTACGAACCTGCGAAGGGTGCCAGTTCTACGCGCGCATGACGCACCTACCTGCTCAGGCGCTGCAAACCATCCCCATTACTTGGCCTTTTGCCGTATGGGGCCTCGACCTTGTCGGGCCGATGGCAAAGGCGCCCGGGGGCTTCACGCACCTGCTGGTGGCGATTGACAAATTCTCCAAATGGATCGAAGCTCGACCCATCAGTAGAATCAATTCTGAGCAGGCGGTGCTCTTCTTCACCGACATAATTCATCGATTTGGGGTTCCCAACTCCATCATCACCGACAATGGTACACAATTCACAGGAAAGAAGTTCTTAAAGTTCTGTGACGATTTCCACATCCGAGTGGATTGGTCGGCAGTGGCCCACCCACAAACAAACGGCCAAGTAGAACGGGCCAATGGCATGATTCTACAAGGCCTAAAGCCCAGAATTCACAACAAGCTGAAGAAGTTTGGGCACAAGTGGGTACAAGAGCTACCATCGGTGATTTGGAGCTTGAGAACGACCCCAAGCAGAGCAACAGGGTTCTCCCCATACTTCCTTGTCTTTGGGGCAGAGGCCATCCTCCCTACGGATCTGGAGTATGGGTCCCCTAGGCTCCGCGCGTACCAAGAACAGCGAAACTGCCAGGCTCGAGAGGACTCGCTCGACCAGGTCGACGAAGCTCGAGACGTGGCTCTACTCCACTCGGCGAGATACCAGCAGAGCCTGCATCGACAGCAGGCTCGAAGGATCCGGCATCGAGATCTCTGCAAAGGAGATCTCGTGCTTAGGCTTCGACAGGACAACCGAGGGCGGCACAAGCTCTCACCCCCATGGGAGGGGCCGTACATCGTCGCCGAAGTTCTCAAGCCCGGAACGTACAAGCTAGCTGACGAGGACGGGCAGATCCTCTCGAACGCCTGGAACATCCAACAGCTACGTCGTTTCTATCCCTAGAGTGGCCCCGTGGCCCTCGAAGTCTTTGTACATACTCTAGATTTTGTACAAGTCTTTTGAATCAAGTGTCAATATTTTTACCCCCACAGTTTGGAAGAAAATAAAACGAACTTTTATTCCTTTCGGGCTTCGAGGAAGGTTTGGCTCTACCCTCGGTAGAGCCATCCCTCCCTCGGGGGCTACATGGGGGCTAACCCTCGAAAAAATCGTCGCTTTTCAAAAAATCCTTTGCGAAACCTCGAAGGAAACACGCTAGGCGCGAAACGGACAAGGGCAGGGTCGCCTGAGCCGAGTGTTCGCTTACGCCTCGAGGCTACGGCAACACCTCACTTCCCTCCGCCTAAGTCATTCGCGTACGAACGAACCTAGCGACGCTTTCCTCTCAAGGCACAAGCATCGGACTCAATGCATGTCGCGAAGGCACCGCATAAAAACAACATCACGTTTAAAGCAAAATAAACGATGTTCAATGAACAATTTAGTCTTACATAAAAAAGTCTAAAAGCTCTAAACTACTTCTTTACATTCGGGCTCGATGGCCCGAGATTTTCAGGGATCGCCCCCGCCGCCAAGGTCGTCCCAGCCGCCGCCGTCCTCGCCGGGGAAGAGGACGCCCTCGAAGTGGCCGGCAAGCACTCGCGCCGTTCCATCGGCAGCAGCATCGGCCTCCTCCATCGCCGCCACTGCCTCCTCGTCGTTGAGGTCGTCGGCAACGACGTACCCGGCGGCGAGCTTCGAGAGGTTCGCTTGGTAGTGGGTCGTAACCACTCCAAGCGCCTTCCGAACTCCAAGCAGAAGGGCCTCCTTCACGCGCGAAGTGAAGTGGCCCCCAAGCGCTCGAAGGCGACTAGCGAGGGAGCTCCCGGACTGCAAGCCGGGACCAGCAATCTCGTTGCAGGCGGCCGAGGCCGCCTGCACCAGCTCATCAAGCTCGCGCTGGGTCACCGTCTGCGCCACCAGCACGGCCTCCTTTGACTCGGTCTCGGCATGAAGCGCCTGCTTCAATGCTGCACCAACAAAGTCAGTAAAAACGGAAAAGCAACGAAGCAAAAGGGATAGAGCTCGAGCCAAATCGGCTTACCCTCGACTTGTCCCTGGGCAGCCTCGAGAGCCTCCTCCGCCTCTCGGGTCCGCCGCTCGGCTTCTCGAGCTTGCCGCTCCGCCGTGGCCCGAGCCGCTTGCTCTCGCTCGAGCTGGTCTCGAGCCTCGACCACGAGGCGCCGCTCCTCCTCGACCGATGACTCCGCCGCGCGACGCGCAGCCCGCTCGTTGTCCAACCAGTCGTTGTTGTTCGCGAGCTGCTCGCGCAGGGCGCTGACCGAGCCTTCAAGGTGGGCGATGACCTCGCCCTTTTCTCGACCCTAGGCGAGAGCCCGGTCCTGAGCACCTCGAAGGTCGTCCAGCTGGCGGTCTCGAGCCTCGAGCGCCCCGGACAAGCGACGGAGCTCCAACGATAGCTCCGCAATCTGGTCGTTCTTCGCGAACGCCTGATTGCGGAGTTCCTGCGAAAAACGAAGCTAAGCCTTTTTTGAACAACGGGGTACGGCGAAAACGCTAGCTACACCGAAACGCATCTGATGGACCTTCCCGGCCTCATCGTGAAGACGGAGGATGTCTCGCAGCGCCCTGCGAACGTCCTGGCCGTGCGACGACTGAACCTCCCACAGGTGCTCCTCTGCCACGGCTTCGTCAACGAACCACTGGGGAAGCTCGCTGCGGGCTTGCCACATTTCCGCGCTTCCGCGGGCATGCGCTCCATAGGACCAGGCCGGTTCCGGCCCTGGCTGAGCCACGATGAGGGTCGACGGCGCGGCCCCGCCGCTTTCGCCCCCATGCGTCACAGGGGCCCCCACCCCCAGAGCCTCTGCCAGCTCCTTCAGGTGGGGGAACCCGCCACCATGAGTTCGTCCCTCTCCCCCCTCATGCGGGGGGGCCACCGCGACGTCCGCCTCCACGGGCGCCGCAGACGGTTCCTCGACGCGAAGAGCCTCCCCAGGCGCGGGGGTGGCCTCCTCGGGCCGAGCTGCCTCGATGTGGGGCTCGACCGCGCCCTCGAGGAGTTGAGGCGGCCTTGGCTCCTCGAGGGCCCGGGGCGCCTCCTCGCGCGGCTGCTGCCCGACCTGCAGCTCCGCCTGAGTGTCGAAGAACGTAACGAAGTCCTGCACGACTTCGTTCGTCGGGCCCAGGAGCTGCGAGGATGGGTGCGGCGACGAGCTAGGCCCGATCTTGAGGGCCTTGGTCGGCGCAAGGGAAGGCGTGCTCCGCCCCCCAGATCGACTGCGACACGAAAAGAGCTCGGTCAGAGACAAAGACGAAAACATCAACGACAAGCAAGCAACGAAGAAAACTTACCGGACGAAGGGGAGCTTCCGTTTCGTCCTCGAGGTCGGAACGGGAGCCGCCCCGGGGACCTCGCCTCCCGTGGTTGCGCCGGCCTCCCCTTGAGGAGCCATCCTCGAGGCCTCGCCTCCCGCGGAGACGACGGCTTCCCCTTGAGGGGTTACCCTCGAGGCCTCCTCGCCCCCCGCAGAGGCAGCGGACTCCACTTGGGGGACCTCCACTTCCAGCCCACGGGCCGGGGCCTCCTCGACGGCGCTCGGTCGCTCGGGCGCCTCGCCTCGATCCTGAGGTTCCTCGAGGGCAGCCGGCACTACCCCCGAGGGGCCCTCAGAGGCAGGCCCCACAGTCGACTGAGGGGCCTCGCCTCGACCCTGGGTTTCCTCGAGAGCAGCCGTCGCTGCCCCCGATGAACACTCAGCGGAGGGCACCACGGTCGACGGCGGTGTCCCGAGGTCGACGATCTCTTCGCCACCGCCCCCGGACGTTGCGGCCGGGGCGGCCCCACCAGGGGCAGGCCCACCGATGGGAAGCTCGAACGGAGATGGGCTCCTCGCCCCGCCGTCTCCGTCAGATCCATCGGGGTCGGTGGAAGATTCCGGCGTAGGGAGCGGTGAGAGCCCCCGCTTCGCCCGCTCGCGATTCTCCGCCTCGAGCTTCTTCCTCTTCTGGTCCTTCCGCTTCCGCCGAGCCTCCCTCTGGGCCTTGGCCTCCTTCGCCTTCTCGGCGAGGGCGCGGTTAACTGCCGTGTCTTCGAGGACCGGGGGCTTGGAGTACTGGCCGCGCGATACGCCCTGCGAGGCACCGTTCGCAAGGTCAGAAACACGAAAGCAAAACAAAAAGGCAAAAACGAAGATCGAAAGTTACTCACGAGGCTCACGTAGCCATCCTCGGGCCGCATCGGCACTGCCCACGGGTCGTCCGGCAGCTTGTCGACGGCGCGCCGCGCCCGCTGAACGGCGGTGGCGACGGGCAATGGCTCCGCCGCCATCACCGTGCCGGTGAGGTCGGCGTCGGGGGTCATCCTGTACAGCGGGAGCCTCCGCTGCATGAGGGGAAGCACCCGCCGCCGGTGGAAGTTGGCGATGACCCCACCAGCGGTAAGGCCGAGCCTCGAAAGACGCTGGAGCGCCTCGATCAACGGATCAAGTTTTTTCTTCCGCTCCGGCGGCGACACACCGAAGGACCAGTTGTCCTGCTTCTGCGTCAACAGCAGGCCGGTGTAGGGCGGCAGACGTCCTCCGTCGTTGCGGAGGTAAAACCATCCCTTGTCCCAATCTTGGTTGTTGGAAACCATGGAGCTAGGGATGTAGAGGTCCTTGCGGCTCCTCCGAACTTGGAGCACAAGGCCGCCGGCGCGAACAGGGCGACGGACCCCCTTGGAGACGCTCTCTGAGAAGAGCTCGCCGATGAAGAGGTGGCGCCAAAGGTCCCAATGGGCCTCGATGCCCAGGTAACCCTCGCAGACGGCGACGAACACCGCCGCCTGCGAGATCGCATTAGCCGAGAAGTTTTGCAGCTCCACCTCGTAGTGGAAGCACAGCGCCCGCACGAACCTCCCCACCGGAACGCCGAAGCCCCGCTCATGGAAACGAGCGAGGCTGACGACGTAGCCCGCCGGTGGATTAGGCTCCGTAGCGGCCCCCGGTGAGATCCAGACGGGCGGCTCGCCGTCGACGTTGGGCGGCAGCACTCCGACCTCCACAAGGCTGTCCAAACAATGCTTGGTGGCATTGGACGGCTTCCATGGCGCGGGATCGACGTACTGGGCCATGGCGGCGAGAAGGAGCTCGGACGAAGGAAGAAGACGAAGGCAAAGGCTAGGGCAAAAGAAGCTGAAGGCGAAGGCTAGAATGCTAAGGGAAGCGTACCCTTGGCATGGGCACTGCCGTGCTATTTATACTCCCCCCGCGGAGCTAGGCACGGCAGGACGCCGGCCTTGACGCGACAGCCCCTAGGCTGACAGCCAGGCCTGCCCCGGGAGACGTAACGGTGCGGGCCGCGTCAACCGCGCCATCGAGTAACTGCGCCGTAAATTTCGAGGAGTCTGGCGCGGCAGACGTGTGGTCGTGTCAAACTGCGCCCGCACGCCTCACCTGAGGAAGCGCGCCCACTTCTCCCACGAACCCACGAAACCGCGAAGTTTTCGCTGCGGGTCATCATGACCCGCGCAGAACGAGGGCGCATTCAAGGCGCCCACCCTCGAAGGAGGGACCTCGAAGCTCGAAGGCTCGAGGGCGCCCATTCGAGGGACAGAGGTCTCGGAAGCCTCGATACCCCGCGCGGAGCGGGACCGTGGAATAACGCTCGATGTTTCCTCCTCAAACTGAAGGAGCCATCGTGCTACTAGATCAGGGGTTCGAACCTTGGGCCTACGAAGGGTTTTGACAAGGGCCTCAGATCAACCGAGTCAGGGATAATCGACGGTACCCTCGAAGCTCGAACGCTTGAGGAAACCAACCGATTATGTTCGAGGCCAGGCAGAGTGCCTAGACCAAGGGACCCCTCGAGGGGGAGCATTGAGCCCTCGACCTCTATCGAATGAGGTCGAGTCCCGTCTAGCATACTTTTGCGAAAGGCTTCTATGGGCGTGTCCTATGACCACGAGCCTACCCTTATCGAACGGGGCATGAACGCCCACTCGAACCACCCGTCATCAGCTCAACCAGGCATCCGTGGCTCGATCCCACCGAGGGAAGCACGGGTCGCCTCCTCCTCAGCACCCTCGAACAGGGAGCACGAGGCACGAAGAAAAGACTCGAAATCCTCCCTTCCTCAGGCGCAGTGGACGAACCCACACCTGAGGAAGCAGTAAATGCTCTGCACATCAGGTTGAGACCTTGAGAGAGTGTCAACCACTCTCCCAAGGCCTCGGAGGCTACACCCGCGGGTGCGCTAGCGCGCCCCCACAGATTCTCGGAACCCGTGAAGATATGAAGGCCTCGAAAGCCTCGACGAACACCAACCTTCGCAGGATTAAACCTCATTCCTGCGAAGGCTCGGGGGCTACTGTCGGGCACCTGCAAAAGGGGTACCCCAATCTAGGCCCAAAGCTACTTGACATCAAGGCCCACAACGACATTAACCTGGCTCCGCGGCCCAGCAAAGGCCGGCCATCGCTACGAGACCTCGGCACCCATCCCGCTCGAGGTAAATGATCACCCTCGAGCGGGATGTTTCCGTCTCGTTCGAGGCTCAGCAGCCTCGAGGGCGACCCTTACCCACGAGCGGGTAGCTTCCGTCTCGTTCGAGGCTCAGCAGCCTCGAGGGCGACCCCTACCCACGAGCGGGTAGTTTCCGTCTCGTTCGAGGTTTGGCGAACTCGAGCTTGCGATCCAAGCTCGAGCCGGCCTCGCTGGGAACAGCACCCGGGACTCTGCAACCCATCAGAGTCATCATGACACGGTAAAAAAGCAGGATCACTGCTCCACGTCATCACCTACTCTCCGGAGAAGACATCGGTCAAATCCGCTCGCAACAGTGGACTCTGAGCACCATGCTGCACGGCCAGGCCTAACCCTGCCAGCAGCACTGTGCCAACGACTCCTTTGATTTTACCCCCCGTCAAACGCGCTGCCACCCTCGAAGGCAACCTCGAAGGAGACCATGGAACGCCGCGCGCAAGTTGCCACCCTCGACGCCGTGAACCGTCACGAGAAGGAAGGACGATACTTCAGCCCCTGCCATGTCGTCAGCAGAGTTGGAAGGCGCGATTCCCGCTCGCGCAGTGCGCGGCATGGACGAACAGTGCGCTCGGCGACAAACACATGTACTCGCACCCCTGCCCCCTTGGTCTATAAAAGGGGAGGGAAAGCCCATGCAAAGGGCAAGAACACACAGAGATCACAAGTCACAAACATATACGCATTCACAACCAGCACGCCCACACACACCATAGCCTGAGACTTAGGAGCTCATCTCTTTCTCCCACATTGCTTGTAAACCCCTACTACAAGCAACACGCAACCCGGTGCATCGCACCCCTGCTGGACGTACGGCCCCGTGGCCGGAACCAGGATAAAATACCGTCTCTCACTCTCACCATCAGGGAAACGAGTAGTTAGCACCGCAATCACTCGTTGGTGCCGGTGCGTCCAAATCAGGCATCGACACTTATAGAACCAGCTTCTCCTAATTGGGCAAGATATTGACTAATATGTTCAAAAGTACTTTTATTATCTTCCCCATCAAACTTAACAAAATCAGGCAATCTAAAACCAGCAGGGTACTGAACCGAATCAAAGTGAGCAGGATATGGTTTTGGTATGCACGAGTTTTGCCTCTAAAATCTACCCCAAGGTTTTCTTTAAGCAAATTAGCCAAATCATTCTTATAATCAGCAAACATTCTATCAAATTGTGAAGATGAATTTGGCTGTGTGTATGCACTGTGCTGGCTCTGATAGCCGGTCAGACCGCTTGCGATGGTCGGTCCAACCACCGTGCCGGTCAGACCACCTGTAGGGGTCGGTCCGACCGGCCGTGGCCTGTTCTGCCACCGTTGCAAGTATCGGTCATACGTTTCATTAGAAATAGGACCGATGGGTGCAATAGTACCTCTGGATGGTATAGTTGGTGTAGTATATGCGAAGATACTATATGGCGGAACAAAATTCACAAGCTCATTAGTTCGGCCAAAACGGCCAGAATTAGGGATGCTCATGATGGGTTCTGGGTATGAAGGCTGGGCTACCAATGCATTGGTAGGTGTCACCATCTGTCCACTATAGAAATTCAACGGCATGCCATATGGTGGTTGTTCCATTATAGGATTTGCCGATGATTCAGATGTAAGGACATCGGTAGTAACACTAGTTGCAACTAGCAAATTATTAATAGGTGTTTCAAGTTGTTTACTAGCATATTTTTTCTCTCTAGATAAAAGCCAATTAATAAGAAAAGCATCACGCTCAGCCATCATACTTTGAATTTGTTCCATTGTAACACCAGAAGATGAATCACTTACATTAGGTGTTACCTCAGGTGGAGACTCATCAAAGACCACGTCCTTGAGCTTTATAACCTTGCCTTGACGATCTCTGGAGTAGTGCGACAGGAATTGCTTCTTCGCTTTCTCCTTACGTTGTAGTACTTCCTGCGCTTGCTCCTCTTCTATCTTCTTGAATCTTTCATCAAGGATCTGACAGTCGTCGGCCTCAAACTGATCTAGGTCAGGCCTGACGATGTTGGATTGATCAACTTCACCGTGTTTAGGATTTAGACCAGTCATGGAAACCGATTTATCTTTTCTTCTTCCCCAGCGGAGTCGCCAAAATATGTTGGCGCCTTTTGTGGCCAACACGCGAACGCACTAGATCGTGCGGGGCGCAAAGGAGCTCGCTACAGCACCTCTGCGACGGACGGTCAGACCCCCTGTTACGGGCGGTCAGACTCCCTGTTACAGGCGGTCAGACCCCCTGTACAGGCGGTCAGACTCCCTGCGACAGCCCGGTAAGAAACCAACGAACGCCCACCCGGGAGGGACCCCGTCGGGGTAGGCGCACCTTGGGTTGTTCTAGGATCGGCAGGCCACCTAGAACGTCCTCGGTCGCCGTCGAGACGAAGGAAGAACAACAGATGAGATTGGAAAAGCTAGGGCAAAGGAATAAAAGAAAAGGTACAAAATAGTAGATGTATTTGTGTTTGACGATTGGGTAGAGGTTCTCAATCGGCCACGGCCCTTCATAATATAGGGTGGGGAGGTCTTGCCCCGCAAGGAAGTTTCTTTACAGATCTAAATCGCGAGAAATCCCTAATTCTACTCGGACTCGGCGACAGGCGGTCAGACCGGCTACAGAGCACAGCCGGTCAGACCGCTTGTAACAGGCGATTAGACCGACTGTAGAGCCAGATCAGCATCTTGCCATTTTTTGCCATCAACAAATCTCAATCAGCCGACGAAAGCAATCTATGTACATGATCAATGCACGCGCTTGTGTTGTGAAGGCGCAAGCTCCACACAAGGCATAGATACGCGGTTACTCCCTGGATCACAAAGAAATTCTAGACTACCGACTTAGGCCCCGTTTAGTTTTCCAAATATTCTCCAAAAAAACACTATTTATCTAACTTTTTTCTATTCATCACATCTCTTCTACTCACAGAACACTATTTATCTACAGTGTATTTTTGATGAACAGTGTATTTTTGGGAAATCTTTTCGCAATCTAAACACACCCTATAGGCTTACAGCAGCATGTCACAAGAGCTCACGTCGGCGACAGCGACCTTTCGAGACCACCGGGGTTCTCTCCTCTCGCTGATCCCCATTTCCTCTTCGTCTTTCCCGTAGCAAATCGCCATCGCAATCTACACAAGTCCCCGTACTGCGCGGACCGCGGAGGAACAGAATGCAACTGAGCACGGCAGGCGGCCAGCCTGAATGGGACAGCACGCCCGAACAAAAGCTTGGCGCTGCGACGGCCCCTGCGGCCAGTCGTCGCCGGACGGCCGCCGCAGAGATGCACATATACGGACTGGAGTGGCTGCTGCGCTGCCATCTGCGCGCAACGCATCAGTCGACAGCTCGTCATGTCAGGCAGCTACCCTCGGGAAGGGCGAATTCCCTTTGCATGCCCCAGCGAGGCACTGGCACGTTGCCCGGCCGACGAGCCCCGATCGACGACGACGACGACGTGCGTACAGGTAAACTGCAGCTAGTAGCACAGTGTCAGTGGCAGGCAGAACGGCAGCAGCAGGGCCGCAGGGGCAGAGGCAGAGGCAGCGGCAGGCGCCTTGGATCACTCGGCCTGCGCTGCCTCCTGGGACCTGCGGCAGGCGGCTCGCCTTTATTTCAAAAAAAAAAAAAACTGGCAGGGGATGACGAGGGGGAGAGGAGTCAGAACAGAAGGCGGCAGCGGATGCCGTGGGCGCGCGCACGGCAGCGGCCACTCACTGGCCTGTGGCCTGGCTGTGGCTGGCTAGGAGAATCTTGGCCGGCGGCCGCAGCCGGCTGGCTGGAGATCATCATCGGTTCATGATTCATCGGCATGCAATTCAGCAGCTCTGGACGCATGTGACGTGGAACTGAAGGACAGCAGATACCTAGACCACGGGCTTGTTTAGTTGGAGTGTAAAAAGCTGAAAGCTAAAAAAGTAGCTTAGTTCTATCTAAACACATATAAAAAATTAGATCAGCCTATCAAGAGATATTGTTGGCCAAACATGTGAGGCCCACTTAAACCAGCCTATCTGTGAGCCTGCTCGCCCCCTAGAGCCGACGGCTGCAACACATATGTGTGGGGTCCACTTCGAAGTTAGCAAATGGATCTAAACACCGTTTGCTAAAAAATAAGCAAATGGATCTAAACACCTAAGATCTAATTTTTTAGATGTTTATCTAAATGCTAATTTTTTAGCATGTATCTAAACAAGGCCCACGAGAACCCAGTAGCTAGCCCCGGTGGCCGCTGCTGCATCTGCGATTCTGCATGCCAACGCAACTGTACCTGTACGTATGCGTCCGTCTGCTGTTCCTGCTGCATCCCTTTTGTCACTCTACTGTATAGCGGCATACTACTGTACGTAGCGGCCGCGGCAGGCAGAGGCAGATTCTCTGCGGTCACTGAACACGAAGAGCGTAGCTAGCGATGGCGAGGAGGATACAGTAGCTACACATTGTGCAACGTCGCCTCCTGGTTAAAAATGAGAGAGAGTTCAATTTCTACTATAGGGATGAGGAAGTACTCTTTTCCGTATACACAAGTTTTCCCCCTGATCCAACATTATTTGGCGCCTTTGAATCCGATGTGAACATATGTGTTGTTGCATCATGTCGTTGTTACATCAGTGATATCCTAATCTACCGTACGCACTGGTACTACCACGTCGATCGCGTCCTCCGTCTCATTCGTCCAGTCCAGTGGCCGTTTTCTAGCTCATGGACTGATCTCAGATTGTGCATGTGCTACTCCTATTTTCCTCAGCAACGTAAAGGGTCCCCACGATTAGCTGCTACCGGTAGTACTACGCCACTGACTAGTGATAGATTAGTGACCTGTGCTACAGTACTAGGCTGCTAGTGCTAGTTAGTACTGGGAGATTAGCTAGCTTAGCTTGGGCAGCAGCAACAGATGGATGGATGGGCCTGCATGATGGATGCACTGCGCGAAAGCTGCCAATTAAGCTGGGCCACGGTGCTACGATTACGTTAGTACAGGCCCACCGTCTAAGAGCCCACTTCTACGACGTAACGTTGTACTATACACACCCCGCTAGCTAGGGCTGTCTCACGCCACTTACATGCGTACAAAGCCAGCGTATACATACACATACAGCTGACTGCTGAGAATAGCATCCACATGTACACGAGTGCGCGTATACGAACATACATGGACATGGACTCGCCTGCATGCTCTTGTGTGTGTGAGTGGTGTGTGGGCCTGTGTGCTGCTAGCTGTGGTGGGTATATATTGTTGTGAGCAGTAGGGTCGTTTCCTCCGGTGGCCGCCGGCCGGCCGGTCCCCCATGCATGGGCCGCCGGGAGTGGTGGAGTATTTGGGTTAGCTGCGAGCACAGCTCAAAGCAGTTGTCCGTCATCTCTTTGGGGGGAGGAGGGACCAGATGCCCTCAACTCCAAGCTGCCTGTGTGCCTGGTCCCCCCGGTAAATGAACCAACCAGAATCACACCAACAACTAGAAGATCTCCTGTGACAAGACCCTCTGGCCGCCCGCCCGCCCCATCCATCCCATCCTCTTCCTTAACCGAACTCCATCTCTCTCTCTCTTACCACCACCACTACTGGCGGTGGCCTGCAGCTCAAGAGATGGATTTTGATGGGGAACTGAACATACTTAATGCGGTACACGATCAGCGCTATCAGATTCGTCCTCAGGGGCTCTAGGGCATGTACGTCGATCGTCGTAGCCCCCATCCCCCTTCCTCCGGCTTCTTCATCACACAAAACCAATAATAAATCCCACGCACGAGGTCGGTGGAACGATGGCGGTTGCGCGTGCGCGTGCTACTCCTGCGGATCTCCATAATTCCGAATAATGGAAATCAAGATACGCGGCTCTCCTGCGTCTTCGATCCGTCTCGGCCGAGCGCGCGCCGGCGAACATGGAGTAGCAACATGTACATTGTACGTGCTCGGCGCGGGGACGACGGGCTCCGTGGCGCGCCGCGCGCGGGTGTGGATGGCGGCAGAGCGGGCCACGTCGGCGGATGCCCAACGGCAGCGAAATGCTGTCGGCTTTAATAATTTATTATGACCAGCAGTGTGGTTATGGGCCTGCCGGGGTGGCCTACCACGGCGGCAAGTTGTTGCACCGGTGATTCCCTCGCGTTGGAGCTCGCCTGTATTTTTGTACACTGTGTGCCATGCCCGGCCTCACCTGCCTTTCTCTCGCTCTCTGTGTGTGTGTCCATCGTTGTGGGCATCTCTCAACGCCCATCTTCCCCGGCCGTCTCTCTACACACGTCACTTTCTTATCTTTAGTATTCTCCGTTTCCCCCTGTGGCACAGGAGAGAGGGACAGCCAGCTGATGAAAGGTGAGACTGTGAGAGAGGGGATTAACTATTTGGTTACGTTCCTCCTGAGTTAGTACAGTTGATGCTAATCATGTCATGATGAACAGTGGCAGAAAGATCGAGGAAATAGTAAAGAAAATAAAACTAGAAAGATACAAGAGGAAGAAACGAATGGTGCTGGGGAATGGATTGTGGATCATGCATGCATGGATGCCCTGACCTGATAGGGTTGGGATTGGGGGGCCATGCATGCATGCAGCAGCGTCCCAGGAGGGGCATGCTTGCCCCCATCGCCATGCAGGCCGGGGCAGCCCCTAGTGCCTTAAAAGGGCTAGCCACCGATGAGAGGACGGAGCTAGTAGTAGCGAGCCACCACCACTGACTGACTCTGAAGGCCGCGGAGAAAGTGACTAACTGGAGAAAGCTGTTGGGCATGCAGGTGCCACGGCCGCCACTTGGGAATTATCACCACAGTGACTTGGGGCCGGGATGGGGTCTCTCGCCCTGCCTGCTGCACAGATGTGGCGAATTGTTCGTATCCATCAGCGCACATACACTAGCTAGCTGGCCGGACCACCTCTTCTCTCCCTTGCGGTGGTGGCATGGCATGTCTCCTAGCTACGCCCTTCGATCTCTGCCCTACCACTATACCATCCCCCTTCCGTGAAATTGACCTCTCATGGCTCTGCTTTACACGCTATAGTGTGCCTCACTCGCATGCATGCATGGTAGGTTTGTTTAACCCTTTTGATGGAGCGTATTATATTCCTGCTTCTTCCCCCCACATCAGCTGACTCGGCCGGTATCATGATCATCCCCCCCTCTGTGGCTCTGTCATTATGGATTCATGATTGTGCCTGTGAGCTGCACCCGTTCAGGACCGGACAGCTATTTCTCTGCTACTTGATTGCTAGCTTTGCGTTTTCAGATGTCGTCGTTGTGAGCTTGAACACTGTTGTAAATCATCTGCCGGCGTCAACATCAGAAACAGTAGGATACCATCGCTGAATTTCTTCCCATGGGAATGGAGGAGCAGTCACCTCACCTGTCGATTACGCCGATAAATCCGCTTGGCTAGCTTGGACCTTGGAGATTATATATCACATATATGTATATATATAAATATATAATATCTCGCAAATAAACCAAGCCACTGGACGCAAACAAAAATAAACAGCGATATGGAGCTGCTGCCCATGTATCTATCTATTTTACCTGACACAGTCTTCAGCTGCAGCCATCACCAAGTTATTGTGTTTGGTTGCATGCACCACATGATGCATGAATGAATGATTCTGGATGGGATGGTTCAACCAAATTGCTTTTACCACTTGGTTCACTCTAACTAGTACAACATTGTATTAAGTGGGATGGTTCCATCTTGGATGAGTTGGTACAATTCATCCAACCAAACAAAAGAATCATCATTATTTTGTACCATTCCATACATGAATCAAATGGTGCACCCAACCAAACACACCCGACCCAGGCCCCTCGGCGGCCGTCGCCTTCCACCCCCATGTGCCCGCAAATCCTCAGGGGCGCACACCCTTCACACAAGCGCGGCCAGGCATATCCAAGCGCGCCGCCGGTCGCCATCGGCGGCACGTCCGTCCGCGTGAATGCATGGGATGGACGGGACGGTCGAGCTCCGGAGATGTTAGCTAGCTGATGAGAGAGTCCCCAACAGTGTCATGTGTGCCTGTCCTCCAATGGCACAACCGCACAGCGAGCTGGGCACCTAGCTGCTATAGCTACCGGTGGCGTAGCTGCCGGGAACTGGTACGGCCGCAGTTTAATTGGGCAGCGACGGGTGCCCCCAACATACGCAGGGACCTGCCCTTTTCTTGACAAAGAAGCTTCGATCCCCATCGATATGGATCGTCTCTGGCGCCAATCAGACGGAATTCACGCACCAGCGCATGATTGGGCGCACACCCAGCCCATTGCCATGCCGTCGATTCATGTACAATATAATATATACTACATGCATGTGTGTGGGTGTGTGCAGTGCAGGGAGGGAGAAAGTGATGGGAGAAGGAAAGAGGAACTTTACGCTAAAGGGCTATGGTACACTGTTGACTACTAACACTAGTGCACTAGCAGCTGCTTGATCGATCGAGTCGGCCGGGCTCTCACACTCACGCCGGCCTCACAGCTTGACTTCGTTTTCGATCTCCCCTTTCTCTGTCGTCTTTGCTGCAGTGCAGAGCCGCAGAGGCCGACCCGGACATGCATGCAACAAAAGGCTATAGCACCCCATGCTGTCGTGCTGCGCGGAGAGCTAGAGATCAGCAGCTAGTGGAGGGGGGGGGGAGGGGGGGGGAGTGAAAAGGCTCCTTTGATTTGATCCACTGGTGGCGTGCGATTAGATACGCTGATTAGGACACGGTGACACCGATCGAGAAGGCCATCAAAGGCTTGGAAAGATGCAGATAGTCTATCTATAGAAATATATATGTATAGATGTGATGATCAGTTGTCAACTGATGCCTAGCTAGTATATAGATGGTCTCTAGAAGGCCAACGTCTGCCAGATTTTGGATCCATTAAACCATTACGTGTACAACAACCATGCTCAGCAAATGCGCTAAACTATGCTTGGAGTGGAAAGACCAGTGTGCTACTCTTTCTTCTTCTCCTTTTTTTATTTTTATTTTTATAAAGGAGAAAGCGATGAGCGTACGTGTATCATTGTTGAACGTTGCAATTGGAGGCAGTTATTCTTTTTCCGTGCACCTACCATTGTGTGGCTCCGGGGTTAGAATATACAACCCCGTGTTGTTGGGAGTATTAGGTCACGTCAAGAAGCGGCCAATTGTTGTCTCCGTGCTTCCTTGACCCGGTGCTGACAACCTGTCGATCGCCTCCTTTCGCGATTCATCACCGGCAGAATTTTCTCGGCAGGGAGGACGCCGGCGAAAGTGCCGCCTTGTCCTGCGTTACACGTCACACGCGCCCCTTGTGACATGATTGGCCATCTGGAAAAACAACTGCGCTGCAACCCAGTCGCCAGCATGGGAGTACCCACATCGTCACACCTCGAGAAAGACCGCGACCTCACCGCGATCAGCTGCGCCAAGAACATCTATGGCGTGCTCAATATATCTCCAGCTAGGACGACGGTCAGGCTACAGGTACGAGATTGTGCACCGGCCGGTGGCGCCTGAAGAATTAACCGCTTTGCATGAGACAGCTCGATCTGGACAGGAACAGTTTGGGAACTCACCGAGGTGGCGAGGTGGCAACGTACGTCCCAGCTAGTAGGCTCTGGGTTTGGGGTATCTATCTGCAGGTAGACGACGACCCATCCAGCAGCGGCTTGCTTGGAAGAGCAGGAAGAAGGAGCTGACATGGCCATACGTGCACGTGGGAGAGGCGTCGTCTCACGTGATTAGAGGGGCCAGGCAGATGCCAAAAGGAGGGTGGGCGAGGGAGGTCCTTGGATGCTGTTGCTGTGGTCCGGCTTTAGTTTTCTCCCCTCTTTGTCATTCCTGGTCCTTTCAACTTATTGCAGATGGAGAAAACTGAAAACTACGCCTCACGCAACAAAAATGTGATCATTTCCATCCAGAAAAAATAGATATTTTCTTCGCAAAATGTTCATCGTCGTCATCACGTCGTGCATAAATATAAAATCTACTTGCATTATTTGAGAATTCGAGATTTTTATTATTATTTACGCTGCCCTAGTTGTCGGCATCGTCTAAATGGCTTGAATTTGTTGATGATATTTTCCTGTTCTTCGGATAAGAGTCACACGTTATGGATTTCTTTGGATCCTGCATCGATGTGACAGCATCCTCAAACCGAAGTCAAGGGAGATGGTAAACATCAGAGGAAGTGCCCTATGTGTGTGTCAGTAGCGTATGTGTCAGTACTATAGAATGTTTGCCCATGCCGGAAGGGCATTTTCTTTCGAGCTACTGTTCCAATCAAGCTATACGATACTGTTGCTTTTCAGTAGTAACTTTCAAGATATCATTGTGCCCTATCAGGAGTCAAGACACTCTCTAACTTTTGGACAAGACAGTCCTCCCGTCCCAGCTTAATTGTTGTACATCATCTGTCGTCATATACACAGGAGCCCACTGATTGCATTCTAATTAACCATTATAAGGACATGTGTAAGAGGTAGTTATAATTAATTATGTACCGCGCTGTTCCACCTCTAAGATCAGAAATGGTTACCACCTATTTACAGTAAAGTTCTGTTTAGCTTTATCTGTTGTGATCATTTTTTCAAATACAAGAAACGGATAGGTTCAAGGGTTAACCGAAACTGTATGTGATAATACGCCAATACGGATAAGAAAACAGAAATAAAAACAAACATCTATGACGTGATTGTTCCTTGGGTGCATTCATTGATTGGAACCTTCATAACAACCCTTTTTTAATTTTCTCTGGACATCATAGAATCTGATGTGATATGTGGCAATTGTCTATGATCAAAGATGGATCTATACTTAGAGCTGGCCATTTGTAATAATTGATCACTTTCACATGCAGTTTAGCTCCGAACCTTACTGCATGTGACAACGATTTTCACACACATTTCAAAACACAATTTTAATTTGTCGATCACTGATGATCATATCTTTGGAGTTGATCATAGACAAACCAATAACCGTCAGTTATGGTCATTTTGAATGTTATAACTACCGTGAATAATACGCATTTTGAAGCTAGGTTAGGTATATATGTGCATGCATGTGTAGCATATATATATACATAAGCGAGGCCCCAATCTCAGACGTCCTACATGCCACCGATCATTAGTATCCCTGGGCTTCTTCCTTAGCTCCCTCTCATATCCAAGGTCATGTTTCTACTACTCGCTCCGTTCTAGAATATAGCAACGTTTAACTTTTTCCAAAGTCAAACATTAATAACTTTGGCCATAAATAGTACAAAAAATATACAGATTGCCAAAGTAAGAATTATGTTTATAGATCGGCCACGAAAAGGAACTATTTTAACATGTACCTATTCACTCAAAATAAATTATATTTTCGGAAATAGTGTTGGTCAAAGTTAAGAATGTTTGACTTTGAAAAAGTCTAAACGTTGCTATATTCTAGAACGGAGGTAGTACAAACCAACCAGTTGTGTTAAGATACGTTGTCCCGGAAAAAGGAAAAAAATGCTAAACAGTTAACATCTTGGGCCCAATTTTCCTTATAAGCTCTTTTTTAGATAATATTACAGAAAGGCAAAATCTTCCACTGTCCACTCGAATAAAAACATAGGTCTAGTAACATCAAGAACGTACGACTGCTAACCTCTAAATCTTCGTCTTGCTAATTTATTTTAATCATGGTGTGGTTTTCATTAATTTTTAACGTCTTTATTATTATTTTTAAATCCTCCCTAAAACCATGTGTCATCTAGTTTGCTATCAATGATATCAATAAGTCATAATCACCTATATCACAACTGGTCCTCCTTGCATTATTTCGTAGATTCCCTCGTGTATTACTTGTGTCCACACATCTTAGAAGATGGAGAGGTTGTTCATATTAAAAATTATGCAAAAAAAAAATTATCATATTTTCTTATTACCTGCAATTATGCGAGAGCTTGAAGATGGAAAGGTTATTCATATTGAAGCTTTATGCAAAAATATTAAGAAAAAAATATGCTATGCTAATTTTCAAATATCATTTTAAAGGTTTTTTGTCTTCGAAATTATTTGTATTTCACTGCTTGATCTCGACGGATACATGACTACAAACCTATTGTCAGTCCCTTAAAATCATTTTACATTCAACAACAACAAACAAACGAATCAACAAAAATATTACATGGCTGTAAATTATGAAAGAAAACCAAAACACATAGATTCTCCATTTTCACGATATGTGATGCTCTAGTTTCACAAGCAAACTTTTCTAACTTTCACCAAGATAATAGAGAAAACACCAACATCTAAATTCCAAAAAAGTTCCTCCTTTAATTAAATAGACCATGAAATGGTACTGGTAGTGCATATATTTGTGAGTATACAGTATATATGCTAATTTATTTTTCCTACAAACCTTATATAAGCCGTTGAAGAGTTAGACTTAATACAGAGCTGAAACAACTGTACATTTTGAAACCAGCAAGTAGGGTTCTAGCGAGAGGTGTGGCCGGGTCCGGATCCGCCCTCAAAAGTAAGCAAGAAAGGAAGAAAGAAAAGAAAGCAACAGGAGGTCCCCGTGTGAAGGCTCAAGGAAAAGGAGGAATAAGCAAAAAGCGCGTTTGGATGGATTACCCTTTAATGTGACAATCAGGAGAGGAGGACGACGATTAGTCCTCTCCAGTTCAGTCAGGGTCGAGTCGATCAGCCCATCCACTAGCTAGGGCTCAAAAGCGTGATACACACACGAACCCAAAACCAACAGCTAAAATTCGCATAACCTGCGGCTGACAGGTGGGCCCCGCACGGGCTTGGCCGGAACAGCTCTGCTGGTACTACCGTGTATAACTAGCTATAGCCTGAAGCCGAGCGAAGCACCTTTTTCCCCCCGGCGTGGGGCCCACTGGGGAGGTAACACATGATCACTGTGTGAGACTAGGATTGAGTTGGTGCGGCGTCCAAATCACAACGGCCCAATAATTGATCGAGACGCCACTGGGGAGGGAGGGAGGGACGGCTCGTTCTCGTCTCTCTTCGCTCGGCTCCGCTCCCAGCGGCCGACAAGGCCCGCCGTGGCCGCTATCGCCCGGCTGGACCACCGCGCCGCCCACCGCCCGATCCCCGTCCGACGGCCCCGGCTCGCCGACGCTAAAGATGGAGACCACCCCCCCGAAACCAAAAAAAAAAAAAACGCTCGAGCTCCGGCCGCCGGCTGGCCGCGTCTCCTCCTACGGTGCTGTGGCGCCGCGGCTGGGGCTCACCGGCGCCGCCTACTCCACCCTATTCAGCTGGGGCTGCCTGACTGATCAACCGCCCCCCGCCGGTGAGCCGGACCACCACCACCACCCCTCTCCGCCTAGCTCGCTCGGCGCGCGGCGAAAAGTCAGACACCCTCATCACCCATGCCCATGGCCGGCGAAACGCGAGGACGCGACGCATCGAGCTCCCCTCAACCGCCTCTTAATAAACTAACCCCCTCATCATCTCTGCGAAACGCAGACAATAAGTAAGGGCAGGTCAACACACAGACACGGCCAGGTGATCGGCCAGAGCCAGCCATGGAGAACAGAAAAGCTAGCAGCCGTTCGGTTGGATTAGCGGTTGGGGGCCGGATTAATTAGGCCTGCACTGCACACGCGCGCGCGTTCATCTTCAGCAGCGGCGTCTACACGCGTGGTTGGGGGAGGGGATCGGCAGCGCAGCGGCGGACGTGATCTCCTTCGCTTTCTCCATTAATTGATATTTTTTTAGGAAGCGAAATTAAATCAAGAGGGACCGGAGGTTCGTCGCTCGCACCCACCACCGGGGCTGGAGGATTTTTATGGATTTCTTTTTTTTTTCTTTCGAGCAATAAAGGAGGGGGTGTAAACATATGGCGTTGGTTCGAGCAACATGAAAGAAAAAGTTCTTTTTTTATTTTCCGACGAGAAGGGCGAGAAAAAAGGGAAAATATTTTGATTTGCGAGGGGGTCGGTTTCCTCCCTCCCTCCCCCGCGATCACCTTTCGAGTGCTGGTCAATTTCGAAATGAAAAAGAAAAGATGGAAAGATGCAGAGAGGGACGCCTCCTCATCGCTTTCTTTTCTTCCCATCAGCCTCTCGCCCCTTTAGCTAGCTGCTTTTCATCGTGTTTTTTCCCCCCTTCATGTTCCTGCTGCTGGATAATACTCGACACGATCGACATCTTTCATTTCCTCTAGTATCTTGTGCATGCTAGCTACCTAGCTGCCGATGCGTGAGCTCGATCGTATTCCTACTAGTGCGCTGCTTGGAGGTGGCTAGATATATATATAGCAGTGTGTGCTTGCGAAACGGACACCAACTGCACGCGCACTTGCATAGATGTAATCTATCTATGCTTTACATATAAACTAAAATTTAGCTACCAAATATATATAGTGTGTAGGTAAGCTCGAACAATTGTTTAATTGAAATCGATTTGAGAATAGAAAAATAGGGAACAAGAGATGGAAAAGGAGAGGAGGGGGGACAAATGAAAACAAGCGTACGACATCACCAGCACCAACAACAATAACTTAACCACAACACAACAACGACGCCGATTATTAAACGCGGTACAAGCAAGGGCATAAAAGAAAAAGAGGATCCCAAAGGAGAGAGAAGGCGAGGGACAGCGACGTGTTCCTCCCTCTCTGGCCTCTGGGGCTCGCCGCTCGCCTCCTCCCAATTCCCATATCAGCAGCCGCGGCGGCAGGAGGGATCAGCAGTAGTAGCAGCAGCAGAGCACACCGGCCGGGCGGAAAGGATAAAAAAAAAAAGAGAGAGAGCTCGGATTTTTTATATACCAACCGGGGGGCCTCTCTCCTCGCGCTAGCTGCTGCTACTCGCTCGCCCTTCCTCTTCTCTCTCTCTCTCTCCCTCTCGCGCCGCCGCCCCGCGCTCCCTTTCGGAATCGGAAGGCGATTGCACGAGGCCGCAGGAGCTGCGGGCGCCGCGCCGCCCCCGACCGGACAAGGAGGGGAGGGGAAAAAAATATTGGAGTTGTTGGTCACACGCAGCACACAGGGAAGGGAGGGGAGGAGAGGGATTGTTGAGAGATAAAGAGATTTCGGGGAGACAAGGGAGAGAGGGACAGAGATGATGGAGAGGAGCAGCTGGACTCGGAGGCGGCAGCAGCAGCCCTTTCACCCCCGCACCCAGATAACGATGTGCTAGTTCCTCTTCTTAGGTTAAGGTAAGCGTCGCCTAAGGGGTGCATGGTTTCTTCCTCACTGGGCTTGCTTGCTACTTGTTCATCAGTCGGTTGCCCCGGTCGATCGATCGATTGCTTCGCTCGAAATATATAATTCGGGATGTTTGTTCATGCGTGCTGGAGATTTTGTTTATTTGGGATCGATTTGGTTTTCTGGGAGGGTGCAATTCGGTTCTTCGGGTCACTTGTTGGATTCTTTTTTCAATTTGTTTGGTTTTCTGGCGCTTTAATTAATTTATTATCTGATACGACGATGCTGCTGCTGCTGATGTGCTGTGCAGGTAGCTGGTGGAGGAGGAGGAGGTTGAGGCCGGGATCCCGCCGACGATGATGACAGTGGCGCCGCCGGCATGGGCATAGCGGCGCCACCATCTCAGCCGAGCCAGACCACCACGTACGTCGTGAGCCAACCCACCAATAAGAGCACACCATCAGCGATCTCCGGCCGCTCGCCGGCCACCGCCGCGAGTTCTATGTCCCACTCCCAGGGATTCCACCAGCAGGGCAGCAGCGGCGGCGTCTTCGGCTACTCCTCCGATGGCTTCGACCGCCCGGCGGACTCCAGCAGCCAGGACCACCACCACCACGTGGCGCAGCAGAGCCGCCGCGACAAGCTGAGGGTGCAGGGCTTCGACCCTTCCGCCGCCGCCGGGCATGGCCTCCTCCCCATCGATGGCGACGAGCACGGCGAGCCCGGTGGCGCCACCATGTACGACCACCACGCGGCGGCCGCTGGAGCCTCCAACATGCTCTCCGAGATGTTCAACTTCCCCGCGCCGCCGTCTGCGGGGCCCTCCGCCACCGAGCTGCTTGCCAGCCAGATGAACGCCAACTACCACCGCTTCGGGCTACGGCCGGGGGTCGCCGGCGGCGGCTTGTCCGGCGACGCCGGTTGGTTCGGCGCGGCGGGCCGTGCTGGTGGCCTCGTCCTCGGTGGTGGGGCCAACATGGGGTCGTTAGGTGAGACGTCCTCGCCTAAGCAGCAGCAAGGCAGCAGCAGCGGCATGGCTGGCCTCGCCACCGACCCGGCTGCCGCGATGCAGCTCTTCCTCATGAACCCGCAGCAGCAGCAACAGCAGCAGTCGAGATCGTCGCCGGCATCACCGTCGGACGTTCAGCACCAGCACCAGCACCACCACGAGGCGTTCCAGGCGTTCGGGAGCAACGCGGCGGCCACGTTCGGCGGCGGCGTGGTGGAAGGGCAGGGCCTTTCACTCTCGCTATCGCCATCGCTGCAGCAGCTGGAGATGGCGAAGCAGGCGGAGGAGCTGAGGGTACGCGACGGCGTGCTCTACTTCAACCGTCAGCAGCAGCAGCTGCCGATGGCATTGCACGGCGGCGGGCAGGTGGGCGGCGCGCTGGGGCAGCAGCAGCAGCTGCACGTCGGGTACGGCCCGGCCGGCGTCGCGGGGGTGCTGCGAAACTCCAAGTACACACGCGCGGCGCAGGAGCTCCTCGAGGAGTTCTGCAGCGTGGGGCGCGGGCAGATCAAGGGCGGCGGAGGGCGAGGTGGGCGCGGGGCCTCGGCGTCCAACCCTAGCAAGGGCGGCGCGTCGAGCTCCGGCGCCGCGCAGTCGCCGACGTCGGCGCCGAAGCAGGAGGCCCCGCAGCTGTCGCCCGCCGACAGGTTCGAGCACCAGCGGAAGAAGGCCAAGCTCATCTCCATGCTCGACGAGGCACGTCCTCCGTCTCTCCTCAGCTCGTTCCTCTCTTGCATGCATGGCATGGCATGGCATGGGCATGGCTGCGAGTGTGTGTTTGCTGACGCCATAGCTGCTAAAGCTAGCTCGGATTGGATGGAGGCGGCGCTTAAGCTACCTGAGGTTAGTTGCAGCCGCGGCGGTAGGTGTGGCAGAGAGCCGGCCGATACGTCCGTGGCAGTGATGATCCAGAAGCGCGCGCGCGGCCGGTACGAGACGGGAGCTTGGCTTGTTTTTTACCGCCAAGTGATTCTTAGCAGGTGGCCGCCAATGGCGTGCCTGCGCTGCAGGAGCCAGGCGCCGCCACACAAACTCCAAGGGGGATATGAATCTCCCAATCATAGTAACATCGATCCCATCCCAAATGGCTCGATTTCTTTTTGTGCGGTTGTTGGGAGCGGCTTCTGCCGCGCTGTTGCCACTGCATGTCTGCATTCATCGCTTCCATTTCTTTATGCTCTATCCGCCTCTCCCTCGACCCTTCCCTGTTCTCTCTCCATATCCCCACAGGGTGGAAAGGAAAGGAGTACGGCCCCCTTCCTTCTCTTTCTCCATTGTTGCTATCATCACATCTCTCAACATAGGAGTTTACTATGTTGCTACTAGCTTGTGGTAATTGTTTATGCCGTGCGCCTGTCACTACCTAATTTTTACACTTAGTATAATACTTGAGTGAAAGCTAAATTTGGCTCAACTAGTAGCTAGTATTTTTATATATATGGATATATATACAGCGGTGGTTGGTGCAAGCTGCAATCATGCATCGATCATGCAAGACCGATGCTAGCATCAGCTTCGTTCATCACCTAAGCTAGCTGGTGCATGCAGGTAATAACTATCCTAGCTTGGAACAGTCGGTTACAATTGGCGCTGCAGGGAGGAAGTACGAGAGTTAGTTGATGCTACATGTTACAACTCCCAGCAGCTAGCTGCTACTAGTACATGATTGGCGAGGGAGAGATCGAGCGAGGCTCGCTCGCTCAGTGATCGCCGCAGCATGCAGCTGGAGACTGGGCACATGCAGTTGGTCACCGGTAGATGCGTATGGTGTGGCTATCTCATCGATCGGCTCTCTCGGCTGTTGCCAAATGCCGGTGGGCCTCGGCTGCTTTTGTTCCTTACTCCCCCATTTCTCATAATTGTGCCAGCGACACATACAACGCCATGCCCATGCCTTAACTGCTGGGCCACCCGATCGAGTTTTGTTTCCTGTGTGCTCTCCATTTCTCCACATACTGCTGCTAATTTCCATTTGACTCTCTTCATGCTTCGGTTTAATTTGCTTCTGTTTTTACTAACGGGCTGTATAGATGAATCGTAAATCATCTGACGGGAGAAGTAATTTTTGGTGTTCAATCCTTGCTTGCTCTTAATAATAATGATAGTTTTTTTGTTTGCTTCGATGCGAATGACCATTCACAGGTGGACCGTCGGTACAACCACTACTGCGACCAGATGCAGATGGTGGTGAACTTCTTCGACTCGGTGATGGGTTTCGGCGCGGCGACCCCGTACACGGCGCTGGCGCAGAAGGCCATGTCGCGGCACTTCCGTTGCCTCAAGGACGCCATCGCGTCGCAGCTCCGGCACACGTGCGAGCTGCTCGGGGAGAAGGACGCCGGCACCAGCTCGGGCCTCACCAAGGGCGAGACGCCGCGGCTGCGCGCCATCGACCAGAGCCTCCGCCAGCAGCGAGCCTTCCACCACATGGGCATGATGGAGCAGGAGGCATGGCGCCCCCAGCGTGGCCTCCCCGAACGCTCCGTCAACATCCTCCGCTCCTGGCTCTTCGAACACTTCCTCCATCCGTACGTCCTCTTCTTCCATCTATCGATCGTCTCCCTTAGCTTGCTGTTGTTCGCCTCTATCTTGGTACTCCATTGTCACTGCACCACCATCTCCTTGTAGGAGTACGTTAGTAGTAGTAGTAGTTGATCTGTTCATGATGCATATGCATGGGATCAGCGGCCAGCGGCGATGGGCGATGCCGTGGCGCGACGAGAGCATGCATGGATGGTAGCAGTACTCATCACGGGAGGGGTTTTCTGCTTTGCTTTACCCTGGCCTCTGCTGCCCCGGCGGTTCCCAGCTGCTATATGCGCTGTGCTGTGCTTTAGCAAAAGCAGTAATTTTTTCGAGATCCACGCTAAAAAAAACGGCCGCAGAAGCCATGCATGCCGGGGACTGTGCGCCTGTGCATATTCCCGCCTTTTGCCTCCCGGGGGGTTACCTTTCCCATCATTGCAGAAATTTACCTTTCCTTGGTTTTACTGCGGTCAGTGTCAGGCCTGGCCGTCCGGCGCTCCGGCTCAGCAAACTCTTTCCTTTCCTCCTCCGCCGCCCGAGACGAGAGAGAAGGCTGCGGCTGCCAAGCTTGCCATGGCTTTGGCGCGCACGCAAAAGTTAGCAGTGTACGCGCTGGGGCATGAACGGAGGAGCCTTTCTGCTGCTACCGCGACGCGCGCTGCAGCCGGCATGGGCAGCCCATGAGATGAGCCGGCGGCCTCCTTTTGCTCGCAGCGCATCCTCTGCCATTGCCGCCTGCGCGAGATCAAAGCGTCAGGACGGGGAATATATCGGCCTCGGAATCCGTCCCCTCATTGGCTAGCTAGTAGCTCCTGGCGCCGCTGCATGCAGATCGCAAGTTTGCTACTAGCGGCTGCGTGCATGACTGCATGGATATCAGTGCTCTCGCCCCCCCCCCCCCCCACCCACCCACACACACGTTCGTCTTCACTCTTCGCCATTCAGCACGGTATAATGCGTGCATGATTGGTGAATAGTGCCAGCACTGGTGCTGTTCCTGCTGCAGTCAGCCGCCGCAGCTAGAGCTAGCAACAGCAGAAGGTAGTGTGCTGCCCTGCAGCCTTAGCGCTAGCTTTAGCTGGGCTGTGTTCACGAATTAAAAATTAATTTTTACTTCCTATTCATCCCCTCATATAACACGCTTCCCAGAAAATTACTTTTTCACCTTTACTATTTATCCTCCTCACATAACACGCTTTCCAGGAAAAAAAGTACTTCTCCTCCTGTTTTCCTGAACACAGCCCTGGTCCTTGGCTATGTTCAGATTAGAAGTAAAAAGTATTTTTTTCTAAATGAATAGTGTACTGGAAAACGTGTTATGTGCGTGGGATAAAAAAATTTGTTGGAGAAGTACTTTTTTTTTTAATCTGAACGCAGCCCTTTTCTATGTGTCGTAGTGCAGTACAGAATGTGGCGTGGTATGAGAATGATTCTCCTCTCATGTGCGTGCATGGCTGCTTCTCACGTCTGCAGGTACCCGAGCGACGCCGATAAGCACCTGTTGGCGAGGCAGACGGGGCTGTCCAGGAACCAGGTTTGTACGCTTGCACTACCATGTCCCATGCACAGTTTTGAGTCAGAGATTTTATCGCTCGCTAGCTTGTCGCTTGTTTGCAGATACGTACCGTACGCATGCGTGCATGAAAAATCTATCGCCTACTGTTCGGCGTGGCAGGTTTACCTGTTCATGCTCTTTGTTTTGCTAATTTGGATGCGCTTCCTTTTGGCAACGACTCAAGGTGGACGTCTGCGCATTGTCTTATGCGTAGATAGCATGTCTTATAGATGAATAGACTGCTACTGTGTACTGATTGTGACCACTAAAATGTATACTTATGCTGAATCTGGTAGTGTTACTTAATATACAGCTAATGCTTGAGAATATAGTTGAAACTATATAAGCTAAACTAGATGAAATGAGCATGATAAAACTAGACATAATTACATGCGCTGAAATTAAATGGTTTAAATTAATATTTTGCATATGATAGAAAAGCTAGATTGGAAAATTTTAACTGATCGATTGAGTAGACAACCGCTGAATTTTACCTGACTAAATACATTTACAAAATCGACAAGAAGGATTGAACTATTTTTAGATAGTTTGTAGAACATTACTGATAATATATGCACCCACGTATAGACCTATCCTAGTCTATATATGCTACTTATTAGCATAATATGAATCTAGAAGACTTAACTTAATTGTATGGAGAACAAGGTTTCAATTGCTATTGGGAATTATTGAAATGCCGGCATCATCCATGCATGTCCACGTGACCACATGTTTAGTATGCATGATGCATTCGGCTGAACCCTACTCCAGCTCCTCATGTTGATGTCTTTTACTTCACCCCTCTCTTAGTCTCTTTTGTTTCTTTCCTGCATGCACTTACGTGGTCCCTGCACAAGTGCCCCCTCATGTCTACCAACTTAAGGGCACTGGGTCATTATCAACCGATGGCCGCATCGTAGAAACATTTCCTCCTCTGCCCTTGCCCAATGCGACAACGCAAACCCGGTCCCTCTGCAGCTCACCTTGTCTTTTTCTATCCTTTCCTGGCATCTTGAGTGAAATCTATAAGTGTGGTGATTGGGCAACATTAATTTTGGAGTTGTACTAGATATAGGTGCTTCGTTATCTAGGGGTACAATAATACACATATGCTGGGCCCACTCCTTTATATTTTTTTGTTTAACCTTAGATATCGACTGTATCCTCCTGAAAATAAAATTCCAGCTCCATCAATCATAACAGTACTTATCATATTCATCGATACTATGGGTAAACTAAGTTTCTCATTGCTTTCTACGTGGTGGCATATATTTTATAATTTACAATCATTTAAAACAACTCTACCTAGCCATATATGGTATATGGATTTCCATCATACATCATTGCTTTGTTTCATATGGTACATTATCAATAGGGAAAGCAACTTCACATGGTTTAAACAATAGCAAATGACTTCTTGCATTGGAAGAAGTTAATAAGGATCACCCTTGGTTGCACCGTACAAATATGTATGCCTTGCCACAGTCCAACAGGTAGGTACGCCGTTTATGTCAAGTTCTGGTCAGGCTAGGTAACTTGTTTAAGTAGCAAGCAATTGACAACTTAACTTACTTTGACCCATATACCAAAAAAAACCATTATTAAATACATCAGTTGGTCTAACTTTGCCAGCTGATTTTATTGTAGTTTTAGGGTGTGTGGCAGCATTGATCGTATCCACATTGTTTACATATACTATATATACCAACAAAGTACTTAACTAGTAATGTGCAACTAATAATGGTACCTTTTTCATGTAACCAACTAATGTGCATGCCTTCATCTTGAAGCAAAATAAACGCTCAATTGTCTCCGTCTTCCTGGTTGTGTATATGTGCCTTTAATGCTATCCAATATAGTGTTTTCAAATAACTGAAGAAAAATATGTTCATTACATTATTTTACGCAAATAACGGATGACATGTATTTTGAACAATTTATATATAGTTAACTACAATGTATTTTTTTCCAGCATGTAAGCATATAACTAAACATATATTTCTGCAAAAAAACAAAACAAAACATATATATAGCTTTGTTTTTCATAATAATTATAGTGTCTATATAGCTATTACATTCTAGGATCCTTCATTCCTCCTTTCTTGGTCACTGGTACAGTTCCTAGATTTTCTTTTACAAAGTGTTACAGTTTTGAAAACTTTTAAACGAAAGGATTAATTATTTTTGTGTAAATTCGACATATATCTTTGAAGACATTTCTGATTTAAGATGAAAATTCCATCCCTAGATCCATTTAAATTGATTCAATATTCTCATTTTAATGATCCGTAATGCTAACTTTTTTTTAAAAAAAACAGCTAATACATTATGCTCAGTGTAAATTATTGTCTTTTTCAAGCTTTACAACAATGTTACACCTAGGTGGACCCACCTGCTGAATATTGGATATCTATGCCCCAGTACCATTTATATATCTGCCTCAACACCCTATAAGTCAAATTTATACCAAATTGTTTTTTTTCTATCATATGTTTTTAGTATCATACCAAGTCTTAAGATATCAGCATTGGAGAATACGGAAAACAAACAAAAAACACCACTTAATATAACAAATATCCCTCTTCTAGCTCAAAATATAGGTAAGAATACATGATGAGAATGAACAAGAAAAATGCTAAAACAACCATGATTCTGATTTTTTCTCTATTTTAAATGGTTGCATGATGTACATTTTAATGTCTTTGAGCTTAACATTTTAAATAGCTGACTTGGTTATCAACTTGAGTTTTCAGTGGAAGTGGCATAATTTTACAATCGACATAGTAATCATAGTATTTTTCTAATTTACTTCTAGAGGTGTGGCAAGGCTCTGGATCATTTTGACAATGCTATGTTTTTTCAGTTTGTTTAAATATCAAATCATTACTAATTTTGATATGTTGAGTCAGCAATATAATAAGGCTACAAAAAAGTACCCGATCAATAATGTTGATATCCATACCAAAAAAAAATGGTGAAGGGAGGTTAGGCGACCAAACTAGAGTATATTTCGGGATCTTCATGCAAAAGAAAAAAAATGAACTGCAAGATGAAATTAAGCGTGCATGAACGTTTTAAACCTATGTGGCTATGTACTGTACTTTGCAAGCTATATTACAAAAGGACTAGCTAGATCCAAAACAAAGGGCACAAACGAAACATAGATAGTGCCAGGATATATAAAACTGAAACAGGACAGTGAAGACCGTGTATGTACTATATACTTAGCTAGCTAGATAAGCTACTATAGCGCTATACGTCCCTGCATCATACATGCATGCATGGCATGGCACCACAGGCTGTGTGCATGGACCCCCGTGTCCCCAGCAATAATTTGTTTGCTTTCCTTTGGATCAACTCCAGGTCTCCAACTGGTTCATCAACGCCCGTGTCCGTCTATGGAAGCCCATGATCGAGGAGATGTACCAGCAAGAATGCCGGGAGCTCGAGGGCTCCTCTGGCGCCGGAGCCGGCGGCGGGCCCGAGTCCGGCAACGACCCCTCCGCCACCGACGACACCCACTCCCCGACCACCACCGGTGCAGCTGGGCAGCTCGCGCAGCATCACCAGCACGGCGGTGTGGCCCCACCTGGCGGCGTGATGCCCCACAAGCCCGACCCGGGCGCCGCGGGCCCCTCGGCGGCGGACGCGGCCTTCGTCGGGATCGACCCGGTGGAGCTCCTCGGCGGCGACGCGCACGTCGGCGGCGGCGCTGACGACCTGTACGGGCGATTCGAGCCCGGGGTGAGGATGCGGTATGGTCCCACCGGGACAGGCGCGGCCGCCGGCGATGTGTCGCTGACGCTGGGCTTGCAGCACGCCGGCGCTGGCAACGCTGGGCCCGACGGAACCGGCCGGTTCTCCTTGAGAGACTACAGTGGTTGTTGATGCTTACACCACATCGCTGCATCACGCCATCACCGTTCAGCTCATATGCTTGCGCGCATCATGCATTTCTTCAGCATTTCGAACAGTACCGAGGAAAGAGAGAGAGAACAGGAACAAGAGGAGAGAGGGAGGGAGCTAGACAGAGAAAAAGAGAGATGAGCATGATGCATTTAGAAAGAGAAATTTGCATGCATGGTGCCTGGAGGTGATGCTTGGGATGGGATATATGAATATGAGATGAGATCATCACATACCTCCTTCTTCGTCTTCTTCCCAGATGATTCTTAATTTACTTAGCTAGCAGATTAATTCCTTTTGTTAGGCATTATTGTTGGGGGGTTAAGGATAATTAATTTGTATACAACAAAGGAAGATAGGAAGTGTATAATTGTTTAGTCACACTTTTTTGTTCTCTGTTTTGCATTGCCCGTTTTTGGTTCTGGTGTACCAATTTTTTCTTGTACTCATTTTTCTTTCCCTCTCTGTAACTAAACATAAGAGAAACATACATGCATGCATGCATACATACATACGTAAATACATATATTGGTAAATATTGGGATACTGTCGGTGCCTGATTTGGTCGCACCGGCACCAACAAGTGATTGCGGTGCTAACCACTCGTTTCCCTGATGGCGAGAGTGAGAGACGGGGTTTTATCCTGGTTCCGGCCACGGGGCCGTACGTCCAGCAGTGGTGCGATGCACCGGGTTGCGTGTTGCTCGTGGTAGGGGTTTACAAGCAAGGTGGGAGAAGGAGATGAGCTCCTAGGTCCCTGGTTATGGTCTGTGTGTGTTTGAGACTTGTGTTCTCTGCGTGTCTTGTTGCTTGCCCTTTGCATGGGCTTCCCTCCCCCTTTTATAGACCAAGGGGGCGGGGTGCGAGTACATGTGTTTGTCGTTGCGTGCACTGTTCGTCCATGCCGCGCACTGTGTGAGCGGGAATCGCGCCTTCCAACTCTGCTGACGACATGGCAGGGGCTGACGTATCGTCCTTCCTTCTCGTGACAGTTCACGGCGTCGAGGGTGGTGTCTTGCGTACGGCGTTCCATGGTCTCCTTCGAGGCTGCCTTCGAGGGTGGCTGTGCGTCCGTAGGGGGGTAAAGTCAAAGGAGTGGTTGGCACAGTGCTGCTGGCAGGGTTAGGTCTGGCGCGCAGTATGGCGCTCAGAGTTCACTGTCGCGAGCGGATTTGACCGATGTCCTCTCCGGAGAGTAGGTGATGGCGTGGGGCAGTGAGCCCTGCTTTTTGACCGCGTCATGATGACTCTGGTGAATCGCGGCGCGTTGGGCGTCGTTCCCGTCGAGGCGGGCTCGAGCTTGGATGGCAAGCTCGAGCTCGCCGACCCTCGAACGAGACGGAAAACACCCCCTCGAGGGTAGGGGTCGTCCTCGAGGCCGCCGAGCCTCGATCGAGACGGAAAACATCCGCTAGAGGGTGGTTGCTTGCCTCGAGCTGGATGGGCGCCGAAGACTCATAGCGATGGCAGGCTTTTGCTGGTGCCTGGTTGATGTCGTTGTGGGCCTTGATGCCAAGTAGTTTTGGGCCTAGATTGGGGTACCCCTTTTGTAGGTGCCCGACAGTAGCCCCCGAGCCTTCGCAGGGATGAGGTTTTCATCCTGCGAAGGTTGGTGTTCGTCGAGGCTTCCGAGGCCTTCATATCTTTGTGAGTTCCGAGAATCCGTGGGGGCGCGCTAGCGCACCCGCGGGTGTAGCCCCCGAGGCCTTGGGAGGGTGGTTGACACTCTCCCAAGGTCTCAACCTGATGTGCAGAGCATTTACTGCTTCCTCAGGTGTGGGTTCGTCCACCGCGCCTGAGGTAGGGGGGATTTCGAGCTTTCTTCTTGCCTCGCGCTCCCTGTTCGAGGGTGCTGAGGAGGAGGCGACCCGTGCTTCCCTCGATGGGATCGAGCCACGGATGCCTAGTTGAGCTGGTAACGGGTGGTTCGAGCGGACGTCCATGCCCCATTCGATAGGGGTAGGCACGTGGTCATAGGACACGCCCGTTGAAGCTTTTCGCAAAAAGTATGCTAGACGGGACTCGACCCCATTCGATAGAGGTCGAGGGCTCGATGCTCCCCCTCGAGGGGTCCCTCGGTCTAGGCACTCTGCCTGGCCTCGAACATAATCGGTTGGTTTCCTCGAGCGTTCGAGCTTCGAGGGTACCGTCGATTATCCCTGACTCGGTTGATCTGAGGCCCTTCTCGAAACCCTTCGTAGGCCCAAGGTTCGAACCCCTGATCAGTAGCACGATGGCTTCTTCAGTTCGAGGAGGAAGCATCGAGCGTTATTCCATGGTCCCGCTCCGCGCGGGGTATCGAGGCTTTCGAGACCTCTTTCCCTCGAATGGGTGCCCGCTTTTGAGCTTCGAGGTCCCTTCTTCGAGGGTAGGCGTCTTGAATGCGCCCTCGTTCTGCGCGAGTCATGATGACCCGTAGCGAAAACTTCGCGGTTTCGTGCGATCGTGGGATCGTGGGAGAAGTGGGCGCGCTTTCTCAGGCGAGGCGTGCGGGCGCAGTTTGACACGACCGCACGATCTGCCGTGCCAGACTCCTCGAAAATTACGGCGCAGTTACTCGATTGCGTGGTTGACGCGGTCCGTGCCGTTACGTCTCCCGGGGCAGGCCTGGCTGTCAGCCTAGGGGCTGTCGTGTCAAGGCTGGAGTGCTGCCGCGCCTTGCTCCACGAGAGGAGTATAAATAGCGCGGTAGCACCCATGCCAAGGGTACGCTTCCCTTAGCATTCCAGCCCTTGCCTTCAGCTCCCTTTGCCCTCAGCTTTCGCCTTCGTCTTCTTCCTTCGTCCGAGCTCTCCCCTCCGCCATGGCCCAGTTCGTCGATCCCGTGCCATGGAAGCCGTCCAACGCCACCAAGCATTGCTTGGACAGCCTTGTGGAGGTCGGGGTGCTGCCGCCCAATGTTGACGGTGAGCCGCCTGTCTGGATCTCGCCGGGGGCCGCTACGGAGCCTGACCCGCCGGCGGGCTACGTCGTCAGCTTCGCTCGTTTTCATGAGCGGGGCTTTGGCGTTCCGGTGGGGAGGTTTATGCGAGCGCTGTGCTTCCACTACAAGGTGGAGCTGCACAACTTCTCGCCCAACGCGATCTCGCAGGCGGCGGTGTTCGTCGCCGTCTGCGAGGGCTATCTGGGCATCGAGGCCCATTGGGACCTTTGGTGCCATCTCTTCATCGGCGAGCTCTTCTCGGAGAGCGTCTCCAAGGGGGTTCGTCGCCCCGTTCGCGCCGGTGGCCTGGTGCTCCAAGTCTGGAGGAGCCGCAAGGATCTCTACATCCCGAGTTCCATGGTTTCCAATAACCAAGAATGGGACAAGGGATGGTTTTACCTCCGGAACGACGGAGGACATCTGCCGCCCTACACTGGCCTGCTGTTGACGCGGAAGCAGGACGACTGGCACTTCGGTGTGTCGCCGCCGTCGCAGAAGAAGAAGCTCGACCCGCTGGTCGAGGCGCTCCAACGGCTTTCGAGGCTCGGCCTCACCGCTGGTGGGGTCATCGCCAACTTCCACCGGCGGCGGGTGCTTCCCCTTATGCGACGGAGGCTCCCGTTGCACAAGATGAATCCCGACGCCGACCTCACCGGCACGATGATGGCGGCGGAGCCATTGCTCATTGCCACCGCCGTTCAGCAGGCGCGGCGCGCCGTCGACAAACTGCAGACGACCCGTGGGTGGTACCGATGCGGCCCGAGGATGGCTACGTGAGCCTCGTAAGTGACCTTCGATCTTCGTTTTTGCTTTTTTGTTTTCTTCTTGTGTTTCTGACCTTGCGAATGGTGCCTCGCAGGGCGTATCGCGTGGCCATTACTCCAAGCCCCCTGTCCCTGAGGACAAGGCTGTCAACCGCGCCCTCGCCGAGAAGGCGAAGGAGGCCAAGGCCCGGAGGGAGGCTCGGCGGCAGCGGAAGGACCGCAAGAGGAAGAAGCTCGAGGCGGAGAACCGCGAGCGGGCGAAGCGGGGGCTCTCACCGCTCCCTACGCCGGAATCCTCCACCGACCCCGATGGATCCGATGGAGACGGCGGGGGGAGGAGCCCATCTCCGCTCGAGCTTCGCATCGGTGGGCCTGCCCCCGCCGCGGCGTCTGGGGACGGTGGTGAGGAGGTCGTCGACCTCGGGACACCGCCGTCGACCGTGGTGCCCTCCACCGAGCGTCCGTCGGGGGCGGCCACGGCTGTTCCCGAGGAAACCCAGGGCCGAGGCGAGGCCCCCCCGTCGACCGTGGGGCCTACCTCTGAGGGTCCATCGGGGGCAGCACCAGCTGCCCTCGAGGAAACTCAGGGTCGAGGCGAGGCCCCCGAGCGGCCGAGCGCCGTCGAGGAGGCCCCGGCCCGTGGGGCGGAACCGGAGGTCCCCCAAGTAGAGCCCGTCGACTCTACGAGGGGTGAGGAGGCCTCGAGGGTATCCCCTCAGGGGGAAACCGTCGCCTCCGCGGGAGGCGAGGCCTCGAGGACGGCTCCCCAAGGGGAAACCATCGCGACCACGGGAGGCGAGGTCCCGGGGGCAGCTCCCGTTCCTGCCTCGAGGCCAAAACGGAAACTCCCCTTCGTGCGGTAAGTTTTCTTTGTTGCTTGCTTGACGTTGGCGTTTTGTTTTTGTCTCTGGCCGAGCTCTTTTCGTGTCGCAGTCGATCTGGGGGGCGGAGCACGCCTTCCCTCGCGCCAACCAAGGCCCTCAAGATCGGGCCTAGCTCGTCGCCGCACCCGTCCTTGCAGCTCCTGGGCCCGACGAACGAAGTCGTGCAGGACTTCGTTACGTTCTTCGACACTCAGGCGGAGCTGCAGGCCGGGCAGCAGCCGCGCGAGGAGGCGCCCCCGGTCCTCGAGGAGCCAAGGCCGCCTCAGCTCCTCGAGGGCGCGGTCGAGCCCCACGCCGAGGCAGCTCGGCCCGAGGAGGCCAACCCCGCGCCTGGGGAGGCTCTTCGCGTCGAGGAACCGTTTGCGGCGCCCGTGGAGGCGGACGCCGCGGAGGTCCCCCCGCATGAGGGGGGAGAGGGACGAACCCATGGCGGCGTGTTCCCCCACCTGAAGGAGCTGGCGGAGGCTCTGGGGGTTGGAGCCCCCGTGACGCAGGGGCGCGAGAGTGGCGGGGCCGCGCCATCGACTCTCATCACGGCTCAGCCGGGGCCAGTGGCGGCCTGGTCCTACGAGGCGCATGCCCGTGGAAGCGCGGAGATGTGGCAAGCCCGCAGCGTGCTTCCCCAGCGGTTCGTCGACGAAGCCATGGCGGAGGAGACTCTGTGAGAGGTCCAGTCGTCACACGGCTTGGATGTTCGCAGGGCGCTGCAGGATATCCTCCGTCTTCACGACGAGGCCGGCAAGGTCCACAAGGTTCGTTTCGGTGTAAGTAGCGTTTTCGCCATGCCCTATTTTTTCAAAGGAGGCTTAGCTCTTTTTTCGCAGGAGCTCCGCCAACAGGCGTTCGCGAAGAACGACCAGATCGCGGAGCTGTCGTTGGAGCTCCGCCGTTTGTCGGGGGCGCTCGAGGCTCGATAGCGCCAGCTGGATGACCTTCGAGGTGCTCGGGACTAGGCCCTCGCCCAGGGTTGGGAGAAGGGCGAGGTCATCGCCCGCCTCGAAGGCTCGGTCAGCGCTCTTCGCGAGCAGCTCGCGAACCGCAGTGACTGGCTGGAGAACGAGCGGGCCGCGCGTCGCGCGGCGGAGCTGGCGGTCGAGGAGGTGCGGCGTCTTGCGGTCGAGGCTCGAGACCAGCTCGAGCGGGAGCAAACTGCTCGGGCCACGGCGGAGCGGCAGGCTCGAGAGGCGGAGCAGCGGGCCCGAGAGGCGGAGGAGGCTCTCGAGGCTGCTCAGGGACAGGTCGAGGGTAAGCTGATTTGGCTCGAGCTCTGATCCTTTCGTTTCGTTGCTTTTTAGCTGACTTTGTTGGTGCAGCATTGAAGCAGGCGCTTCGGGCCGAGACCGAATCGAAGGAGGCCGTGCTGGTGGCGCAGACGGAGACCCAGCGCGAGCTCGACGAGCTGGTGCAGGCAGCCTCGGCCGCTTGCAACGAGATTGCTGGTCCCGGCTTGCAGTCCGGGAGCTCCCTCGCTAGTCGCCTTCGAGCGCTTGGGGGCCACTTCACTTCGCGCGTGAAGGAGGCCCTTCTGCTTGGAGTTCGGAAGGCGCTTGGAGTGGTTACGACCCACTATCAAGCAGACCTCTCGAAGCTTGCCGCTGGGTACGTCGTCGCCGACGACCTCAACGACGAGGAGGCGGTGGCGGCGATGGACGAGGCCGATGCTGCTGCCGATGGAACGGCGCGGGTGCTTGCCGGCCACTTCGAGGGCGTCCTCTTCCCTGGCGAGGACGGCGGCGGCTGGGACGACCTTGGCGGCGGGGGTGATCCCTGAAAATCTCGGGCCATCGAGCCCGATTGTAAAGAAGTAGTTTTAGAGTTTTTAGACATTTTTAATGTAAGACTGATTCGCTCGTATCTTACTGAACATTGTTTATTTTGCTTTAAACGTGATGTTTTGCTTTTTATGCGGTGTCTTTGTGCATTAGTCCGATGCTTGTGCCTCGAGAGGAAAGCGTCGCTAGGATCGTTCGTACGTGAATGACTTAGGCGGAGGGAAGTGAGGTGTTGCCGTAGCCTCGAGGCGTAGGCGGACACTCGGCTCAGACGACCCTGCCCTTGTCCGTTTCACGCCTAGCGTGTCTCCTTCGAGGTTTCGCAAAGGAAATTTTGAAAAGCGACGATTTTTTCGAGGGTTAGCCCCCATGTAGCCCCCGAGGGAGGGATGGCTCTACCGAGGGTAGAGCCAAACCTGCCTCGAAGCCCGAAAGGAATAAAAGCTCGTTTTACTTTCTTCCAAACTGTGGGGGTAAAAATATCGACACTTGATTCAAAAAGACTTGCACAAATCTAGAGTATGTACAGAGATTTCGAGGGCCGCGGGGCCACTCTAGGGATAGAAACGACGTAGCTGTTGGATGTTCCAGGCGTTCGTGAGAACGTGCCCGTCCTCGTCAGCTAGCTTGTACGTTCCGGGCTTGACAACTTCGGCGACGATGTACGGCCCCTCCCACGGGGGTGAGAGCTTGTGCCGCCCTCGGTTGTCCTGTCGAAGCCTCAACACGAGGTCTCCTTTGCAGAGGTCTCGGTGCCGGATCCTTCGAGCTTGTTGTCGCCGCAGGCTCTGCTGGTACCTCGCCGAGTGGAGTAGAGCCACGTCTCGAGCCTCGTCGACTTGGTCGAGCGAGTCCTCTCGAGCCTGGCAATTTCGCTGCTCTTGGTACGCTCGGAGCCTAGGGGACCCATACTCCAGATCCGTAGGGAGGATGGCCTCTGCCCCAAAGACGAGGAAGTATGGGGAGAACCCCGTTGCTCTGCTTGGGGTCGTTCTCAGACTCCAAATCACTGATGGTAGCTCTTGCACCCACTTGTGTCCAAACTTCTTCAGTTTGTTGTGAATTCTGGGCTTTAGGCCTTGTAGAATCATGCCATTGACACGTTCTACTTGGCCGTTCGTCTGTGGGTGAGCCACTGCTGACCAATCCACTCGGATGTGGAAATCGTCGCAGAACTTTAAGAACTTCTTTCCTGTGAACTGAGTGCCGTTGTCAGTGATGATAGAGTTGGGAACCCCGAAGCGGTGGATTATATCGGTGAAGAAGAGCACCGCCTGCTTAGACTTGATCCTACTGATGGGTCGAGCCTCGATCCATTTGGAGAATTTGTCGATCGCCACCAGCAGGTGCGTGAAGCCCCCGGGCGCTTTTGCCATTGGTCCGACAAGGTCGAGGCCCCATACGTCAAAAGGCCACGTCTTGCAGCGCTTGAGCGGGTAGGTGCGTCTTGCGCGCGTAGAACTGGCACCCTTCGCAGGTTCGTACCACTCCCGTGGCGTCAGCCACGGCAGTGGGCCAGTAGAACCCTTGTCGAAAGGCATTACCCACGAGCGTGCGTGGGGCGGCGTGATGTCCGCACACGCCTGCGTGAATGTCGAGGATAAGCTCTTTTCCTTCGGGTATCGGGATGCAGCGTTGCAAGACCCCCGAGGCCCCCCGTCGGTACAGTTCCCCCTTGATGATGAGGAACCGCTTAGCTTTCCTTGCTATGCGCCTCGCCTCCGTTCGATCGTTAGGCAAGACGCGTCCGTCGAGCCAGTCGAGGTACGGGCTCCGCCAATCTCGAGGTGCCGAAACCTCGTCAATTTCCATCGCCTCCGCCTCGTCCTCATCTCCCGAGCAGGCTTCGTATCCCATAGGCTCGTTCTCGTCCACCAAGAGCTCCGCGCTCGTGGGGTCGAGGGCGGACGTCTGAGCGTCGGGTACGGTCGAGGCTTGGGCCGAGGCGGCGAGGGTGATCGAGGGTACATCGATGTCCTTGGCAAAGACGTTCGGGGGAACGGTGGCTCGCCCCGACGCGATCTTCGCCAACTCATCGGCTTCCTCGTTGTACCTTCGTGCGATGTGGTGGAGCTCGAGGCCATCGAACTTGTCTTCGAGCTTGCGCACCGCCTGGCAGTACGCCACCATTTTTTCGTCATGGCAGCTCGATTCCTTCATCACCTGATCGACGACCAGTTGTGAGTCGTCGCGAATGTCGAGGCGCTTAATGCCGAGCTCGAGTGCGATTTTCAAGCCGGCAAGGAGCGCTTCGTACTCCGCCATGTTGTTGGACGCGGGAAAGTTGAGTCGCACGACATAACGAAGGTGCTCCCCACGGGGTGAGATGAAGAGTAGGCCGGCGCCGGCGCCGGTCTTCACTACCGACCCATCGAAGTACATTTCCCAGCAGTTGAGGCTGGACTTCGAGGTGGGGAGCTGGGTGTCGGTCCACTCGGCTACGAAGTCAGCCAAGGTCTGGGACTTGATGGCTTTTCTCGGCGCGTAAGCGAGGGTCTCCCCCATCAGTTCTGTTGACCATTTCGAGATTCGCCCAGAGACCTCGCGGTTCTGGATGATTTCGCCCAGCGGAAAGGACGACACGACGGTCACCGGGTGAGCCTCGAAATAGTGGCGCAGCTTGCGTCGAGCCAACACGATGGCGTAGATCAGCTTCTGGATGTGTGGATACCTCGTCTTGGTCTCGGACAAGACCTCACTAATGTAGTACACCGGTCGCTGGACCGGTAGAGAATGTCCTTCCTCGGTCCTTTCTACTACTATGACCGCGCTGACGACTTGAGTCGTTGCTGCGACATAGAGGAGGAGAGGTTCGCCCTCTTTTGGTGAGGTAAGGATCGGCGTGTTCATTAACGCTGTTTTGAGTCGGTCGAGAGCTTCCTGAGCCTCCGCGGTCCAGGTGAAGTGCTCTGACTTCCTCAAAAGTCGATACAGAGGCAACCCCTTCTCTCCGAGACGAGAGATGAAGCGGCTCAGGGACGCTAGGCATCCCATTACCCTCTGCACGCCCTTTAGATCGCGGATCGGTTCCATCTGTTGGATGGCCGTGACCTTCTCGGGGTTGGGCTCGATGCCTCGTTCAGAGACAATGAAACCCAAGAGCATTCCTCGAGGCACACCGAAGACACACTTTTCGGGGTTGAGTCTTACTCCGTGCGCCCTGAGGCAGCTGAACACGACCTCGAGGTCGCGTACCAGGTCGTCCGCCTTCCTGGTTTTACGACAATGTCGTCGACATACGCTTCTACGATACGACCTATATGATCCCCGAAGACGCGGAGCATACAGCGTTGATACGTGGCCCCGGCGTTTCGAAGGCCGAAGGGCATCGTAACGTAGCAGTACATGCCGAAAGGGGTGATAAAGGAAGTCGCGAGCTGGTCGGACTCCTTCATCTTAATCTGATGGTAGCCGGAGTAGGCATCAAGGAAACATAAAAGTTCGCATCCCGTCGTGGAATCCACAATTTGGTCTATACGTGGTAAAGGAAATGGGGCTTTTGGGCACGCTTTATTCATGTAACACCCCTGGTGTTAATTAACACTAAAACAATGATTAAGCTAAGCTAAACAAGTAATCAAGCCTAACCAAGGTTAATTGAAAGAAAGAAATCAAAAGAAATGCTAAAAGGAATTCGATAAGAAATTAAAAACACCCCAAAAAGAGGCAAAACAAAAACCTTTAAATTTTATATAAGAACTTGAATTTTGGCCAATGCAAAATTTGAAGGAGAGACCAAACCAAGCATCTTCCCTTTTGAAACCATAGCCTAAAAATGTTTGGAAGTATCTCAAATTTCAGACCCTAACTTTGGAAATTAAATTTTTCAATTCAAATTCAAAAGCTGAAATGGAACCTCAGCCAAGCTCGAGGGGCATTCACCCTCGAGCGGTGATTTCCGTCACGCTCGAGGCTCCGCAGCCAAGCTCGAGGGGCATTCACCCTCGAGCGGTGATTTCCGTCACGCTCGAGGCTCCGCAGCCAAGCTCGAGGGGGGCATTCACCCTCGAGCGGCGTTTCCGTCACCCTCGAGGCTCCGCAGCCAAGCTCGAGGGGCATTCACCCTCGAGTGGCGTTTCCGTCACGCTCGAGGCTCGGAAAGCTCGAGCTTGCGATCCAAGCTCGAAGCGCATGGTCGAAGCGCCTGGTCCAAGCTTGAAAAGGCGCGCCCACGGGACGCTCACGCCGCGCTCGCGCGTGCCCCGCTCGCCGCCGGCAGCGCTCTGCCAACGGCCGTCCTCGACTGCGCCGGCCAATGGCGCGGCTGCATGTCTCCGCTCACGGAGCACGCGTCTGGCCAGCCCGCGTGGCCTGAGGTGCACTGTAGCGCTGACTCCCGCGCTCGCCGTCGCGTCGCCGCCGTGGACCGCCGGATATTGCCGTCGCCGCCGTTGCCCACCGGTCCGTCGTGCGACTTTCGCGACCACGCCGTCTCCTTTTCCTCGCCCTGTCTCTTCTCGCCTCGCCCACGCGCGCCTGCCGCCTGCAGCACGCCTGCGCGCGCACGTTGACGCCGCGGACGGCGCCAACACGGCCGCGACAAGCCGCTGTCGCCGCGACAGCTCACCGAGCTGCCCCAGCCGCCATCCCGTGCTGCCCGAGCACCCCATCCCTCCCCTCTCGCTCCTACTTAAAGCCCAAACAGTTCCCCCTCTCTTCCACGCCGAAATCGCTCGCCGGAGTTCACAGAGCTTCCGCCGCCGCCCGCGCACGTGCACAGTCCGCTCCACTCCTCCTCCGGCCGAACCGAGGGAACCAATAGCTTCACCGTGCCGCGCTGGTGCTCAAAGACCTTTTCTCCGGGCTTCTCCGACCCCAACGTCGCCGGTCGCCGCTCGCCGGAGCAAGCCGAGCCGCCACCGCCGTCGTTGACCTTGTTCCCGGCCATCCCCGACCTCAAGACCTAGCTCAAACGAATCACGGTGAGCCCCTCTCCTTTTCCCCCCATTTCCCCGGCCCGGTCTCGCCGCCGTTTGGCCGGCGTAACCACGCCGGCGAGCCCAGGGATCCCTGTGTGTCTTCAACCTCTTTCCAGGGGGGCGACTGTAAAATGCAGGGACTTGTTTGTAAGAGATTCAAAAACCCTAGGGTTCACAGCGTAAAATAGATTCTATCTTTTAGGTTTAATTCGCTGAGATCTTCAAAAATTCGTAGAAAATCGTAGAAAAATCATAAAAATGCCAAACCAACTTTGTAGTGACCAGTGAATCTAGAAGGACAACTTCTTCCTTTGCACCTCACCCAGTTGAGCTGTAGATTTTGAAATATAAATTCATTTCAGTTTGAGCACATTTCATCATAGTTCAAAATCTACACATACACTGGAGCTGAGCTTGGGATATGTTGTTAGGGTGATTATCATTAGCCTAATGCGCAAAGGGTGCACAAAAATTCCCAGTGGATTTAGGGTTATGATTTTCCAAACATATACCCTGCTGTTTTGGCAAATAAATCACAGAAAATAAATTACTCAGTGAGAAATCATCTCCTTCACCCAGAAACTAAATCAGGACCTAAGAAACCTTAGAAAAATGAAAATGGTAATTTTTGGACACTGGAAAATGGCTAAATGATTTTGGTAGTTTAAACATGGTGAAATTCCACAAAAATAACCATAAATCAATATCACATGCAAACTTGCAGAGAGATCACTCTTGGTACCCTAAGTCACTGTGCCAAGTGGTGTGAACAAAAACCTTGTAATTATTTTTGTAGGATTTTAGTTGTTTTTAGGCAAAAAGATAAGAATAATTTTTATAAATTATAGAAAAATTATCTTGAGCCAAACTTTGGGCTAAGCTCCTGCCTTGGCATGAGCAAGCCTCTGGCCAAATGGTACATGAACATAAATTTCCTAAGTTCACCTTTTGAATAATCGAAAAGGGACTTGAATAAGGGAAAAGAAAAGAAAAGAAAAGAGAAGAAAAAGAAAGGAAAAGAGAAGAAAAAGAAAAGAAAAGAGAAAAACCTAAAACTTTAAAATCAAAGTAAAGGTTCAAATGAAAAAGGATATATTCACTTATAATTAATGTTTATCCTTTCCAATTCATTAACCAAGATTTAAATAAACCCTAATTGTTTAAATCTCGATACTTAAGCATTTCATGCATTCCGTATAGATTCGGGTCTCGCCGACGGAGTCTACGAGCTAGTCCCCGCTGCCGAGGAGATCGCCCAGGAGTCCGAGGTGAACGTGGTGCACGTGGATCCGAGCCCCGAGCAGGAGTACCGCTTCGAGCCGGAAGGCAAGCCCCGAAGCATAACCTAACTTTACTTACGCAAATTATTTGATTATATGTTTGTGCATTTAAGTTTCAAGGAGTTGAATGAAACCCTAGAGTGCATGATCATAGGTTCCTTTGATTGAACACTAGTATGTTAGGTTCGATAGTTGCTATGCTTAAGAACGATAGAAGTCGAGTGTTTTCCGACACTCGCGAGATATAGGAGTTGTATGACTACTCATATCAGAAACACCAGAGATGATGGACGGATGATTGTAGATACCCGTCTATCGATGTTTTAAGTGGAAACATGTGGTACTTTTGTGTCAAGCGTTTGAACGTACCACACATATGCACGGTTTATGGGACCGGTAAGTCCCGGTATCCGATTGATGCGAGCAGGTCCGACAGCTCTCTGTCTTGGAAACGTTATCCCATGGGCACATGAGGGTAGTTGCGTGAGTCCCAGTAGTGGTGAACCTTTACCCTGAGGCAGTGGGACTCGGGAGCCACTCGCAGAGAGAGGAGAAAGGATTGGGGTGTGTTGGCATTTCCAACCATTCCGTATGTTTGGGTTTTCCCTGGCCAGGTAGTAAATTCGGTTCGAACTGTCCGCTTCTCGCGGTTAATGAGACTGCTTGACCGATGTATGACATATTATGAAGTGAAACTTGGAAGGATGAAATCTTTGTATGAAATAATTGTATTGCAAAACTTGATTGTTTAGCTAGGCTCACCTAGAATGGATAGACTAAAGAAGTTAAAATCAAGATAAAGAAAGTAGAAAACAGCTTAGTCGCTTTTGGCAAAAGAACCCCACTAGCCAAACAGCCTCTCATCGTAGGAGTCGGTGATGTAGTGATCACCAGTCGGTTAAGTCTTGTTGAGTATAACTAGTATACTCAGCCTTGCTTGTGGCTAAATTTTCAGGACCATCCCCTCAGGAGGTAGCTGCCTCTATGGCTTGGGCCTCCCAGCTTCCTCCTGGTTACAGCATCGAGTGGGACCCGACCTCTCCCGAGGATCGTGAGGAGTAGCGTCACGGCTGACTTCATCGTGACGATACTATGGATCGTCGCTAGTATCTCGTTTACTTTCCGCTGCATGAACTCAAACTATTTATTTATCATTTCAATTTGGTTGTAATAACTCTAAGACTTGTTGTAATTTGAATTGTGGAATGATGTGATCTTTGGAACTCACCTTCGAGTGAGCGTATGGACGGACGATCTTCAGTAGCCGTTGGTCGAGCTTGACTCGACGGTCGAATCCGCACTTGGGAACATTTTTGTATATTAGCACCAATGGAAGGTGGAATATACTTAAGTGGGCCCATTTCTCGGGTGAGATCGCTACAATTCAAGCTGGTGTAATCTACACACATCCTCCACTTCCCACTTTTCTTTTTCACTAGTACAGGATTTGCTAGCCACTCGGGATAAAACACTTCCTTGATGAATCCGGCCTCCAAAAGTTTGCGTATTTCCTCACCGATCGCCCGCCGTTTCACTTCGTCGAAACGGCGGAGACGTTGCTTGACCGGCTTGGAATGGGGGCGGATATCAAGAGAGTGCTCGGTGACCTCCCTCGAAGGTGAGCACTTCCTTGCGGAAGTTTGCCGGGGTTCCGAAGCAGACGGGCAGGTCGATCTGCCCGAGGGTTTGGACGCGCTTGCCGGGCGCGACCCCATGGAAGGAGGACTTGTTTGGCCGCAGCTCGGAGGTGCTGATCCCCATAAGCTCCAGAGTTGGAGCGTACAAGATGTTGAGGCTGCTGCCGCCATCCATGAGCACCTTGGAGAAGCGCGTGTTGCCGATGACGGGGTCGACGACGAGAGGATACTGCCCGGGGTTCGGGATATGGTCGGGATGGTCTTCGCGACCGAACGAGATGGTCTCCGATGACCAGTCGAGGTACGAGGGGGTCGCTGGACGGACCAGCATGACCTCTCGGCGTTCCCTCCTCCGCTGTCGAGGCTTCAAGTTGGCCGCAGGACCTCCCGTGATGAAGAACACGTGTTCCACCTCGGGGTATCCGTCGTCATCCTTTGCGCCACCATCCTTGGGCGGACCGCCATCCTTTCGAGGGATGCGGTTGTAGAACTTCCGCAGCATCTCACACTGCTCGAGGGTGTGAGCGACTGTGGTCTTGTGGTAAGGGCACGGCTTCTTGAGGAGGTCGTCGAAAACGCCCCCACCACGTGGAGGACCTCGAGGTCCCTTGTGGTTAGGGTCGACCGCAAGGGCCTCGTCTTCTACGTCGCCCCCTCCACAGGGTGCACGGGGCTTCTTTCCTTTCTTGCCGTGCTTCCGTTTCTTCGAGGGACCTTTCGCCTTGTCGTCCTCCGCGGACGCTTCCTCAGGGCGTTTCCCCTTTTTGTCGTTGAAGATGGCGTTGGCCGCCTCTTCCCCGGAAGCGTACTTCGAGGCTATCTCGAATAGCCGGTTCGCGTCGGGGGGTGGGCTCCTCCCCAACTTGCATACCAGGCTATAGCACGTGGTGCTCTCGAGGAAAGAGTGGATGATTTGGTGATCGGTGATGTTGGGAAATTCGGTGCAGCGCTTGGAGAAGCGCCGGATGAAATCCCTCAACGACTCGCCAGGTTTCTGCCTGCACCCCCGAAGGTCCCATGTGTTTCCAGGGCGCACGTAGGTGCCCTGGAAATTTCCCACGAAGGTCTCGACCAGGTCGTCCCAGTCGCGGATCCGGTTCGGGGGCAGGTGCTCGAGCCATGTCCGCACGGAATCTGCCAGGTGGAGTGGCAGATTGCGGATGATCATGGCGTCGTCTGTGGCGCCGCCGAGCTGGCACGCTAGGCGGTAGTCATTGAGCCATACCCTGGGGTCCGTTTCCCCAGAGTACTTGGTGATGGTGGTAGGCTGTCGGAAACGAGGGGGAATCGGGGCGGTGCGGATGTTATAGCTGAACACCCGCGTGCCTGTTGGCTCTGGGGCCGCATCCCGGTTCCGCCCAACGTCGGTGCGCCCGCGCTGGTGGGTCCGGTCTCCCTCTCGCCGCCTGATTTCGTTCAGGGTATTGCGAGCGTCGCCATCATCGTCCGTGCCACGGGTGTCCCGGAGGCGTGACCTCGCGGGTTCCCTTGCTGGAAGCGTTCGTGCTTCGAGCGCATGTGGTTCGCTGGCGTGGCGTCGCGCCGTGTCGCGGCGGGAGTTGCCCCGGGATTGTGCTCGCGCCCTGCCGTTGGGCCGGGGTGAGCGTACCGAGGATTCCCCTTCTCGTTCGCCCTTCGAGGCTGAGGAGCGTCGAAGGCGGGAGGCTGAGCTCTCGGCATGCTGTCGGGCAGCGTGCTCGACCAGCTTTTGAGCCTCGAGGTGTAGTTTCCGCCCTTCGGGGGTCGCTGCCTCCGGCATGGCTCGGAGCAGCGCGGCCGCCGCGATGAGCTTCTGGCTCGTCCTGGGAGCGAGCTCGTCATCTCTGCCCTCAGCAAGGATGCGGGCCTGAGCCACTCGTCCTGCGTGTCGGGCGTCCGTGCCGCGTTCGTCGCCTTGCTTGGCCGGTTCGCGGTCGGAGCGCGCTAGTGGTGAGACGTCACCACTAGCTCGTGGCAGGTGGCGCGGGTCCCGCTCGTCCTCGGAAGGAGAGTGATCTGATGGGTCCGATGGCTGCGCGCCTATCGGATCTATGCCATCGTTGTCCCCCTGGTTGTCACCCCTGCTGTCGTCGTCGGGCGTCGACCCCTCGCTGAGTTGTTCGTTGTTGATGACGAAACACTACTTGGTTGGGTCATACTCATCATCGGAATACCCGAAGCAGTAATCCGCCGCTGTTTGAAAGGCAATGAAGGCCTCTGGGTCGCGGAGACCCGAGTAGTCCCAACCAAGGCGTCTACGCATAAATGCGTGTTCATCATCGGACTCCGTGCCGGGATAGCCGGGCAACGGATCGGCGAAGTCTTGTTCGGAGACTGGGTGGTAACCAGGCTGGTCGCCATACGCACTCATGGTAGTGCGGATGGAAGAGGCGTACGCATCCGCGGAGTTGCGTAGCCCGTAGGGATAAGAGTACGCTGTCGCAGCGCGGGGTGCAGACATGAGCCCTGGGAGAAAGGGAACAGCCCTCTCCTGTGACCCTGACCGCAGGACGTCCCCTTCCCTTGTGGGATGGGGGTCGCCGACGTCGGCGGCACGCCTCGCGGCGCGCGCTCGTCGTGTGCGAGGTCCGGGACGACTCCGCCGTCGCGGTGCCGTTGGAGGCTGGTGATGAGGCTCCGGTTGGTCGCTGGGATCCTCCTGGAGGATGCGCATGTGGTAATCATCACCACATGTTTGGAAGCGCAAGCTCCCGAACCGGATCTCCTGCCCTGCTGGGAGCGGATTGCTCTCGCCCAGCGGAGGCCGTCCTTCGCCGGAGTTCGCCATCGGGAAAGGGAGTAGTGCAGCGCAGGTCCCCCACCTGGCGCGCCAACTGTCGGTGCCTGATTTGGTCGCACCGGCACCAACAAGTGATTGTGGTGCTAACCACTCGTTTCCCTGATGGCGAGAGTGAGAGACGGGGTTTTATCCTGGTTCCGGCCACGGGGCCGTACGTCCAGCAGTGGTGCGATGCACCGGGTTGCGTGTTGCTCGTGGTAGGGGTTTACAAGCAAGGTGGGAGAAGGAGATGAGCTCCTAGGTCCCTGGTTATGGTCTTTGTGTGTTTGAGACTTGTGTTCTCTGCGTGTCTTGTTGCTTGCCCTTTGCATGGGCTTCCCTCCCCCTTTTATAGACCAAGGGGGCGGGGTGCGAGTACATGTGTTTGTCGTTGCGTGCACTGTTCGTCCATGCCGCGCACTGTGTGAGCGGGAATCGCGCCTTCCAACTCTGCTGACGACATGGCAGGGGCTGACGTATCGTCCTTCCTTCTCGTGACAGTTCACGGCGTCGAGGGTGGTGTCTTGCGTACGGCGTTCCATGGTCTCCTTCGAGGCTGCCTTCGAGGGTGGCTGTGCGTCCGTAGGGGGGTAAAGTCAAAGGAGTGGTTGGCACAGTGCTGCTGGCAGGGTTAGGTCTGGCGCGCAGTATGGCGCTCAGAGTTCACTGTCGCGAGCGGATTTGACCGATGTCCTCTCCGGAGAGTAGGTGATGGCGTGGGGCGATGAGCCCTGCTTTTTGACCGCGTCATGATGACTCTGGTGAATCGCGGCGCGTTGGGCGTCGTTCCCGTCGAGGCGGGCTCGAGCTTGGATGGCAAGCTCGAGCTCGCCGACCCTCGAACGAGACGGAAAACACCCCCTCGAGGGTAGGGGTCGTCCTCGAGGCCGCCGAGCCTCGATCGAGACGGAAAACATCCGCTAGAGGGTGGTTGCTTGCCTCGAGCTGGATGGGCGCCGAAGACTTATAGCGATGGCAGGCTTTTGCTGGTGCCTGGTTGATGTCGTTGTGGGCCTTGATGCCAAGTAGTTTTGGGCCTAGATTGGGGTACCCCTTTTGTAGGTGCCCGACAGATACATATAGCATGTATATGGTCAGATATATGCAATGCTATATACTAGAGTATAGGCTAAAAGAGCCAGGGAGGAACATATACTCCAATACAAGTGTGGCCATATTAGTTGGCTGGCATGTACGTGCAAATTGTGCGTGTCTCTTTTCTTCTGCCTCATCTTTTGGGGAACCCATTGATGCTATGTCGGGGTTGGATCGGATCTTCCTTTCTAACCCACGTAAAACACCACAAATTATATGTTCTATACTTCTAAAGACATCTTCACAACAATAGTAGCCATGATATGCTCTCTCTCTCTCTCTTTTTTTGGACAAGCCAGCAACCCGAAACAAAACGACACGTGGGTTCCACAACCAATCGTGGATCAATCGGTAGGTAGCCCACTGTCCACTGTCCGTTGCTGGTCTCTCCCCCCCTCCCGGCCCTTGGCCAGCAACATCTTCGCTTCCCTCCCTGACCCGTGACCCTGATGAGCCCAGAGAAAAACGGCGAAAGGAACAGGGCAACAGCAGCTCGTGTCGTGGCAGCGCGCACGCTTGAGACCTGGGAGCGTGCGTACTCGTCCCGGTGGGAGGGAGAGCCCCAACCAATCCGGACCGTTGGTTGGTTTACCTGCCTCCTCTCGCTCTCGATGGGTGGCGGGGAGAGGATCGCGCCGTCGGCCGCGCGCCGCGCCAGCCGCACGGGGCATGCATGCATGACCGGGCGGTTAAATGCGTGAAATGGTGGTTGGGTTGGGTGCCTGGCTGGCCGGGCCGAACGGCGCGGCGCGGCGCGGCGACGGGCTCGTGCGCGTGCGCGCCAGTAGATTTTGTTGCCAGAGGAGAGGAGCCGCCCCCATCAATGAGGCCGGAGAGATGGAGACGGACGGAGATGGAGAGCGAGGAGAGGAGGGACCATCGATCTCTCTCGCGCGGTCTCGCCCTCCTCCCTCTTGCTTGGTGGGCGTGGACAACGAATCAAATGGTGGATCGGGTGGTCGAGGGGGCGCTCCGGAGGATTGGCTGTCGACGACAGGGAAATGGAACCGCTCGCTTGGTTTGGGCTCGATCAACACGCACTTGTTAAGGGTGCCGGTTAATTAACCTGTCCTTGATCCTGTGAAGTGACGTGCCGTCTGTCACGCCACGCTCGCGCACGGTCACACTGTCTCTTTCGACGTCGGAGAAGCACGGGTATATATGGCCACGACATCACTCGTGCCACATGATGCCTCCACTCCTTCTGAAGCGGCCTACTGTACTCCTACTCACTCTACTGCCAGTCAATCTATTATATTATTACTTGAAGGAAAAAAAAAGAGCCACCACGTTCGCCGAGAGGGCCAAAAAATTCCCACGTTCATAAAAAAAGAGAAGGATTCGGACCGTAGGATTTTATGGAGATCTAACGGCCTAAACCGATTTAAAGAGTCCAAATCAAATATGGTTGATAAAATAGAAACAAACCTAATAAAGAGTCCAAGTCAAATATGTTTGACAAAATAAAAATAGATAAATTCAGAAATTAGACTAGATATGAAAATTTATGGAAGACCCATGCGCATGCATGCCCTATTCAATCACGCATTGCATTATTATTAGGGGATATACAAGAAGAACTATTGTATTAATATATTATATAGGGAAAGAATTAGAGCTGACAATCAAAAAGCCAAAAACAAAAGAGAGAAAAAGTTCAATAGCCTCCATGCAAGATCACGTTGGTCTCTGCTATGGCATCGCTGAACATGACAGCACTAAAGAAACCAACCTAAAGAGTCCAAGTCAAATACTGTTGATAAAATAAAAATTGATAAATTCAGAAATTAGACCAGATATGAAAATTTATGGAAAACCCATGCGCATGCTTGCCCTATTCAATCACGCATTGCATTATTATTAGGGGATATACCAAGAAGAACTATCGTATTAATATATTATATAGGGAAAGAATCAGAGCTGACAATCAAAAAGCCAAAAACTAAAGAGGAAAAGTTCAATAGAAAATGCAAGATCACGTTGGTCTCTCCTATGGCATCGCTGAACATGACAGCACTAATTGCTCAAGAATGAAAACATGAAAAGAAACACGCCCTTGGGTAGGCCTCAATCAGCAATCAAGAAGATGATGGACAAGAACAGTTGTCTCGAGTCTTGATCCACGGTTAGAGTCAATCAATCACGAAAGAGCTTTCGATACAAGATGATTTTAGACCGTTGGATTTTATAAAGAACAAATGACCTAAGCTAGACCAAAAAGTCCATGTCAATATAACTTAAAATATAAAATTAAATTAAAATAATAAAATTATCAATTGATCAAAGAATTCATTTCCTATACCACTAATAAAATGTAAATCCATAATTAAAAATACAAACAAATTTTGAATTGACCAATCGGTCCATGTTGAATATGACTAATAAATGTATTATCTTTGTTTCAAAATATAGCTACATTTATACTTTTTCAAATAGATTAAGAAGTGTGATAAAATGTACATATAGCCATATGCCCCTCATTAAGCATGCCAATACATGCACATGTGATCTATGTACGACAATTATTCATGCCTTACATGCCTCCACACTAAATAAAAAGGTGCATGCTACAATTTATTGATAACTAGGACCACAGGACAAATAATCCTTAGAAGATTATTTTAGTTCGTACACCATTCAATCAGAATTCACAACACTAATAGAGGGAGTATCTAAACTCAAAAGTAAAACAAAATTAGCACTTTTGACTATTGAATTTTATGAACATCAATAACGGCGTATAGTAGCCCAGAAAGCCTATGTCCAATATGACTAACATATATAAATTCATTAATTTTAAATAATAAAAATGACAACAAAAAATGTGTTGAATAGATCTCAGGGATTGTTGCCCTACCGATGCAAGATCGATCCGTGATTAAAAAAGTGGTCGGTCTTTTAATGCAAATTAAATGAATTCAGTGGCAAGTGCAAAACGGATAATGGTTGTATGATTTTAGGTTAGGTGAAACACAAAAAATAAAAATTAGTCAGGTAAAAACTTGTCATTGGTCATCCTAGGACTAGGGTGAGCTAATGGGGTCCAATTTAGCCACATTAATTTGTTATCCCTCCAAACTCGGCTTACGGTAGCCAATTTCATTCCAGAGTGCCAAAATTTCCCTCTCACCAAAACATTATCCCATTTCCACATGTGCCCACTAGGGATAAAATATATTTTTTATCAAAGGTTACAAATGGGCTAAAATATAGTGGTTGACAAGGAGTCCATATTAAAAAAATTAGTCTATAGCTCAATTAAAAAAATAGTAGTTGATTTATAAATGATTTGGGACGTGAAATACTCATAATGTTCCAAATTGTAGATCATTTTGATTTTTTTAGTTTAATGGATGTTTGGATGCACCTAAATTATGTCTGAGTGCATATAAACATCCATGCATCTATAAAAGACAAAACAACCTACAATTTGAAATGGAGCGAGTAGTTAAATATGGAGTATATACTAATTTAAATAATGCGAGAAGAATAGAGTCTATGCATGGAAGTAAAATTGTTAGAGAATCTATTGAAAATTTAATTAATAAACAACTACATCATGTATGTAAATTACTTATATAATTATAATTGAAAATAATTCGATCCATAATAGATTACAACTCTCGGTTACCTACCGAGGAGTCAAACAATTTCAAATTTGACCAAATTTAAATAATAAATTTCTAAAATTTATGTCTTTGAACACATTTAGTATCAAAATGTATTCCATGGATAATATAATGATATTTGTTTGTATCATAAACATTAGTATTATTTTATATAAATTTAGTTAAACTTGAAATTGTTTGACTCTTCAGGGAACTAAAGTTGTATTCTTTTGTGGATGGATGAAATATATAATATAACAATAGAAAATAGATATCCGTAGATCAATTATAAAAACATTAGTTTTAATTAAAATTTATATGTTATGAAAAAACTAGCTACCCGCGCTATTTGCGCGGGCTATCTGCCTAGTTCAATCAATGACACGAAACGATCGAGATGCAGAGCGGGCACCCCCTGCTCGGTCTTTCCATTTCTCATTTCTGCGTCGCATGTCGGTCAGTCGTCGTCAACTGCTAGCCAGGGTTCACAAAACCGAACCGGAGGGCCGAACCGCCGGCCGGTGGTAGCGGCTAACCGGTCCGGTTCCCGCGGGAACCGGTCAAAACCGGACAAATTCAAATTTTGAATTCAAATGTATATGAAATCCTAGTTCAATCGGTTTGAACCGGTAAGCCGCCCGGTTTGACCGGTAAGCCGAGCGGTTTGGGCGGTAAGCCGGCCGGTTTGAACGGTAAGCCGGCTCAATACATAATTTGTCATGTTTTCAAATTTAACTAAAAATTTAAAAAAATAAAAGAAAAATTCCTAAAAATATTTCAAGGTGCGTAGAATTTAATGGTGTCAAAATTTTTCAAATATTAGTGTATTTAGTATTTTTTGTGTACATTAGAAGTTCAATGAGCCGATTTTTTTTCTTTTCCTTTTTTTTGTTGAACTTCTAATGCCTGCAAAAAATATCAAATGAGCAAATATTTGAAATTTTTTGACACCAATAGATTACATATACTTTGAAGTATTTTTAGGAATTTTTTTTGATATTTTTTCATTTTAATTTAAATTTAAATATTTAAAATTTAACCGGTTTGAAACCACCCCAAACCGCTACCGGTCCGGGGCGGTTTGACCGGTTTCCGTGGGAACCGGCCGGTTTTGAACGGGATTGTGAACCCTGTGCTAGCCCGGCTCCGAACGACAAGGCGGCACGAACACGATTTCCTCAGATTCGCTGTGCCAACCACGCACTCCTGCTCGTCGTCGTCGTACGCCCGCCGCTCGTCCGCACGATCATTGCCAACCTAACCGAACCAACAACCAACTTGTCAGGCGGCGCCATCCATGCTGAATTGCTGCTGATAGGAGAATTGAATTCTAATGCAACCTCAATCGAGCGATTCCACGTCCCTCTCGCGCTGCACCGGAGCATCAACGCCACGGGATTGGTACCTCCGGTCTGGGTGGGGTGATGCTACACCTTGTTTCTTGCCCCAACTTGCAACCAAAACCATCGGGTACGGGTCGCTGCTCACCTCTCCAATCCATGGACCGTCCAGCCGAACGATCCGGTCCGGTACCTGTCGCAGGTTGTGTCACCTCTATCACAAGACTCAGAGGTCGATTTTTATTTCTGTCCTGCTAGGATTAGGAATGACCACTTAGTGTTTCAGACAGTTGTTAGGCAAGCAGTAGCCACACAGGACCTACCACTTTGGGCAGTACTGCCCGGTACACAAAAATGTAAAAATAGGCATGTAACTTCATTAATAAGGTTTCTGTAAAGGGCAACGTGTAACAGTAGATCCAATAGGTTAGCAAGGCTCAAGCTTTCGCTATGGAGTACTGCTTTCACAACAGGTTGCATTCAAAAGTATGCGTTCGTTCCATCCAAGATCTGCTTTAATTGGCAGCCTCCGATTGAACAGCAGGTGGAAACCCAGTAGTCAGCTGGATATAGTCGCAAAAACTGTAAGCACAGTAACACTAAACAAATTTGATGTAGCAGAATAGTTTTAGATAAATCTGTTACACTCTGAAAAACAAAGGCCAAAGATACCAGCAACGAGTTAGCCCTTGCCAGAAATATATTTTTATATCTGAAAGGAAAACTTTGTTTCTCCCATAGCTATGTAGTGATATCAAGATCTGGGTTACTGTGCTAATATAGAACCTAGTAGCAATGTCTAACTATAATGAATCAAATAGCTATATTGTTGCTCGAAGACGACAGATAACAAAGATGCTTCACATAAGGAAACCAGATCTTGGACACATGTAAGGTCAGCTAAGAGCATATCCTTACAAGCAAAACATGAAAATATAGATTAGCAGCTCCACGGAGACCTAATGTACTGTTCAAACGGAAACAATAATTTCACCGTGCATCTACTTACGGACTACAAGTTTATGCCGCAGTATACTTGTAAAAGAACCTTGGACTTGGGTTCTACCATTCACATAAACAACTCCAATCAGTGACCGTCTTCCTTTGGCTTCTCCTTGGGGGTTGTTGAGTCGAGTTTCTTTGGAGCTGCTTCTTTTGCAGACCTGCAGTGGTGTTTGATTTATGTAAGGAATCAAAGTAAGAGTGGAAAGCATCCTGGTACTCACTAAAAACTTTTAAAAAACAAAGTACTATGCACATTAACTTTTATGCCCGTTCAAGTAGTATGGATCTTCTTGGTAACCAGGTTAAAGGCAGAAAACTTTAAGGGAAAAATCACTTCATGCTACTGCAAAGGCGTAGGTACTTTCAAACACCAAAGCTACATCATACAACATTTAAAAAAACTGATAGGCCACCTTTTATGTTCATGCAGTGACGCAGCTGTTGTTGTGTTTTCTTTTTTTGAACTGGTTTAAGCAACTCTAGTTAATAAATTCAACAGGCAACTGGATTTCGCTACCTGGCGGCCTAGTGGCTAGTAAAATATGCAAGTAGTATAATATTACACACATGGTTGTATTCAGACTTCAGAGTGCAATGTTTTGTACATATTCCAGACGCATAACTCGTAATAAGATAAAACAGCAAGTTCAATATATCTATAGATCATCATACAATTGCACTATGAGATTCTCTCAAATGGAGGGTCAAACCCTTGGCCCAAAGAAAGCTGTACCTAGCATTAGCTGTGCCAAATAAACCCCAAGCCTAACTAACTAGTGTCAATTAACGTTGGTGTAATGTGAGGTACTTGTTAATTGGATGGCACTAATTAGATCGTGGCGAAAAACGTGAATCTCTGATTGAAAAACAAAACTGTCTTATTAGAATGCTGTACCATCACAAATTATACAAGTGGCAAAAACCATGACAAGGATAGGGGAAAACATTTATTGTGAAAATCATTGGCACTGGCCATCAAATAAACCATTCAGAAGATACTCCAGAACAATCTTCATATGATTCACAATGTTCCGAGATGCATGGTCATAATCGCAACCCAAACTTTCTAAAACTCAGTAACGAGATTTGCTATGCTTCAGTAGACCATGAAGGGATTCCAGATACACCAAAACTGACTAGGACCTCAGCTCATTACAAATCTGATCCACCACAGAAGTAACTAATGCATGATAGCCCAGACAATGTGCAACAATCATACCAGAATCCGCCAGTCAAACAGCCATTTCAAATTCTCATCGCCTGATGGAACAATCAACTTTGCACCATTCAGTAGCGTTCATATTTTTCCGAATCATCAAACTATCGGCGCACTCCTGCCAGAAATAGGTTGCCAACTAGATATCTGGGCAATTCGATCCTGAAATGATAACCTAAACCTAAACAGCGAATTCGATGCTAGAGAGAAATCCAAAGCAAGATAACCTCGCATTCCAACGAACCACACAGGCGCCTAGCAGATAACAGTTCCAGGCAAGAAGGGGAGGGGGCGGCGCACGAGCGACTTACTTGGACGCGGCGGAGGCGGTGTCCTCCTCGAGCCATTGCCGGAGCTGGCGCGCGTTGCGGCGGAAGAGGGCGCCGGACCTGCGGACGTCGGTGGTGAAGAGGAGCACCCCCGCGCCCACCACTGCCACCGTCACGATGAAGTTGGTCAGCGCCATCGCCCTCCCGTTGAGATCGGGGTTGTTTCTGCCGGCGGCGGCGGCGGTGCGGGACGGCTGCTACCCGGGGGAGGCCGAATCTTCTGGGCACTGGTGGGATCCTGGAAGGAATTGTGCTTCGCACAGTGATTGGGCCGGTTTACTTAAGAAAAAATTGTTGCTGGGCTTGCGGGCCTGGGATGCCATATTCTTTTTTCTCAACGCGGCGATTTTGGGGTTGGGCTCTCGGATTGTTGGGCTCTTGGAGACCCAAAAAGTCGGTGTATTCCATGAAAATGACCATGGCAATGGGGAAAAGGTGAAATTATGCGAGAGATTTTTTTTTCAAAAATATCCATCAATTTCGTGTGGAAAAGTACGGCCACATATATGTTCGCGCTCACTCAATCCTGTAACCACGAGGGGAAAATCCATTACTAAATTAATGTACTCAGGAGAATCGTAAATGTGCCTTTCGGCATGCTAAAAAAAAGGAGAATCATAAATACATTGTTGGACAATGCACATTGATTATTCACCGTGTATATATCTATATCATGTGCGTGGAGGTCACATGAAGGTCGAATCTGGTCTTCAAATTTTGTGGTGCTACACACACAAAATAACTTCAGCACATTTTCGGTCTAAAAAAAAACTTCAGCACATTTTTTGATACAACCTTTTTCCGGATATGCATCCCTCAAACCGGGACGTTATGACGGGTTGGAATCATTGGATGCATACCATGGCGGCACGGCCCATCAGAACAACAGGTAGTGCACTGTTACATTGGCTAGGAGCCTAGGATCTGCCCATGACCATCTTTTTGCTGATCTGCCGTAACATGTTCGTGTGACTAATCATATGCCATGGCGATTGGACGTAAGGTTAACAACCGCTCACTGCCACATCCTCAACTGTCAATTGTCTCGTCTTCAGCATTCAGGCTTCACTATCTAGCATTCTAGCCAGCTAGACCGTTAAGACGACATGAATAATGCAACAGCAACACCTGTAAAGTGGTAATCTGCGAGCTTACGACGATTTCATTACAAGGAGAAGCATTTGAACATTTGAAATACGACGTTGCGCCTTAGAATTAAGAAGGAATTATACGATGACGAAATGGGAAAAAAAAAACTAGCTATTCTGGGCAACAATAAAAAGCAGTGAGTGCTCTGCTTCCTCAACGATCGCTTTGCCCTTGAAAATCCAGTCATGATTTTCCGTCCAAAACTTCCAGACTTACGAGCATGACGAGCAAGAGCCGAAATATTTAGTGACTACTTTTTATGTCTTGTAAGCCACCAATCAAGCAACTCGTCTTTAGTCTGTGGCATGCGTATTTGGTGACCTTATGGATAGCAACATTATTTTGAACCGTCACTCCCAGCGTCCCAGGCTCCCAGCTGTGCATGGATCAAACAAGAGTTTTATTTTGTTCTTGCGAGCGTATAGGACGCAATTGCCCCAGTTTCGGTGTCCGCTGCAAGCAAAAGCCCAACAACGCTTGTACAAAGCTAACCAGAAATAAAACCATTTCAGGTGAAAAAAAATTGTAGATAAAAAAACAATGTAGCCAAGTGCGTGTTCTGTGGGAGGGAGGAATCGTATGAATAGTAAAAAGTGCAAATGTGCGACTGAATAGTGTTTTTTTATGAATCTGAACCGGGCCATAGATCAACATTTTTTTTATGAATTAAGCAAATAACTAAGCAGACTAGCAGAGGCAACAGATTCTCTCTCGCCTAGCTTGGCGTTTCCCTCCTAATCCAATTCAGCTTGACTAGCTGCATGATGGATAAGCACGAGATGTTTTTTTCCTTTAATCCCTCTTGGTACGGCACAGATCGGTATTAGAATTCGTATACACCCAACCGATTTCGTTCAACAATCTCCACCTATCCTTCTTTTTTGTTCTCGGCGTCCTTTTTCATTTAGATTCTCAACCCATGCATGATTGATTGTCAAACAGCTAGCACACGTACGTACAATCATGATTCTGTTTGTTTTATTTAGACAATGACTATCATGATGCTGTGTGAGTCATTCCCTACCCAATTACCAACAAATCTTTTTGTTCTCATTCCTCAACCCATGATTGATTCTTCTAACCTCTGGTCAATGGAGGCTTCTAATCCTTCAAAAAGTTCTTCATTTGTTCTGTTGAGATGTCATCCCTTGTGTCCAATACCATTTTGGCACCCCGCCAGCACGGACTGTTTTATGTTGGGTGGCTTTAAGCCTCCGGCCCTGGTTTGTTTTGTCTGCCAGCACAAAAAACAGACCTGGCACCACAAATCGTATCTGGCGGTTTGGCCTAGTGTTTGTAGACAATATTTTCGTGCTTTTGTAATAGTCCATGAATGCATACTAATTCAATGCTAGAACAAGAAACGCAAATCCATTGTGAATTTGCTATCAGAGTTCTGTCCTCACATATCGAAAATTTCTCGGTGCGTTGATTTACGACCCATGTCTACTTTACAGATCCTGTTACTTATCGGGACACTTTGTACTGGCAGTGTGGCATTGACTATCAATCACTCTCAAGCTCCTGCTGCGCCTTAAAAGTGGCGATGTGATCAGTCTACGCCGAAGATACAGCTAGGATGGTCATGGACTACAAGAATCGGGCACGTTATCGTAGCGCCCCAAAGAAGACCATGGAACAGTTCCCTGTATTGTAGATTTCAGTCTGTTCATTGCTAGCATGGGGTGTTTCCGAGATCACAATATCCACGAGGCCAGATCAATAGGATAGCGACTGCATTTCTTGAGCTGCATGGTACATACTTCCTTCCATTGCTGCTCCTGATTATATCAAGCAGTGTCCATAGGTCAATGTATTTTTCATCAGAGATCAATCAAAAGTTCACTGAACTTTTGAGCCAGACGGAAGAAGATGCATAAATCATGCATGCCCTGACCATACAAGAACAGCCAACGGGTAGTTAGAAAGGCGCCATAGTTTAAGCTATCTCCAGCGATAGATATCAATACTTTACAAGGCACAGGTCATCAGCAACCTTGTACTCATGCTCGTTGTACGTACTGTCTCCCAACTGACCTGACAGATCACGCTTCACAAGCAACACATTAACAGGTAATCAACTGACGTCGATCGCAAGCAACTAACTAAGCAATAGCAATCAGCCATTCAGCCTCGGCTCCTCTTGCCTAACCTGACCAATTAGTAGGCCGGCCGGCCAACGCGAGTTCACACGGAAAATCACCGCGGGAGGCAGGTGATTTCGTTGAAAAACTATTGGCCCTTCAGGCCCGTGCTCCCGTCCTTCCGGCCAGGCGACCGGCCACGGCCAGGCAGGTGTCTGGAACGCGTGGATAGAGGCCGGCAGAGGGGTGGCGGCTAGTCGGAGACGGTAGCTCGCTTACTGCAGCAAGTCATCAACCACTACGAGAGGAAAGACGCATCGGCAAGGCAAGTCATTGGCTGGGGGGGGGGGGGGGGGGGGCATCCATGCCCACCACCTCCTCTATCTCTTACTTACGTCTTGCTCCTTGGCTTGCCTGCTGCGATTTGTATTTATAATTCTGTCCGTGCGATGCCATGAGGCTGGGCGAGACATGGACGTCTCAACCATTTCTTTTTATCCTTTGTTTTTTAATTTGTTTTTTTTCTTCGTCTCGGCTGACGTATACGTCCATTCGTATATCGTCGTTGCCGCGCGCCTATTAATTCAGCGGCCGGCCGGCCTTGCTATTTGCTTGTTCCGTTGCCAGCAGCCAAGGTTGTCTCTTGAGCTTTCATTGGGAGCTTGGCTAGCTGCAGGGGACGGACGGAGCAAGAAGACGGCCGGGTTGGAGGTGGCGGCGCTTGCTCTTGGCAAAGAGTTTGGCTGCGAGCGTGCGATGTTGGCATGGTTCAATCAAATCGGGTGACCTTTGAGCTTGTGAGGAGGTGGTGGTTCTCCTTTGATCTGATTGAGCCGTGCCAATATCACAAACTTCCCAAGCCTATATAGTGTGATACATGTTGCTGCAGTGCTGCTGCTACTTTCTCAAGGTATGAAATTTGTACAGAAATTTGTCATCCTAGCTATAAGCCGGGAAATTTATAAAGTTTTGGTGTTGCATCAAGTCATTTGTGAAGGAGATATTAATTGCTGCTCTGGCATTATCAGGTCAACTTAACGAGTATAGCTGGCAGTAGTTGACGAACTTTGGTTGTTAAATTTAAGCGATGTTTATGTTTGCTATATATAAGCCTGCAGTGACGGGTGAAGATGACATATGGTGGGTTTATATCAAAGTCTTAGATTTTATAAAGAGATCCTGTCCGTGTTCTTGAGATGACAATATACAGAGGCCTGTAGTCTGCTCATGGTAAATTGAACCAGTGCATATCGAACAATATATATCTTGTTTTGCACTTTTTCAGTAAGGAATAATAACCGTACCACAACGTATTCTAGAACAGTATACAACATATGTGCAAGTTCAACTATAGCTCAACAATAAACCAGGTTCCTACAACGTACTATAATGGAAAAAAATACGTGACATGTAGTAATGCAACATATTTGGGCCGATTAGCTAAGGAATTCGTAGACAGGCAGATGTTTGTATAGAACTAGAATATGTACCGAGTTCGGTACTGATACTAAAAGTTAACCTTATAAGTAGTTGCCACTTGACATATTAAGAAAAACATTTTTATTAGTATTTAATTTTCCCTAGTGTTTTCAAGACCTTGACGTGCAATTAATTATTGTGCTGCACCAACCAAAATGGCAGAAAATACCCCTACACACAAAAAAAAACAGTGTGGCGTGTAACTAAATATGCAAACAAAATCATCAATATTGCAGTTGCAGAACACATCCTTCTCTTACTTTCACACAGAGATAAATCCCGATTTAGTAATTATTTTACAAAGTTTAACATTGAGATGACAATAGGTTCAACCTCCTGTACAGTGATTGTACTGTTGACAGATGACTCGGATCAAACAGCCCCGTCAGGCACGTTTCGTTGTTTTCATTTCTCAGCATGACTTGTTCTGTCAAGCATTATTGCATAGCCAGTATAAATTTATGGTGTAGAAAATAGTGTTGAAACAATCCACTACTTGTCGAAGGGGTCAAACATGTTTAGATGTGTTGTGAACCTCAAGCAAAAACCCAACAATTTGTCATACCTATACATGATTAAACAGATAAAAACACATAGCTATGACTTTTACACAAAGTTTCTCTCTGCTGAATTGTGTTCATAAAGAGCAAAATGTGGAAGCCCAACCTAATACACTCCTGCCTCCAACACGTGGATAGAAACCAAAAATTTCCAACATCACCTTATACATCATAGTTATGAACTTGTGACAAAATGTGGTGAGTGCTTCAAAAGACTGACGAGGAGCAAAGCTTGGTATGGCAAGGCCTTCCACAACGTGAAGTGATGCCCCCAGAAAACCGGGCTCCACCACAAATAAATAGGCATTGAGGCATGACTACTGACCTGCTTATATAGTAAATAAAAGATTGAAACAAAAGATGGTTGTAGTTTGCCGGCATGCAAAATCTCTCCTCTCTCATGCATGCAAAAGCTGCAGTGTCTGCCGGCAAACAATATATGTTCAAGGAGTTGGCACCAAAGCAAGTAGTTGCCTCACTCCATGTTTTTCTAGCTCTGCCTGAAATTGGCATCGCTTGTTGTAATGGTGAGAGTGATGCCTAAAAATATCATCTCAGCTCTCCTCTTTGGGTATCACTTTAGCCACATGACAACTAAAGTGGCTAAATTGTGACAGGTATTATAAAATGGAGGGACTACAAAAAAAAAAGTCATACAAACTTCACAAACATGAAGTGGACATAATCATGTATGTTAATCTAAATGTCCATACGACCATTAAAGAAAAATTATAACTTCTCGTATATGTATGCATTATATATATGCATGTGGTTTTTTTCCTTTACAACGTGAAAAAGCCATAAAATCAAGGAACCTTAGAACAATTTAATATTTTTGCACTGCTAAGGATAAAAGCATGTACAGATCTAGACCCTTTTGTCGGGATCAGCTGAAATCATTGTTGTCACTGCTCTAAAACTATGTAAAACCCGGTTTGCAATGATGATGACTCTGTCATTATTCCAGGCTAGATTCGCCTCTGTTTAGAAAGGGAACTCTAACATGGGCAGTGAGTGTTTCCAGTTACACCTCCACCAACTAACATAGACTTGTTACCAATATATTGGAAAAATAAATTCGCATGTCAATAAAGTATTAACAGTTCCAGCGTCCCTAACAGTTAAGAGGAGAAATGATTGTGTGGTATATGATTCTTTATGACTGTGTCTCTTCAGGATCTTACTGCTGGTGCTTTTTTTTTACAACGGACGGCAAAAGCTTTGCCGAATTTTTATTAGAAGAGAGAACAAAAAATATATACAAAAATGATTTGCCGGTTTTCCACCGACAAACAACTAGAAACAACTAAGATCAAAAAGAGAAACGTCTAAATGAAAGAACAACTTACAAGCAGGGGGGAGGCGAAGAAAACAAAGACCAAACAACAACCATGACTCCAAAAAAGAGCTAGAAAGGTCGATCTAGGGCCCTAGTTATGAGAAGAATTAAAAGCCAATCTAAACTGCTGGATATCTTCTTACTGCTGGTGCTTGAGTAGTACAAATTATGGTTCTCACTGTATTTGAGAGCAGCGCTTCTCACTCGACACAAGAAGAGAATAAGACAGATCATGGGGCTTAAACCTATCGGCAACAGCAATCTAAGCAGGCCTGACAATCAATGCCTTCTTACTAATTGAATTGGGAGGGTGGAAATGATGGCCCAGGGAATAAGAAAAACAAAATAGTGTTGCGCTTACAGATAAAATCTTCATACTGGAAGCACTCCTTTGTTCGAAAGTCAATGCAGATTGAAAGTTGAAATGAATAGTTTAAAAGCTTTGTGCTAAAAAAAATAATGTTAATATTCATGTATACTATATATGTTCATTCTGCAAGGCAGCATTGGAAAAGAAGGCGAAGCTATCTTTGCTCTTCACTGACACTAGAATCACAAAGGCACAGTAGACAACATGTATCTAGCTTTGCGCCTGATTGCAACATGCACAGCTATGTGGATTCGATTGGTTTTCGACAATCGACAAGATGACAAATCAGGTTGATTTGAAGTGTCATGTCGCACTCATAACATGCCCAATCAATCTTGTCCAAGAATGTCCACAGTTTTTTTTCTTTCATCAAATCAGCCTTTTTACGTATCTTGTCAGGCTGTCAGATATATCATTTTTCCTCAAAATGCTCCAGTAAATCACCAGATAGAATGCATTCTATCACCTGCATGCATACGGACAGGAAAGCATTGACAATGCCCTCAATTCATATGATTTTAAAAAAAGTCACAAGAATGTCCAGAAAGAACTCTATACTCCTCTGAAAAGGAGAGAGGTTAAAGCTGCTCCATTTTTTAGGAAGTTCATCATCAAAATTTTAAATAGACCAAGTCTCAAAGAAATGGATCTACTAGCTGCCTTTTTTGAACGTGACGACATGGGAATTTCTACACGCGCCACACCACACCAGAGTAGCTGACACACTAACACGAAATGCTTACTACAGCTCGCTCGATGATCAAATCAAATCCGATGGAAGAAGATGCTAAGTCCACCGTCACCTTCGCCGCCGCCGTTTACATCAGGCCATCCGATCGGCTCCAATAGATGAAACGACTCGGCGTCGGAGGAGCCGACGATCCTTTCGAACCTCCCGCGCAGGTACTCCACCCCTCCGCCGGGAAGCCTCCCGGCGCCGGCGGTGACGGCGCGCAGCTTCTCAAGCACCCACCCCTCCGCGTCCGACGGCGCCTCCCGCCTCGCCGCGTACCCGACGCGGCGGCCGTTGCAATACACCAGCCACGTGGCCGAGGCGAGGGCGGGCCCACGTCGCAGGGAGTGGAGGCGGCGGAGGGCACGGGGGCCCACTGGCGCTGGTGCTCCAGCACGATCCTTCCCGCCGCGGCGATGTCGGCGCCGGAGAGGCCGGAGGGCAGGTCGAGCACGGCGAGGAAGTGCTCGTGCGCGACGTCGTCGTCCGTCACTGGCGGTGGGTCCGTGGTGGAGGAGGCGTGGTGGTGGTCCTGGTGGAGGAAGAGGCGGATGCGGCGGTCGGAGCCGGTGGTGGGGAGGAAGAGCGTGCCGCGGACGAAGGGGGGTTTGTTGGCGGCGGTCGCCGGCGGGCATGGGAGGAAGGTGGAGGCGAGGGCGCAGCGGACGGTGTTCCACCACGCGAGCCACGTGACGTGGCAGCTGTAGTACGTCGTCGTCGCCTCCTCCCCGGCGCCGGGGACGGCAGCGGCGGCGTCTTCCACTGGCACCACCGCCGGCGGCATGGGTGCACTGTGATGACACGCCGGATCGGACGGTCGCCGTGGCGCGAAAGGGGCGTGTGTATGTGACGAGGAACGGGTTGACGCGCGAGTTTTGATCTTGATCAGTTGGGATCCATTTTGCATGCAGTGCGAATAACCTGATCCGGTGGCGGGTAACAAACTCAGAGCTGAGAACGGGGCTATCCAAACAAGGCGTGAAGTACCTAGTTTTGATGTTGTTGCGTTGAACAGCCTGCCATTTACCGATCGAGGATTTAGCGGGTGCACAGTAGACCGAGATCGGGAGACGGCCAGAATAGCAAGGTTCCAACGGCTGCACACTACGGCGCCGCTGCCGCATACGCACGTTGTGAGTGTGAGTCGTGACCGTGCGCGTCCTGCTATATACGTACGCGGCATCGGTTCATCGCATCACATGGCAATGAGTTTCCAAGTTCTGGCATGCCGGTGCTGGGCGCGGGGGAGGTGCGCGACTAGCATCCGCTTGATGCCTTGATCGACTACAAGGGACATGAGTGAAAAGCAGTGATCGTCATGCATGTTTCTAATGTTTTGGAGCTAAAAAAACGTAGTTTCTAAATCGCGCATCCAGAACAATTCCGATAATACTGTTATATATCTTTTTACAATAAAGTCAAGAAACCAAGATCCTAGTTAACTATCGGATGCGCGGGATGGTATTTCTCAACGGAACAACGTTCCAGGTTAACTAGAAAAAGATTCAGTACAAAAACAATTATAGCTAAAATAGAGAATTTTTTCCAAACAAAGTGCTACAGCTTCTGAGCTTCGCAAGAGAACGTTCTAGCTTCACGATAAAATAGTTTCAAGTGAAGGGTTTATCCAGCCTCTAATCAAAGGTAAATTGCTTCAAGATAAGAATATTATAGTTATACACGAAAGTGTTCCACCTTTCTATGAAAAGTGCTTCATGTTTAGGGGAAAAAATTGATCCAGCTTCATAAGAAAAAATGTGAAATAATTACAAATTTTGCACGCCTAAAATAAATCAAATTGGGGGCAAAAACAATTTGTCATTATTAAAAAATAATAGAAAATATCATTACAAATTAATTATAATGTAAAATATACACGCTCTGAAGAATTAATAGGTAGTAAGTTAGAACAATAGTTTGTGGACACTGATGTATTAAAAGGTAAACTTTCACAATGAAACAAATTAAAATGTACAATAAAAAAGTAAAAGACTAAAAATATCATTGGTTGTTTTGAAAATTGTGAAACATTTAAATTATTTTGTCATTCCAATAATTTGTTTACAAATTAAAATTAATCAAAACATAAATGACATGAAAGAAATCCGAAAAAGAAATCATCAGTGTGACCCTGACCCCCCGACGGGACAACAATTTGGGCCCAAATGTAACGCTGTATGGGCTGGATTAAGATATATGGGCCAAAATGAAAACGAACTATTGCAGTGGTGGACAAAGAGTTCGATCCAAAATTAAACCATTAATCGTTTTAGAGAACGAGGGAGGGGTGATGATGGTTCGGCTGGTCTTCAACGAGGAGTCGAGGACGATAGCTTGTGTGGTTGGTGGAAAGAATGTCATGTAGGATGCTATTGGTTTGGCTTTAGTGTCGTCTGAATGAATATCTGAGATCACAATCGATGTCATGGTGCTCGTGGGCTCGTGGCCGTGCTTCCGTCCCGTCCCGTGGCAAGCCATGTGACCCGCGTGCCCGGTGCTGCATCGTCCGTCCACGGCGCACATGCTCTACTTTTGTGGTCCTGGCATGCTCGCCGCCGGCAACTCCATCGATCAACTGATGCGAGATGTCTGTTTCTTTTCTGTGTTCTTGACCAATCTCGTTATGCGCAAAACCATCTGTGGACTGTGGTTGTTGGTGGTACGGATTTGCCAGATCGTGGGTTTAACAATATAGTAGCGGCACTAAAGAAATGTCAGTAACTGATTGGTGATCCACTCGATCTCTTTGCGATCGATTCGCCTTTGCAAGGTGCTCTGTACTCTTCTGACACAGTACTGCAAAGATTTGTAACGTTCACCCTCGCTTAATCTCATTGTTAAGCTCCGGTCGATATGCCGGCTCTCTGCTCCAAACTCTGCAGCACATTGGGATTGGGACATTGGGTGATCAAAGAGAGGCTGATCGTGCAACCATTGTAGTCAGGTAGTCAGCCAGTCCAACAATGCGGATCAACACCACAAGGAACAACAAACATCGATCACAAAGCATCCCCTTGGCACACATGCATGTTAACCAACAAAGCAGTTCTGAACACCAAGAACACCACCGGATCACACACAAGTCCAGAACACACAAAGCAACCTCGACCGAACTAGAAAATACTAGAGCTACGTAGTAGGCGTCTCTTAGCTTATTCTAACCACGCATCAAGCACCTCAGGCTCCGGCGCCGGCGGCTCAGCAGAGCGCCAGCTAGTAGGGGCTCTGCCCCTGCACGTTGCCGTGCGGGTTGTAGAGGCACACCGTGAGCGTGGCGCCCGTGGCGCAGCTCGCCTGTGCGCACCCGAGCTCTTGGGTGCGGCGCCACACCACCTGCGTGTAGGTGCCGCACTGCTTCCCGGCCGCGCACGTGTTGTTGGCGTGGGTGTAGTACTTCCCCTGCGCCACCCACGACGCCACCACCTCGCCGGGGAGCGCCCTGTAGCTCGCCCACCCTTGGTTCGCGCCGTAGCTGCTCCCGGCCATGTCGGCGAACGCGCACCGCCCCTGACGCTGCTGCTGCGCCACCACCTTCGCCGCGGCCGAGGACAGGTCCGAGCTCCACCGCAGCGGTGGCACACCCACCGCCGCACGCGCCTGGTTGTGCGGCGCCAGGTACTCGGCGGCGGCGGGCGACGTCGCGTTGGTGGTGTTGGTGGCGGCGGCGGCCGGGGTGGTCAGGGAGCGCGCGGCGTGGGCTGGCGAAGGGGCGGCGCAGAGCGCGAGGAGGAGGGCGAGGAGGAGGAAGCGCGCCGTAGCCATGTCCGTGGTGGGGAGGAGGAGGCGGGTGGAGCGAGAGGAGGGCGCCATGAGATCTGGAGTGGGTGAGCCGAGTAATGGCTCAGTGAATGAGCTCGAGTGTGCGAGCTCGTTCGACGTGCTCAGTGCTGTCGGTAAGCGAGTTAAGAAGGGGAGCTGAGCGCGGCAGAGGTAGATGGCGACGCCTGCCGCTGGCTGCCTGCGTGCAGTGCAGCGCGCCCTCGCGTTTCTTTGTACTCGGGCGCCGACGCCCACGCACGGCGTGTTTCGTGATGGCGCGGGGCCGTTTCGTCAGGTGGAACGATGGATCGACGATCTCGCAAGTGGCGCGCGGAGAGCCTGGCGAGATCCGGGGGGGTTGTTGGGGGGCGTGTCAGTGTTTCGACGTCGCCGTGCTCGTGGATGCGATCTTCCTGTCCCTGGAGGATCCGGATCGGCACTGTTTCTGTTGCGAGATTTCGACGAGCTGGCTGGACGGAGGCGAGCTGGTTGGTGCCAAATGCGGAGTTGGGACGCCGCGGCCGCGGCGTAGGCGTAGCGGCACCCGTGCTACTATTTTTTGGGAATACGCGCGCACAAGTTTTTTCATGCTCCATCCGTGCCAGGATATGCTGCAAAATGCGATTATTCCTTTTCATCATTTTCAAGTAAAACGCTTCATAGACCTTATGTTTTAAGTTTTTCTTAAAGCTCACTGCTCATTCTTTATTCACCAAACGAGAGATCTATACGAACGTGGAACAAAGCAAATCTTCGGTAAAACAAAGTGCATATCTAGGAGATTTCGAGTTTCCAGAAAATAACTCTGCCCGTGCCTGACCAAACAGTTCGACTGCAATGAAGGTCCATCCTGAATTCCTGATCAACAAGCGGTTTACAGATAACAGAACTTTAAGCGTAGCGTACGTGGGCCTAGTTCCGTTTGGGCTCATGGTGCAAACACATGGGCCATGCCAAAACCTGTATTTGGTCCAGATGCTCCTCCGGCCTGAATTCCATCGGCGCTGATCACGCATCGATCCAGATCCAGGTATCCTTCCTTCCACCTCAAACGGCACTACTTCACTCGTTGGCACCGTCACCTCGTTGTCTCTATAGCCTCCCTTGAACCGCGTGGAGGCGATACATTTGAACTTGTGTTGATTTTTTTTCCCCCGGCGAGGAATGTGGAGCCCTAGATGCTCGTTGTGTAATTGTGTTCCGTAGAACACCTTTATCGAAGGTCCATTCGGTTCTAAGGGGAAGATTGTGGATGTGGCATTGCAGGGTTCAAGTTTTTTTATTTTATTTTGGGCGTCTTTGATCATTTCAATTGCTGCTTGTTATTACTTCGTTTATATGCAGGCATACAGCGCCCACCATTATACATCAGAAATTACAGGTTCAGATGACCATGCCATGCATGAAGGATCATTTCCATTCAGACAGAACTAATTACTATTAAGATTGTGGTAATCATCGATGAGATTGAGATTGCACTGTAGATGTGTTTCTGCCGCACTGACTCTGGCAAGTTCATCATTTCACTCTGATGAGGATGCATTTCGGACCACACTGCATAGCTGGTGGCTAATGTTTTTTAACAGATGATTTATGGGTATTGTCGGTTTGGAGTTTGCTGGACTTTGCTCTGTTTATCTGCCTCCTGGTTCATGTGTCTGTGTTATGAGAAAGCATTCGGTCTTATAGTTTGTTTTTGCTATGACTTGCACAGTTTCTATGAGACTAGGTTCAAGCCTGCCTTGAGTCATACAAATAGTTTCGTAACCCTTTTCACCAAACTTGATAACATGTACTTCAATCCCTTCTTTTGCAGAAACAATGAAGGCTGGCTACATTGTAGGTTCGCTGGTTGGGTCCTTTGCAATTGCCTACTTGTGTGACACATTTGTTTCTGACAAGAAGGCATTTGGCGGTCAGTGTTACCTACTCATCTTGCTGAGGTTTCTGTAGGAAGCATGTGCCTGACTTCTCGCAAGTTTTCATCTAACCTGCTTCATTCTCTGGAAATAGGTAGCATTCCCAAGACTGTTTCTGACAAGGAGTGGTTGAAAGCCACAGATGCCAAGCTCCAAGCCTGGCCTCGCACCGCTGGACCACCAGTCATCATGAACCCCATCAGCCGCCAGAACTTCATTGTCAAGTCCACTGAATAGGCTAGAGAAGCTGGTTCAGTGTCTTGTTTGCACCATGAAACTGATGAGTTTTTTTCTTTATAGCTCTTAAGTTAATAAGTTGAACTTAAGGTAAGATCAGTCTCAGTAGTAGTTTTATTGACACTATTACCAAAACAGCCACGTCAGCTTTTTAATGGGATGAAACTGTCACTCTCAACGCATAGTTTCATGGCACAGTTTTATATATAAGTTGTAATATTTAATTCTCGCATGGTGTATGGTCAAATGTGTGATAGATGAAACTATAACATTCTCAATGGGACTTTCATTGTGTTTCATGGACTTGGTAACTGTGTCAGATGAGTTTCATGGTGATGACACTCTTCTCTCCTCTCTCTTCATAATTATCATGTCATATCACCAAAATTGCTGATGTGTCACTTGATTTAATGTTTATGAAACTCCCACTGAGACTGACATAATGGCACTTTGTTTTTGCTTTATGTGGACACGAACTTTGAGGCTTTCATCTTACATTTATTCTGATGTATTCTCTTCCTTGGTTTAAAGTTCCACCAGGCAGTAAAGATCCACATTGTTTTATACTTTTCTTATCACCATCCAGTGTTCATTCAATATACAGCTTCCTTGCATTCTAACGAATACCTTTCTGTGATCATTTCCACCCGTCAGTGAAGACTTACATTATTTTTCTATCATCCTGTGATATTGTTTTGACAATTCTCGATTTAGTTTATTCTGTCATCTGTGCACTTTGTTGGTAGTGCATTGCTCAAAATTATGCTGCTTGTACTGTTGAGCAATACTACATTGGTGACAATTCTAAGATTCCAGGCTTAAGGAAAAAGGCATTGGAAGTTGAATTTGTCCTTCGGGGGAAAAAAAAAGGTGATGTGAGGATGTTGTAGGAAGGCCTGGAGGGTGTTTTGGCAAGTTTGTGACATATCTATGCTGAAGTAGTGTCTGAGAGCAACTTTTCGCCATATCCTCTTGAGTAATGCAGAACGCTCTCTTCAAATTTCGAAGAATCAATATTAGGCTAGCATGAAACGAAATGGGTCGGCAGGATCATACAGCACTGGTGCCAACGAAGGTAAACGACGATGCAGTAACGAATACAGATTATATACTCCGTACGAAGGAAAAGACAAGAAAACAACGGCTGCACCAACGATAACCAAAATCTTTAAGTTACCACCTGAAACATTTCGCAGATTGCACACACACAAAGTGTGCAAAGTCACAGCTAAGCTCAACACATCAAAGAAACTACTACAAGTTAAACTGAGTTTGACACGAGAAATTACACCACTACGAGTCTAGGCAATAAATAACAGAAAATATCTCAATGTGACTGCAATAGCTGCCTAAAATACACCTACAGTTAACTACACTCATAAATACCACGAACTTATTCCTGCTTCAACAGGGGAGCGGCAACAATAGTGAACCTATTATGCTTCTGCCTTGACCATCCCAGCACTTGGTGCCTCAGTTGGAGCTGGTGAGTACTGGAGCCAGTCTTTAGCGCAGACAAGGGCCTCCACAATCTCTGGACGAAGAGAGCTCCTGTAGTCATCAAGCATGCGGTTCCCAGTTCCAGCAGAGAATATAGAGCTGCCACTAGTAATCATCGACATTGGGATGGCCAAGATATCCCGGGCCATCTTTGATAGAGTTGGAAACTTAAGCGTGTTCAGTTTCCACCAGTTAAGGATATCAAACTCCTGTATACGTGGAGTGAGGGATTCCTCCAGGTACTGCTCCAGTTCACATTTTGCAGGCTGGCTACTTTGAATCTCAGAAAGGTACATATCGAAGTCAAGAAGGCCATCACTAGTGGAAGGAGGATTTCCTTGAGCAGCATTCCCATTGGCAGACATATTATTAGCATCCCCTTGTTCACCATAGGCAGGGGTCAATGAGAGTGGCTGTGCCACATACTCCTTATACATCTCATGCAGAGAGTCATTTACGACCTTAACATATTTCCCAACCTCAGCACCATAAATTTTGGAGTAACTGAACTCAACAAGCTTCATCTTGAAACGTGGATCCATGACAACAGCAATGGCTAGCACCAGGCTGCAATCTTTCCAGTACTTGTCAAACCTCTCGTGCATATCCTTGGCAATACTGCTGAAGACGGGATCTTCATGTCCTGTACCAATTGCTAGCTCCTGCTGAATTTTCCAAGCTTCATGGAAAAAGATGTTTGCAGTAGGGTTTGCTGCAGCCATGATGCTATGTGCAGAATCATATAACAGTTTCAGGTAATTACAGGAAGCCTCAACTCTCTTCCAATCCTCTGCCGAAGGAGCTTCATTGTAATTATCATCGCACGTCTCTAGTGTAGTGAAAGCTTGCTTATAGTCCAAGGCAGCCAGCAGCATCAGATAAGTGGTGTTCCACTGGGTTGTAACATCCAGGCAGAGGGTCTTGGTACTGGGAATCTCCAGTTGCAGAGCAATCTGAGCAAACCTCTCCTCGCGGTTTGGAGAAGCTTTTATGAACTTGATACTCTCACGGATGTTGTAAATCACCCCATGAATCGAAGCAATAACATCCTGAGCAACTACATTCAGGATATGTGCATAGCACCTCACAACAAACAGCTGTCCCTTAAGCATGAGGTTGTTCTTGTTGGAGAGGTGATCCCGCAGATTTGCACTGTATATATCATGGGAAGAGCAATCATTATCTAAAGTGATAGTGAATAGCCTGTCCTTCATATTCCACTCCGAAAGGCTTGAGCTAATAGCTTCACTAAGTGCATTCTCTGAATGAGGAGAAGACACCATCATGAAGTTGAGCATTCTTCGGTGTACTTTCCATTCTGAGTCGATAAATTGCCCAGCAAGTGAAACATAGCCTAGAGTCTGAGTGGTTGTCCACAGTCCTATAGTGAGGCTGATCCTTCCTGGCATAGTGCTGAATGCTTGCAACAGGTTTTCCTTTGATCTCTGGAAAACAGCATACACCTCTCTTTCCATTGTATCAACATCTACAATCCTGAAACGGGGCTGCAGACTATCAATAAAAGTATTAAAGGCTGACTGCTGAACAATGTGAAGTGGGTAGTCATGCAAAATAATCATCTTCGCCAAATGAGAGAAGCTCCTTTCCTGATCAAAAGTAGCATTTGCATAACCAGTGTATCTGTATTTCCTCTTAGAAGGGCGTTCTACAGTTCCCTCACCATCATTATCAGTGCCAGGGCCTCCTGCTGGTGGTGGCAGTGCCAGCTTCCTGTCATGGTCTTTCATAACAGGACAGGAACCAAGGGTGATGTGCCTCTTGAGATGGCTAGTACCAGCAATTTTTGAACCAGAACTATATGCAAAGGTTTGCTTGCACAAATTGCAGCACGCTCTTGAGCTTCCCCCTGGCATGTTTTCTATAGTGAAGTGCTCCCAGACTAGCGACTTCTTCCTCCGACGTCTTGTTGTGGTTTGCGGGGTCATCCCAGCATTGATCAATTCATTGCCATGGCCCATCTCATCACCATTAACCATGTCATTAACTTGAACCATCTCGTGGCCATGGATGAGATCATTAACTTGGATCATCTCACTGCCTTCAATCATCTCAGTCCCTTGAATCATCTCATTGCCATGCATCATCTCGTCGCCATGGATTATCTCATTATCATGAATCATCTCACTCCCATGAACCATCTCATTGCCATGAATCACCCCGTTGCCATCGACCATTTCAGAGTCATGCACCATTGCATTATCATTGCTGTTCGGTTCACCCATGCTGAGGGAAACAGTCCAACGGAATCCAGGAATGACTGCCAATTTGAAAGAAAAAAAAACAAGTTAGGTGTCCAGCTCATCAGATCACTTGATTATTTCCCAAAACAAAAGGAACTACATAAAAATAATAAAACTCATAGGAAAACCATCAAAGATATCATGACAAAATAAACAGACAACAGATATCTTAAACAGTTTCATTAATCACAAGATTTGATGTTTATGGCAGCCATCCCAAAGAATAATAAATCAGAATGCAGATTTTCATTTTTACCAAAAGCAATACGAGGTTTTTTTAGTAAACTGGATGATAAAGCACTAACCTTTCAATCAGGATGGTAAGAATAAGTACAGAAATTATAATAAATTTCGCAAATGAGATAGATGCAAGCAGCAAAGGTGTTCTTACACATGTATGAGTGCATCACTAGAGAAAAAGTGGACCAGCATCACCAAACGAGGGAACGCAATGCTCGATGCAAGTAGTTAAAAATGTAAGTTGTAACAGAAAATAAATACAGACTCTACGGATAAGCCCTTCCCTTCAACAGAACCAAGAAGAAGTGTGCATAAATAGCTAGAGAATCAAATGCCACCAGTAACACAGCATTTATGTGGAAACACAACTATGCTCATCCTTTGCAGAAAGTCAGGCTACTAGCAGATTACAGTTGTGGTTTTGCTGGAACTTCCTAGTTATATGCATCAAGCCTAGCAGGGCTATTGGGCTACGGAATAATGTCAATGCCGCAAGATCACTGCCTTTGGATAGGCTCAAGATTTAACAAGATGTCATATGCATGAAATCGTTAGCTCCAGCAGTTCTACATAAGTAGCTTAAGAATAAAATGCCACCAGTAACATAGCATTTATGCAGAAACACAACTATCCTCATCCTTTGCACAAGCGCAAGTCACACTTCTAGCAGAAAACAGTTGTGGTTGTTGGAAGTTCCTAATTATATGCATCAAACCTAGCAGGGCTATTGGGCTTCAAAATCATCTCAACTATTCAAACATCGCAGTCGTTGGCTAGGCAAAAAAGATGTTGTATGTGCGAAATCATTAGCTCCAGTAGCTCTATGCAAAATCTATCAATTCTGCAGAATTTCAAGTTAAGTGCTTGCTAGCATGTACTAAATGCCAACCTTAATATGTGAACGAGACATGACACCTAGACAGGCTATTGCTTCACAAACAAGTCAAACTGTTTACAATGGATTCTTCAGACAACAAGTCCTACTACTACACACTAGTTTAAGAATATCGAGTAATTCCCTTGGAAAATTGAAACCCTGCTGCACTGGAAACATTGTTCCTACAGGAGAACCAAGCCGTGGACCCTGATTCTCTCACGGGGGAAAAAGAAGTAATAACAGTCCCGTAACATGGACTTCCCACCCAGACCAGACCACGCCATAATTTATACTAGTTCCAAGATAAACCAACAAAAAAAAGGCACGATAACGCACATAATCACATATAATCAGCAGTGCCAACCAGAGCACTGAAGAGCCCACGGAAACAGAAAAAATCCCCACAAAAATTCGCACCAAAATAAACCGTCTACTATATCCCATTTCCTAGGAACCCTCTTCCAGCGACGCGCTTGCTCCCTATAGATTCAACGCATCGAGCACACCAGACATAATCAAACAGACCACTTCGAACGGCAAACCGGATCCAAACCATGAAACCAATCCAATCGACGAAGCTACGAGCAGCACGGATTTACAAGGCGAAGGAACAAGCGGGAGGGGGAGGAGGAGAGGACGGGGGTTTGGAGTTTGGGGGCTTACGTACGGGGAAGGAAGCAGCAGGAGGGGCGCAGCGGAGAGGAGACGATCCAAACCGGGCGGCTCGGCTCGGTGGCGGTGCTGCAGGATTTAGGGCTCGGCCCAAGAAGGACGAAGGCCGAGCGCGCAAACCCTAGATCTTGTGGGGGCGGCCGGGGGGGGAAGAGCAGGAGGGAGATAGAAACCGCAGAGGGGTCCGTCTGGTTGCTGGCTGCGCGCGGGTGCGCGGAGTCGCGTTGGGTGCGGGGATTTAATGGGCTCGCGGCCCACGGCGATGGGCCTTGTGAGCTGGCGGCTGGCGGGGATAGGTGAGGCTGCAGGTGGGCCAGGTGGGGTTCTCCCCGCGTGGACCGGGCGCTGCCTGGTGGGTACTTGCTTTTTTTGGGGCGGTTTTTATCTCGTGAGGAGTTTCCGGCTTGTTTGTTTGTTTGTTTTGCGCAACTCTTTTGTGTGTGGATCGGGGGCTGGTGGATGGCGACCGCGGCACGGAGTTGGATTTCTTCGGTGGCGTACTGGGCTGGGCCTTCGGCCGGCCGCCAATGACGGGACGATGGAGTTGTTTGTTTCTAGGGTTTGTTTTTATCTGGACCGTCAGATCCAAGTCTCTGGTGGACTCCGCCAGGGAAGGAAAGGGAGAGGGAAAAAGGAGGCAACAGCCCGGTGGTTTTCCACTTTTCCATAGTGTTTTTGGCTAGTTGGATTTCTCTTAATCGATTTAAGCCATGTTTAGTTTCAAAATATTTTCTTAAAACCACTATTCATCCAATTTTCTTATTCATCTCATCTTTTCCACTCACATAACACGTTTTTCAGGACTCAGCTACAATGTTTTTTCAGGAATCCTTTCTAATCTAAACACACCCTTATTAAAAAAATACCAGACTTTGTTTAAAAAAATCAGATTCTTCATGGATAGCACACTTGCAAATTTGTAATGGTCAGAGTCTTTTTTTTGGAAGCTTTAGCAGGCATATAAACTGAACTAAACATGTATGGCATGAAAACTATGAGAACTCAAATCTGGACCGCATGATCTTCATCTAAGGGGAAAGTGTGATGGGAGATTTACAAAAGTATAATTAAGGGGTGGTGATTTTACAAATCTCCCTTCCCACCTCTCCCTACGCGCTCCCCTTGGATGAAGATCATGCGACCCGGATTTGAGTTCTCATGGTTCTCACGGGAATTGAGTTCTCACGGGATACGTTGTCAGGCTAGATTCATCTTATCTTTAATAGTAGTTTCAATATATTACATAATTTCCATATTATAATGCAGTCAACACTATTAATTCGCGGTTAAATTATTGACTTGGTGGCATGTCATTGTTTGAAACAAATAATTATATTTGAAGGCTGGTGGGACCAGTAGTCATCACACTAAAATAATAATAAAAAAAAGGCGACAACATTCTACACGTAGCTACTGTGCACGTAGACTCCAGACAAGCGGCCGAGACAAGCCCTCTGGCCTAGCGTTCATTACACATAGAGGCATCCGGACTGGCAAACAATTACATCTTGAAGATGAGATTACCCTCCGAGGACGGCGACAACGGAAAAAAAAAAAACTCGACGGCAAAGTGAAACAGAAACTGGCCAATGGGATCCGACGGCCTAAACAGGCTCTTATTACTCGGAACAACACACCTCACGCTCACGCGTCGCAGGCACGTGATGAGGTCACGAATATAATCGCCAGGCTTACCCTCCCTTGGAGTAGCACCTGTCGTTGAACAGGCATTGCTCAAAGCAATAACCCGTGGTGCTTCTGCACTCGCTTGCGCAAACACTCTTGCACGCTTCGCACGCCGGTGAACAGGGCGGCCACGGCCCGAGTGGGCCGGTGACCTCGCGCAGCAGGGGTCCCGCATGGACCTCGAACTCGGGCACGCCGCCGGGCGCCGACAACGCCGCGCGGGCCGCCGCCGTCCGCTGCGGGCCGAGGCACAGGAGCAGCACGAAGGTGGCGGCGACGAGCACCACCATCCTTGGCACGGCGGACGCCATGGCGCAACTAGTTAGCGTTAAGGCTGTGTGGGCTGTAGCTGTAGTTGGTTCTTCGTTCCAACTGAGGTGTGTACTGGAGCACGAGACTGAACGCACACGCACGCTACTTATAGAAGATAACAAATGGACATCTCTTGATTAAAGAACTGTACAAGTTGGACGGAGAAGGTAAAACGATAATGTATGTTAGGACTAAAGGTTTTTCAACCGCGATGGTACACGACACGTCGTATAGCGACAATGATGAATGCTACGTTTTCTCTTCCCGCGATATACATATACTCCTACGTATGAGCAATGGAGTACGTGTGTAACGATATATAATCAATGTACGTCGAACAAATGTTTTTCTTACCGTGATATGATATCCTACGTGGATTGCATTCATCAGGCATTCAAGGACGTCGTGAATCTCGTGGTCCACGTTCCACGAAGCTGCACAAAGATTGAAAAGAGGAAATGTTAACTAGGACTATCGCCTCTGGGTTTGGGCGGGTGGGGCGGCAGCACAAACTTGCGTTCCGATATGTCGGATCCGTCGGATTCCGTTGCCGACATGCGGAGCCCTCAAAGAACCATTGGAATCAGATCGGTCACACCTTCTACTGGCTGTATGCGCAAGCTAAGTATACTTGTTCAAGATGAGGCTCGACAAACTGCAAGAGTAAAACGAACCATCATGTTAGCCAAGCATTTTAAACACAAACACTCGCCATCGCGCGCGCAAAACACAGGTAAAATGTGTATGAACTATGGAGCGAGAGTGACGGAGAGGAGGAAATGAGGTGGCGGCCCAAAATATAGATAGCTAGGCCTTGGCCCAATAAGCTCCCAAGAGATTTTCTCTCAAAATGTCCAACACAAGAGTTACTTAAAATCATTCCTAAAAAAAAGATAGTTAATTGAAATCATAAAGCGTCGTTTCAGATGCTCTTCTGCGTGTTTTTACGCCCTATAGGAGAGTTATTTGGGAGGTGATTCAAATGCATAAAAGAGGCGTAGTGAAGGCAAAATTGATCTCTCTTTTGCCTTTTTTTTTATGTCCTATAGGAGAGTTTTTTTTTGAAGGCATGAGATGCATGTTTTTCATTATGTGAACAAGAGAACTACATCAGTGCAACTTCGGAAGAGTCCCCAAAGTGCACTCGTGCCAAGCATTCAAGAACGGCCACATAAAAAAAAACAAGAGATATAGCATATGAACGGCAACTCAAACGAACGAAAAGAGATGATATGGTTAGAAGCAAAAAAAAAAAAGGAAAAAAAGATAGCATATGACCGGAATAGATGATGACGAAGATGAGAAATAAAAGATTTTCTAGAGCTACCAGATATGGTTAGAAGCGATGAAGGTGAGCATCAGAGAAGTTGAGAAATTGATTCAGGTTGGTACAAAATCTGGGTAACCAAATAAGATGGACCCCACTTAATATTGCCACGTTTCCTGTCCAGACGGATTCGAAAGCTTTTTTCCAAACCGAAGCCGTTCCAACAACAACCACGAGATCAAGAAGGCAATAGTGATTTTTTTTTTTTTGGTCTAGATCAAGTCCATCATCACTGCATGGAGTGTTCGTGCAAGAGGCAACCAGCAACTCCATACTACTGCTACATCATCTTGGGAGAGAACCTGTCACGCACATCCAAAACAAGTGACCCAGCTTGCATGCATGCCGGTCACTACCACCTCCAGGTTCTCATGGTCCATGGAACAAATCTAACACCTTCGCCCTTACCGACCACATACTAGCAGCTAGTGCTACCACTACTACACTACTACCCTCATCATTCCTCAAAGCTACCTGCTAATCCACCGCTGCGCCCGTGACTGATGCTTAACTGCCTTCCTCCTCAGTGCCGGCCTTCAGGTACTCGCCGTCACCGCTCTGCCCACCGGAGCTAGCGCCGCCACGGACGTCCACCGACAGGGAGCTTGATCCTTCCTTGGCGCCGCTACCACTGCCGGGGCGGCCAAAGCCAGAGAACATGCCGGCGTTCATCATGCTGTTGCCGGAGCCACCACCAGCACCGCCGCCCATGCTGGCCTCGCCGTGGAGGATGTTGAACCCGCTGGTCGTGCCGCCGCCGCCGCCGCCTGAGGCCATGCCCAGCTGGGCGTGCGCCGCCGCCTGCTGCTGCTGGAGCGGTGACATGGACGGGTGCGCGTACATCATGGGGGAACGCGCCGCCATCAGTGATTGCGGGCTCATCATCTGCCCAGACTGCGGTGGCATGTACCTCGGGCCTGGCTGCATCATCAGGTTGGACGGGTACTGCAGATATGCCAAGTGAGAGCAATGAAAATTTGAGATTCCACTAACGACTAGGGCTAAGTCGACGAGAAGCTCTAGCATCAATACCTGAGATAGCGGTGCCGTCTGGGGTGGCTGGCTGTCGGCGATGGCGGCCAAGTACATGAGGTTGTGCTGGAGCTTAGCTTGGTGCCTGAAAAACACAATATCGGGTGGCAGACACAAGAGAACACTCAGTTTACATGACATTTGTATTTTGTAGACAATAGTTCAGTTCACAACGTAAACATACATGATTATAGGTACTAATATATATAGAAAGTGTCTTTTTATCAGTTGTCCCAAGTGAACAGAAGAACATGCATGGTATTACTTGGAATGATGGTTGAGAAAGAAACACCGGGAGCTGCTTCAGTTTAGGAAAAGCTGTAGGAGACATTATAGACCACAAAAAACAGTAGAACGAATAAAATCAGCGCATGGTACTAAAGAACTAATTAATCACTTGATTTATCATGTGAACACTTGGCAACAGTATTAATCTAAGTACGAGCTACAGCAGACTAATCAGCATCAAAGTGCAGATATGATATCATCTTTTGCGAAAGGAGCATTTCAGTTATAACCTCAATCCAAAAAAATAGGCTTGCTTGATCCTAGATTGAACTAAGGGGCATTCTTGTTCATGTTAACATAATTGTTTCTACAGCGCACTTGCTAGCGCCTAGCTGCTAGTACATCCTTAACAATCAGGCAATGAGATAAATACTCAGTAACTCACCGTTCACACTCTTCCACCTTCCCACTGTTCTGGTTATCAAGGATAGCCAGGATCAGCTGCTTGTTCTCGTCCAGGTACTGCACCGTTCCGGTTCAAAAAACGCATTAGCATGTTGAATACATTTCAGTAGATGCATGTATCTATAGACTATCGTCAGTAACCACCAAAGCAAACAGAAAACAACAACAACCAGGTCTCAAAAACTTTGCAGACCAGTGCCCAACCCCCAAGTCCTGGGTGTTCTTGCCGTTTTTCTCCGAACCTCCTCGTCAGACGGAGCGAGCATTTGCTCCACAACTGACAAACACCGCAGTTCATCACCAATGATCTGCCTTCTTGGAGATTCAATGATTGATACGCTGGTTTCATTTCATCCTACAAGCGTAGTACGCTCTCCAATCTAAAGATCAATCATTGACTGACACCGGACCCGAGCATGCAAACATAGGCATGATCGCACAAGGCCAGGATAGGCAGTCCGGGCCCCTGGCTGTTAGCATACCGTCGTTTGGCTGAAGCTTTTTAAAGGTCTAACAGTCAAACACCAATGGGCGACAGCGCAAGCGAACCTACATTCCTAGCCACATGAATATGGACCAGATCATGTTGGCCTCACCTCTGGCCGCCAATAAGGGGCCTGTGAGGCTGTAACCAGTCAGTGTCTGCTACTCAAAACTGTCTGTCGAAATAATAAAAAAAGGACAACCATGCAAGATAAGTAGTTCTTTTTTTAAAAAAAAAAGAAAGAAGAAGATTTCCCACAGTTGATGTCTATGCAAATCTCACAGCTTTTCTATGTTTCCATTGATGGAATGTCGCACATGATGCGCCTGGGCTGGCTTTTAAGGTTGCTCGGCAGGAGACAGGCGCAGGCAGCAGGTCTGGCATCGTTTACTGCTTGCGAAAAACAGCAAGGGGGAGGTGTGATCATTCACAGCAGTCACCAACCGGACCTAGCTACAAATGGTTGGGGACTTCAGATGAGGGGATGATGGTGGTATTCAAATCATGTGGGCAACAGGGGCGAAAGAATGCATGGGACCAAGAAGACTGTGGCAGTTTGAACTTTAAACTGCAGAGGAAATCAGAAGCCAGGGACCATCGGAAAATACAGCGATATAAAATGGCACAATAGTCAAATACTCCATACTCCAGTAGAAAAAGAAAAGGAATCAACATGGAGGATGGAAGACTGTCGTCTATGCTCCAGAATCTCCAAAGGTGCGTCTTTTTAGTTCCGCAAAAACAAAGATTCATCAGGAAAGGTAGAAAGGGCCAGCAAACCTGAAGATACAGCAGACCAACAAGATCGATAAAAAGGTGAAAGTTTGCTTCTCATCAGATATTTCGACGCCCTTTTCGCGAAGAACAGATTGAAAACGAGCAAAAGGAAAGACAGCGACACAGGGAAACGATCGAAGAACCAAAAGAAGGCACGATCCAAAATCGGTAGGCAGGAGATCCGGGAAAGAAAACGAAAGGAAAGTTCCTCAAAAAAAAAAGAACGAAAGGAAAAAGATTCAAAGACAGGAGCGGGAGGGATTCGGTTGGGGATCAGGACCTGCTGGATGAGATCGGTGGTGACAGCGGTAGGGGAGGCGTAGCCCCCAATCATGCTCTGGTTCATCTGCATCAGGTGCTGCTGCTGCTGCTGCATTCCAAAACCGCCGCCGCCGCAGCCAAAAAGCTTCCGCGCAGCCTACAAACAACACGCCGCCGCCTCTTCTCCCTCCTGCGCGGCAACTTCTTCCCCTCTGCGGTTGCTTTCGATCGAGCAGGTTGCTTGCGAAAAAGGTGGAGACTGGAGAGGGGGGTTTCGCTTGGGGTTTTGGCAGAAGATGAGAGACGGGTGGGGGTTTTGGGGGAGCAGGCCGGTTGCTGGCCCTCTATTCTCTCTTCTTGCTCTTGGTTCCCTTCTTTAAAAAGAGGGATGAGGAGTCGGAGGAGTACTCCGCTTTGACGTGTTCTCTCTGCTTCAATTTCTTTTTTTAGCCTTGGACTGGTAATAATGTTTTGAAATACAGTAAAACGTTTTACTTACTACTACCATGTAAGAACGGTAACTTTTGCTCCCAGGCCTAGGAAAAAGCCCGGTAACTTTTTTCTGCCCTAGCAGCACCTGTGCGATAAAACAATTGGGCAGCTGATTCTTTTAACAATGACCACTACTGCAGCCTAGTAGGAGTAGACGGCAAAAACAAACATGGGCGTAATTTATGTGCGCGCGGCTGCACGCCTGGGGAGTATTTATGTCTGGGCCTGGCAGCAGCGTGACAGCACTGTCATGCTGGCCTGGCTGGCTCTGGAGTTAATATTGTTTGTCAAACCTCTAGCATCCAGGGACTGGCGTAATCTGGGTGATTTGTGGCCAGACTAGATTTGGCCATGCGGCTGATCAAGACAAGAACCGGTTCCGCGCCCAATGCCAATTCGCCAATTGCCAATGCTCATCTCTAATATTTTAAAGCTCAGCATTCAGTGGACCCTCAAAATTACTGCTAAATATGTTGTGTAGAGATGGTGCTGCATCCGGTTTACCTTGTGTTTCCGCCTCGGGAAATCGGCTTGCCGATTAGGTAACTATCTATGTCTCTCTCTCTTTCTTTCTTTCATCCTTTCTTTTTGAGGTGATAAAAACATGGGGTAACTCTGGTGGCTAAAAACAGTGTATAGAAGTATCAAGCAAGCCGTCCACGATTCCATATGCCCATAGCTACCATCACACGACTCTTGTGCTACGTGCTACCGCCGTGCCGCAACGTGCCCCAGCGCTCCGTGTACACCAGCGATGCCGCGCGTCGGGAACTCAAGAGACATCCATCTACTGCATCTTGTACGGAGTATGTATGTGCATAGGCTGTGTTCAGTTGGAGGGAAGAAAGAGTACTTTTTTTTAGAATAATAAGAGTACTTTTTTGGAAGCGTGTTATGTCAAAGGATTAATAGAAAGTAAAAGATACTTTTTACTCGCTACATGATCTGACCGACCCGCGACGTGTTTGGATGCCAGGAGCGCCGCGCGACTGCGTGAGCGAGCGATCGACGTGCTCCGGCCGGGCGTCCGGGGCCATGGCCGGGCACGTGCCCCGGCTCGAACGGGGCACCCGCTGTCACGTGCCCGGGGTGTGCCCTGGCCCCTGGTGGAGGCTGGGACCCCGTGGCGGCCGGCCGCGGCAACGGTAGCCAGCGTGCGTCACAGGCCGGGCGAGCGCCGGACCAGAGAGACCACGGCCACGCCCACGCGCGTGGGAAATCTCATGGCCTTGTCGTATCCACCGCTGCTATGCCAAAGCCACGGCGCCATTTACTCCGCCGAGAACAACCCGCGACGCGGCTCGGTTGGCACCAAAGGTTAACAGCCGGGTTACAGCTGCCGTAGCGGCCCTAGACGACGACGCTGCACACAACACACAGTCACGCTCACATGCCGTATTGCCATCTCTCTCTCTCTCTCTAGCAAAGCAATGGAGCATGCATGCATGCGTGCCCTAGCTGGCTGGCCGCTGCTGCGTCATCTCTGACTCCCCTCGTCGGACGGCCTCGTATGGTGGCGACCCGCCCGACCCGACCCCCGTAAAAAACACCAAAAGCGGTAAAAACTTTGGATCTCGTTTTTTCACCTTCTGCCGAGCGAGTTACCACTTTACGGCGGCTGCGCTCCGGGCGGTACGTGCGGTAAAAAGTACGACCGATCCGATCGGCCTCTTCAAAAGATCTTCCGCTTTGTTTTGCCGCCTCTCCCAGCCAAAGCAAAGCCACGCAGCATGCAGCGGCGGCAGACAGCTGCCCTGCCGGAGCATGAGTTTCGCTACGCTGTCACGGGGGGTCAACACGACAACATCGACCAGCCTTTCTTCTCAATCGCAGTCGCAGCAGCAGCAGTGTTTCATTTCAATTTTCAAACACGCAATCATCGGCTCGTCCGTGCCGGGGTACACGCCACGCTGCGCCGCTCATCTCCTCGTCCCCGTGGGGAGAAAAGCCGGAGGCCGAGGTGAAACCCCCACGAACGCCGGTCGAGCAAAGCAAACGAGAGCGGCCAGCCGGCAACCAAGGTGGTGGCCTTGGATCGATTCGATTCGACCGATGGATCGAGCTGAAAGGGACGTGCGCTCTGGGTTGCGATGGTCCCTTCCGTGCCGGCGCGCGGGGCACCGGGGGCGGGCCTTTTGACCGTCCGATCCAACAGCGGCCAGCAGGGCGCGGTGGTGCACTGGGACTGGCCATGGTTAGCACAGCCAGCCCAAAGCCCACAGGACAGGCGGCTAATCCCTCCCCCTGATCTGTGGGTGGCCCAGGGCTTTAGCTCGCGCATTGTACACCATGTGACACGCAATGCCATGCCGACCTTTCTTTCTTGCTTGCTTTCATGTGGCCATGATGTTAGATCTGGGTGATGCTAGTGCGTGGATCTAGACGGGAAATACTCGATCTGTGAGTGTGTATGTGTCAATGTGTCCTAGATCTAAGAATGGAGAAGGGAGAGAGTTCAAGATCCATACCATCACGAGTAGAGGTGTTGGATGGTTCTGTAGATGCCATAGCAGGTTCGTTGGGGAAGATCGGCTCACGGGCAGCGACGTTCGGTGTAGATGCAGTAGCCCTTCGTAGGAGATCTCGCCGGCCCTCCGGTCACCACCGGCTTTGGCCAGGGACGGCGGTAGACGTCGTGGTGGAGCTTCCCGCCGTCGGAGCGCTAACCCTCTCGATCGGTCTAGGGTTTGAGTGTCGGCGGGGAGAGTACTCAGTTCAACCTCGTGAGTAGAGCCGTGACCCCCACCACTCTCTTTATAGCGCTGGCGACAGTGGTCCACCAACCATGTTGGGTTGGGCGCCTCCGATCAGGGCGCAGATCAAGGCTCATAGCCTTTGGGTCTTTGGGACTGAGGAGATCGATCCAACACATTATGCATGATCGATTGTGTTTCGATAAGACGGCTGGCTTTGGTCCCGGCTGAGCGGCCTGTCTGGTGACCACGCACGTACGGCGGCTTAACACGAGCGTGTGACCGCCCTGCAGAAGTGAAGAACGAAGGGGGGCTCACGTCCATCAGGCGTGTGTGATGATGGTTTAACGAGACCGGTGGCTGTGAACCGGCTTGCTTATCCGTGTCATAAGCAGGTGGATCGTAGAACAGTGGGAGTACGTCAGTACGTGCGCGTGTGTGGGCATCATCATCGTCCATCAAGAGGACGGCCCGGCCTGGCCTCCTGACCGGCTGACCCTGCTCTGACTGAAAAAAAAAGCTACTCCTACTAGCACGAGAGGAGGAGGAGCGCGAGATAGCGATAGGGTCGCTCTGCCTATCTCTGCTCCCTCCTGCATGCGTAGGAGGACATGAGCTGACGGGGGCGATGCCAGTGGCTGCCATGGCACGCTGCACCCGCAGACTGCCGCCCAGAGGTGCAGTGAGTGAGTGTGTGTGAATGCGGATGCGCCGGCCCCCACCCCGTCCACCCGGAAAAACAAGACCGAATCTTTGACCACCCCCTCCTCCTACTACTTCGGCCGGGCCCGTACCACGCTAGGGCCAGTCCACGGCTGTGTTTAGTTGATGGGAGGAAAAGATCTTTTGTTTCTGGGATGCGTGTTATGTGAGGGGGATGAATAGGAAAGGTGAAAAAGGAATTTTTAGGGATGCGTGTTTTGTGAGGGGAATGAATAGGAAGTGCAAGAGATCTTTTGCATCTAAACACAGCCCACCTCTCGCCGTCGCCGGTCGCTGCGCCGCGGCCATGCCGGTCACCCCTCGTCTCAGGTCAGGCGGACAGGCGCCATCACCCTATCTACACCCTCCGTCCCAGAAAACATGCAACTCTAGAGTTCAAATTTTGTCCCAAAAAACATACAACTCTAGCACCAATGATTAGTTCTGGACGCGCCAATGATTAGTTCTGGACCCACGTACTATTTATGCGGAACCCATGTGGGACCAACATTCTATGTAGGTGGACCCGCTTATTGTTAAGGCAGGACCCACGTGGGACCCGCGTATTGTTTAGGCGGGACCCACGTGGGACCCACTTATTGTTAATGCGGGACCCACGTGGGACCCGCGTATTGTTCAGGCGGGACCCACGTGGGACCCACGTATTGTTCAGGTGGGACCCGCATATTGTTAAGGCGGGACCCACGTGGGACCCGCTTATTGTTCACGCGAGACCCACGTGGGACTCGTATAGTCTTTATGTGGGTCCTATATTGTTTAGGTGAGATCTATTTTGTCTTTTCTATAGGGGCACATGTGTCTTTTTACACTTTCCTTGGTATACGTGACGAAACCTAGAATTGTAGGTTTTTTTGGGACGGAGGGTGTAGCTAACAGCTGAAGCGCTCCTAGGCCGTAGCGGTATGTGCCGACCGGCAGGCTCGGATGAACACGAAGCCCTGCTAGTGCTTAGCCTAGGGTAGCCAGGCAGGCATAACGGAAATGGGCAACTGGCATGCATGGCAACGCAACGGCTCGCCGGACCCCATGGGTCGACGAGGACCTCTGCTCGCCTGTCAGCGTCATGTGTCATGTCACGTCCGGCGTTGGTGCCCGTGCACGTTCATGTATATACGCGCAGTCCGTAGAGGTCTGCGACACCTACTAGCAGCTGATAACAAAACCAGAGAGCAGTTCGTGTACTGTAGTAGTACGTACGGCCGCGATGGAGATTTCATAGGAGAGCTGCCACGAGTACAGTAATGTAATGCTGCACGCTGTAGCTGCAGCAGCCTGCAGGCAGCCCCCTTCGCTCGTGTTTTTAGTGCTGTGTTCAAATTAAAAGTAAAAAATATCTTTTTTAATGAATAGTGTATTGAAAAACGTGTTCTGTGAGTGGAATGAATAGAAAAAATTTATTGAAGAAGTATTTTTTTATGAATCTGAACACAACCTACTTAGATCACTGGTGCAGTCTGCTGTGTGTGCATGGATGGTGGATGCATGCATGGGCCCGGTGGGTGAGCGCAGACAGCAGGAGGACGACGAGCTAGAGAGAGACTGGCCGAGATTTGTGGACAGTATTACTGTGCCTTTCGTTGCGTGTCAGCGTCTGTATCGTAGTAGCAGAGTAGAAAGTGAGTATCGTGTACGTACTACGCACGACGACAAATTGAACAGGACGTACGTCTACTACAAAAGTACAAAAATCCCATCTTATACCGTTATACGTGCCAGGGACATTGACTTGAAGTCAACGCTAACGCCTCTTACTCTAACCCTCCTGTGTCTCGGCTGATGTCAAGTTGCGTACCAACAGGCAGGCATTTCTCGCTCCCACCTCTCATCTTCCGTGCACTTTGAAGAAACGTGAAAACACAGGAGAACATAACGTTTTCCTAACGGTGCAAATGTACAACGGAGCAAGAACGGTAACATGAGGATCTCGAAACATGTCTGCGCATGCCTGTCTCGGTTAGCGGGCGAAACCTAGTAGTGCATTCCTATAGAACAGTAATGACATCGCCGCCGTACGCTCAGAGCGACATTTTCTTCGTCTGAGCCTGTTCGTTCCCATTGCGCGCGAGTGCTAGCAAGACGGACGCGTCAGGCTCAGAGCTCAGGCCATGTGACGCGCTACCGCACCAACGTTTTTGTGTGCCCGGTCGGCCGGGGGCCACATGTCTGTGTAAAGACAACCGGACAGCGGCTAGCCACATGTACTTCACCCCAATCACGTACCCACTAGCAATGCGCCACGTGTATTTCCGCCCTATCACACAGCCACCAGCAACTAGTATGACGACGATCATTACCGATAGATGGGAGTGTTGCCCCCAGCAGTCTGCACGCATGCACGCGCACGTACACAGTACCCTGCAGAGTGCAGGCTAATTGTTCTCTACTTATTCAAGAATCGGATCAAATATGCTGAGTCCTGCTCGTGCATGCAAATGCACAGAAAGTTCATGGCACTGGAAATTTCAAGAAAAATTTGACCCAAACTCGTCGAAATCGGCACGAAACTACCGTGAAAATAAACCTCAAATTGACGACACCTGGATCACGTCTTCCTCGAAGCGCGTCTGAAGGTGATGGGCGATTTTTTTTTCTCTCTCGTATCGTATGGTTGTTATATACAGTAGTACTACCCAGGAAAATTACACAATGAGCTCCGTTATGCTCGAGCACGTGCAGCATCCAGCTGAGCTTCAACTCCCACTCGATCGGTTCAGTGTGAAGCACGCACGCTCAGACATCGATTCCTCTCGTGCACTTTGCATTGACAAATTCCAGTCCACATGTACTATAATGTAATGGTAGTTGACTTTGAGCAAAACTCGCAGGAAACTTCACTGCAGATTGCATGAAATCTTGACACTGGCTCGACGTCTTGTGTAGTTATGTATTTATACCCACAAATCTCTCAGGTTTTGGGCAGACGGATCGATCGACCGACCTCCATTTACAGAACTAGTAGGAGTCAGTCTTAGTGAACTGCTTCTTCCCGGCCGGCCGATCCGCTCTGCCTAGTGCACTGCAGGAAGGTCGATCACCGGCCGGTTGCCTCGATCGATCAGCAGGTGCCGATCAGGGTTATGGCAGGCGTTGGGAAGCTCAGGCCTTGGGTGAAGCTGCTGATTGTCGTGGTCCTTGTGATGTCGGCATCGGACGGTTCGGATGCCTCGAGGCCTCTGAAAGGGACGGCTGAGCAGCTCAGCTCCAACGGCCTTCTGGCGTCGTCAGTGAAGTTATCCGTGGTGAGCAAGGCGTCTGCGGGGCATTCTGGCTGCACCTACGACCCCAACACAAGCGGAGGGCACTGCCCCTGATACATCCCATCCCCATCATCGTCGTATAATTGGCTCGTGCCTGAGATTAAATCACAGTATTGTTCCCCATATATAGCAATAACCAACATTTGCTGCAGTATATGATTAGATTGATTTGTTAAATTCGTTTCTTTTCTAAGTTTACCAAGTGTGTAGTAATAATCTGTTACGTTTGTAACAAATTCATATCTCTTTATAATTGTATCTACGTTTATACGTTTGTTGTAAGTTTATCTGTCGAAAGCTAGCCATTATTTTGTGACTAGTTGCTCCCTACTGTATACTTCGTCATTATATTTCCTTTTGCCAAACTAGTTAGCTAATTTATAGGGTGCGAAGTAATTACCCTTAGAAGCACCTTCAACCCTCTTTTCAACAAGTTGTACTTGTTTTTTTTCAAAAAAAAATTATTACCAGTTTGAAAAACTAATTTAAATATTTGAACTAAATTGGATTAGAGGTGCCCCTAAGGTTCACCAATTCCCACCCCTACTAATTTGTTTGTCCCAAATGTCATATATTCGAGAGTGGAGGAAGTGCGTATGATCCATTGAATTGTTGGATCTGTAAACCTTTCCATTCATTATTTTATCAAGAAAATTAAATTGTATACTGTAGTAATTGTACGAAAAATAGATGCACTATTCTTTTTTAGTAAAAAAAATGAAGAGGGTGTATTGAGGCGTACATGGCGCACCATTCACCTTGATCCAGAATAAATAATGTTAGCCTGCTAGTAGCAGTACTTGTTTACTTCTAGATCTTTTGTACAATTCCAGATGGAATGTTGATAGGCATTACCAACCACATGGACGCGCTGAGTCAGTGTCGTCGCTAGAGTCTCCGAGCACGCTGTTCCTGCGTGTGCTCCCAAATAAGTCCCGAGAAATTCCTCTCGAAGTTGTGGCGCCATGACACGAGATAGCATCATCCTCGATCCATCACATCTCGGGGAGTTCCATACAAGATGCCAAACAAGTAAAAGAAAAACGAGGGAAATTTCCATCTGCAGAAGCACCAGAATCCCCGCATAAACAAACCAGTTTAAGGACATGATGACACTCAGAAAGGATCTTCACAGCTCGCTTGCTACTGGCATGTAGAGTAGCATACTGCTGTCTGCATGCAGATGCAGTAGCCATCCAGAGACGTGTGTCCATAGGGGAAAGAAAAACACCATGGGCCCACAGATTCTGCATGAACTCCAGCTCCAAGAGTATCAAGACATGGATCACGTTGCCATACCATATGCGTTCTCGTAGCAAAAGATCTCCTCCCAAAACCAAAAGCACACTGAGCTACCACGGCGGCATGCATTGTGGTGTGTGGGCTCGCGGGCGTAGCATCCGAAGCAAGATTGTTTTTATTTGTGGCGCATGAGCCGTCGCCTTCCATGGCTTGTCAATGTCACGAGCCCAACCAAAACATATGCTAGTCCAGTGAGTAGTCCGGTCAGGACATCACCGCCCATGACGATCTTGAGCTGGGGTCCAGGGGATCTAGCGTATTTTAACCACTTCAGGGGCACAGCTCCATGCATCAGCTCAGCAGTTCGGTAGCAGCCAAGCGGTGGTGTGCACGGCATGGCGCCCCGGCTTCTCTGTGTTCTCTTTTGGGGGCATTCCGACACCGCGCCCGTGACAATTTTGAGTGTTGAGATGACTATTCCTTCTGACCAGGGATTTTATATAATTCACTTATTAATAAATCGTGAAATTCACAAAAAATAATACTTGCATTCGATTGAATTTTCACTTCGTTTTTCTGTTACGCAAACACGGACAGCAGCGCTCCTTTTTACGCTGCCAAAGGCCGCTGCTCGCCTGTTCTGTAAGACTGTAACCTGCAGGCGGTCGATGCAGCACGACAAGAGGCATCGGGCTCTTTGCACGCCCGCGCACGTACTACGTGCCCGTGAGCGCGCTGCTGCAGCTCAGCAGCTGGGCCTTCGTCGCCGTGCGGGCACGCGCTCCGGTGGGGAGTCTGGAGTGTCCGTGCCATTGACAGGCTGCTGGGTAACGCGGCGTCGCCCGTGTCGGCGACCGTCCGGCTGGTCTTCCCGCGGCGCACGGACGCCGGCCGGCCGTGCACCGGCGACGCCTCTGTCGTCCGGCACTCCGGCTGCTGGTCCGCCTGCTCGTTCCTGCGACTTCCGGAACTGCTACTGTTCTGGCATACCAGTGCACCCGTTTTTCAAAAAAAAAAAATGTATGAGAAGGGATTTTTTTTAAAACAGAACAGGAACAGCATCAGCGATTTTATCTCTGCTCCAGATGTGACATGTATCTGTGCAAAAGTGGCAGTCATATCTGTGCAAAAGTAGCCATATACAAGGATGCCTCCTGCGTCATGACTGAGTACTGTGTAACCCACTAGCTGCCCGGCGACACGGCCGACACGAGCCAGGTCCATTTCCATGCTTGAACTCAGAAGGAATCTACTGTGCTGCCGGTTGTGGGGCTGGGGCATCAACGTCTGCACTTCAAGCACCTCATCAAGCATTTGATCGTGTCCATGTCGGGCACATGATTTACAGTTCTGTGCATCGGCTTTATCGAGCATATGAACATGTAAACATTTTCCATCTGAAAGTGTAGCTACCTGTCTCCGGCTTATTGAGCTTCTCTTTGTTTTGCACTTCTATGCGCCATCTCTGAATACAACTGGATCCATCAATTGGCAAAAACCCCACAAAAGCGTAGGTCAGGATGATACCATCAATCGTTGAGATCGACGAATTTTTTTTCCTTCTAGCGGTTGTGTGACCACATTTGTAATGAAAGAGAAGTGAAAGGTGTATGTTAGGTTAATCCTCTCTTGATCATGCCGAATGTAAAGACGATGAGATTCTTACAACCAATGAGGTAAACTATACAAGGAAAATTTTTATGGGCCGGAGCCCACCAAAATGGAAGAGGAAAACAAGGTTAACACCGTCATCGTATTTAGCTCCCAAGGGTCTGAATCACTAATTCTCTTGTATAGGGCCGCAACAGGACCCACATAGGAAACTGCTCCCAACATGTACATGTTAATCTTTCGGTGCTTGGCTGGCATGTGCATGTAACTACAAATTACACTCTGTACATCTCAGAGGAAGTCCTGCAGGAGAAATGAAATGCAAGTTTACAGGGTGAATGTAAAAAAGTAATAATGTAATATTGATGCGAAGAACAAATAATACCAGTTTAAGGTTCGGCTTGGAAGCACCCATTTTAACATTTGGAGGGCTCTGCACCTTAATGACTTCTTCAATTGATGATCCTTTTTCATGTACAAATTTCACAGATTCTGACAACCGATTCAGAAGATTGAACAATGCAATGACCTCATTTCTCTGGAGCTGCAACTGGCCACCAAGAAGGAAGTATGTTTAGACAAATAACCACTATAAACATACAAAATGAGTTCACAAGTATAGCAATGATTTTATAATAAACCACATTCTCCTTATTTAAAAAATAATTTACAGTGCATCAGTCGGCTCCAATAGAAGTTGAGCATATAATTCACAGTGCATTCTGAATCATTTTTTTTTTTAAGAAAATCCACATTTCTAGAAAATGTAAGTGAGCATGACAAATTAAGCACTACAGACTTAGGTCAATATTTCAAAACAAACAGTTATTGAGCAAACACCACCAAAAGTATGATGCTGCAGAAGTGGTAACGGGTATTTGAGACAGGAAATGTATTACATACTGGCTGATTCAAATGGTTGTCTCCATCAACGGAGAAAAGAATTTTCAGTGCAGTTCCGAGACCAAGAACTTGGAGCTTTCCCCATAATCGGCACTTTTCGCATCCAACGCAGTCCATAATTGCACTGATAAAGAGAATGTTGCAGTGGTAAGGAATGAAATCATGCAGATGCATCGAACTGAAAATAATGGAAATATTTCACAAACCTAATGTTTCTAAATTGCTTCTGAATTTCTTGTCTTAGCTCAGGGCCATTCTCGCCTTGCCAGAGTTTCGCTTCATCGAAAGGTTTTGGACATGCAGATCTCAGCTTGGGATGGTAAAGCAATTGCTTCACAAGAGATTGTGTTTTCAAGTCATCTTCAGGATTACCAGTATTGTACTCAGCCTGCTCAAGATAATCTGCTGCCTGAAAGATACAAAAGAAAATCATTATATGCTACAAGCTTGCAAAAAAAAAAAAAACGGACCATTTAATCTTGCACAGTAGTGTGTAAACCAAATGAATGAAATAAGAAATGGAACCTTTGTCACTGCTCGAAGAACAAACAGGTACGTGAAGTACAGATTTTGTACACGCTCTGGGTACTTCAGGACACGATCATACAGCAAAGGAAGATTATGTCCCCACTGTGGTCGTTTACATCAGAAACAATCAAAACAACTGTGAAAACATGGCCAATAAACAACAAACTGAGGCATACAGTTTTTGGCACATACCGAGTTAGTAGATTTGTCAAGAAGATAATCATAAGCAATATGCACTGAAATTGAGGAGTGCAACCCTGAAATAAGCTTGTACAATGCCTTCTTCTCATGGCACATTTCTTCTGATGGATCTGAGGGAAAAATGAAAATTCAAAAACTTGTGTCAATAATTTTACTGATGCAGGACGTAAGTGCAGAATGGGACTATCATCATGTAGGACATCTGATGGCACAGGCATACTACTATAGCACTACATGGCACCAACAAAGAACAGATGGGCCAACACACGCCAAACATACTGAATTTGGTTTGGAAGGCAAGCTCACTACAAATGATATACATTTCAAAACAAGGGTTCAAATAAGTGATCTCATTACAAATTCATTTACAATTCTGTGGACTCATGGCATGTTATGTATAAACATAGGCACGGAATAAGAAAACAGGATAAATTGCAAGCCATTCATACAACAAAGAAAAATAGAGTTGACATGAAATAAACAAGCATCTCAGATGCAAATTATGGTTGGCACTTGACACAATTGATAGAACCAATCTAACTAAGCAGAATGAGCATGTGCAAATGGCAAACAAATCTAAGAGCACAAATGCATACATTTTGGGCAGTTTTCTTTGTAAATAGAGTCCCATATCCTTCTTGCTGAATCACCAGTATAGCCAGTGTATCGTTCAGGATTTAGTTGAAGATTCACGTAAGTCATCTCATCTGAAATGGGTACAACAATTTGAATCGTTATGGGTGTTAATAAAGAAGAAACAAAGAGCGTGAAATATATCAGGTCAGGACAAAATGAAATTACTATTATCAGTCTCGTCATCAGCTGTCCATGGATTGTCAGTTTCAACCCATCCTTTGAAAGCCTTGCTGTCAAGGGTTTTATCAACAGCAGCCTGTGGTTTTCCTTCTTGACATATCATACTATCTGGAGAAAGTCCACTGTAAGGCTTCTTGAATGGTTCAGGGAACTCATTCTCCGGGCACTCACAGACACTACAGTCTCTAAGCTGGCACATTCCATCATCAGGCCAAAAAGGGCAGTCACACCACAATTTAACCTAACAAAAGACAAGGAAGAACTCATTACTTAGAACAGATGAAACGTTGCTTCAAAATTTTATTTTCAATGTGAGCATTTTGGTGGAATCACATATAGACTAGTCAACATATATAGTAGGCAGACTAACAAATTCGAACTATATTCCATTATGCAAACTTTCAAAGAGAAATTAAAAGGTGCACATTTTAGAAGCCATGTCATCAAAATATATTTTCATTTCCATTCCCAATATATTCACGTGAAATGGTGAAAGTAATCTGAGTACATATGAGATGAATGAACAATTATACAAAATAGTAGCCACACTAATCAATTCGCTGTTGCAATAAACAAATGCTTACAGCAGCAATACCAAAATGGGTCGATACTATTCTCTGCTACAGGTTTCCTAAACTACAGTTTCTATTAAGAAATGAATGTAAAAGTAGAATGGCAAAAAATTAATGAGATACTGGAGCCAAGCTCCGATTAAGATATAGTAATCAAAAGACAAACATCACCAAGCAAAGTACAGGAAAAAAACAATTATCATAATGCTTAAATATTCAACTATGTAAGGTAGAATAATGATAAGCCACACACAAGCAACTAGACCTAATAATCTGACAAGGGATCACAACCCAATTCTGCAATCAACCATGCATGAATCCAAATTGTAACAACTCCGATTCCCATTGGAAGTTTGGAGCATCACTACAGACATTTCCACTAATGTGCCAAATTCACTGGCGAAGACATTTGAAAAAACAAAATCCACAATTCCTCACCTTGAAGTACCTGAAGAAGGGCAGCTTAACGAGTTCCTGCAGGATCGGATACAGGACCTCCTCATTGATGGAGTCCACCGTCTCATACTCGCAGCAGCAGTCCTCCACCATCCCCGTGTACTTCCTCGCAGGCTGAAACGAGACACACCACCACCTCAGAAGTCAGAACCACATCGATCAAACAAAACCCCCCAAAAAAGCCAACCAAATCTCAAAAACAACCGAGAGATCCTTACAGGGCAGCCGCATCCTCCTCGCGATGAGGAGGGGGTCCCCGGGAAGCTGCGGGAGCTCACGGCCACGGCGAGGAGCGCCACGAGGAAGGCACCCGCGACGGCATACCACCACCGGCCGCCCCGCCGGCGATTGCCCCCACCGGCGCCGGCCGCGGCGCCGTTCGCCGCGGGAGCGGGCCTCATCAGCCGCGCCGGCGCGGAAGCTTCCAGAAGCGGGATCTGAGAGAGAAGGAGTCGAAGGAATTTTCGCCCGTGCTGAGTCGGGGTCCTGGTGTTGGGGACGGGCAGGGGCGTTGGAATTTAACGGCTGTTGGCATATTGGTGCTGGTATTTAATACAGGGGTTCGATTAGGGGAATCCGTGTGTGCCTGGGAGGTGGGGTCACACGGATTAGCACCTGTTGCTTTGGGAAGCAATCGCTAGGTGCACTACGGCCCTCATCAGGTTAAACTTATAAAGAAGCCAGTTTTTTATCACCTGTCCACGTAAGTCACTTTTTTGAGATGATAAATCACTTTTTGGAGACGCTGACAAGTTTTTTTTTTGCAAATGACACATTACAAACGCAGACGCTCGCATACTCGCTTCCTCAAAAAGGTAATGTGAATGTTTTTTTTTCGTTTGGATGGCATGTAGTTTTTGTCTAGAAGTGTTTTGCAACTTTTTATTTCTATCATTAATTTGTTAGCACACCTTTTATAAGGTCGTTTGTTTATAACTTCCTAAAAAGTACACGGTACTAATTAGAACATACCATCTTTGAATACATGTTTACAAGCTAGAATACTGAGCAGCTAAAATATTATATTACTAAAATACTAAGTAGGTATATTTGATTATATGCTAAACATTTTATTATGTAGGTAGTTCATTTTTATGCTAAGGTAACGAAATATATATTTTAGCTTCACATCAGAACTATTTTATATTGCTAAGACTATCTTTTACAATACGTAATAACATGTATCATTTACTTTATTCGAACCAAGTACAACTTAACTAGTTAGGTTCTTGCTCTAACTCAACACCGCTCCAGCATTTAGCCTAATTATTCGTAGTGTTAAGTGACACATCTACTCTTTTTTTTTAAAAAAAGAAAAAAATGTATTTTTCATGCTTCAAGTATTGTGAAAAGTGTGATTTTCATCCTTAATGTTTTAAGTGGTGCAAATCAACCCCTTAAGTAACTAAACGGGTGCACTAATCATTCCAACCTTACTTTACTAACAATTTAGTGCCTATTGACAATACTGTAAGTGCTCTAACCACCTCACTTATATAATAACAATCCATAACATAAACACCACATATTTCTTTTTGACATCTACGTGCCTCATTCATCTTTATTCTGTTCATTTTATGAGTCACAAACATTTACTGTTTATGAAATTTATGTCTCAACTTAGTTATTAATTATCTCTGCTTAAGTGTTGATTTTTCACTCATTTTGTTTTTATGAAATGGTAAAGAAAAGCATTTATGTTAATCTTACTTTTTTTATAATTTATTCTGCATTGATTATCCTAAAAATTTAAGTTTAATGGAAAATCGTATCGAATTAAACCTGTGTGCAATCTGACATTACATGGCCCAATCTCTACGTTGCGTCTAAATTGCTAGCATATAATGTATATCATTTATATATCCAGACAGGGATGATTAGTGCACCGGTTTAATTAGTTAAAGGGTTGATTTGTATCAATTAAAACATAAAGGATGAAACTCACACTCTTGCAATACTTAAGGGATGAAAAATACACATTTTTTTTTTAAAAAAAAGCATGGCTATGTTGGCTGGGTTTTGTGTAACCTCTTCGCCGGCCGCCGTGTGTACATAATCTTTTGCCATGGGATTAAGCGTGGGAACACGTGGGGGAGACATGCTGCAAACCGCCATTAGCCCATTCCTGAAGCACGGACACGAATCCAACGGCTCGCGTCAGCCGGCGGATGATCGAACAGCTAGGGACGTCCCATTTGACGTGGCTGTGGACCCTGGTGCCGCGGTTTTGACTATTGACGTTGACCAGCAACCCCAGGCCACGTATACGTCGCACGGGAGCACTGACGTTGGCATTTCTTCGCCTGCGACTGGGCCACTTGCAGCATTCACGTAAGGACTCGAAAGTCTTCTTTAGTTTGGACTTTGGAGGGATAATCCAGCATTGTACTCAGTATATGAGTATAAGAAGTCTACTTCGTGCTGGCTGCTAAAGAGTACATGTCGTATATAAAAGCGTTTTCTTAAAACTTGGTTTGTTTTTCATCTTGAGAAATATCATACATTAGTTGTAAACATACAATATACTCCCTCCGGGTTGGTAATGGAAGACGTTTAGGACATTGACACGGTCTTCAAAACACAACTTTGAATAATACTTTTTAGTATAAAATATTTGTAAAATATATTTTAAAAGTACTTTTCTAAAACTATATTTCAATACAAATCTACTCATATTATTTTTTATATTTCTAAACTTAATATTTAAATAATTATTTACAGTCAAAGTTTACAAAGTTTGACTTAGGACAATCTCAAAACGTCATCCTTTACCGATATGGAGGGAGTATGACATAAAAAAAATCTACATAACCCCTCAATGTATCAATGGTGGAATACATCATGCCTTGAACTATAAAATCAGGTTTTTAGCCTCCCTTACCTTTGCAAAACTATATAAATAACCCCTAATGTGGTTTTAAAAGGTGGTTTGGCTAAGTTGACAGGAAAATAACCCTTAAATAGGAACAGGACGAATGGAGTATTATTTGACAGGTAGATTTTCTTAGAAGAGGAATATAAACCGCCATAAAGAATCTTTTTCGATGAAAGTAAATGTTTTTTTCCGTGTGGACAAAACTAGGCCGAAATGGTCCGCCAGTATGGTCAGACAGCCCAATTGCGAACATCTTCGGTCCAGTTTCATGCATGCCCATGGTGAACCTAAGAGACCGCCAGATAACCTTTTTTTTCCCTCCCCCCCCCCCCCCCCCCCCCCCCCGAATCAGTAGTGTTGATTGTTGAACGTCGCGGTGCGGGTTGCGTCCCTGCGGTCGGAATGTCTGATGCAAAGGGCGAAGCTTCAGACGTGCTGGTCGCCTCCTTGGGTTTCCCTTATGAGCTTTCTGATCATGAAAGAATCCAATATTACATCATACTGCGATCAACCGAGGTGGCGTGACGTTACTATCATTTGACGCGCAGAACGTGGGTGTAGAGTCCTAATGGACTAAATAACCCTGGCGAGCCATCCTATGGGCCGGCCCAGGTACAAGACTTGACGTACAAGACAAGGATTAGTCTTAGTCGGTTAGGATAAGCTGTATTAGGAAATTAGGGATAAACTTGTAAAAGTTTCCTAACGTTTTACGGTTTCCATGTAACCCTATCCTCCGGCATATATAAGGGGAGATAGGGACCCCATTCGAGGCATCTCATCTATACAAGACACATCATACAGGACGTAGGGTATTACGCATATTGCGGCCTGAACCTGTCTAAATCGTCTCTTGTCACCTTCGATTCTAGATTCTCGACGACTTCTCCTTAAACCCTTCTCTCGGGGCATCCTCTCGAGAACCTAGTCAGCATAATTCACCGACACTTTGGCGCCGTCCGTGGGATTCCACTCGTTGAGAACTCGTTAAAGAGTCGATGGCATCCTTCAGCGCCTCCATTGTCACCAAGTTCGAAGAGGGCGCGACATTCATCTTCGGTTCATAGCTTTGCATCGCAAACCAGGACGGCAAGCTCCAACGTGAACTGCGCGACGAGGCGGTCGCGTCAGCTCCGCCACCCGCGCAGATCACGCCGCAAAGATCACGGAAAACTCCCAACTCCGACACGATCTTCGGATCGTATCCTACTCGGAGGAGTACATGACGCCCGAAGCAGACTCAAGTTCGGGCAAACTACGTCGACCCGGCCCCTGTCAAGCGGCAGGATCGACCCACGCGTCCACGACTCCCTGGTGGACTCCAGATCACCTCTGACTTCCACCAGGGTTCAACGATCAGAACCGTGACAACAACCCCACGGGCACCCAGGAATTCCAATTCCAGTTCCCGTGGGACGAAGACTTCACCACATAGATCGCGCGCGCCTCAATTCCCCTTCGGGTTGACAAATTCAGCCGCGACCTACCAGACCAATCTGACGAAGAAGCTTCAACAACTTCGCCAAGCCAACTCAGATCTTGTCATGAGCACAACTCCCTCGGGGGTTATCGTCCATTGGCCTGACATGGATCCTGTCCTCGCTCTCCAAGAAGCAAACGTTCCCTCCACAGTACGGGATATTCTCCCCCTGCTTCCCTTTCAGGAAGGCAAAAAACTTTCTGCTATCCTGGATAACAAACAACCCGGGCCTAACAACCCCGGCCGCCAGTCCTGTGTCATCCTTAACGACAACAACGACGATGAAGTTGTCTCCGACGATCCCCCAACCGTCGACGGAGAAACAGACGGAGACCGAGAGCTCCGTATCAAGCAAAACCGCAACCGTGCCGTCAGGCATCGCCACGTTTGGATGAAAAATCTCAACGGGGAGTTCGACAAAGAAGGAATATTCAAATCGCCTACGGCTAACCTCATGTTCGCGGTTAGCGTCTTCGAAGGATTTCAAGCTACTCCTGATATCAAAAGGCTCGCCTCGTCATGGTTGACCGCCTGGACGGAGGCCGCTCTGCCTCTAAAAGCAAGAGTTCTTCGCACCACCGAACACCCTCAGCGAAGCGCCAGAGCAGCCACTATGGTAGCTCCGCCGCAAAAACAAAGGATACGACCAGACCTCGCGAGGAACCCCCCAGGCCTCGCGAGGAACCCCCTAGGCCTCGCGAGGTACCCCGTCCGGCTCGTTCTCACATCGCCCATAACGATGCCCGCAATGAGATCATCCGGATTCGGGAGGGGAGGGCTACATCACATGTCGCGGATTCTGCGGGGATGCATGACATCCCCAATCCTGATGCCCTGCCATTCTATACACGCGCCATCTGCGTCAGCTCTTTTCCCCGAAAGTTCAAGCCGTCAGGCGTCACCAACTTCGACGGAAAGCAAGACCCCAACATCTGGCTGCGCAGATATTCTTCGGCAATTGAGGCAGTAGGAGGCGATGACATCTCCAAGATGCTGTATTTCCCTGTCGCGATGGAGCAAGGCCCACTCACCTGGCTTGAATCCCTTCGCCCAGACTCCATCGACAGTTGGCACGCGCTCAAGAAGGCTTTCGTCTCCAACTACCAGGGTTCTTTCGAGCGTCCTGGCAGCAAATATGAATTCCGAGCGTGCAAGCAGAAGCCAGATGAGTCCCTGCGCGACTACAATCGGCGATTCTTCGCCATAAAAGCATCCTGCGTTCCCATCCCCGACTCAAAAGTCATTGACTACTTTCAAGAAGGGATGACTTACCGCAGCCTTTTTCGTGATTTCGGTCACAATCGTCCTCATGACCTCAAAGAGTTCCGCGCAATGGTGGCCAACTGGATGGACACCGACGATACCTCGCGCAATCGCAAAAACGCACGGCGCGAGGCTTATGTAGCAGAACCAACGGTGGTCACACCCCTGCGGTGGTCCGACACCCCCATCACTTGGTCCAGAGAAGATCAATGGGCAGAGATCACCTGTCCCGGACGATATCCTCTGATCCTAAAAACTGTGGTGGCGAATAGCAAGCTCACCAAGGTCCTGATTGATGGAGGCAGCGAGCTCAACCTCATCTTCGCCAAGACTCTGAAGCATATGGGGCTCGACACCAGCAAGCTGCAGCCAGCTGATACCCCCTTCTATGGCATTGTACCCGGGAAGACAGCGATCCCTCTTGGGCAAATCACCTTGCCCGTCACATACGGTACCGCATCCAACTACCGTACCGAGTTCATCAAGTTCGAAGTTGCGTACTTCGAAACATCGTACCACGCCATCCTTGGGCATCCAGCGCTGGCCAAATTCATGGCCATCCCTCACTACACATACCTGGTACTGAAGATGCCAGAACCTCATGGTGTTCTTTCCCTTCACGGTGACATCAAACGCTCCTACGTCTGCGACAAAGAAGCAGGGGAGTACGCTGTCAAGGCCGCTTCCACCATCGATCGTCAAGAGCTCCACCCCCTGGCAGCTACCATTGTTGATGAAAACGGGGAAGCCCTGACGCAGAAGAAGACGCGAGCCATCAAGCCTGTGGATAAAGTTGCCACGAAGACAGTCGATCTCCAGACAGGAGATCCAACGAAGACAGCGGTGATTGGTTCCACCCTTACTCCAGCATAGGAAAGCGCGCTCGTCAACTTCCTACGGGCCCAGGCCGATATCTTCGCCACAAAGCCTTCTGACATGCCTGGAGTTCCCAGAGAGTTGATCGAGCACAAGCTGGACCTCAACGAGAGTGCGAAGCCTAAAAAGCAGCGACTCCGAAGATTCGCCACTGAGCATTGGGAAGCTATCAAGAAAGAGCTAGCTAAGTTATTAGCAGCCGGCTTCATTAAAGAAGTCTTTTATCCAGATTGGTTAGCCAATCCGATTCTTGTAAGAAAAAAGAATTCTAATGAATGGAGAATGTGTGTTGATTATACCGATCTCAACAAACATTGCAAAAAGGATCCCTTTGGGCTTCCTCGCATCGATCAAGTCATCGATAACATCGCCGGGTGCACCCTTCTCTGTTTCCTCGATTGTTACTCAGGATATCATCAGATATCTCTGAAAGAAGAGGATCAGATTAAAACTTCACTTATCACGATATATGGCGCGTATTGTTATACAACCATGCCCTTTGGTTTGAAAAATGCAAGTGTCACATATCAGCGAGCGATACAGGGTTTTCTTCAGGACCAACTCCACCGCAACGTCTAGGCATACGTAGATGATGTGGTCATCAAGACAAGAAACCCGGAGGATCCAATCGCCGATCTCACCGAGACGTTCGACAACTTACGCAAATGGCGTTGGAAGCTTAATCCCACCAAGTGTGTTTTCGGTGTTCCGTCAGGAAAACTTCTCGGGTTCATTGTCAGCCAACGCGGCATCGAAGCTAATCCTGAAAAGATAGCAACAATCATGGATATGGAGCCGCCGCGCACCGTCAAGGATGTCATGAAGCTTACGGGCTGCATGGCTGCACTCAACCGCTTCATCTCCAAACTCGGAGAACGCGGGACTGAGTTCTTCAAGCTCCTCAAGAAGCAGGATAGATTCCAGTGGACACAAGAGGCCCAGGACGCCTTTGGCAAGATCAAACTGTTCCTGACTACACCACCTATGCTCACTGCACCACTCCCAGGCGAAGATCTCTTGCTCTACATCTCAGCAACCACCAACGTCATTAGTGCTGCTATTGTTGTTGAACGCGATGAGGAAGGTCATCTCCAGCAGATTCAACGGCCTGTGTACTTTGTGAGCGAAGTCCTCTCGGACTCCAAATCAAGGTATGCTCAAGTTCAAAAAATTCTATACGCCGTCCTAATGACATCTAGGAAATTACGGCACTACTTCGACTCCTACAAGATCATTGTGGTTACTGGATATCCTATTGGCGAAATTCTCCACAACCAAGATGCTACAGGCCGTATTGCCAAGTGGGCTGTTGAGCTCGGAACCTACAGCATTGAGTTCCGATCTCGCACGGCCATGAAGTCTCAAGCCCTTACTGATTTCATATTAGAATGGACTGAGCACAACCTTCCCGTCGCCACCATCAAGCCTGAGCACTGGATTATGTATTTTGATGGTTCTCTCAAGTTCGAAGGTGGCGGCGCTGGAATTCTGTTGATTTCACCTCGAGGAGATCAACTCAAGTACGTTCTGCAGATTCAATTCGCTGTCTCCAACAACGCTGCAGATTACGAAGCTCTTCTTCATGGGCTGAAGATGGGTATCACCCTCAGTATTAAACGCCTACTGATCTACGGGGATTCAATGCTGGTCATCAAGCAAGTCAACAGGGATTGGAATCGGAACCATGAGAATATGGATGCGTACTGTGAAGAAGTTCGTAAGTTGGAGAAGCACTTTCTCGGCATTGAATTTCATCATGCCGAGCGAGATTACAATGTTGCTGCAGACGTCCTATCCAAACTGGGTTCTTCCCGAGCGGAGCTACCCAGTGGCGTGTTCGTTAATGAGCTCTCCAAGCCGTCTATTCTTGCAGCAACACTTCCCGCCCCTACAACCTCGGCCCCTGAGGTTATGCTCATCGACGCTACCTGGAGTGCACCAATTATAGATTATATCTTGCACGACAAACTTCCTAACAAGAAAGCAGAAGCTCAGCACGTTGTTCGTCGCAGCAAGTCCTACATAATAATTGGGGATACACTATACCGGCGTGGCGCATGCTCTGGCGCATTGATGAAATGTGTCTCACAGCAAGATGGAATCAGTATCCTAGAGGAAATCCACGCGGGTGAATGTAGCAATCGCGCAGCTTCCCGTACCATCGTGGGCAAAGCCTTCCGCGCCGGGTTCTATTGGCCTTCGACTTTGCACGATGCAGAAGAAATTGTTCGCCACTGCAAGGGTTGTCAGTACTTCGCTCATCATTCACATCAGCCTGCGCATAAGATTAAATTGATACCTTCGTCATGGCCTTTCGCACGCTGGGGGCTCGATATGATTGGGAAATTACCCAGAGCACCTGTTGGCTTTGAGTATTGCTTTGTTGCAATCGACAAATTCTCAAAGTGGATAGAAGTCTTCCCCGTTGTCAAACCAACATCTGAGAAAGCAGTCCAATTTCTTCAAGAGTTGATTATTCGCTTCGGGATACCGCATCAAATCATTACAGATTTAGGTACTACGTTCACAGGCAGCAAGTTTTGGGATTACTGTGAAGATCGTAGCATCGAAGTGTGCTATGCCTCTGTCGCTCATCCTCGCGCCAATGGTCAAGTAGAAAGAGCCAACGGCATGTTGCTCGATGGACTTAAAGCTCGCATGGAACGAACCTTGAAGAAAGCTGAATTCCGGTGGATGAAAGAACTCTACCCGGTTGTCTGGGGCCTACGATCTCAACCCAGCAAAGGTACAGGGCATCTCCCTTCTTCTTAGTATATGGATCTGAAGCAGTCCTACCTGTTGATGTCATGCATGGCGCTCCTCGCGTTGAGGAATTCCAAGAAGCCATGGCGGATGGACAACAGATGATTGAGGTTGATACGGCTGAAGAAGCACGACTGACAGCTTTGTTACACAATACTGCGTACCTTCAGGGTATTCACCGATTTCATAACAAAAATGTGAAGACGAGGTCGTTCCAGATTGGAGATTTGGTGTTACGACGGATCCAGAATACAGCTGGTCACACGAAGCTCACTTCGCCTTGGGATGGTCCATTCATTGTATCCAAAGTCCTCAAGCCAGGCACATACAGACTTCAAACAGAGGATGGTACTGATTTACCAAATCCCTGGAATATAGAACATTTACGCAAATTCTACGCGTAGCTTCTTCATTGTATCATTGCTTCGGCAACACATGTACCGATTGCTTCGGCATCAAGATTTCTTTTTTACCGTTGCTTCAGCAACGAGATGTAATTCAATAAATGACAATCTCCCTTTCCTAGGTTGTTTATGTCCAATATTACTTTGTCTGTATGACATCGTTCGAATTTTCTCCATGTTCTTTTTAGACTCGGAAAGTTTGTTTTTTACGCATTCGGGGCAATTGCATGAGGTCTGTCCGGGTTCCTTTGGGGTCGTTAACGGATTTGTTCCTAAGTTTTCGCTACATCGCGATATTTTTCAGCTTAAAGCTGTCGCTCCGTTGGTCTTACTGGGTTCTTGTATAATGAATCACATACAGTTTGTTCCCAAAGTAGCCCTTCGGGGTACATTTATCTTAAAGATAGCCTATGCTATAGAAATCTCTCTGTGTTTCCTCGGGTCCTTAACAGGGTTATTTTTCGACAGTTAAAATTTACGCAACACACGTATGTTTTGACTAAGTCCTGGTCATCGACACAGAGACACCCAAGGGTTCTTAGAAATTCTTGGTTTGTTCTTCATATGCCGAAATATCAACATTCGATTGCATGAAACCTATAATTACAAAATTACTTGTTCAAATTACAATTTAAGGCTCTGCGCAATTGCCTCGGCAACTGGCTCGGCCTCCTGTTTCAGGTCCCTGAAGATGGCCTCTGTACAATTTGGCGCTGCACCTTCTACAAGTGTGCCTATGTCTACTTCAGGGTACCTGGATTTCACTACAGCTAGGACATGCACAAGACAGGCTTTAGATGATCTTTTGATGTAAGCCTTCAACTATCGAGGCATGGCCTTCAGACGCTCCAGGAAGGATTGCGGAGCTGCAGGGTCTTCAGGGACTAAGGCCTTCACCACTGGATTCGCCGCCTTCTCCAGCAGCGCAATCCGCTTCAAGGCTTCGGCCAGGTCTTCATCCGACTTCTTCATCTGCTGCATGGCTTCTTCAAGCTCCGACATCCTCTTGGTTGTCTGTTCAAGCTTCTCATCCAGCGTCTTCTTGTCGGCGAGATTCTTCTACAGCTGGATGAGTTCTTTGGATAACTGTTTATTTTCTTCATGCGTGTCTTCAAGATCCTTGGCAGCCTTCTTTTGCTGCTCAATGACCTGAATCAGCTACACGTCAGCATCCTTGCGTTGTTGGACTGCAACTCTGAGCTGTTCCTTGATGATATCATGCTCCGCAGAGAGAGTCTTCAACGCTTCTTCATTACGATTGGCCAAGTTTGACCATTCTGTCATTTTGCTCTGGGCTATTGTCAACTGTTGTTGAACCCCTGCTCCACAAGATCATGACAGGGTTGTTATACTAAATATGAATTGGATACTTCATTGCAAGACTTTAGCAGCGTCAGGGTACCTTTGAACTCTGATTTTGCTGTGCTGAGCTTCTTCTTCAAGTCGTCCTTTTCTGCGGCCAACTCTTTTGTCCGCAGGTGCAAAGTGTGGATCATATTGGCATCTTCCGCTTCTTGGACTTTGCGGTCTTTGCGTTCGCGCTCCAATTCCTTTTGGAGGCGCTCCGCCTTGGCGTGCATCAGCGAGATGTTGCGGATGCACTCTTTCTTCTGCCTTGATGCTTCACCGACGGCCTACAGAATAAAGTTATGAGATATATACTTACAATGTCAACAAGTACAGAGTTGCTTTTCATACCTTGAAGTATGCCACTGCCCTCTCGGCATGGTACAGTCCCCTGTCGATATCCTCTTCGTCCTCCTCTGCGTCCAAGATATATTCGAAGGTTTGTGGATTTGGCTTTAGCATTGGATCGTAACTTCCGATGCGGAAGCTGCCGATCTCTTCTTCAGCTCCAGTATTCTTGGGTACTCGGGGGATTTCCTCAATCAGTTGCTCTTGGGTTGATTGTTCGACTTGTTTACCCCTCGAGCACTCTGCTTCTGGAACAGCGTCCGCCCCCCTAACTTGAGATGAATCTATGTTGCTTGGGGGCTCAGCATTGTTCTGGTCACGGCGTTCAACCTCGGTTTCTTCTATCACCGCATGCGTGACCAGTTGCTCAATATCCGCCAGTACCTCAGGAATTGTTTCTTCAACTTGTGTTTCTGTTTGTACTGGCGGGTTTGTTGATGGCGCGGCTGGCTGGACCTCTGGAAGAATCGTTTGCGGCTCTTCCCTGGGTTCTTCTGGCACTACGGCCTCTGGCGCCTTCCTGGCCGCTGATGGACTTTCTTCAACTCTGCATCAACAACTTCACAGTCAAGATGGATTGTTACGAATACAAATTTTGTAACTTAAGTCAAGATCTACAGACTACTTACATGATGGTGGGCTGCATTGGGATTTCAGGCTCTCCCAGTGTGAATTCCTCTTCAGGCTCCTGCTCAACCGCCGATGGACCAGCTGGGTAGTGTTCTCCCACCACTGGTATTGAACTAGTATATGGCGCTGAGACAGGGTTGTAGATATTGTGCATGATTTCTTCTTCTGAAAGAGGCTGTCGGGCAGTGCTGCTCTGTTGCGACCGGCTGGTCCCGATTTCTCCAATCGTTATCCCCATAGATGATGCTATCTTTGGTTGTGGGGATATCTTCTCCTTCTCCTCCGGGATGATCCTTACCCGCGGCTTGGGTAGGGTCCGTGCTCTCTTGGGTACTGGCGCATTCAGTTCTGCCGCTGTGGCTCTTTTTGTACCTTCTCCCCTCTTGGAGGTTGCCCCTGCTTTGGCACGTTGTTCTTCGGCACCCTGATGTTCATGGGCATGTGGCTTGTCAGGTTCTTCTGATGCAGCTGCCTTATCAGTATGTGGCTTGTGTTTACGCACCTGATCCCTTACCCCTGGATCTACACAGCGGGCTAATAAGTTTGCTTCTTTGGCATTAGTTGGATCTAGGGGAGGCAAGCTCACATATAGTGATCGTCGGGCTTCATACTGTTATGGACAAGGAATTAGTTACTACCACACTATAGTGACAAAGACAATGTATTGATTTTCAGATATGGTTCATACCTCGGGCGTCATGGTGACTGCAGAAATTTCCATTATCTCTGGAAAATTTTCATCACTGATGACCAGATATTTCTTCAACAGCTGAATGACCCTCTTTTCAGACAGGTCACCGGTAGCGTTCCGTGAGGGATCAGCATCTCCAGAATACGAGTACCCTGGATTACAGCGTTGTTTGCAAGGCTGAATCCTCCTCAACAGAAATGACCTGTATACAACGGCTCCAGTCAACCCTTGCGCCTTCAGATCTCTGATCATATTGAGCAGTTCTGGAATCTGCATGGCTTGATTAGTCCCAACAGTTTCGCTCCAGAATGGTTTCATCACTGGAGGATTTCCTGAGCGGCTGGGCAGTTGTGGCTGATGGTTCCATGCATAAAACCACTCCTTTTGCCAATCCTTAAGGCTCTCCTTGGTGGAATAATCCAGATAAACTGGCTTCATGCCTTGTTGGAACTGGATCACCACTTTTCCAACCACTTGCGATGGTCCGCTTGATGTCTTCACTCTGAATAGATGGCGGAACAAGGCAAAGTGTGGGTCTATTACAAGGAATGCCTCACACAAGTGAATGTATATGGAAAGATTCATAATGGAGTTTGGATTCAAGTGACACAGTTTAATTCCATAAAAATGCAGCACTCAGCGGAAGAAATCACATGTCGGCAAACCGAATCCAACTTCGTAAAAAGCTTTCCATACTGTGAGCTCTTCGGTTTCCTCTGTGAGGTACACATGACCATGAGCTCTCCTCCACCGACTGATCTATTGGGCTGCGAGGAAACCATCTGCTTCCAGATTCTTGATGTATTTATCTTTTAGTGTACTGGTTGGCCAGTCACTAATTGGATCTTCCACGCACGGCATGTCTCCAATGGGCGCTACTTCATCAGTCGCCACGACTTCTTTCATGGCTTCTGCTCTTCTCTTCGCGCTCTTGCTTCGGCTGTATCCTTCTCCACCGGCCATTGCGGTTTCTTGAGGCTTGGCATGGATGGGATTAGGGCTCGAGGAGGTTGCAGAAGTGTTTGCGCAGTCTTAGGATTGCTAACATAGCAACTGTCGCTAACCCTAGATCTGTTTCGCTAAAGACGTGCGGATACAAGGGAGGCGAACGGTTTATATTGACTTTTCGAATTGTTACTTCGGTACTTTTCAATTTTGGTCCTTCCTTGATCCTATATTTGAATTCGTTCAAATTTAGGCTCGGGGGCTGCGGGAATATTTTCAGAAAATATATTTCTGAAATTTTTTGGTTTCAATTGATAAATTTAAAAGGAGTTCTAAAAGAACTCGGACTTCTTCGGAAATTGATTCTCTTCAGATTCGGACTTCGAAAGAGCCTCGAATTTCTTCTTCAAAAATAAACAAGGCTTGGGGGCTGCCCAATTGGGCGCACCTAGTCGGTGCGCACCAATCCGAACTTCAAGAAGATTTATGAGCACTTCATTACCTATTGAACAGCATGGTTGCAACTTCCAAAACCAAAGAACCCTGTGTGCTTCAAACAACCCTGGCAGGTTTTAGAGAACTCTGTATTTTCAACAATGCTGTTCTTCGGGAGATAAGATGCTCGGGGGCTTGTGGGTGTAGAGTCCTAATGGACTAAACAACCCTGGCGGGCCATCCTATGGGCCGGCCCAAGTACAAGACTTGACGTACAAGACAAGGATTAGTCCTAGTCGGTTATGATAAGCTGTATTAGGAAATTAGGGATAAACTTGTAAAAGTTTCCTAACCTTTTACGGTTTCCATGTAACCCTATCCTCTGGCATATATAAGGGGAGATAGGGACCCCATTCGAGGCATCTCATCTATACAAGACACATCATACAGGACGTAGGGTATTACGCATATTGCGGCCTGAACCTGTCTAAGTCGTCTCTTGTCACCTTCGATTCTAGATTCTCGACGACTTCTCCTTAAATCCTTTTCTGGGTCTGGGGGCATCCCCTCGAGAACCTAGTCAGCATAATTCGCCGACACAGAACGAAGCTGACGACAAGGAAATCTTTCAGCGCGTTAGCAATTCACCACAAACTTAACGAACAATCTAGCTAACACTGCCCTGAATACAAGTAAAGTTGGGGAGAATCAAGAATGTGGTATCCAGTGAAGGCTAAACCTTCACTCAGCTTCCCATATAAACCCCAACCAAGTTCTTTGCGCTCGGAGGTATCTTAGAGACTGCAAGCAAGAATGGCCCCATCCAACTTCTCCCTCGCCGCCGTCCTCCTCCTCTCCGGTACAAAAGCTCCAATCGGCTCTGAATTTACTGCACTCTGCAGTTACAATGGATTGTATATGTTCATTTAAACAGATCATTTTTACACTTTCGTCTTCCCTAATTTCCACGTTTTGTAAAGCAGGACTTCTGGTACTAGGGACGACGGCCGAAGCTTGCAATTTGATGTGCGCGCTGGGGACGTACATCACCTGCAGCAACAGCACCGACAAGTACTTCGGGTGCGCCTGCCAGTGCGTGCCGCCGGGCTGCTCTGGCGCCGTCGTTCACTACGCCGACAACTCGACCCAGCGCTGCTGAAATAATACTGGGGATCATGCGTCAGAAATAACTGTTCTGCTGGATACGGGAGACGATCCTATTGAGACCTATGCGCATCCTGAGATCTTAATTAATTTGCTTAGGCCTCCTTTAAATAAATAATCTAATGCCACTCATTGAGTAATGTTCTTGTTATAGAGAGCGAGGTCAGGACTTGCCTGTGTTGCTTGCATAATTTGCGTTGGCTACTGTTTACATTTTACTGAATATTCCGAAGTGATGCGAGATGCATGGCCTTCGGTCTTGAAATGGGGTTTCCAGGTAACAGTGCGACCTAATGAATTGTCCAGAGATTACCGCTTCTACATGATTAGCCAGTTCTAACCCAAACTTATTGGATAAACTTGAAACGGCAAGCAGTAGTAGAATTCTTAAGTTGAGGTCACGAAGAGTTCCCTAGCCTTGAGGGACAAGCTATACCTACTCCGTAGCACATAAAGGAGTCAACGGTCCACTCTGAAATCAACACTTTAAAAATGGCTACTGAATTTTTTTAGGTAAAAGGAACGCGCTGGAATCATTTGATTTTTTATTTGCGAAGAATATTATAATTTGGCCGGAGATTTTTTGCTTATTAGCTCATTTTTGTATAGGCGAGTTCTGAATACCGCCAACTTGAAACTCTGAATTTCAGCGTGAAATCCGCGATTTTGACCAGTCCTGGATACACATGCACTGAAAGTCTGAAACGAGATGTATCAACGTGCTGCGAAAGCAGTGATTCGATTGTATTTGCTCTTTTAGGTGTTGTCCACATCGTTCAGTACTTGACATCTGACTTCTGTCTGTTAATGGACTAATTGGCAGCAAGCCGCCGTGTAATTTGGATTTTGGAGAGACGTGCAAGCTTAACCCCTGACTGCCAGACACCTACTCATTGTAAGCCATAACGTATCAGGCTCAGGCAAGCTGGCAGCCTCGCATTGCCACCTTCCCTATATAATCCGCCGATACGCAGCACGAGCAAATCCAACTGAAGGGACCAACACGAAATGGCCTCCACGAAGTTGCTCTCCCTCACCTGCATCCTCCTCCTCTCTGGTACGCTGCATTCCACATTTGCTAGTCAAGCTAGCTATCTGTCGGTTCTCTATTTCTCTGCATCACTCATAATTCATGGCTCTTAGGCTCTTGAGACAATGGTTCCTGATTGAGCTTCATTTCGGTGTGTTCTGATGAACCATGGCATGGCTCGTCGTGTTCGGCGAGATGGGAGTGACGGCGGCGGTGGCGGCGCCGGAGCCGTGCCCAGTGGTGTGCATCCAGGGCGGGTACATCACCTGCGACAAGTACCCCTACAAGAAGCTGGACGGTTGCATCTGCGAGTGCGCGCCCAAGGACGGCATCAACTGCGTCCTCCACCTCCTGGCCACCGGCGATACGTTCAAATGCCAGCGCAGGCATAGATTTGGCTGGAGCCTGTGCGCAGGGGTGATACGATACGTTCCTGCTCGTGGATTGCACGTGACATTTGTGAGTGTGTCGCCATCTGAATAATACTATTGTTGCTGAAATGTTAGTGAAGCGGTATGCTGGGTAAAATGTGATAATAAAATATGATAATAATGAAGCACCATGTGTCTGGTTTGGGAGATTTTAATGAGTTGGTCAATAATCACATCATCCCTTGTGAACTCTGATATGAAATTGACCGAGATGATTTCAGCTCTGATCTCAAATTATATAACCCACGGTACTTTGAAAATGCTATTTCTTGGATCTAGTTGCAGTGTCATAAACCTAGTAGACATCTTTCGCGAAATTTCCTGTAAAATCCACGATTCAATCTGGTCTGATTGTCTGAATCTCTGGAATGAAATGGTGTAACAACTTGCAGTGAAAGAAGTGACAGGAAATGCTATAACGCAACCACCGCATCTGGTGTTTTGACACTTCCGGAAAGTATTATCTGGATTCTTATTGCTAATAAGTTACTGACCTCCGATGCAAGCGTCCGTGTAATTGGGGCTTTGGAGAGACCTGCAGCCTGCAGGCTTCACCGACTCGTGGCTTATTCAGGTTCAGACATGCTGACGGCCTCACATAATGACATTGGCATCTTCTCTAGTATAATCCATCCCAACGAACGCTCTGACCTTTCGCCAAGTACGGCAAGCCACATGCCACGCACTTTCCGAACTAGGTAAGGTGAAGTACAGGTGACAGTTTGACAATGAACCTTGGCTCAACACAAGACAAGGGCTGACCGAACACCAGCGAATAGATCTGCATTGCCCGGAAGCCGATCGAGCTGCTGAAACCAATGCATTGACCCTTGGAGTTCGGTATAAACAATGGCATGCAAATAAAAGTAAAGTTGCGTTGAGTATCTGGTGAAGGTGAAACCTTCTCTGCTTGCTACATAAAGCAAGTTTGGGGGTTAGGAAATGCAGTGTGCGCATACAGACACAGTTGCCCAGTAGCCATGGCCAGCATGAACTTCTCCATCGTCGCCGCTGTCCTCCTCTCGGGTACATATATATAGTATCCATCTCCACACTAATTTCTCTGGTTTTTGCTGCCTCTCCTTCTTAAAAAAAACAAACTATCCTGACTTCTCAAGCAAATCCTCTCGAAAGATAGGCTCTGATGAAATTGTCTTCTATTTGTTTTTCTTTTTTGTGTGTGTCTTCTCTCAACCAGGACTTCTGATACTGGGGGCGACTGAGCCCAGTGAAGCCGTCTGCAATCTCATGTGCGTGCAAGGAGTGTACATGAGATGCCAAAACTACGAGGGCAATCTGCCCACATGCGCTTGCAAGTGCAAGCCGGACGACGGCCACGGCTGCGTCGTTTACGCCTCCAACGGGACGGCTCTGGAACACTGCCACCGGCCGTGCTGAAGGCGCTGTGCATGTATGCGATCTGTTTTAGAATAAATAGTGGTGTCGTGTATCAGTCTTCAGCGCTGAATTTACTACGGTTTACGTATCAGTCTATATCAGAGTTTTCGATGCCATCGGACCTGAATCTATAGGATGAAATCTTATGACTTCTTCCCTCCACTTCAGAGAGGACCATCATCATATCCTAACTTAGGAAGAATTGGCCAAGATGATTTGTCAGCTCTGATATCAAATTGTAAACATTATTACCGTCGATCTAGCTGTTCTGTGATATATGCAACTCGTATATAGGATAAATGAACTTCACATCAACTTCATCTTCCGTGGTGATCTCAATATTTGTGTAGTCGTGTTCTACGGCTTCCTCTGACAAAAGAGAACATATAGGATCGTTGAGCCCTATTCTAGTATCAGACAAAGTCTCAAATTTTCAGTGTACAAAATCCCTCTCTGACATCATTTTAAGCGTGTGCACCTGTTAATATTCATGCAACTCTCCACCTCTGCAACTGAATGCTTATCAGTACCTGTAAAGCTACTACCATCAGACTTGCAGAGAACTAATTGGTTCACCGGCAATTCAGCACCAACCTTCGATTCTTGTCAGGCAATTGAGCAATGCACGGACCACAGTCCACAATGCGCAGGTTCGGAAGATCGCAGGCATCGAGGAAGATGGCGGCCCGGTCGACAAGTGACCTCCGACGTCGATCCGGCCACCGGAGACCCCATTACCCCAAGGAGACGATGGAGTTCTTAGCAAGGTCCTGGAGACTGTTAGCAGAGGAGATCCTTCTGCTGTATGCGTCCGAGCTGATGGCGTCGAATTGTGTGGATATGGCGCAGGCGATGGGTGCCAGCCACGACCAGATGTCCAGATCCTAGCCGCCATCCACTCGGCAGTCCACTCGCAAGCAATGAAGAGCGGAGGAGCGGAGATGTTGTGTTAGTTAGGACCTGGGAGAAGGATGGGAACATGCGCATCATCCTGCAACGGAACCTCTGGCGCGGACGGCGGCGGCGGCGGCCGCCGGTGCCGGAGGCGGAGACGACCAAACCAGGATTCCTTCTGCAAAATATATGTTCACAATTTTACAAAAGAACCCTCAATTTGGATCGCGATTATTAACCGCGATCCAAGATAGGGTGTTTTATGTAAATATTCTATCCGTATTTACAATATGACCCCATTTTGGATCGAAGTTATTAGGGTGTGTTTAGATTGGGAAAGATTCCCAAAAATACACTGTTCAAAAAAAACACTATAGATGAATAGTGTTCTGTGAGTAGGAGGAGTGGGATGAATAGGGAAAAGTTGGATGAATAGTGTTTTTTGGAAGAATCTGGGAAACTAAACGCACCCTTAGTCGCGATCCATAGCCGGGGCTTTACGTAAATATATGACCTAAAGTTTACACATACACCCCTGATTTGGATCGCGATCCAAACCAGGAGGCGTTTTGCTAATAACCGGTGCCGCCGCCAGAGTACCCGACGGTCCCGCGCTGCCGCTGGCGATCTCTGCGCGCACCGCCGCCTTGGATCCCGCGCGAACCTTCGGAGTTGACCCGCGCAGCCGAAGCATCAGTCTACTGCAGCGCCATGGCGTGCGCGCAGGGGACGTACATGACCTGCGCCAACACCCCGGGGCAGTACTTCTACGGGTGCTCCTGCCAGTGCGCCCCGACGGGCTGCACGGGCTGCGCCCTCTACCTCGCCGGCAGCTCCACGACCACGCCGCAGGGCTGAGAACGACGGGGAGCGTCGCTTCTGCTTCTGGCTTCATGTTCGCGTGTGAAATCCTGATCGAATCCCTGAGAGATGATGATGCAATAAAGAGCGGTCTTACGAGAGCTTGATCGCCAGCTTTTTTTTAGCCTTTTATACTGTCGTTTATCTATTGTTACTGTTTGTTACTGCAAAAATATGGAACATGCTAGCTGCAACTGCAAGTCTGCAAGATGCATTTCTATCCTGAGAATTGAGATGGAGCAGAAACGGAGCTCTGTAGCCTATGATCTCTGCGTCGTTTTTTTTATGGAACTATGATCTCTGCGTCGTTCAACAACTATATCCATTTCTTGATATGAATCACTTGCCAATTTGGTCCTGAATTTAATTTTGGGACCGAGTTGACAAGTACTGGCTGTTTCTATTCCTTCTTCTGAGAGGTGATTGTTTCTAATCAAAGACGCAGTTACGATTCCCGCAGTGAGTGTTTGAACGCTCTGCCATAGTGCCATTCAGAGCTAGGATACCTCGATGCAGCACAAATTTCATGATTGGGCCAGCGCCCGCCTCCAAGCCCATTATGCAGATGAATTTAGCCTACCGGTGCACCTCTCGGGACAAGTACTAGGAAAAAAACTCTATTTACCTGTGTTTGAAATTAATAATATAATAATATAGGTTCGTGCCCGTGCGTTGCTACAGGAAAAAAAAATTAAGGCAGAACAAATAAATAAGAAGCCAAAACATTATAAAGACATACTTTCTAGAAAGACTTAAAAAACCTTTTTTTGTGTGTGTGGGGTGTGGGGGGGGGGCATTTAAAAGAATTGTCAAACCCAATCTTTCAGGATAATGGCTTTGTACGATACATGTCATCTACCTTGACGAGTTACCTAAGGTGAAGCACGAGAAAGTCAATGAGCCAACCTAAATAATCCTTACCATCAGGCAGATTTAGCATTGCATTATCATATACACCCCAATAGTTGACTTGCCAACTGAGATTCTTAATTTCAGTGTGAACTTGAACATAGATGTCTTATTAACCCACAAGCAGCACAGCTGCACTGGAAATTAAATATACAAAAAAACAATTGATAGGCATATTAGGTTATTGCAAGAAATTGTTTATACCAACATTCTGGTTTTCTCATCCAAGAGGCAGCAGTTTAATTTTAACGTTGAGCTACAAACAATTCGTACCGGCTATCAAAGAATCTATTACCTTTCGTGGAAACATTATAACTTGTCCTGAAACATACAAATCATTATTTTCTTAAAAAATTCATATACAGTTAATGAGAGGTGCATAGCACACAGCTCTGAGAAAACAGGCGGAAGCAGACCAAGCTCAATCTACTCCCAAAAAGAAAAATACAGAAACATCTATTATAGATATGCATTGCTATTCCGTCAATGGGCAGTGCAGCCAATACTTTGGCCACTTATATTAAATCTAGATGATAGAATCCAAAAATCAATCATGTGACATCCTATAATGGAATGTTTCATACACAAATACACAGATCTATATGAGATTTTTCATTACCAAATACGAGCGCAGAGGTAGATGACTACCTCATAATTGGATGTTCTGGTCCATGGTCATCAGGCTTCATTGCTTTGTTAGAAGTAGAAATTTTTTTGAGCTTCTCTGCTTTTTTCTTTTTGCATGCTCAGAGTGCTTTAAAAACTAATGTATTTACAGATGCAGTACGTATGCCATAGATATTGAAAAGTTGTAGCACCTGATCTTCACTAAAAAACCAGAACTACAAGTACCATCTCCATTTCCGAAATAACAAGTATGAAACATGAGGCGGGTAGATGAGGCGGACGTGTTCGGCAACAGCGATGTGGACAGCTGTCGGGGGTGAAGGAGGCGTCTCTACTCCGGCGACGTTGAACCGGGGCAGAGGAGACGTGGGACCCAGGCGGCGGCACGCGACGTCGCCAAGCGGCGGATTCCGACGGCGACGGCGGCGAGGAATCCCGGCAGCAGAACCCGACAGCGGCGGTGAGGAATGTCGACGGTGGCCCCCGAGGGCGGCGGAGAGGAATATCGGCGGCGGCACCCGACGGCAGCAGAGAGGAATCCCGGAGACGGACTTTCGACGGCGGCGGCTATGGAGAGCGAGGGCGACGGCAATCGCGGACGCAGCGATGGAAGGAATGAGAGGGACGTTGTTTATTCATGGAGGAAAGAGGAGGGGCGACCGCAATCACGGCAGGGCGCGGTGATTGCGGGCGCCGGGCGGAGAGAATGGTGCGGGCGAAGCCGAGGTGGGCGGATGCGAAGGCGCGGTCGCGAGACGTGGAGCGGTCGGCGACTACCCCAATAGATCTTTGTAGTAGTAGAGATATGCAGTTCTTTCTATTTAAAGAAATTTTCTACTGTATAACACAATTCGTTTCTCAGTAAGACACTAGTTTGACCTTGATTGATAGGATGAAAAGGATGCAAAATCTAACAAAATTTTGAAGATAAATCTAGCCATATAATTCTCAAAAGTTTGTATATTCAAAGAGACATTCAGGCTCCAAGTTTAAACATTTTAACTGCACGTAGATCAGACTAGGAGTATAATTTTTATAGGGAAGCGCAAACAATTCACATCAGGGTCGGCCATAAAAATATTAAGTATGTACATGAAACAAACATCTTACCCTCAAATAACCTTCTCTAAAATGTGCAATTATGAAAAAGGAGTAAGTTAATACTATGTAATTATGGAAGCTTAAGACTATCTCCAACAATGGAGACCCAAATCAGAGACCCATTTACCACTTTAGGTCACCTACAATGTAATTATGGAAGCTTAAGAATAAAAAAAATTATGATGAAATCACCAAAAACATTTTGTTAGCATTTTTTTTTACGATGCCTTATACTGGTGTATACTGGTGCTTGAAAAGGACTAGCATAGAAATATCCTATGGTCAAAATTAATTGTATTAGTGGTATAAGGGTATGTGTAGTATATATGAGTAGTATAATTAAGTAGTATAAGGGTATTGTGGGAAAAGAAAAAACAGCATCATGATAATATATTTTTTATCCTCAATTATAAAATTACCCTTAATAAAGGGATGGTTTGATCTGCTCTATGCTATATTCTACCAAATAGTAGTATAAATATTAAAATAAGCTAAAACAACAAGTATTTTCAACCGGAGGGAGTATGACCTGGCAGGATATATTACACTAAGGTTGGTGATTTATAAGAATATTCTTTGGAATTTTGTTAAGTGTAACATTTCCATTCGTTTTTATGAAGCATCTTTTAACTTAGCACGGTTTTCTAATTCTGACCATAAACTTCCTTTGGAGTATGCTTTTATTAGTTACAAGGTAAAGAAAACATCGGAATAATGCTACAATCTAGTTGTATCACTCTTGTTCATTGGGTTCATATAAATCTTATTACCTCTATTCTAATTTATAAGTCGTTTGACTTTTTTGACTCTAAGTTTGACCACTCGTCTTATTCAAAAAATTTGTGCAAATATAGTCAAATTTAAGCCATTCTTCAATAATATTCATTAATAAAGCAAGTCATAACAAAAAATTTGATATTTCACATAATTTTTTTGAATAAGACGAGTGGTCAAAGTTGGAGAAAAAAGTCAAACGACTTATAAATTGGGATGGAGGGAGTACAAAATTTGAACTCTGAATGTGTCTGCATTTTACATTGTGGACTGCAATGGCGCAATGCTCTGCTGCTCCCACCTCTCAGTCTCCTAGTTGCCTACCGAATACACCACTTCCGGTGTGGGCAGCAGCTTAGATAAACTGTATATAGCCTTTCGATTTCTTGGATCAGTAGACCATGACGGTGATCTCAACGCATACCAAGAAATGCTTGGATTTTGAGAATGAACAATGTCACGGAAATTACACAAAGCTGTGGAGGACTCAATATATATCTAGTGAAGGTTTAACCGTCCAGGCCAGTCATATAAGAAGCCTAAGCTCTGGTTTGAGGAAGTTCAGAGAGCGCAGTGTACTAGCTAGTGACCAAGCGCATTACTGGTATACCACACAGCACTACAGCAAGCATGGTCTCGATCAACTTCTCCCTAGCAGCCTCCATCCTCCTCTCCGGTAGTTATCTCTGCTCCATTTGGACCATTTCACAAACTATCTCACGCTGCTCTAGTTTTTGCATTTCATCTCCTCGCTCCTAGAATCCTCCTAAATTGTAGGTACTGATGAGACATTTAATTTTGCTCTTTGTTTAAACCAGGTCTTCTGATACTGGGGACTTCTGTTGAGCCTAGTGAAGCCGTCTGCACTCTCATGTACGCACAGGGAACGTACATTAGTGCGCCAACAGCCCCGGGCAGAACTTCACCGGGTGTGCCTGCGGCCAGTGCGCGCCGCCGGGCTGTGCCGGCTGCGTCGTCCACCTCGCCGGCGGCTCGACGCTGCGGGGCTGAAAATGTCTGCCTAGTCTCATGTGTGTTTGCACTTTGCACTTGAGTTTCTGAAATTATGGATGGTGTTCTTGTAATAGTAATAAAGAGCAAGAGGAGTTTGCTTGATATGTGGGCTTTCAGAGCCCTTGGCATCTTCTCTGAAATGATCTGAAATATCACAAGCTGTTCTCTCGAGTGTGCAGTCTTGAAATGTAGCTGACAGGGTACCGCCAGTAGCAAAATATCCAAATTGGTCTATGGTTAACCGCTTCTTTAAATTATTAGTCCCATATAATCTGAACTTGGATAATGATTCAATTTTCAAATAAGCAAGTATGGGTTGCTTCTGGTGAGACATGTAGTTTCAGTGAATACATTGAACTCTTTAAAGGACAAAGCTATGTGAGACCGGTAGGAGTCTATTTCGTTTGGATAATGTTCAAAGTGGCCAACAGCATACTATTTGCTGACATGATACATTACTTTGGATTTTTGTTTTGCGGCCATGTAGCTTCTTGCTTTGAATTCCTTTTTCTTGACGGACAAGCTTTGAAAGGCGTAGTGTAATCAACCAAGTTCTTAGTCAGGCGCAATCCAGTGTGAAATCAACGACTTGACCAGGCCTGAAAACTCTGATGAATGATCTATATGATCTGCAGCGGAAGCAATGTCAAGTCGTCATTAGGATATGCTATTTTAGGCCAGAAATTGGGACTGAACCAGCAACCAGCCTGACAAACGGCTATCACGATCCACACGCGCGCGCGTGCTCAGCTCACAAGCTCACCTAACAATTGTTTCCCTATATAAACACATCCACACGCAGGCCTTGAAACCCAACACGAGCGCAAACGCAAGCTGCAAAACAAAAGAGATCAGAAGAGAGATGGCCTCCATGAAGCTCTCCTTCGCCTTCATCCTCCTCCTCTCCGGTAAGCTGCTGGCATGTATATATAGCATCGACTAACCAACCATGTATATATAGCATCTTGACTCTGGGCCGGGTGATCTATGCAGGGCTATTGGTGCTGGGCGAGATGGGCTGCACGGAGGCGGCGTGCGCGGTGCAGTGCATCCAGGGCGGCTACATCACCTGCGACAATTACCCGGGGAAGCAGCTGGAGGGGTGCGTCTGCGAGTGCGCGCCCAAGGACGGCCAGAACTGCGTCCTCCACCACCTGCGCACCGGCGATACGTTCAACTGCCCGGCGCAGTAGGCCAGTCGCCCAGAGCCATGGAACGGCCGGGGGTGATACACGGCACTACGGCAGAATAAGGAAATTTCGTGTTCGTTGGGGCCGTTGGTTTTTAATTTCTGAGTGAGTTGAACCGAATAATGTTGCTGAATAATGGATCATTACCTGCTCTGATGATCAGTATGTAGTACTGTGTGGACCAAATGTCAATGTAAGTGTGTTCACATTTCCAGTATACTTTCTCCTGCTGTGAAAAAAAATGATGTTTTCCCTAATCGAAGGTTGTGTATGCATTTTCCAGTTTCATGCATGCGTTTACCTGTGTCTCTGCTGCAGTCCTTCTGCGTAACTCGGTTCAAAGCATTTAAAATTTACATTCTGCTGAAGGATTAAAATCTAGAATGCTATCCAAAATTTCATTTGCTCTTGGAAGGACCTAACCTTTTTCTTTAAATGATGCAAATTTCGATCTTTTTTAGACTATGCTGTCTATGCAAATGGTTCAGTGCAAACCGAGTTCATTACCTTCACTGACTCAGGTTAATCTCAAACATATATACTCATAACATAACAACACATGTCCATGCAATGACAAAAGCTCTCGCAACCATTTATATCAAAAACTTGACATCCTAACATTGACTCACGGCGCATATGGACATAAGGGTATGTTTGGCAGAGCTCCTAGAGCAACTTCTTGGCTGAATCTAGGAGGAGCACTGCCAAACAATTTTTTGAGTAAAGCACGTCCACAATATATGATGTTACATCATTGTTTCATTTTGGTCTACGAAGTTGTAAACGTTGCATCCACGTACATGAAGTTGCATCATTGTGTCGATATGATCCAACAAGTCATAAACATTGCACCCACACACATAAAGTTGCACCAGTGTATCATTTTGGCGCAATATGTTGTTGAGTTGTTCATGATTTGCATATACATTTCACTATACATAATCTGTATTTTGCAGGTGTAGCCATTCATTATTTTTTTCTCATTTTAGATGACATTTTTTAATATTGACCTGGTTTATATTGAACAAGAGCATTTTTTTTTCTAAATGCACCTCTACCTATTCCCTGTCACAACACATGATAACACAAAAATATTGTTAGTAGATAATCGTGGATTGCACAAAATAATGTTAACATATTATTTTGGATCATATCTAACCATATCCAATAACTTTATGTGTGTGTAAGATTTGTAACTCGTTAGACCAAAATGAAACATGACGATATTGTGTTTTGGTCTCATATATTCTTTTAGCAAGTCTACACCATCATGGTACATCTTTGCAATACGGATTGCCGTATACAATGGACTATATATGCACATCGTAAACAACTTGGAGTATGGTGGGTTCAACGTTTACAACTTATTGGACCAAAATGATACCACATTGCAACTTCGTGTATGTGTGTGCAACGTTTACAACTTGTTAGATCAGAATGAAACAATGATGTAACTTCATGTATGGTGGATGCACTTTACTTATTTTTTTTAAGAAGTTATTTGTGGCGGATTTTGTGAAGTGAGTCTTTGAAATAAACTATAAAGGGGCTAGAAGCTGAAAAAAGTAGGTTCTGCTGATTCACTTCTCGCTCTATATCACTTCATATTTATAATGTAACTTAGAGAATCATGGAGAATCATTCTTAGACACATAGACACTTCTCTCTGTGAATCATAATCAAGAGGAGCTCTGCAAAAGAAGCACTAATTCCTAATGAACATATTGTATTTTTAGTACCGTCAAGCTTTTTTCTAGTATCATTGCTCGCCGGATAAGGCTGCAATCAAGCAGGAGGTTCTGATTAAACGCGTATTTCAGTTATTGCATTGAATTCGTATTCTGCGGTTGTATTACGTTGAATTCCTTCACCTTATAGGACAAGCAATGTGGCGTGAAGAGATTCGCCGTGCTCTCAGGATGTACCAACTCACAAATAGTCAAATATGCTTGTGGCATTGGTTCACGATTCACCTTCCATGCTAGTTTAACTCAAGTTTAAGCTGATGAGTGGAGCTAGACGACGGAAAAAACATTATCCCAAAACTTCTATTTTATAAACAGCTTCGTTGCAAACCGACCGTGCAAAGAAGTTCATGCCTCTAACACAACATTATCTTTCTCTCGGCATCCATGTGAAATCAACGACTTGACGACAAAACAATTTTTTTTTGGTAATATTGATTGCGCTTGCGCCGGCGCAAGATCTCAGTCCTGTGACGTGATGATGTCATGCGTGATGTACTGGCGTCTGATCTGCGATCGGCGATCGGAGTCCAGTCCAAGTTCAGAGTGGCCGGAATTCCAGATCGTAAGTAAACTGTACGACTGCTTGTAATGTCCACTAGATTCAGTGTGAACTCGAGGAGTAAACCTATCCGAGTGATCTACTAGCAGTGAAACCGCGGCTCACAGGGCACTCCATACTTCGATCCAATTTCACTATTGATCAATAACTTCTACTATTCCTCCATAGCTTCTATTATTCATTAAACTTCCTACTATTCATTCTCTCTGTAAAACACATTTCCAACAAAATTTGTGGAGAGGATGAATAGTAGAAAGTTGTTGATAAATAGCGAAAAGTTAGACAAACTTCCTACTACGCGCCTTTATCTAATCTCTGCTGGATCTGCTCCCGCGCCTCCGCTGACCCTTCAGAAATGCACAGCAGTACGGCACACGCTGACGCCAAGTCTGACACTGACAATGCCAAAAGAAGCAACCCGACGACGCAACCTTTTTCTTCTCTCAGACCGGAAACGAGCACATCTGCACATAGTCATCCCTCTCGTCAAGGCTGTGTTTAGATGGGTGGAGAAAAAGACTTTTTTTTCTAAGATGCGTGTTATGTGAGGGGATAAATAGGAAAAGTGAAAAAAAGAATTTTTAGGGATGCGTGTTCTGTGACGGGATGAATAAGAAGTAAAAAAGGAACTGTTTGCCCCAAACCCTCGTAGGGGCCCGCGGCGCGTACGGCGGGCGGGTCAGATGAAGCGGCCGATCTGGACAGTTTCGCCGAAGCCGGCGCGCGGCGGCCCGTGATGTGATAAGTGGTACTAGGTAGGAAGGCGCGCTTCGCTGCGCCCGTTGATGGAGAGCGGACCTGATCGTTGCTGTTAGGCTGTTACTGATTTTGTTATTTCTTTTTTAAAAAATACTCATATATGATCCCTCATGATTACAGAAGGTGAAACGAATGGATATACAAAGGAGACATGAAATATATTCATTAAAGCTTAGATCTTCTCCTCAACAATTTTCGTAAGGCCATCATTACTAATTGCTACTGACCAAATTTCTTAAGCAGAGACCATTCTGTTAAACAAAGATCTTCAGTTGCCTAGAGGACTGGTAGACTATATTCATGAAAAAAATAGCTTAGAAGATGTATGTTCATTGGCATTAAGCCATAATCAAACTTTAGTGATCGTCTCTTCTACCTAGCTGGGGGCAAAGACTACTAAAAGTGCAATTTCAGAGGAATAAATGTTCAGCTGCCTCTGCAGACATTGCTGTTCTCAACCAACAGCCATTTTGCAAAAAGGCAATTCAGTCCAAAACAGAGGTATTGTGTATTGCTGCATAAGACTGTAACCAATAACTTAAAGTTAATAGTAGCAAGTGTCAGCGTCATATGTTCCAAGTAAATCAGTTATAGTATCTTAAAGTTTTGCCGATGAGGGGTGCAAATCTCTTTTCGTCGAAGCAGAAGATGGAAGTAATGGCGTAATGCATAAATATAAAGTTATGAGCAATGTAGCAACTGACGCGGCTATGAGGTTGTTGCCATAAACCTGTAGCAACTAAATTATATCAAGGATTAAGATCGGTCAACTTCTGTAGCTGCAAAACATTTCCGATGAGGTCCAGCAAACAGTAGCTTTCAGTGTGACTTCTATTAAGTCTGTACATAGAGCCAACATAAAATTGTAAAACAGAGAAAGCACAAAGATTGGAAGAATAAATATTAACTGTATAAAGTTATTATCTTAGCAGGAACATGGCATCCAAAAGAAAAACAAAAAAGAGTCTATTCGGGCCAGAAGAAGTCAAAGGAACCTAAACGTTAGGAAAGCACCGTGAGAGATGAGTTACAAATTAATGAGGAAATCAAAACCTTTATTGTCCTGTGCACTCATCATATATGCTTTCTTCCACGGATGTAGTGACATTCAGGTAGTGACAAATAATCACTAACTCGTTGGCCACTACAAATTCAAAAACACTGAGACGTTCCATCCAGTCATTATTGAACAACCATGAACAAATGCAAGATTGTGAGAAAAAAAAACCAAGGATGTGTAAAAGGCAAAACAATACCCCTGCTTTCATCATATATGCTCTCATCTTCCATCCTACCAAAAAAGACAAAGCTGATCTTTTTTTAACGAATCTAGGACAGAGAAAATTAAAGCAACACAACAATGCATTAAATGAGAAAACAATTGCACCTATGTGTATTAGGCTAACAAATTTGATCTGGTAGTGGCATTGCCAAACTTTTAAAAACCCCAGGACCAAAGGTTAAGAAAATTGTCCTTACTGGTTCGAAAACATTAGCTAGTAGCAATTTAGCCCATTCAATAAACAAAATATAGCTACAGTTTACCTCTACAATATTTTCTGAGTGTTGGTTCTCAGAACCATCTATCTCCAATTCAGTCTGAAAACAGATGCTGAAATATGAATGCCACTGCAACAAAACATATAAACAGACCTTGTCACTTGGCGGCTAAAATAAGAACAAAAAAAAAATTAGCAGCAGCCCTATGTCTAGGTAATCTATTTTTATAAGTAACTTAGGCAATCTTAGACATCTTGACCTTCCTCAAGTTCCAAAGCTCAAGAGTCAGTGTGATGCTTGCAACATTTAGGAAATTGATTCTAGATAACAAATGGAAAATGATACAAATAATCAGATATATGTAAGCAAAGAAAAACTTCACTGGATGAAGTGCAATCTTGGACATCTTGAGATTTATCCTATTACCAAGGCAAACCAGCATGTAAGCATATGTTTTATCCTATTACCATGGCAAACCAGCATGTTGGGATTTCGTCAGCAGCAAAGCACACAAGATGAGGAGCACGAAACCTGATTTAGACAGCTGGGGAGGCATCTTGAAATCAGCGTGAATCGAAGCAGATTGACTGGAGTGGGGGAGCACAAAACTCTGATGGCGGATCGACTAGAGCGGACAATCTCCATCTCCGTGGCACTCGGCTCCTCTGGACACCGTGGCCTACCTCGTGCATCGTTTGTGCGTTGTAAGTTTCTCCATGGCCAAGGGACATGCCATACATGAAAGAAGGAAGCCTGCAGGAACGGGATCGCTAATGCGGCATCGATGGCATGCGGGGGAAGCGGTGAAGCAGCCGAATCTACAGGCCACAGGTATTGGGGAGGGGCGGCCGGTGGCCGAAGGCCGGCGAGGCAGCGAGCCGCCGCCAGTGCAGGAGGAAAAGCGAGAAGGGGAGAGGCGAGACCAGATGAACCAGGCGACAACGATTTTGTCGGGAGAGACGGAGGAGCCGTAGACCTGTGCGTGGGCCTCCCTCCGCGGCGCGTAGGACCAACGCGACCAACAGATGAGCTCCAGCACAGCATGGAGGGCCACACGTCAGAATTTGACGCATCGAGCACGGGATGCGCTGGAATGCCTCGCACACAGATGGACTATTACTTCTCCTTTTTTCCTTTCTTTTTCTCTCTCTATTTTCTTCTTTTTTCCCCACCGTGACTCTCTCGATCTTTCTCGGCTGCTCTGTTCGCGTCGCCCTTCTCGTTCGCTCCGCTGGGCTCACTCGCGTTCACTCTCGCTCCCTGCTCGCTCTCGATCTCCGCTCGTCGGCGGCTGCTCGAGCGCTGCTCGAGGCCCCATATCCCTTCACCGGCTCCTCTCGCTCTGCGTATAGGTGGTTCCCTCTGTCTGCTCCTGCGCTGCTCCACGGTGAGGCGAGCAGCTCCGCGGCGGCCTCGAGCTCCAAGGCGTCTCTGTGCGAGCGCGACCGGCATGCGCGAGCGCTGGCGGCGGCGTTGAACTGCAGCTGCTGCCTCCGCCGGCGCGAGGAGCAGGCGCGAGCTCGAGGCCTGCACGCCGCTGCGCAGCATCCGAGCAGGCACGAGCTCGGCACCGCCGCCTGGCGCGAGGGCAGCTCGAGACCGCCATGACGGTAGTCCGACGTGGGCCTCCTCGGAGCTCCTTTTCTCTCTCGGATCCATGGTGCGGAGGTTGAATCGTGGATTTCTGGTTGATTTGGTTGGGGATTTTGTGGATTTGTGGTTGATTTGGTTGCGGATTTCGTGGATTTGTGCTTGATTTATGGATTTATGCTCGATTTGTGGTTGATCTGTGCTGGATTTCGTGGTCATCCTCCTCCTCCTCTCCTCTCTTTCCTCTGCCTCTGGCCGGCCTCGCCGCGCCTCTCATCGGATCGTCACGCCCCTCTCTATCTCCATCCTGGCGCGCGGAGGAGAAATGCGGTGGCGGTGATGGATGTATGTGGCAGCGGTGATGGCCCTGTGGGAGACCCCCGGCGGGTGGGGTTGGCGGCGGGGGCATCACATGGGCCTCCCGGTGGAGCCAGTTTACTGTGGCACCGGCCGTCGGTGGCGCCGGCGGTAGGAGCGGCCGGAGATGGGGAAGGGCGGTGGAGCGGGTCCGCACCTCGCCGCCAACGATGACAGCGCCTGGCGGGTGAGTTGGAGGAGATGGGGGAGGGGATAGAGGTGGGTGCGGCCTTGGAGGCGACGCCGGTAAGGGCGAGGTCGAGGGCGGAGGAAGGCGACAGCCTATGTCCGGCGGGGAAGAATGGGAGGATGCGGTGCGTCGGAATTCTTGCGGAGACACCGACGTCGTGCACCCACGTGCCGCCTAGACCCTAGTTTTTCATGGGGCCAGGTTGAAAAATGGGGGCAACCTTGCCGTTCGCTGAGTCTACCGATGGCTGTCAGCGCGGCACGGAAACCACGTGTCGATGCAGGCCTGCGTGAAGGCCCGGAGGACCGCGAAACCTTCGCGCGATAAGGAGTACTATATATATATACTATATATATACTATATATACTATATATATATACTATATATATATATACTATATATACTATACTATATATATATGTATATACAAGTACAACTCCACTTCCTCTCGTGTATATAGGCCATGTACAGACGACGCCCAGGCCGCGCACCGTGTGCTCCTGCCAACCGATCGATCGACATGGCTGCTGCCCCCATGAAGCTCTCGCTCGCCTTCATCCTCCTCTCCGGTACGTACGCATCGCCCTCGCACTTTGGTGATCGTCGGGCCAAAACGAACATCTATAGATTCTTAGCAAAGCTGGCATGTTTCGTGCTCGCTCTGAAGTGGCGTTCTGACTCGTGAAGATATTAATAATATCAATTATCGGTTCGTCATATAGGGCTCGCCGTGTTCGGCGAGGTCGTTGCTGCGGCGGGGCGGACTAGCAAGGTGGACTGCTCGCTGGTCCGGTGCATCCAGGGCGGGTACATCACCTGCGACAACTACCCTTACCAGAAGCTGGACGGCTGCATCTGCGGGTGTGCGCCCAAGAACGGCAAGAACTGCGTGCTCCACCTCCAGTCCGGCTCCGACCAGCAGGGCGATACGACGGAGCAGCGCTAGTCTCGCTAGCTGAGCTATATATGCGCTTGCCTCAATGCGTGCGTGTAAGAAGTTTCAGGTTTTAGAGCCTGATGATAAGCAAGAATAAAGCTGCGTGTTGTTGTTGTCCAATACTAAAATGTTCTGAAACGAGTGAGGGATGGCAGGCTGCGGCTCTCCTGCGCCTGCTGGTTGTATTGTCAAACTGTGTAGTATCTTGTATCTGCGTCGGAGCCGTTTGTATTCGGAGAGATTGAGCAAGAACAGATGCATCATGCATGTTATTAGCAAGAATGTGTGCATACGGCTCCTCTTGGCCCCTTTGTGGTGTTCCGCGTGATTGGAATATTAGATGCTCCATCTACGAGCTAATTTTATGAGACAAATAATGCATGCCATGGAGGATGCAAACCTCAAGGTATTGAAGCTTAACTAGTGGGAAAGCTTGGCTAAGGTCCTCAGGAAAGAATGCACCGGGGATACGTCAGAGACTCTGCTCAAAAGTTGGTAACATTAACTTTTTGAAATTGTTCTCAGGCCACATGTTCATTCCAACTTTTCACTATTCATTTCAACTTTTTACTATTCCCTCCTCACAAAACACGTTTCCCAGCGAATACTACAGTGTTTTTCTTATGCTACAGTGTTTTTTCTACGATCTAAACACACAACCTAACTTGCAAGAAGACAGTGACATCGTCAATAATGTTTGACTGATCGCTACTGTGCCAGGTAGCACCATATAATGGGATTGTGCTGCTTTTCTGGAATGGAATACCGCGTATAGCTTCCATTTTTCACATGTTATGAAGGGTGATAGACAAACAAAAAAAAACTGGTCGATCTGAACATTTCGATTATTTTCCTGTCAAAATCAAAATACAAAAAAGAAGGCAGCATAAACCTATTAGAAATACCATCTATGTTTAGCTGAAGCAGGTTGAACGCTTACGGGATGTAGAAACTTGTGTAAGAGCACTATGCTACATACAGAGTTACAGACCCATGTAGCTTGTCTTGTAAGTATGCTGTAGGCCATGTTCAGATTCCCAATTATTCACTATTCATTCTAACTTTTCACTATTCATTCTAACTTTTCACTATTCCTCCCTCACAAAACACGTTTCCCAACAAATGCTACAGTATTTTTCTTATGCTACAGTGTTTTTCCTACAATCTAAACACACTAGTAGTTTTTGTGAAAGCGTTTGGAAGAAATGCGATGAATCTATTGCACGTCATGAGACTAGCATATCGCTGAAGAGCACTTCGAGGAACAAACAGAGTGGTGGTTGTTTGACTTGACCATCTTGGATCCAGAGCGCACTCTTGAGCGGCGGATCACTTGCTTGATCCTTACCTAGCTACAAAGTCAAAGGAGAAAGTCTGCAAAGACAGACGGACGCATGATAAAGTCAAACATAGATTTTGATGACTTGATAAATGTCCGTATCCAACCTAACGTGACATAACACATCTGCATTTTTATTTTCCTTTTGTTTTTGCGGGGACAAAAGCTCGGGATCTTGACCAATCGGCCTATAAAGTATACTCTGGTAGAGAGAGAGAGTAAGATACCATAAGTGAACAGAAGCTACAGAACATGGCCACCATCAAGCCTGCTCCTCCAGTGGCTCTCCTCCTGCTGTGTGGTAGCTGTCATTTACCCCCACCCTCTTCTTCCTCCCAGCTCTCTGTCATCAATTGCATTTTGCATTCTTTTCTGTCATCAATTGCATTATTTTCTGAATACTGAATAATGCAGGCCTCATGGTGATCGGCCACTCCATCCAGACCACCGACGCGAAGCCGGGAAGCATCTGCCCCATGTACTGCATGAACGCAACGTACATGACGTGCCCGCCCAAGGATACCGAGAAGCTGCCGCCCGCTTGCAACTGCTGCCTCGCCGAGAAGAGAGGGAGAGGCTGTACCATCTACCTGGGCGACGGGGGAGTGAAGAAATGCCCATGAAGAGCCTGATCGTGAAATCCATCTTGTATGGTTAAAACGATAGAGATTCTTGCTGTTGAATAAGAAGCATGTGGCCTGCATTTCTGCATGAAGGGCATTTCAGTTGTACACTGTATTGTATAAGAGACTTTGGAAAATAAATGTATCAGTTGGAAATGGTGCCAATGTTTTCATTGCACTGAGGTATCAAGCAGGGCAAAGAAAAGTACAACTGGACTGCTGAAATAAAAACTACAGATGATCTGAGCCAATCAAAAATATTTCTATATTAATTGTGCGTGCCAATACGTTGCCAAAGACATGAGACAACGTCAGAGCCATATAGTAATGAAATCTTTCGCACGCACACGAGCAACATGGTGATGTGATATGGGTGTACAACCCCCTGGTGCGCATCAATGGCATCAACAAGAAGGGTCAACCCGTGGAACCGGACATTAGCAGTGTACTATTTCTCCTGGAAGAAAAAAAAGTCACTTTCCTCGACAAAATGCAAGTTCCTCCAAACAAAATTTTCCACTGATCATGTCAGCCACAAGCCCAAAACCTCTCATGCTACTACACACTTGTAGTCTGAGACTCTACTTGTTTTTTCTTTATGTTGTAGTCTGAGACTCAGATGCTAAATGAATGAGATATGGACTTATCACCATGAACTTATGCGTTAGAACAAGCTCAGCAGTCAGCAATGTTTTCTTCTCTCTGTTTCTCTTGGATTCAGTGAGTCACTATGTCTTCTCCTTTGCTGATTTGAATAGTTTGATTACATTTTCATACACCACAAACGTGAGGGAAGCTGCTGGAAGGTTTTTCAGTAGGTTGGACGTGATGCCCCTGTAAAATCCACGAACACCTTCATACCTGCAACAGGAATAATTATCCAGAGAGCACATCAGAACACCACCCTGTTATCTAGAATAATTGCAAAAAAAAGAGTTCATAATAATTGTTATAAGAACACCAAACTGCAGCTTCTATAAGATTCTTACAAGAACACCAAACTGCAGCTCCTACAAGGATCCATATAAAACCGTTCTGGGTCCAAGAATAGGGTTTTTTTGGGGTTGTGGGGGTTAGACTTACACAGGTAGACACTAGACAGGGACATTCAAAATCCCAATATCAGGAGCACATGTTGTCAAATTATGAACAATATAGCTCCAACTCTGTGCTATTCTACAAATAATTTCGTGTTTGCAATATGGTAATTACTAAAAGGCGACAAGTCTAAAAAAATAAATTCTATTTGTAATCAGAGGGAGACATGAAGCAGATAATTAGTAGGCAAATGATAGGGGAAAAACTCAGGAAACACCAGCAAGCACATCTTCTACAAACTAAACGCATCAAATTCCAACACTATAAGATGCGTACTGCTTAAGGCAACAAAAAGTTTGACCAAACATGGCAACATTGTTCTGAGCATTCTGTAATTTTAGATTCAACAACATTAATAGAACTCAGCCTCACTTTGCAGTTTCCTTCACTACATGCCAGCTATTTGAGTACTTTGGAGTACCATCACTGCCAGGCCGTTGCTGGAAATAACATATAAGAAATTCAGAACTATAATTGTCGAGAAGTTGAGTAAACTACAAAAATGAGAACACAAAAACAAAGGTATGGCCGTATGGGAATGAAAACTTTAAAATCACATACCTGCAAGCGGGCTCGGATGACCTGAAATTCACAAAAGCCTTGTTTATCAATAAGAGGGCAGATTACACTAATGAAGTTAATAGGAATAGGTACAAGCGGAAATTTACCTGATAAGGATAGGTAAGTAAAATAGCAGCAACTTTTGAACCTGCTCCAAGAGCTGCGAAATCGATAGAATTCTGTTCAGAATGAAATAAAGGCATGTCAGACTATTAAAAGCCTATAAATATAATAGATGTATTTATGTACAAATGACTGGATACATAATTTCAATTAAAAGAATTAATCTTCTGAGATGTATATGTCTAGCAATCAATGTTACAAAGCCAAACAATAAGATAGTGTCAATACATACATGGAATTTTTTTTACTCTTCACAAGTTTGTTTTAGACCCTTCGCAAATAAATTTCGATAGCTAATAAATTGCATGATAGTGACAGATAAGTGAAAATGAATGAAAAAGGTTGGCATAAATAGCACCGACATCCTATTTTAAGCAAAACAGAATATTAAACACCAGAATAACTTATCCAGAGAAAATGAAGTTTATCGAACCACGCTAGACTAGAGAATAGAGATCAGTTAATACCAATGATTCCTCGCCTCCACTATTGCCTGTCCTTGTTTGTTACTTTTGATTGATATCATAGCTTTGCGAAGTTCCTCGTAGGCTGTGAACTGTATCGCACCATGGGTGACCTTTCATGCATGATAGTACAAAGAAACATCAGGGCAGGGACTAGAGTTGTTGACAAACCACACCCATAAAACAGAAAAGGAATAAACATTCTTTGACATATGTAGCATCACTAATTCGACTAGTCTAAACAGCAGCTTGCCAAATTACTGTAGCGCCAATTGAAGCAGAAATCTGACAACAATGGGCATACCAAACAAAGAAAATAACAGAACTAAGGACGATCTCCATAACAAGGTCTGGTTTCAAAGCAGGATAATAATGAGGAAAAAACACAGCTATCTTACAATAATACAAAGATATATAAACACTGATCATCTAGTTGAGGATTCATAGGAGGATCAGGATCTTATCTCGAGCACATAACCATAAATTTGATAGGCCGCTTAAAAAATCTTGAGGCTAAATTATCAAAATTCAACTGAGAACTGTGAATGCTAAGTTTAGGAAACATCATACCCTTTGGAGCAGACAACTAAGAAATGGTATAGAGAATAGAAATTTTAAATGCAAAATGCTACTGGACTCCAGAACCTAGAAGTTACTAAGTATTACTATAGTTGTAGTTTTACAAAGAGATGCAGCAGAAACTCAGCTAGCAGTAGATAAACAACTGCATACCAGCAAAAGCCCAGGACCAATTCCTCTATAAAGTGCAAGAAATCCCTCCTCTTTTAGAATAGTTCTCAAAGCATCTGGCTTTACACAAACAAGCAAAGTTACCACTGTATAAAATCAATTATAGACAAAAGGAAGTATGAAGAAAAAGTAAGCACAGAAATAAACTATAGAAGATACGGTTGACACAACCAGTCTGCAAAGGCAGTTAACTTGCATTAGATAAAGTTAATAGTCCTGGCTATACAGCAGCCGTGGGTAAGACAGGGATTAGGAAGGAATAATCTTCAGTTTCTTCACAATAAGAATATCTATTTTACCTCAATAATTAGTCATAGTTAGTGTCCTGGGATATGAATTAATTATATGGTATCTTATCTATTACTTTACTATTTATATTGATTATATCCATAAAAATGTTAGGAGAATCGTCTGTATGTATCGCTGTTGTCAAGAAGACTCCGCAATGCTACACCCTAAACGACAATCCCAATTTCCACATCAAATGGATTATACATCAGACGGATATTTCAGTAAATCAGAAACAGACCTTTCCTTTTCTATATATAAAAAAGCATGAAATAGGCATAGCATAGCTTCAAGAAACTGCCACAACTGACCATGAGCACAGGCTACTCAATTGCTGAACAGAGTATCAAGTTAACCAGTATAATGGTTTTTACGAATTACTAAACTAGGCTTAAGTACATATACATAAGAACATGAGCATTTATAAGAAATAACTGTAACTACTTGAAGAGATAAAGGAAGTGCATATTACCAGAAAAACCAGAATACCCTGAAGTATGATGTTTAGGTGTTTGTAGTTGCAATCTTGTTTTCACTAGCCATATGGGATTTGTAAACAAGGAAACCTGTACAGTGTATAATAACATTAAAACTGGTTCACGAACAAGTGGCGCAGTTAAACGATGAAACAAAGATAGCATTATAATTTATAAATGTAGTAGTCAGAAAATTCACAAAGGTAATGCATAGTATAAAAGGCCCGGTTACATTTTGTCAAAGTAATAGTAATACTATAAATTGAACAATGGAAAACAAAAGTCGATCCAATAGAATCGATCTTTTTATTAAAGAAGATAAAGTCAATGTACGAACCAAAGCACCTGCTTCTGCAGCTGAGATGAGATGTTGGACCGGATGAAGCTGGCCATCCTTCCCCTCTAAGTACCTTTGCTTAGCTCTGTTATAACTGTTTTAAAAAGTGCAATGATGTCAATTGAAATGCTAGTACACATTATTGGAAGGAGCATTCAGATTCCAATTTGGTAACCAGCAACTTAAGAATCCTCAAGTAGGAGGTGAGGTAAATCCTGAAATTACATATTTCATATTTACCCAAGTACACATTGAACATGCGAAACCACTATTGTTCAAAGAAAAGGAAATAATATAACTTACAAAAAGAAATATAACCCCAGGAAACAGTTGATCCAAGAACTGCAGGAGAAAAGCCTGCATAAAGTCCTCTCAGACCCTACAAGAAGCCAGTTAAATCAGAAATAGCTTATAGTGAATATAGCTCTGAACAGCCTAATTTCTTAGGACTTCAGATCTAAAACAAACATTTCAAGAGCATAAAGGGTGCAGCGCAATCAATGGAATCTGAGAAGTTGATCTTCTAAGAACCAAACTTCTTGGAGCAGGTGATTTTCAAATGTACAGTAGGCTAGCAAATTACCTGCAGTAGGTTGCATTTCATATGTAATGTACACAGTGGACAGTAAAACCGACTAAGGTGCATCACTTGTATACATCTAAATTATAACAACTCACATTATTGCATTCATGTTCGCATGCCACTACACGTGAGACTCGCTACACACTAGCCTAAATAAGCACAAATTAGAAATCGTTTTTCAATCAAATTACAGTGAAACTTCCAACTAAGAAGCAACTACTTTAAGGAATTTCACCTCTGTGGCTATATTAGTAGCCAAGTGCCGTTCCAACTTTTTGGGAAGCGTCACATAAATGAATAACCCAAACTTTCCTGTCAGGCAAAACTAAAAACTACTAGCTGTTTTTTTTGCGAATTTTATACGCATCCATCAATCAATCCAAAAAAAATATGGTATGATAGGACTTGATACCTCGAATCGTGATATGGTGTACACTGCGTGCGCGGTGTTCCTGTACGGCGGCATCTCGGACCATCCCCTCCCGCCGCTCACTGCACACCGATCCGAGAGAGCCAGAGAGGGAACACGGTTAGTGGTCATCGCTCCGGGTCTCGCAAGCCCTAGGGCCTATGGCCTGAGGGGAGGGCTTACCTTGGAAGCGGGTGCGGACGACGTCGAGCGGGTGGAGGGCCGCGACGGTGGCGAAGCCGGCGGCCGCTCCTGCCGCGGCGTTCTCCCACGTCCACGCCTCCGCCGTCGCTGGCGAGGCCCCCAGCGGCATCTCCGGCGAGGGATGGCCCCTTCACTTACGCCTCCCCGCTTCGTGCCTCCGCGGCCGCCGCCAGATTGTTCACTTCAGGCTTCAGGAAGTCGATGCCGGATTGCCGGTGCGCGTGCGTGGACGAAGGGCGAGGCACGTGGTGACGACTGCCTGACTTTTTTTTTTTTTATGAGAAGCCTGACTGGTGGAGCTTTTTTAATTTTTATATTATTTATTTTCTGAATTTTCAAAAATAAATGCCTCGATACTTATTTTACACAAATGTCATCCTGCCGCCAACTCATCCGCGAAAACAACATTTCGCCGGTTCATCCGGCGAAATGTTACTGTAGCAAAAGCTACCGCCGGATGAATCGGCGGAATTTCCCTTTTCTGAACAGCTTATTTTCAAAAAACCATAACTAATTTATGTGAACTCGGATCAAGACAAACCTTATATGAAAATTGTAGCTCTCGACGATATTTACAACTTTGTAGTTCAAACTTTTTTCATTAGAGGCCATCTTTCTGCTCAAATAATCTAATCAAGTTTCGGATCCCAAATTCAAAATTTGAGATCTGAAATTTGACTCGATTTTTTGAGCAGCAAGATGGCTTCCAATGAAAAAAGTTTAAACTACAAAGTTGTATATGTCGCCGAGAGCTACAATTTTCATATAAGGTTTGTCTTGATCCGAGTTCACATAAATTAGTTATGGTTTTTTGAAATAAGCTGTTCAGAAAAGGGAAATTCCGCCGATTCATCCGGCGGTAGCTTTCGCTACAGTAACATTTCGCCGGATGAACCGGCGAAATGTTGTTTTCGCCGGATGAGTTGGCGGCAGAATGACATTTGTGTAAAATATGTATCGAGGCATTTATTTTTGAAAATTCAGAAAATAAATAATATAAAAATTAAAAAATTTCCTGACTGGTGAGCTGACAATTTCGTGTTCTCTTTTCCTCGTTGGAGCTTTGAGGCTGGCGGATTCTCTCTCGGCCTGTTCCGCGGGAGACTTTCTGGGGGTGATAAGTTGCATTCATTTGGGCTGGCAATTCGGAATGGACCGCTGCCGACCCCCACTTTGAGCCCATTTTCTAACATGTGTGGTTTTTTTTTGTTTTCTGAATTCATTCACTCCATTAACCGTCAGCAGCCGGCATTTCGCCAGCGACCAAACCAAAACCAATACATTTACCACCGTCATGTTAAGTTTGGGCACCTTCAATTTTACGTAAAATAAATAAGTTATCCGTTTTGAAGAAAAATAAGCGGAATGATTTTTTTCTTTGTGTTATACAATAGTTTTTGTTAATTAAACCAACGAGATCTTGTAGGCTCTCGGGAAAAGATCTCACAGGATGCCCTAATTAATTAGGATGACGTACTATATCGGGTTGATTATATTGTTTTAGAAAGAAAATTGCTAACGTGTATAATTTCAGCTCATCATTTAAATAAAGAGATAAGGCTATTTCACTCCATTGAACATATTAAGGAGTCCGGATTACCCCCTGAACTCTAATACCGGGCAAACTACCCTCTCAACTCTTCAAAACCGGGCAAACTACCCCTTGGAGTGGTTTCCGAATGTAGGCCCCTCATGTCAGTCTCTCTTTCCCTCTCCTTCCTCTCTTTCTCTTCCTCTCTCTTTCTCTCTCTCCATCTGGCCGCCGCTGCCGCTCGATCCGCCGGCCGCACGCGAGCTCGCTCCGCCGCCGCGCGCCCACTCCGCCACGAGCTCGCTCCGCGCGCCGTGCGCTTCTGATTCGGAGCTATCCTAGAGCAGCGTCGCCGACGCGAGGTCAAATGCCGCCCACGCGGGGGTCTCCGCTGGCCGCGCGCGAGGTCCGCACCCACCGGCCCGCTCCGCCGTCGAGCGCGAGATCCACTGGCCGCGCTCGAGGTCCGCCTCCGTTGCTCGCTCGATCCACCGCCAAGCGCGAGATTCGCCGGCCACGCGTGAGATTCGCCGGCCACGCGCTAGGTCCGCCGTCGCCGCTCGCTCCGCCGCCAAGCGCGAGATCCGCCGTGCCGCTCGCTCCGCCGGCCCGGACGACCTCCTCCGTCGCCGGATCTGTCGTCGGCGGTGGCCGGGAAGGTCTCGCCGGCAGCCACCGAGGTGACGCGCGATAACGACGGCCAAAGAAATGCTTTACTTTTCACATGATCGTGACACAATTCACTGATCCCAAATCCATTTCTTTTTATCTCGGTGACGCACGATAACGACGGCCAAGGCGGCAAGGCTCAAAGAAAGGTCATCCCACTACAGACGATGGTGTCCACGAATTCAGGATTACTAGTGTGCACGAGCACGACAGTACTAGCTAGCGTGCCGAGAAACACGCCCCCTTTTACCAACGGCTCTTGCTTGTGCAGGGACAGAGATGATCAAAGCGGGCGATCAGGTCGTCCCTTTCCTGCGCTTTTTTTACATCGTCCTCGGCCGCCGAGCGACGAAAGGGCCAGACGCATGCACGGGCACGGCCCAAAAAAAAAAAAAGGTTGGCTTTTGCGTGGCCAAAGCCAGACGCCCTAAAAAAAAAAATCTGCCGCAGTCCACTCCGGCGTCGACCGAGTGCCTTGCGAGCACGCTTCCCCCGTCGTTTTTACGTGGGCAAGGCGACAAGGCGCGTGCGCGAAACGAAGGCCATGCGCGACGACCCAACCCCGCCCGAAACGAGAGGGGCACGTTTTTAGTCAACTCCGTCTCCACACCGCGGAAACCAGCACGAAAGCCACGCGAAACAAAAGACACCCACCCGGTCGCCCGCCCACCCAACCTCCCTGGACCTTGGCCAAGCCAGGCAGCCACAGCACCAAAGCCCCAGCAGCCCACCCGCTATATAGCCAAGCGCTAGTCAGAGACCAAAGCTATCTATCATCTCGCGCATCCTCCTCCTCTATCTACTTGCTTCCGGCGACCGGCGGCCATCACATCAAGATGTCTCGGTACGTGGAGATGCTGGACATGGGCGTGCGCATCGCGGCGAGGTTCCACTCGCACTGCCCGCAGACGGCGCGCATGTACTACAAGCCGCCGCACACCCAGGCGGCGACCTCGTCGTCAAGCGCGGCGGGCGACGACGCCGCCAAGGCCAAGAGCTTCGGCCTCCACGCGGCGGCGCCCGGCGTCATGCGGCCCTTCGCGGCGACTAATTTGGATCTTGGCTCCGGCGACCGGCCGGCGTGCCATCATCAGTCTCACGAGTTCGACACCGCGCGGGTCATCGTGTACGAGGTTATATGAGGGGTTTGGAGGTACAGAAGATTGATTTCCGCAAGCGCCGCGATTTGGTGTTCTTGCGAGGTGAAGACTTTTGGAGAAGGGAACAATCAGTACATGTGTACTGCTAGCTAGTATAGATTCTTTGATTTGTAGGATTTGAGGTTCATGTCTTGTCTGTGTCGGAAAAATTCACTCAACGCAGATCAAGGAAACATTCGTTGAACAAAAACTTCTATGCGTCTGCTATTCCTTTGGTTCCTATTCGGTATCGATCGAGAGAATACACTACGTGATTGAACGAGAGAGTACAGAGATATGCTCATGCTGGTGCGGTACCTTAGACGAACGAACGAACGAAGGACGAATTGTTGCAGCTTTGGAAGTTGGAACGGACTAAAGACTGGAGCGAGTCGTTGGTCTTTGGATGGAAGCATGGCAACGGGGCTGGGTTCAACGGAGTTGGTGAGCGTAAACGAGCGGAACAATTCGATGGATGGCGAAGTTGGGTGCGTGTGTTTTGGGTGGACTAGTTGCAACTTGCGATCTGCCAGATTCGCCACGCTAAGTTAAGTGTTTGACCAAGATGGAGATCAGCAGCGAATCGGCAATCGTGCTGGAACTTTATGAAGAGGAACTTTGGAAGATAGATTTCGATTTAATCATTCCTATCAAATGAAGGGCAGCAGGTACAGGAAAAATACAACGATTTTCCTCTACACTCATATGGCAAGGAAAACAGGCCAGTTGACTTCCAGTCACTTCTTTGTTGGCAAAACTTTCTGCTCACAGAAAGATGGAAATCGCCCCCTTCTTTCAGGACTGACGATGACACCGCTAGCCACCGGCTCTAGTGTTTCCAGAAGTGCATCCATCGCGCATGCTGATGACAGCGCGGGATACGAGTGCACGAGCACGAGAGATTGCCAAATGCCAAGGTACTATGTTGCTTTCCAGAATTCCAGTGACACAAGCTCCCAGCCAGCGAAGGGGGCAGGAAATCCAAGGGGTAGCGCGCTCCTGCTACACCTTCCGCTTGGTCCAGAATCTTTCGGTCAGGAACGCACGACAACGACCGGATCAAGGAAAAAACCCCAGCACAGATCGAGCCCTTTGACCCTTCACCTTCACCGCATGATCATTCCTAGTTCATCCCCCACGAACCGAGAAAGCGTCACTTTACTCACTACTACATCGCCGCCGGGCGGCGAGCAGTGAGCGGGCATGCAACCAAACGCACTCCAAAAAAATGTCGCGCCCGGCCGGCCACGTTCGGCTGCCATGAAACCTACCGTCATCCGAGTGCGGCTGCGACCACGCTTCCCTCACGCCATTCTTGTCACATCTAAAGCGCACGCACGTCACGGCAGAAACGGAAGCCACCCCAACCCCAACGCAAAAGGCCACGTTTTTCGTCACCACCCCGCCGCGGAAACCCCGGTCCGCACGGTACCCACGCGAGACAGACAAGGAAACGCCTCCCGGACCACGCGCTCTCCTCTCTCCCGGCTCCTCGCGCATGCCGTACGTGCCCGGCGGTGGCCCGGGTATATAGCCGGGTGGCAAATCCTCCTCCCCTCCTCGTGCCCACCACGCCACTCCACCACCAAGCACGACACGCTCGCGGCGGCAGAGAGCCGAGCCCGGACGGAGAAAGGCGTCGAGGAAGACGAAGATGTCTCGGTACGTGGAGATGCTGGACATGGGCGTGCGCGTCGCGGCGAGGTTCCACTCGCACTGCCCTCAGACGGCGCGCATGTACTACAAGCCGCCGCACACCCAGGCGGCGACCTCGTCGTCGTCGTCGCCGAGCGCGGCGGCCGACGACGACGCCGAGGCCAAGAGCTTCGGCTGCCTCCACGCGGCGGCGCCCGTGATGCGGCCCTTCGCGGCGACTTTGGATCATGGCGCCCTTGACCGGCCGACGAGCCATCACCATCCTCATGACTTCGACACCGCGCGGGTCGTGGTGTACGAGGTTATATGAGGAGGGATCGGAGGTGTACGGATCGAGAGCAAACTTCCCGCAAGTGCCGCGATTGGTTTCTTGCGAGGTGGAGACTTTTGGAGAACATGTGTACTGCTGCTAGTAGTGTATTCTTTGATTTGTAGGATTTGTGGTTCGTGTCTTGCATTGTCTGTGTCGAAAAAAAAATACTCAACACAGATCAAGGAGACATTCGTTGAGAACAAACATCGATGGGCGTGCTGTTCGTTCCTATTCGGCTATTCGAAATCGACAGAGAATACACTACGATCCTACGAAATTGAACCGGCGAGTTCAGAGCTAGTATGCGCCGTTCTATGCTATATATATGCTCATGGTGGTGCGGTGCCATAGACCAACCAAGGACACGGATGGATTGCAGCTTTCGAAGTTGTTGGAAACTTGGAATGGACTGAAGTCTAAAGATTGGAGCTTGGTGCCTTGATTGCTATTTGAGTGGAAGCACGGGGCAGGAAATCAAAAGGAGTAGCACGCTCCTGCGATACGATCCGTTGCTCCAAAATCTTTCGGTGAGCAACGCACGATAACGACCAGACCAAGGAAAATCCCAGCGCAGATCGAGCCCACTGACGACGTTTCACCATCACCGCATGATCCAACCACAGACCTTCTGAGAGCCCTGGTCTGAACAATTGTGCCATGGAAAAGCTGGATTTCTTCATAATCATCCATAACATCGACAAAAGAACTCAGGGATAAACTGAAACCACGCAGCACATCTGATATAACTACTTCTATTGTTGCCTCCAATGCTTGTTCAACAACTGCTACCGATATGTCAATGTCTCCATAATTGCCACGAAGGCGTTGTGTGGTCGGCTTCCATGGACAGATGTGTTCGTAGTATAATATTGCTCCGCCAATAAGCTGTTGATCCTCCTCTTCATGCATTTCATTCTTAATCCTCATGTCAAACTCTATTAAAACAATGGAACTCATTTTAATGCCTCTCTTAGGGCCAGTCATTTCAATAACAGAACCCTGCAAAAATTGTTATTATTTAATAGCTATGCATAGCAAAATATAAAATATCCAAAGCTAGATACTATACTTTCTAGCCATGTGCCAATAGTTTCAAATAATAATAGCATAAATGCTTAAGTTCTAGGAAACAAAATCAATTCAAGTTCTACAAACAAACACTGTGCACAGAAATTATGATGTCCAAAGTAAACATAGTTCAACAAACGTACTCTCAAAACCCATGTGGATCCATCAAAAGTGGGTGGCTGACAGCGGCAACGACACACTTGGGCCTGTTCGGAAGAGCTGGCTGCATTCGTCATACATTTTAGGCATGTTCAGAAGAGCTGGCTGGCGGCCAAGCCAGGTCAGGCACTTGAACGGCTAGTTAATATTAGATAGCAGTGCTCAGCCAGTACATATATTTCGCGTATGCTTGCTAATTTGTACATTGGTCATCTGCCCTTTTAAAGTTTTCAAACGGCAGATGACTTTGTTGTTGTTTCATAGTTCTGGACATAATAAAGGTGGTAGCGATTTGTAGGCTACATTTTTTGCACTTAAAATGTCAGTTTTGCTGCTGCAATCGTTCTGAAAATAACTTTATTATGTCCAATACGATCTCAGAGAGATACAAATACTTAATAACATACCAATAAATCCATGACCATGAGAAAACAAAGTATAGATGAGAAAACACCTAGTATATGGTGTTAGGTGTAGCCGACTGGGCCTATTGGGCCAGGCGGCTAGGCCCATTAGGGCCTCGATGACATCGCCAATTTGCTTGCCCCGATCGTGGCGAAGGTCGACGCCTTGTCCTTGCGTGTGGGCATGCTCTTTGGCGCAGGCTCCTCGCAGTCGTCGTTCCCCTATGTGTCACCTTCCTCCACCGCCCCAAGTTCCGTCCTTAGCGCCACCACGGCCATCCCCACCATGTCTGCCACGCCGCCAGCGACGATGGGACCGGCGATGACAGACTTCTTGATGTAGCTACAACAGATTAAGCAGCGCCGCTCAATGGAGGTGACGAGAATGAGGCTTGCCCATCAGGTGTTGGCGGCGGTGCGGCTACGGCTGCAACATGCGGCTTCCTGGCACGACGACGGCCATAGGAGATGCGTCAAAAGATTTAGGGCCGAGAGACGGCCTTCACGGTATTGCAGCAGATCGTGCAGCCTGAGGAAGTCTCCCCGAAGCCAGCGAAGAAGACGCCTGCCCGTCAGATGTTGGTTGCAGCGCTACTGCAAGCCGCAGCTCCTGACCTCTTCGCACGACGCCGTTTTGCTGCAGAACTTTTGTTTGTCAGGATGTCAGCCCGTTTGCAGCATGTACCATGGGATCCATATGGATGTACACGTGGTTGTTCGGCGTCTAGGCAGATCAAGAATAATAAAATAAGCTGAGATGTAAAAGGCTTGCTTTTAGGTGTTAGGTTAGTATAAGTCAAGACTTTGTCATCAGTCAGTTGGGTTGCAGCTCGAGGACGAGCTGCATGTCCAGGAGGGGTGTAGGGGGTGTAGTGTCAGGTGTAGCCGACTGGGCCTATTGGGCCAGGCGGCTAGGCCCATTAGGGTTAGGGTTAAAGGTCTTTCTTATGGGCTAAGTAAACATCTCTATATAAGGAGAGATGAAGTATCAATTTTAATCAAGCAAGAGATTAGAAGGAAACCCCTTCCCTCTTGCCGACCGTGGGCAGAGCCCCGCTGCCGGCGTTCCCAGCGCCCCAAAATCCTCTAAACCCTAGCAGCAGCCCTCTTTTCCCCCGTGAACAGTGCCACGGGTACTGTCTCTTCCTTCCCTACAATCTATCAGGTTCATAACATATGGGTTGCCAAAATATGATGTAGATGGATCCAAGAGGGAGAGAACAGTTGCGATGGAGAAGGGTATGCAAATGATGACGAAGATCCAAAAAGTACATAAAAACATTTTCTATAAATATAGGTGAAAAAATATTATAAAACTGGAGGGGTTATGAAACACGTATAACACGGAGTTGAGCTTTATAGTGGTGTTAGCCCATAATGGTAATGGATGTGAACTACTCAAGGTGGACGAGTCTAAGAAGAGGAGAATAGTTGTGATGATGATGACGACTGCAGATGATGAGAATATATAATCCCACCATTTGACAGGCATATGAGTTTCACTTCTCAATAGTTTTCCATAGATTGTCCTAGCGTGTAGCCTTATATTCATTCAATTCAAGCTCTTTGTCCCTAGAGGTATTTTTTTAAGAGTCCCTAGAGGTATTATTATTGGCACGGGCAGTCGGGCACAAGAACTCAGATACACGTTGGTGGTACAGGCGAGCTTAGTGTCATTGATTGCCAATTCAACAAATGTCCCCTATTTCTTGTTTGCCAACAGCCTCCTAATTTATTAGGTAGCACCTATACAACCAGTGAACCAGCTATGAAATGGCAAGGCCTAAGTCAAGCTTCACTGTTGACAGTGGAAACATATTTCCATATGCTAAACTGCAGCAAATAAAGGTTGGGACAGCACTGATTAAAAAGTAAAAGCAACCAGATATTGTATCAAATGGAACATGAAATAAGAAGCAACTTGTATCTGAATAGGGATTTTTGTATTTGTGCAAGGCCCTGGCAAAACTATGTAGGGTGACCCAAGAGCACTGGCACCAGGCCAAAACAGATTTTCATTTAACTCATTTTAACCTCTTGTGCATCGCGTAGGTACAAACTTGTGCATCGCTATACTTGCCAACAATAGGAGGATCAGTCCAATATGCAGCTCAGCAACCACTCTTGTGGTCAATCGGCCATCCATGCATGATGATCGTTGACAGGCCAACAAAGAAGCATACACGCATTGGTGCATTGCATGACTCCATGTCAAGGAAACCTTTCTCCTTCAAGAATCAGACGAACAGATTGATAAGCCTGAGAGGCAGGAAGAAACAACCACTCGCTTCCAACCAAACAGCCGCAGTGGTGGCACACCTCCTTGACTCCTCGTTGGAATTGATGGCCACGGCTTAGCCCTCCTATTCTGCTATCCTTTCTCATATTCTCTGCTTCTCCATCTGTAGTGCTGTCCCCTCCAGTCCACTGCAGGTGCCCCGTGGTATGCCTAGAATTTTTATGAAAATAGTTTTTTTTCCAAGCAAACAAGTTAGCATTTCAAATTTTCAATTGTACCTTCACTGATGCTTTTCTTTTCAAATCAAATTGTAGGATTAGCCTGTTAGGGTTTGCAATTAAGATTTTGCAGATTGCAAATAAGAAGGAATGCACAAGGGCCTGATTGGTTTTGCTCTCTACCGAGACTGGCTTGTTTCTGGTAAACAGTCCCCCGTTGGCCGGATTCATGCAAGGGAATTTTGTTTCGATGGTAGCACGCACATATCCTGGCCAGACTGAATCGGTATTTGGGTGCTTGGATTGACAGCACACGTACATCAGCTTGGAGCTGCGAAAGCAGCCAAGCAACCCACACGCTCCACCGTGGATCCTGGCGCTACAGAAACAAAAATGACTTCTGTATCCCACGAATCACACTCGAGTGCCCCTTTTTGCACTCTGCCAGCCAGGACAATAGCTAGTGCAGGCATCCAATCAGGAAGAGTTTGCATCCGTCGGGCCTAGCTGGGATTGGAACCGGGCATCCAATCACACCCAAAAGATAGGAATGAAAAACAATGTTCGGCTGCTTGGTTCAGCCACGGCTGGGGCTGGGGCTGGGGCTGGGGCTGGAGCCGTTAGGCAGCCAGAATGGGAGGCTGACTGGTGGGCCTAGCTGCCCAGCCCAGCTAGATCAGCCGGCCAGCCCCGCCAGCCGAACAGGCCGAATGTAAGTAAGCTTGATAAATATGATTATTTATTCTCTTGACCTTGAATATGAGCACATGTTATAACAATATATAAATGAGATTCTGAATGTAATGGTCGGTAAGCTTATGGAAAAACAGTTGAAGAGAAAAGATCAGATTATACTAACAATGTTGGTGTTCTTGTGAACAACGTACTAATGCTAGAAAGAAGATATTGCAACGAGGAGATTCAAATTTATCACATGAGAGACATTTTTCTTCCGAGCATAGGTGTTAAAATACCATGCTCGTGTTGCTAACCTGCTATAAACATCATATCTGAAATGTGCATCACAAGCTACACCAAAGATGTCTACAGTTTTGAACCTAGATGTGAGCTATTAGGTTCAAGATGTGCAGAACCATGCTGCTGCATGGTTGCTCTTAACCCTCAAGGTAAGGGCTTGGAGGGATTGGACATGGACAGTCAATTTGTAGCATCAAATTTTGGTATTAGTGTAAGGACACAACCTTACAGTGTCTAAAAGGTATTCCAAATCCTTGTGAACTAATGCAAGATCTTGTTTATACAAGAGCAATCAAGCTTATGCTTATATATTACAGAATAACTCAATCAAAAAACAGAAACCAAAGGCACAATTAGTATAATACTTCCCTTCTCTATCCCAGGTAACCCAGGTTTAATGAGATTGAATGGTAGTAAACAGGCACAAAAGGAAGTAACATTCAATCTCATTTCTTCTATGTGAGTTATAGTATTGGGCTTGCATTGCAAAAAGAACTAACTTAACATATAATATAATCTTATAAAACAGGCAAGTATAGAAGTGTAGCTCCTGCACGACAACCGGATCGTCCCTGCTATAACTCACAACATAGTTAAGCATGCCATCCCTCATATCACGTGCTGCTATGTATCCATATAATTGTATTGGACCAGTGCTGATAGGGGTTTTGGACAATTGCACCGAGAAAAATTGGAATATGGATTGTGGAAAATGGCTCACACAATTTTCCACAACTGGCAAGCAATCTTCTGTGGCCTTGGAGAACATCATTGGCTCCAATTGAGCTTCACCAAAGATTAAATGTCATATAACAGTTGTTAATACAGTAGAGAAATTATTACTCCATCCATTCTCTTTTGATAGTCCTATTAGCTACTGGTATGAACTATTGCAATAAATAGCATAAGTAATGAGAAGTTCCTAGAAAAGCATTGGAGGGCTTCCTAGAAAAAGTACTGGAGGACTAACTGAAAACTTTGTGTTGCATTAATTAGATGATAAGCAAGATTGTTTCCCTTGGAAGTGTTAGCTAGTGATATGTGTGTTTACATGGAAACCACATCTAAACCATTTAAATGTCACAGATGAACAATACTTAGAAGTGTTAGCTAGTGATATGCGTGTTTCCCCAAGCGTCTTAGCGATGGAGTATGCAGCAGAGGAGGGTGAAAAATGGGTTGCTAGACTTGCAACTGAGCCCATGCCATAACGCACAAGGAAAAGGCATATTTGGCCAAGTTACCACTACCTCTACTCACATCAACTCCATCCTCAGCTCTAGCTCCTGAATATTAACAGGGAAGAAAACAAACTATCATAACCGGCTTCTGCAACTTTACTTGGAGCCACTTGTGCTTATGCATGTGACCTGAGATCAACAACTGGTTTCTCTATTGAAAGAATGCCCCTACACAAAATCTTGTCACTTGTTCGGACTGCCAAATCTAAACCAAACTGGGCTCACTCTAGGGCCAACCTAATTAGCAAAATGAGTGTGATCATGAAGATCTCCCACCTCCACAGAGCCAAATAAGCATGTGCACATGAATATATAGTTGTAGAAAATACTCATTCGAGAATATGCATACACATTTGGGAAAGAGGTTTAGTCATTTTAGACCACTTACTCTCGTTACGGTCAGCAATATCACCTTCCCAAAAGTACTCCCGTATGGACTTATCCTTGTATATGGCACCATCACGGTGGCTGCTATTTTCTATAACAGGCATTCAATATACTTGATCCATTATGGGTTTGCAACCTATTAAGTCCATGTCCACCTCTGTTGTCACATTTTGTGAGTCTAGGCATCTTGTAGTGACATGAGCAATGGAGATGAGACGGCAGGGTATCCAGGATTTGTAAACAAGCCTAGCACAGAAGAAAGAATAAAAGTCAATACAGTACATAACCTATCTGGAGTAAAATGGTAACGAAACTTGAAATTGATTTCAATATTTTCGATCCTGATTACAACACAATAGCAATTCTAAAACAATAGCATCATTATTTTTTCCTAGGTAGGCAGCTTCGTTTAGAATAAACTAGCAAAAGAAATTTCCCTTGTCATAAAAGAATCAGCATCAAAATTACAGAGAGAGAAATTTTGTCACTTGTCAGAATCGAGATCTAAGTAAATCATTGCTTCTGGAGCCAGAAACGAAAGGAGGAAGAACAGACCGAGAAAGACGATCCTGGTGAGAAAGACGATGAGCATGTGCTGAATTAGATGCCATCAATGTAGGTGTAGCATCTCGTCCTGCAAGAGCAGGAGGCAGCGACAACCGGCGGAGCAGATCGGAGGCGACTCTGCCGACCCTAAGCATGGATCGTGAGAGGGTAGGCATATCGACCATTTCGCGATGGGATTTGCCTTGGCACTGGACGGCGGCAGTCGGGACTCGAGGTGAAGAATGTGTGGCAAATCAGGTTGATTAATTAGCCGGGTAGCAAAATCCTCCTGCCCTCGTCGTGCCCACCACTCCACCACCGATCACGACACGCGCGCAGAGGCAGAAATCCCGGTCGGAGAAAGGGATCGAAGATATCTCGCCGGGATATGGCGCTTCGACATGGCCGTGCGCGTCGCGGCGAGGTTTCCATCTCACTGCCCCCGCAGACGGCGCGCATGTACTCTGGGCGGAGGGCTCAGTATGGCAAGGTATGGCGCTTGCCATGCCTAAGATTTTGACGCGAACACCTTCCATTCTTCCCTCTTCTACGTTGCGCATCGAACGAATCTCACCGGAACCTGGGTGACGGCCGCCGCCATGCGAGTGTTCGACCGGAGCATGAGAAAAGAAAAAGTGGTTGCAGAAATAATCTTTATCACTATCCCCGTGGGCCGTTGCTTTTGTTGTTTTATGGCCCAAACGCAAGTCCTGTCCAATTAGCCTCTCAGCCTAAACAGCCCAATTAACACCAGCAAGCACTTTCTTCACCTGATTAGTGGAGATGGCATCGGTATAATACATTGTTAGTCGGGACTTCCGCAGCTCCTCCAGGCCGCCACTGGCCTGATTAGTGGAGATGACATCGGTATAATACATAGAAGACAATGGTGAATTTGTTGCCTGGCTCCGCCCCTGGTTATTAGCTAGGCCTATCTCACCGTCACTTCACCATTCATGTGTCAAAATTTTATTGTGAGTTATAGTAGCTAGATCTTTCTCTCTCTTTTGTTTTACAGGTAAGCTAGATCTTTCTTGACCTCGTCATACCTTTTTTTCCTCTGCCACTTCATATACTACAAGCTGCTACTGACCCAGGTGACAACATCGATTGTCGATGACGCCGACAAGGCCGGGATCTCACGACGCAATGGCTGATAGGAAGAAAGATGAAAAAAGGGGCTGGTTTTCTCCTTCTTCCTCAATCTTGGAGCTCCCCATTTTCAACTACAATGCTTAAAATTTTGAGGGGATGAGCGGATTAAGTGTTTGTAGGATGTAGCGGGCTAGAGCCAACCTTAGATTCGCCCACTAGTCGAAAGGATATATGGAATGATAATGACGACTAAGTCAAACATGAAATTGCATTTCTGCTAAACCACTTACAACCGACCATACACTTTTTATAGGTTGAAAGTATGCAATATGATCTTCCATAAAACATGATGTAGCTACTAGGATGTGCCACACCAAATCATAAATATTATTTTTTTTCCATGGTTATTCTTTTCCAGCGCACGAGTCAATATTTGGTTGGAAGTAAATCATATGGTGTGCAATTATACGAAATATATAAAAGACATATTACATTTAGTAACGGATTTTATAATAAAGTAGTAAAGTCTTTAAAAGTGTGAAGTTTCAGCAGAATTTCGATAGGAAAATGAGTGGTTGACATCTAGTTGAGGATTGCCCGTTAACATCAGATTGCTTACGTTTACAAAACGTATCTTTTTTTTTGAACTTTTTACAAAACGTATCTGATTACCTTCTATGTGCCTTCTCTACTCGTTTATGTAATCTAGCAAATACACCTTCAAGTCTTTCAAGTTCTCTCCCTCCTTCACTTCAAGTGATCCGCTGCACGCCGGCCGCTTGCCGTGACGGCGTCAGCTCTCTCTCCCCCGCGAAAACCCTAATGGCGTCCCGCCTCCTTCACCTCCGCCGCCTCCTATCTCCCCTCCCCACCCTCCCTGCCGCCGCCTTCTCCACCGCCGTCACGCCGACCCCGCGCGTCTCCGGGATCGTCGACGAGATCTGCGGCCTCACCCTCCTCGAGGCCTCCACCCTCGCCGACGCCCTGCGCGGCCGCCTCGGCGTCGACGAGCTCCCACCGCTGGCCATCCTCACGGGCGGCGCCGTCCCGCTCGCTGGAGGCGCTGCGGGACCCGGGGCGGCCGGCGAGGAGGCGAAGGCCAAGGAGGAGAAGATGGCGTTCGACGTGAAGCTGGAGGGGTTCGACGCCGCGGCGAAGCTCAAGATCATCAAGGAGCTCAGGGCGTTCACGAATTTGGGTTTGAAGGAGGCGAAGGAGCTCGTGGAGAAGGCTCCCGCGGTGCTAAAGGCAGGAGTGCCCAAAGAGGAGGCGGAGAGTATCGCAGAGAAGATGCGGGCAGTAGGCGCCAAGATCGTTCTCGAGTGAGACGACGAGAGCTCTGTATGGCCTCGTTTCTTGCTTTGTTTTACCTTTCTTGTACGAAGAAACTGATAGAATTTTGGAACAGGGAAGTAATAATTAGTGAAATTGACTTTGGAGATATTTTCATTAACAGTGAAATGCCAATCAGGCTTTCTGGAATACCGGCTTAGACTTAGCGATATTGCTTGTAGCTCTGTATCTTGGTTGTTTGTTTATGTTATGAAAAATAGATTATTGAGCAATTCGTTGATTGACATTAGAGCTCTATCTTCAGATTATGTTGTTTCCTTAGAAGAGGATTGCGATGGTGTGACTTTCACTGTCATCGTTACATTGTTGCGATTGGGCAGGGGAAGGGGTAGTTTTGGGTAAGTTTTTTTCCAATCCATAGTGGTGTAAAGGTGTAAAGTTTGTCTGCACTGGGGCAAAACTGGTGCTTTAGAGAGTTATTTAACATTTCTGACATCATTGTTTTCAAACATGGCATCAGCTAAAAAAAATTAAGTTCTAGAGGGGAGTAACTAGTTGAAATGGTTGTGCCCTGGTTAGACTACTTTGATGTGCGCCACAATTTAATATATTTGCGATGACCCGAATTTCAGCAAAAGTAGTCAAGTGTGCATGTGAATGTAATGTTGCTATCTTGTGGTTGAAAATTGAAACTGATACTTTGCTACTTCCGAAAATGTTACAGAGGATCAGGCTAGTTCCGAGTGAGTGTTATCAATGTGTAGGTAATGGTCATACCGAGCACTTGATCATGTATATGAGGACTCTTTTCAGTGTGCTTGAAAGTGTTCAGTATGTGCAATAAATTTTGATTGGTTTACTACAATTGGCTTATGAATGCAATTGAAGGTTTTGGTAGGATCATTGAAATTGCTGTTGTTAGTTGTTAAGGCCTCTAAATTCATCTGTATATAGTAGTGCCATGTAGTTCCTAAATGATTCGCAAGGTTCAGCACTGATAATGGAGTAAGAATGCCAAAGGAGAAAGAAAAACTTCATTAGAGTTTACAATAGAGCAGCATATGAGAGTTTTTAGTAGATAGATTGCATATGAATTATGAAGCTATTTCTGTCCACCAGGATTTCAAAATTGCAGGTACTGAAACATTGAACTTGAACATTGGACTCTGACGAAAATATTTGTGCTTAGCTATGAATCAAATGAAGTGAGATATCTCTCATATAGATCTGCTAACTGAATTTTTAGTGTGGCAATTATTATTCTCTTAATACACTGTTCTGATCCTACATAAATTGTGTGCCTCAAACCTCATTTAATGTTTTACCATAGTACTCGGTAGGTTGAAGGGTTAGGCAAACCAAATAATCTCCTTTGCACAGTAACTTTATGCATTTCTGCTTTAAGGGCAACAATCTATTTTTCTAACATGGGGATAACTAGGATTGTAGGTCTCAAAGTTTCTCTATTTGAAACTTGTGAGTTATGTTTGGAGTAGACAAGTGAAAAATATTGATTTATAATATTCATCTACTGGATCTTCTATGTAGCAAAGAGATTTTTATTTCTGTTAAAGAATTGGCCATTGCTGAATAATAAAGAATCATAATCGCATTTGTACCATTTTCGAACATTTTGATGGTTCATGTGAAAAATTATGACGAACATGCTATTTTGAATAAAGTTCTGTGGATTCCACCTTTGTTTGTTCATTATGTATGTTCTGGTTATGACTTGCTATTTTTTAGCAATGTGCTGCATTGCAAAGTTAAGGAAATTGGTAGTAATGAGATTTGTGTGCATTCAACTGCATCGAACTGGAAGTGAACTTTCAAGCAGAATTAGCTCAGTAGTTTCATAATTTTTGGTTCCATTGCCTGTAATCATGTAAATTTTGCCGTGCAATGCTGCAACGTTGCTTCAAGGGTACCTACGTTTATTACACAATTCATATATTTATGATGTATCGTCAACAGAAGTACTGCAAATACTGGTATGCAAAGGGAGAAACCTTTTTATTCAGCAGGCCATCCTTCAGTTGCTTTCTGCCTATGGACGGGCATGCCATGTAGTTTGCGTCCAGGCAGAGCATGGTGCACATCTTCATATCTGTTGCGTCCGTGCTCCAAATGGAGTCAACCACCATGACCCCTGGATAATTAGAAATGAACACCATTCATGAGGGAGCAAGGGAACTAAGAATCAGAGGCACAGCAGGAGAGCCACTGGACGAGCAAGCTTGATGGTGGCCATGTTCTGTAGTTTCTGCTAATGTGGTCTCTCTGCAACAGTGAAGTTAAGATGCCTGTCCAAAACCTGCTGTAGCACAAAAGAAAACAAAAAAAAAAGATTGATGATATGTTACTTGTGTGAAGATGGGGCATAGTATCACAAATCAGCAAAAAACTGGCTTTGTTTGCATCTGACTAGCGTATCTTTTGCTGGCTTTTGCTTTTGACTTTGCAAGGTAAGTACTAGCCACTAAGCAGTGATCCAGATTTCAGGAGCTTGTTCTGGATCCAAGATGGTATTGTTGAAATGCTGTTTGTTGTGATGTGAGATCCATTATGCGTAAAGGATCACCCGAGGTGAGTAGAGATAAAAAAAAATGGTACGATCCTTGTGCCCAAAGCTGTAAAAAAAACTTTAGGGAGGCAGACTTTGTACGAAATGCTTCCTTTGTACGAAATGCTAATTCCGATCGTCCGTCTTTGCTGGCCTGATCGTCCGTCTTTGCTGGCCTTATCTTTAGTCATTTTACTTTGACACGGTAAACAACCATGGAGAATCACAATCAGTATCCTTCAAGAACAATGGCAATGGAAGCCACCCAGCGGTTCCATTGTGGCAGCACGAGCGTCAGCTAAAAGAACTTGATGCATCCTGGTCACTGGTCAGGTTCACAGCAGCAGCCACAATGGTTGATCCCTGACCAACGTTGGGTACTTGGGTATGTTCCTTTCTTCTGCAAGCTCGTCAGTTGCCCATCCAACTAGAGACGACGACGATACTATACCGCCTTAAGTCACGGACTCGAGTTCGGAAAACCATAGCACGCATATTCGATAGCTCCCGGCGCCTAGTCTCACAACATTGCACGGGTTCAACTCGCCTCGTGATTCAGATTTCAGATCGACTCCAAGGCGCAATGGAAAATTTTCAGGAAGACACATGGCGAATGTGCTGGATAATTCCAACTTCAAAGGAATGGATATATAATCGTCACTAAACGATTCAGACAGCATCAGGTATACAGTCATATACAGAGTTGCCTCTTGCTCTTTATTACAGTCTTACAGACCACCACACCAATCTCCAGGCAGACACGGACTGGAGCGAAGAAGAGGCATCCATCGTTCTCGGCTAGGCCTGCAGAGTGGAGGAGCTATTGTCGTAGCGGACGACGCAGCCCGTGCAGCCCGGCGGCGCGCAGTACTGGCAGGCGCAACCGGTGAAGTTCTTCCCGGGGCTGTTGGTGCAGGTGATGTACGCCCCATACGCGCAGGAGAGAGTGCAGGTCGCTTCACCGGGTCCCATCGCCGCCATGATCACAAGCCCTGGTTTACAAGATCACACGAGAGGGGTTTCGTTCGTCAGATGGTTGTAGGAATCAGGATGTGGGTGCAGAGTTCTTATGGACCAAACAAACCTGGTGGGCAATCCCATGGACCGTCCAAGTACAAGACTTGACGTACAAGGATTAGTCCTAGTCGGTTAGAATAAGCTGTATTAGGAAATTAGAGATAAACTTGTAAAAGTTTCCTAACTTTATACGGTTTCCATGTAACCCTATCCCCCAGCATATATAAGGGGAGATAGGGACCCATTCATCGTATCTCATCTATACAAGATACACCATACAGGACGTAGGGTATTACGCATATTGCGGCCCGAACCTGTCTAAAATCGTCTCTTGTCACCTTCGGCTCTAGATTCTCGACGACTTCTCCCTAAACCCTTCTCTCGGGGCATCCCCTCGAGAACCTAGTCAGCATAAATCGCCGACACTTTGGCGCCGTTCGTGGGATCTACTCGTCGAGAACTCATTAAAGAGTCGATGGCATCCTTCAGCGTCCACATCGTCACCAAGTTCGAAGCAGGCGCTACGTTTATCTTCGGTTCCTGGCTTTGCATCGCAAACCAGGACGGCAAGCTCCAGCATGAACTGCGCGACGAGGCGGTTGCGTCAGCTCCGCCACCCGCGCAGATCACTCCGCGAGGATCGCGGAAAACTCCAAATTCCGACACGATCTTCGGATCGTATCCTACTCGGAGGAGTACATGGCGCCCGAAGCAGATTCAAGCTCGGGCCAACCACGTCGACCCAGCCCCTGTCAAGCGGCAGGATCGATCCACGTGTCCACGACTCCCTGGCGGACTCTAGATCACCTCCGACTTCCACCAGGGTTCAACGATCAGGACCATGACAACAACCCCACGGGCACCCAGGAACCCCAATTCCAGTTCCCGTGGGACGAAGACTTCACCGCGTAGATCGCGCGCGCCTCAGTTTTCCTTCGGGTTAACAAATTCAGCCGCGACCCACCAGAAGCATCTGACGAAGAAGCCTCATCAACCTCGCCAGGCCAACACAGATTTTGTCATGACCACAACTCCTTCGGAGGTTATCGTCCATTGGCCTGACATGGATCCTGTTGTTGCTCTCCACGAAGCAAATGTACCCTCCACGGTACGGGATATTCTTCCTCTGCTTCCCTTGCAGGAAGGCAGAAGACTTTCTGTTATCACGGATAACAGACAAACCGGGCCTAACAACCCCGGTCGCCAGTCCTGTGTCATCCTCAACGACCACAGCGACGACGAAGTTGTCTCTGACGACGCCCCGACCGTCGATGGAGAAACAGACGGAGACCGAGAGCTCCGTATCGAGCGAAACCGCAACCATACCCTCAGACGTCGCCACATTCGGATGAAAAATCTCAATGGGGAGTTCGACAAAGAAGGCATATTCAAATCGCCTGCGGCCAACATCATGTTCGCGGTTAGCGTCTTCGAGGGGTTCCAAGCTACCCCTGATATCAATCTCGTCAAGGCTCGCATAGAAGCCACAGCGGTCATGGTCGATCGCCTGGACGGTGGCCGCTCCGCCTCCAAAAGCAAGAGTTCTTAGCACCATCGGACACCGCCAGCTCGGCGTCAGAGCAGCCATTACGGTAGCTCCGCCGCAAAAACAAAGGACACGCCCAGGCCTCGTGAGGAACCCCCCAGGCCTCACGGGGAACCTCCCAGACATCGCGAAGAACCCCGTCCGGCTCGCTCTCACATCGCCCAGGACGATGCCCGCAATGAGATCATCCGGATCCAGGAGGGGAGAGCTACATCCCATGTCGCGGATTCTACGGGGGGACACGATATCCCCAATCCCGACGCCCTGCCATGCTATACACGCGCCATCCGCGTCAGCTCCTTCCCTCGAAAGTTCAGGCCGCCAGGCGTCATCAACTTCGACGGAAAGCAAGACCCCAACATCTGGCTGCGAAGATACTCCTCGGCAATTGAGGCCGCGGGAGGCGACGACATCTCCAAGATGTTGTACTTCCCTGTAGCCATGGAACAAGGCCCACTCACCTGGCTTGAATCCCTTCGCCCAGACTCCATCGGCAGCTGGCACGCGCTCAAGAAGGCTTTCGTCTCCAACTACCAGGGTTCTTTCGAGCGCCCTGGCAGCAAATATGAACTCCGAGCGTGCAAGCAGAAGCCAGACGAGTCCCTACGTGACTACAACCGGCGATTCTTCGCCATAAAAGCATCTTGCGTCCCCATCCCCGACTCGGAGGTCATCGACTACTTTCAAGAAGGGATGACCGATCGCAATCTCTTTCGTGACTTCGGTCACAATCGTCCTTACGACCTAGAGGAATTTCGTGCGATGGTTGCCAACTGGATGGACACCGACGATCAAGAGAGGGAGCGTTACGACAAACGCCCGTCAACACTGGTCGAGGGCATCAGGAAGACAACAAGGATCAGCCGCGCGACTCCTTCGAGCGCAACGGCAACAACCTACGGAAGCGACCAAACAACACGGTCGCAACCGTCTAGACCGTTCGCGCCGCTCAGTCTCCACAACAAAGAAGGGAAGAATTCAACAGACTTCTCAAGAAGCGCTGCCCGTACCATCCAGATAGTAAGCACACCATGGGCGAATGCTGGCTCCTACTGGAAACATTCAGCAAGCCCACCAAGAAAAAGAAAACGGATGGAGACGGAGAAGACAAGCACGACAAGGGAGATGGCGGTTTCCCAGACGTCACCAACACTGTCAATATCATCTTCGGAGGCATGGTAGTCAGCGACACCTCGCGCAATCGCAAAAACGCACGGCGCGAGGCCTACGCAGCAGAACCAGCGGTGGTCACACCCCTGCGGTGGTCAGACACCCCCATCACTTGGTCCAGAGAAGATCAATGGGCTGAGATCACCTGTCCCGGGCGATATCCATCCTAGAAACCGTGGTGGCGAATAGCAAGCTCACCAAGGTCCTGATCGATGGAGGCAGTGGGCTCAACCTCATCTTCGCCAAGACTCTGAACCATATGGGGCTCGACACAAGCAAGCTGCAGCCAGCCGATACCCCCTTCTACGGTATTGTACCCGGGAAGGCCGCGATCCCCCCTGGGCAAATCACTTTGCCCGTCACGTACGGTACCATATCCAACTACCGTACCGAGTTCATCAAGTTCGAAGTTCCGGACTTCGAAACATCATACCACGCCATCCTCGGGCATCCAGCGCTGGCCAAATTCATGGCCATCCCTCACTACACGTACCTGGTGTTGAAGATGCCAGGACCTCACGTCGCTCTTTCCCTTCGCGGTGACATCAAGCGCTCCTACGTCTGCGACAAAGAGGCAGTGGAGTGCGCTATCAGAGCCGCATCCACCATTGATCGCCAAGAGCTCCACCCCCTGGCAGCTACCGTCATTGATGAAGACGGAGATGCCCCGACGCAGAAGAAGACGCGAGCCATCAAGCCTGTGGATAAAGTTGCCACGAAGATAGTCGATCTCCAGACAGGAGATCCAACGAAGACGGCGGTGATGGGCTCCACCCTTACTCCAGCATAGGAAAGCGCGCTCATCAACTTTCTGCGGGCCCAGGCCGACATCTTCTCCAGAAAGCCTTCTGACATGCCTGGAGTTCCCAGAGAGTTGATCGAGCACAAGCTGGACCTCAACGAGAGCGCGAAGCCTAAAAAGCAGCGACTCCGAAGATTCGCCACCGAGCGTCGGGAAGCCATCAAGAAAGAGCTAGCTAAGTTATTAGCAGCCGGCTTCATTAAAGAAGTCTTTTATCCAGATTAGTTAGCCAATCCGGTTCTTGTAAGAAAAAAGAATTCCAATGAATGGAGAATGTGTGTTGATTATACTGATCTCAACAGACACTGCAAAAAGGATCCCTTCGGGCTTCCTCGCATCGATCAAGTCATCGACAGCACCGCCGGGTGCACCCTCCTCTGCTTCCTCGATTGTTACTCAGGATATCATCAGATATCTCTGAAAAAAGAGGATCAGATTAAAACCTCATTTATCATGCCATATGACGCGTATTGTTATACAACCATGCCTTTTGGTTTAAAAAATGCAGGTGCCACATATCAGCGGGCGATACAGGGGTGTCTCCAAGACCAACTCCACAGAAATGTCGAGGCGTACGTTGATGATGTGGTCATCAAGACAAGAAATCCCGAGGATCTAATCGCTGATCTCACCGAGACATTCGACAACTTACGCAAATGGCGTTGGAAGCTTAATCCCGCCAACTGTGTTTTCGGCGTTCCGTCAGGAAAACTCCTCGGGTTCATTGTTAGCGAACGCGGCATCGAAGCCAATCCAGAGAAGATAGCGACAATCATGGATATGGAGCCGCCGCGCACCGTCAAGGATGTCATGAAGCTTACGGGCTGCATGGCTGCACTCAACCGCTTCATCTCCAAACTTGGAGAACGCGGGACTAAGTTCTTCAAGCTCCTCAAGAAGCAAGACAAATTCCAGTGGACACAGGAGGCCCAGGATGCTTTCGACAAGCTCAAACTGTTCCTGACTACACCACCTGTGCTCACCGCGCCATTCCCGGGCGAAGATCTCTTGCTCTACATCTCAGCAACCACCTGTTGGCACTCCTTAGCCTATACGAGAATAACTCCGCAAGCACACAGAGACCGATGTAGCCTTTCACCAGGGGAGTGATACCTGGGATATCGAATCCAAGGAACGGTAGACGCGACTAAGCCTATAACTATTCAACCAGACCCACCAGGGGAGAAAAGGTACGTGGGTAGAGGGCCTAACTTCAGATAGCCAACTAATTACCCAGATAACTTGCTACTCACTAACTTGATCTGCATCGGCGGCTGGAAGAGGAAGGGTCCAGACGGGGTAGAAGTGGGACCCAACGGCAACCTACTACTACTGCTATGAAAACACCCGAACATTATGGTCGCACAAAGGACGGACAAGGCTGTCACCACTTGCCGCCTACCACTCTCTTTCCGTGGGGTGGAACACACCCGAGGTAACTATCAAGCACAGGTACCACACCTAAGCTATCAAACTACTGACTTCTGCCTTAGCCTCAGGCAAGAACAAACCCCAAATGGACAGGTTAATGTCCACGCAGACAAGGGATCCCGCAGATCAAAGGAAGTAAATAACAAATTACTGAAAGTAAAGAGAAGTACTAGCGAGACACTGAAGAAAGACGAGGAACTTACTCAAAGAAGCTTTATTCCTCCGAGGTGGCTCCAAAGTTGGAGAAGGACCGAGGGAACCTGGCTCCTCTCCTCCTAGCTTGACTCACACCCAAGCTCTCACCTCACACTCTCCCTATTCTACAAATATAGTAGAGGAACTACATCTTGAATCTCTTCTTCTCTCCTTGGATGGTGTGTTGAAAGTGGAGGTGGAAGGCTCCTTTTATAGCCTCAAATGGTCGGTTGCAGGTGAAAGGATAAGACAACCGACTTGGAGTAACCGCCACTCAAAGACGGTTGGAAACCGCCTCGGTGGCTGGTCGTTCGGCCAAGATTCGGCCGTTCGGCCAGGGATGTCGCCCGTTCGCGCACCGTCTTCTCGTGGACGATCCAGATCTCCTCTCAATGACGGTTGCATTGACGGTTATCCAAAATAGGTCGGTTAAGTCTCGAAGGTGGGCCCTTTGATCCATGTGATATGCACATCCTTCCCTCCATTTCTATCCAATGGTTGGTACTACCTCAAGGTGTGTTTCCTTGCATGTTGGTGTAGGTTTCACCTTGTTTGGGTTGGGCCAACACCGAGTGACAACGTCGGAGGCTCGTTGGAGGGGCATCTAAGGCCTTTCGGCCTTAATCTTCACCATAGACTTGTATGAACGTGTTGGGGGTCCATTGGTGAGTCCTTAAGGCACATATGTAAAGTGGAGGCCATTTGGTGGAGTTGCCAGGCCGGCCGGCCAAGTCCTGGCCGGCCGGCGGTGACGATCGCGCCGGTGATCTTCTCGGAGCCATAACTTTTCCGTCCAGTCTCCGAATTGGGTGATCCAAATGTCCATTTTGATCATCTCGGAGAGCACTTTAACATGGTGCTGTCAAATTGGGCATTTCACAATGTTCATAATGATGCCATATTATGTCCATGCTTCACCATGCTTACATTTGCTCCATTTTGTGTTGATTCTTGCATAATATGAGCATAGACCTGCAGAAGATCGCAAACCACCAAAACTCGTGGAACTTGGTTAGAGTAAATGATTTTCACATGATTTTGACCATATGATTATGAAATTTGGAGAAATGTTGGCGGTAAAAGTCATGGATAACAAACGCCAACACCACCAACGTCGTTAGCGCTGCTATTGTTGTTGAACGCGATGAGGAAGGTCATCTCCAGAAGATTCAACGGCCTGTATACTTTGTGAGCGAAGTCCTCTCGGACTCCGAATCAAGGAACCCTCAAGTTCAAAAAATTCTATACGCCATCCTAATGACATCCAGGAAATTGCGGCACTACTTCGATTCCTACAAGATAATTGTGGTTACTGGATATCCTATTGGCGAAATTCTCCATAACCAAGATGCTACAGGCCGTATCGCCAAGTGGGCTGTCGAGCTCGGAACCTACACCATAGAGTTCCGTTCTCGCACGGCCATGAAGTCTCAAGTCCTTACTGATTTCATATCGGAATGGACTGAGCACAATCTCCCCGTCGTCACCATCAAGCCTGAGCACTGGATTATGTACTTCGATGGTTCTCTCAAGTTGGAAGGTGGCGGCGCTGGAGTTCTATTGATTTCACCTCGAGGAGATCAACTCAAGTACATTCTGCAGATTCGGTTCGCCGTATCCAACAACGCTGCAGAATACGAAGCACTTCTCCATGGGCTGAAGATGGCCATCACCCTCAGTATCAAGCGTCTACTGGTACACGGGGACTCAATGCTGGTCATCAAACAAGTCAACAAGGATTGGAATCGGAACAATGAGAATATGGATATGTACTGTGAAGAAGTTCGCAAGTTCGAGAAGCACTTCCTCGGCATCGAATTTCATCATGTCGAGAGAGATTATAACATTGCTGCAGACGTCCTATCTAAACTGGGTTCTTCCAGAGTAGAGGTACCCAGTGGTGTGTTTGTTAACGAGCTCTCCAAGCCATCTATTGCTGCAGCAACCTTTACCGACGCTACAACCTCAACTCTTGAGGTTATGCTCATTGACGCTACCTGGAGTGCACCAATTATAGATTACATCTTGCACGACAAACTTTCTACCGAAAAGGCAGAAGCTCAGCAAATCGTTCGTCGTAGCAAGTCCTATATTATAATTGGAGACGCATTATACCGGCGTGGCGCACGCTCTGGTGCATTGATGAAGTGTGTCTCACAGCGAGAGGGAATCAGTATCCTAGAGGAAATTTACGCGGGCGAATGTGGCAATCACGCAGCTTCTCGTACCATCGTGGGCAAAGCCTTCCGCGTCGGGTTCTATTGGCCTTCGGCTTTGCACGATGCAGAAGAAATTATTCGTCACTGCAAGGGTTGTCAATATTTCGCTCATCATTCACATCATCTTGCGCATAAGATCAAATTGATACCTCCGTCATGGCCTTTCGGATGCTGGGGGCTTGATATAATTGGGAAACTACCCAGAGCACCTGGTGGCTTTGAGTATTGCTTTGTTGCAATTGATAAATTCTCGAAGTGGATAGAAGTCTTCCCGGTTGTCAAACCAACCTCAGAGAAAGCAGTCCAATTCCTTCAAGAGTTGATTTTTCACTTCGGGATACCGCATCAAATCATTACAGATTTGGGTACTATCTTCATAGGCAGCAAGTTCTGGGATTACTGTGAAGATCGCAGCATCGAGGTGTGTTATGCCTCTGTTGCTCATCCTTGCGCCAATGGTCAAGTAGAAAGAGCCAACGGCATGTTACTCGATGGACTTAAAGCTCGCATGGAACGAACCTTGAAGAAAGCTGAAGGCCGGTGGATGAAAGAACTCTACCCGGTTGTTTGGGGCCTACGATCTCAACCCAGTAAAGCTACAGGGCAATCTCCCTTCTTCTTGGTATATGGATCTGAGGCCGTCCTACCCGTTGATGTCATGCATGGTGCCCCTCGCGTTGAGGAATTCCAAGAAGCCATGGCGGATGAACAACGGACGATCAATGTTGATACGGCTGAAGAAGCACGACTGGCAGCCTTGTTACACAATGCCGCGTATCTTCAGAGTATTCGCCGATTTCATGACAAAAATGTGAAGACGAGGTCATTCCAGATCGGAGAATTGGTGCTACGACGGATCCAGAATACAGCCGGTCACACAAAGCTCACTTCGCCTTGGGATGGTCCATTCATAGTCTCTAAAGTCCTCAAGCCAGGCACATACAGACTTCAAACAGAGGATGGCACTGACTTACCAAATCCCTGGAATATAGAACATTTACGCAAATTCTACGCGTAACGCCTTCATTGTAACATTGCTTCGGCAACACATGAACTGATTGCTTCGGCATCCTGAGTTCTTTTATACCGTTGTTTCGGCAACGAGATATAATCCAATAAATTTCCCTTTACTGGGTTGTTTATATTACTTTGTCTTTATGACATCGTTCAAAACTTCTCCGTGTTCTTTTTGAGATTCGAAAAGTTTGCTTTTTACATATTCGGAGTAAATATATGAGGTCTGTCCGGGTTCCTTTGGGGCCGTTAACGGATTTGTTCCTAGATTTTCGCTACTTCGCGATAGTTCTCAGCTTAAAGCTGCCGCTCCGTGGGTCTTACTGGGTTCTTATAATATGAACCGCAGACAATTTATTTCCAAGTATCCTTTCAGGGTACATTTATTTCAAAGATAGCCTATGCTATAAGAAATCTCCCTGGGTTCCCTCGGGTCCATAACAGGGCTGTTTTTCGATAGTTAAAATTTACGTAACACACGTATATTTCGACTGAGTCCTGGTCATCGACACAGAGACACCCAAGGGTTCTTAGAAATTCTTGGATTGTTCTTCAAACATGGAAATATTAACATTTCATTGCATTAAACTTATATTACACGAGTAATTGTTCCAATTACAACCTAAGGCTCTACGCAATTGCCTCGGCAACTGGCTTGGTCTCTTGTTTTAGGTCCCTGAAGGCGGCTTCAGTACAATTTGGCTCTGCGCCTTCTACAAGCTTGCTTATGTCTACTTCAGGGTACCTAGATCTAATTACAGCAAGGACATGCACGAGACAGGCTTTAGATGATCTCTTGATATAAGCCTTCAATTGTCGAGGCATGGCCTTCAGGCGTTCCAGGAATGATTGCGGAGATGCAGGGTCTTCAGGGACTAAGGCCTTCACCACCGGGTTCGCTGCCTTCTTGAGCAACGAAATCCGCTTCAGGGCTTCGGCCAGGTCGTCGTCCGACTTCGTCATCTGCCGCATGGCTTCTTCAAGCTCTGACATTCTCCTGGTTGTCTGCTCAAGCTTCTCATCCAGCGCCTTCTTATCAGCAAGATTCTTTCGCGCCTGGATGAGTTCTTCGGATAGCTGCTTGTTCTCTTCGCGAGCGTCTTCAAGATCCTTGGCAGCCTTCTTTTGCTGCTCAATGATCTGAATCAACTGCAAGTCAGCATCCTTGCGTTGTTCGACTGCAACTCTGAGCTGATTCCTGATGATATCGTGCTCTGCAGAGAGCGTCTTCAACGTTTCTTCATGACGATTGGCCAAGTTTGACCAATCCATCATCTTGCTCTGGGCTGTTATTAGCTGTTGTTGAACCCCTGCTTACACAAGACAATGACAGAGTTGTTATACCACACATGCAAAGTATACTTCATTATAAGACTTTGACAGTGAAAGAGTACCTTTGAGCTCTGTTTTCGCCGCGCTGAGTTTCTTCTTCATGTCCTCCTTCTCTGCGACCAACTCCTTGGTCCGCAGATGCAAGGTCCGGATCATGTTAGCATCTTCCGCCTTCTGGAGTTTGCGGTCTTCACGTTCGCGCTCCAGCTCCTTTTGGAGGCGGTCCGCCTTGGCGTGCATCAATGAGATATTGTGGATGTACTCCGTCTTCTTCCTCGATGCTTCGCCGACGGCCTACAGAAATATTATTATGAGATATATTCACAAGGGACAACAAGTACAGGGTTGTTTTCCATACCTTGAAGTAGGCCACTGCCCTCTCGGCATGGTACAGTCCCCTGTCAAAGTGCTCTTCATCCTCCTCCGCGTCCAAGATGTACTCAAAGGTCTGCGGATTCGGATTCAGTATTGGATCGTAGCTCCCGATGCGGAAGCTACCGATCTCCTCTTCAACTCCAGTACCCTTGGTTACCCTGGGGATCTCTTCAATTGCTTGCTCATAGGTTGATGTCTCGGCTTGTTTACCCCTCGAGCACTCCGCCTCTGGAACAGCTTTCACCCCGACTTGGGATGTCTCCATGACGCTCGGGGACTCAGCAGTGTTCTGGTCACGGTGTTCCACTTCAGTTTCTTCAATTACCGCCTGCGTGACCAGTTGTTCGATATCCGCCAGCACCTCAGCACTTGTCTCTTCAACTAGTGCTGGCGGACATGAAGGCGCGGCTGGATGAACCTCTGGCAGGGTTGTTTCTGGTACTTCCCTGGGTTCTTCGGGCACTGTGGCCTCTGGTTCTACAGCCGCATGGTCAATTGCTGGCTCTTCCCTGGTTGTTGATGGAGTTTCTTGAACCCTGCATCAATAACTTCATAAGTCACCATAGAGTGTTATGAATGTACAATTTGCAACCTATAATAAGATTTACAGAGTACTTACATGGTGGAAGGCCGCATCGGGATTTCCGGTTCTCCCAAGGTGAATTCCTCCTCAGTCTCCTGCTCCGGCGCCGATGGTCCAGCTGGACAGGGTTCTTCAACCACTGGTATCGTACTCGAGAATGGCACGGAGACAGGGTTGTAGATGTTATGAATAATCTTTTCTTCTGATAGAGGTTGCTGGGCAATGCCGCTTTGTTGTGATCGGCTGGTTCTGATCTCACCGATGGCTATCCCCACACAAGATGGCATCTTTGGCTGTGGGGTTATCTTCGTCTTCTCCTCTGGGATGACCCTTGCCTGGGGCTTGGGTAGGGTCCGTGCTCTCTTGGGCACAGGCGCAGTCAGCTCCGTTGATGCAGCCCTCTTGGACCCTTCACCTCTCTTGGAGGTTGCCCCTGCTTAGGCACAGGGTTCTTCCGACACCTGCTGTTCAGTTTGTGCATGTGGCTCGTCAGGCTCTTCAGAAGCAGGTGCCTCCTCAGTATGAAGTTTGCGTTGGCGCACTTGATCCCTTACCCCTGGATCCACACAGCGAGCCAACAGGGTTGCTTCTTCCGCATTGGTTGGATCCAGGGGAGGCAGACTTACGTATAGTGATCGCCGGGCTTCATACTGTTATGAAAATGGAATTAGTTAATACTATGCATTCAAGATGAAGACAACGTATTGATTCTCTGATATGGTTCATACCTCAGGTGTCATGGTGACCGTAGAAATTTCCATTATCTCTGGAAATTTTTCATCACTGATAACCAGATACTTCTTCAAGAGTTGTATAATCCTCTTGTCAGGCATGTCCCCGGTGGCATTCCTTGAGGGGTCGGTTTCTCCAGAGTACAAGTACTCTGGATTGCAACGTTGTTTGCATGGTTGGATCCTCCTCAACAGAAATGACCGATATACTATGGCTCCGGTCAGTCCTTGTGCCTTCAGATCCCTGATCATATTCAGAAGCTCGGGAATCTGCATTGCTTGATTGACTCCAACAGTTTCACTCCAGAATGGCTTCATTACTGGAGGATTCCCCGAGTGGCTGGGCAGTTGTGGCTGATGGTTCCATGCATAAAACCACTCATTCTGCCAGTCCTTCAGGCTCTCCTTGGTTGCATAATCCAGGTACACTGGCTTCATGCCCTGACGGAACTGGATTACAACTTTCCCCACCACTTGCAATGGTCCGCTTGAGGTCTTCACTCTGAATAGATGGCGGAACAAGGCAAAGTGTGGGTCTATTCCAAGGAATGCCTCACACAGGTGGATGTAAATGGACAGATTCAAAATAGAATTGGGATTCAGGTGACACAACTCAATCCCATAAAACTGCAACACTCGCCGGAAAAAGTCGCAGGTCGGCAAACCGAAACCAACTTCATAAAAAGCTTTCAATACTGTGAGCTCCTCGGTTTCTTCAGTGGGGTATTCATGCCCGTGGGTGCATCTCCACCGACTGGTTTCTTGGGCTGCCAGGAAACCATCTGTCTCCAGATTCTTGATGTATTTTTCCTTCAGTATACTGGTTGGCCAGTCACTGATTGGATCTTCCACGCATGGAATGTCTCCAGCGGGCGCTGCTTCTTCAGTCGTTACGACTTCCTTCATGGCTTCCGCCTTCCTCTTTGCGCCCTTGCTTCGGCTGGATCCTTCACCACCGGCCATTGCAGTATCTTGAGGCTTGGCGTGGATGGGATTAGGGTTCGGGGAGGTTGTGGAAGAGTTTGCGCGGTCTTAGGATTGCTAACAGAGCAACTGTCGCAAAACCTAGATCTGTTTCGCAAGGGGCGTGTGGATACGAAGGGAGGCGAACGGTTTATATTGACTCTTCGAATCGTTACTTCGGTTCTTTTCAATTCTGGTCCTTCCTTGATTCTATATTTGAATTCATTCAAATTTAGGCTCGGGGGCTGCGGGAATATTTTCAGAAAATATATTTCTGAAATTTTTTGGCTTCAATTGATAAATTCATAAGAAGTTCTAAAAGAACTCGGACTTCTTCGAAAATTGATTCTCTTTGGGTTCGGACTTCGAAAGAGCCTCGAATTTCTTCTTCAAAGATAAACGAGGCTCGGGGGCTGCCCAATTGGGCGCACCTGGTCGGTGCGCACCAATTTGAACTTCAAGAAGACTTATGAGCACTTCATTACCTAGTGAACAGCATGGTTGCAACTTCCAAGAGCAAAGAACCCTGTAGGCCTCAAACAACCCTGGCGGGTCTCAAAGAACTCTGTATATTTCAACAGTGCTGTTCTTCAGGAGATAAGGTGCTCAGGGTCTTGTGGGTGTAGAGTCCTTATGGACCAAATAACCCTGGCGGGCCATCCCATGGGCCGCCCAAGTACAAGACTTGACGTACAAGACAAGGATTAGTCCTAGTCGGTTAGGATAAGTTGTATTAGGAAATTAGATATAAACTTGTAAAAGTTTCCTAACCTTATACGGTTTTCATGTAACCCTATCTCCCGGCATATATAAGGGGAGATAGGGACCCCATTCATCGCATCTCATCTATACAAGATACACCATACAGGACGTAAGGTATTACGCATATTGCGGCCCGAACCTGTCTAAAATCTTCTCTTGTCACTTTCGGCTCTAGATTCTCGACGACTTCTCCCTAAACCCTTCTCTCGGGGCATCCACTCGAGAACCTAGTCAGCATAAATCGCCGACACAGGAGCTTGGCGTAGGTTGAGAAATTATGCAATGCTAGAGGAATGGTAGTGAAACTGCACGATGGATTATTCAGGTACCTGAGAGGAGGATGGTGGCTGCGAGGGAGAGGTTGATGGAGGCCATGCTTGCTTGCGTTTTTGTGTATGCATCAGCAAAGACTTGGCTGTACACACTGCCATTCCACATTTCCACAGCTGAGCTTTATATAACGGGCTGGAAAGGTCAGGCCTTTGCTAGATATGTACGGCATTTCTTCCCAGATACGTACCATATTACCTGCGACGTTCCGAGAGTTCCTTGGTTCTGTGTTCAAAGATCACATGGACGAAATCACGAAGATCACACGGGAAGTCCAAGAAAGCTAAAGTCCATCTTCTCTATAAAGCGAGCTAAGGCCATATTCAGATTCCTAACTATTCATTATTTATTTTAATTTTTCACTATTCACTCTAACTTTTTACTATTTTTTTCTCACAAAACACGTTTCTCAGCTAATGCTACAGTATTTTTCTTATGTTGTAGTATTTTTTCCTATAATCTGAACACACGTGAGTGGCAGAAAGCAAAGGACTAGCAGTATTAATTGCTCTTCTGTTCAGCTCTTAGATGGGCTGGTCCATTGATGTAGTAATTGAGCTCTTAGATGGGTTGGTCCATTGATGTAGTAATTGAGCGGACTAAGGGTGAGTTTAGTCTAGGGAAAAAACACTGTAGATTCAAAAACACTATAGGTCGTGCTGGGAAGTGTGTTCTGTTAGTGAGAGAGATGAGATGAATAAAAAAAGTTAGATGAATAGTATTTTTTGGAAAAAGTTGGGTGATCTAAACTCACCCTGTAATGTTTCATTGGGCCGATTCTATAGGCCTCAAAATCGGACTGGGCCAGTGGCCTTCAAAGGGTGTGTTTAGATTGGGAAAGATTCCTCAAAAATATACTGTTCATCTGAAAAACACTGTAGATAAATAGTATTATGCGAATAGGAGGGTTGAGATGAATAGAAAAAGGTTGGAATGAATAGTAGATTTTTAGAAAAAGTAGGTGAATAACGGGGCCATAGCCAACCCACGAAACAGACCAAAACCAAACGCAAGTACGCAACACTCGTCGTGCAGGCTGCTGAGAGCATCGAAGATTGAAGATGTTTAGTTGGAAGGAAAAAGTACTTTTTCTATTTATGAATAGTGGGTTAGAAAGTGTATTTTATAAAGAGGATGAATTAGATAAATAGTAAAAAAAAGTATTTTTAGATGAAACTAAGCATGACGCAAGGAAGCCACCATGGCAGCACATTGTTTTGTGGAGGCGTGGAGCGACCATGGCAGCCACTCCCAAGACCCAAGTCCGAGCCCGAGCGGCGGCGTGCCCTCCGACGCGGCCAAGCGCGCTTGATGGTGGCGGCGGATGACCTCATGGACCTGCTACTCGGCGGACCCCTCCTCTCCGTCTCCCTTTCGGCTCTCGCCACCGAGGTACACCGCAGCCGCCAGTGCAGTGCAGATACTGGAGAAAGCGAAGAAGAGTTGGGGGCTCATCCGCTCGCATCGCCGAGGAGAGGATGCGAGTGAGCCCAACCCTATTCCGATCGCGGGAGCACTTAGCCAGAGGAACTGGGTCGGAATGGGATGGCATCAGTATCGGCAATGAAGGATAGGCAAGTGCTGCTTCGGTTTATTTTCTCCTCCCGTTTTCTTTCCTTTTTCCCCCTGGACTCCAATCCATAAATTTTCGATGTTTTTTGGGCAATTTTTCATTGGAACTGGAATTGCATTCGATTGCTGTTATTAAATTGTAGTAATTGAGCATACATTTTGCAAACAAAAAAGGCTCTCTCTTCTCTCTAGGTAATCTGAATTGTTTGGGCTGGGAAATGAATTTTGTGGGACGGCCGCAGGATTCTGGTTTGCGATTCAGTTATTAGAGTCGGTTAAGGCTGGGTGCCACTATATAAATATCGATTCCACCGCAGCCATCGCATGCTTGCACATTACTCGTAGTTTCTTTGACGCTCGCCCTTCTCCTTCATTCTAAAACAATTCGTCCCCCTGTTCTTGCTCGCACGCCCACATGGAGTCAGCCAGCGCCACCACCACCGCGGCGGCGTCCCCAGTTTCGATGAAGAGAGAGGCATTCCCGGCGTCGATGAAGGGACAGCGAGTCCGAGTCCAGCGTCCGTATTTCGAGTGCTCGGTGTCGTCTTTGGAGAGACGGGACGAGGATAAGGACGAGCATTCGTTCACGCTGCTCAAGTTGGAGAGCAGCATTGGGTTTCCGCCCCTTGCCCTGGGAGAGAAGCTGCTTCTGGAGGGCCACGGTTTGCGTTGCAATTGCAGCGTATATTCTCTACCGGAGACTCGTGTCGAGAAACTCAAGACTCAGGAGGAAGATGGTCTTTCAGAAGAAAAGAGTGATCAGAAGGAAGACGAGGGAGTTCTTGTTGCTGTTCAGGATTGCCAGGGTCAGATTTCTTGGGGTTTTTTTGGTTTCTTGATTGCAGAAAAATTCCTTCTATCCTTTTGATTTCTTTAATTTTGATCAGCTCTGGGTTTTTCGGTTTCTTGATTGCAGATAAATTCCTTCTGTCCTTTTGCTTTCTTTAATTTTCACCAGCTATGTGTTTCTTGATTTCCATTTCCTTTTGCTTTGTTTAGTTCGGCCCTGTAGTGCTTGCGCGAGTTTGGAGCTACCAATGCCGGATCCCCTTCTCCCAGATGGTTTGAAAGACAAGGCCGTGCGATTCTGTCGGCTGGGTCTGCAGAATATTGAGGTGACCGAGGCAAGGGTCACAGAAGTCGAGGGACGTAGACCTTCTCTTAGCATTGTTCGTCTGGATATTCGTGCTGCCTCTCCTCCTGCATTCTGTTCGGGCGAGTTGCTGGTTTTAGAGAGCCTGGATGGCCTGCGCCAATGGGAGGCTAATATGAGGTCTGATGACCAATGGGAAGCTTATGGGAGGTCTGATTTGGATGCTAAATTTTATGATAGTGGCAATTGGAACCGTTCCATATCAGTTCATGTGCGAACTGCAGAAGGTGAGGTGCTGTGGAGTCTTGGTTATTCAAGTTGGTATTTCTCTGATTTATTTTGCTATTATTCTATTGTTGTAGCCAATAGTGATCATGGGCTGTTACTGCAAAAATCCATGATGATTGTTGTCAAGCACTTACCAGATTCATCATATCCTCTTACTGATAATGCAGTAAGTTGTAATTTTTTTTAACTGTATTAATATATGTCAAATTCCATATCCTGGATTGCTAAATTGGTCTACCTGTCAATTTACAGAAAGGAGCTGCTCTGAGGAAGGCAGGCAAAGCTACAGTCAGTGAAACACACATAGGTTAGTGACTCATTGACCATTTAGAACTTTAGAATTCTACTATTTCACTGTTTCTTTTTTTTTTCTGAAGTGTATAATTTTCCTTCTGAACCCACAAATCATCTGAAGCCATGTGCTCGTTTCTCCACATGTCCTTCCATTATCTGTCTCATCTTTTTAGCACATTTTCATCACTCTCATATCTCCAATCACCTTTGTAACTTCAACTCTGGTTCTAATTCTCACTCTGCATTTTATTTTTTGTGGCTTTTGTCGATGCAGCTAAGACAAAGATTAAGATAGGAATAGATGGTAAGTTTGGAAGACTGAGGTTATATTTCCAGTGTAGTTTAGTGAACTGCATTGAGTACCTACCTTTCTGTTTATGTGTATTGGTTTTGATTAGGCTTCGGAAGTACTGGAAGGGCCATGGCTAGGATTGCTTTGAAGAGTAAAGATGTTGAGCTTGTTGCAATTAACGACTCTGCCATCACTATGGACCAGATGGTATGCATTCGATCAAGTTCTTTGCATGACACTTTCTGATGTGAAGAAGTTACATGCTGTGTGACCATGTATACTGTGCTAAAGTATATTCTCGTATTTTGAGTGCAGGCTTGTATTTTTAGGGACACACATGAATGTGGCCAATGGTTGAGTAATTTCAAGATCAAGGATGAGGACCCCAACATACTTATGTTTGGTGATAAGGAAGTTACCATCTTGAGAATCAAGTATGGAAATCATGTCCATATATATTTTAGTATGTTTAGAAGTTGTTCTTAGTCAGGTTGTTATCATAATGTTTAATATTGTGTACCCAAGGGAGCCCGACAAGATCCCTTGGAGCAAAACTCGAGCCGACTACATTGTGACAGCCTGCGCCGATGAATCTGATGCTGACTACTACAAGGTATGTCTCAAAATATAGCAGTAAAGATTTTCAGAATACTGGTTTCATCTGAATGAAGATACTAGCTTAAATACTTGTTAGAAGTGGACAAGAGGCATGGTTGCGAGAGAAATGGTTTGCTGGAATATGAGGAGTTAATTTCATAACCAATGGACAGAACTTTCAATCTATTGGCCTTGAAAACACAATGATTCAGAAATTAATTTCTGCTTGGATCTGAAGGCTTTAATTTATGTTTGGTACTAGTGCAGTTTAGGCTCTACACTCTAGTAGCGTTGTTAAAACCTGGACACTAAAGAGTGTTTTCTGGCTGTTATGCTAATCACATGCCTTGAATGCATGTTATTTCGGTTTCCTCACTGTGTTGGTTTTTAAGATGCCACATACTAGTGTAGTTCTAGTATTTTTGTAATTATTGTGACAGGTATAGATGCTGGTCACGTAATATGTGGTTTGTTTGACTTCTTCTCCTTACATACCACTCCCCGTCTTATAGTTTGATTAAGCACAAATTGGTGTCTGCACAATAACTGGACCATTTGCTCTGTTGTATACGTTTTACAACTGTTCTTAAGCTACTACTTGCTGGGTAATGACTTTCCTTGATTTTAGCTAGTTATATGTTTCCTTTTTCTTCCTGAGCAGTGCTTATTTAACGTGTTTAGTTTATATATAAATTATTATGCTTGTTCTTCTGTTTCTTGGATGTGAAATGATCGATAAATATTCTTTTCCATTGCTGGTGCTTGAACATGTGTGGCTTATTTTTTTTTACTTTGGTATTGAACAGACCCGCACAAGCAAGTACAAGAACTTTCAGAAAAAATCATCTTTGGAAACCATCTTTGTCCCCTTGCCAAGGTGTTCTATATTTTCTATTCATTTTTCTATTCTTGAATCATATATCACCACATGGATGTGCACATTGACAGTGCTTGTTTGTTATCATCCAAGATTCTTCGCGATAGGTTTCCGAAGAGCGAGGATGGGCCTTCAAAAAAGAGTAAGGATGTAGCTACTGCTGTTAGGGCTCCCATACTACACATTGTTCCACATAACTCAAATGCTGCCAAGGTATTAAACAAATTATCATGCTTTGCTTCATGTTCTTAAAGCTTAAATATGGTACAAGGTTGTGAAATTTTGATGCTTCATCTCTGTTACTCGTCAGGCCATAGGCTCGGTACTTCCAGGTTGGAAAGGGGCCTGTGAAGGTATGATATTCCGAGTTCCTGCTGTTGATGAACTGCCAATGGATTTGGCCATCGAATTAGCTGAGTTCAAGGAGTATCAATTGCTCTCGTGTACTACCAAGTAATCTCCCTTCCTCTTTTCCTTGCTAGCTGTTAGTACACGCAAGTTTCTAATTCTGATTACGTTGCTTTACTGTAGACCAAACTCTGGATTCTGTATGCTGCTGGCCTGGTGTGTTGAAATGATCCGCCAAATATCACAAGTCAGCTACTGTGAATTGAACTGTGGGTGAAGAAACGTCCTCGTTTCTCATCGGTTGTTTACTCCACAGGAAGAACCTTGTAAAGCACTGCATGGAAGGATGTGATTCTATCCAGAACTGATATAGCTGACTGCAAACTTAACCTGGTCAAAAGGATTGCATTACTGATTTGCTATCTTCAATCAAATTGTACACAATGAGTGCATCATTTTTCGCAATGCTACTGCTCTGTTAGTTTCTCTGTCTCAATATGGCATCCTGAAGTCTGGAGTTTTCTGGGAAGTCTATTTCAGTCTGTGGATATACTGATATTTGAGTGCTTGTCATGAAATTGCCTTTGAAATATTCTTCCATAGATAGGTGATTGTGCATTTCCCAGTGCATGGCAAATTCCTTTTTAGATAGTCCATGTGCAAAACCAGATGAACATGTCCATCCAAACCTTGCTATGATTACGTAACATACTGTCCAAAATTATTCAGTCACGATCTTCTGGTCAAAAGTCAAGTCACAGTCTCTATTCTGTATTCTGGATGTCCACCTTAGGATTTCAGAACATTCATTCGCGATTCGAGTTGCTATAGACTCCTAAGTGAGGACCTGGTTAGGGTTTCAAAACCTCAATCTCACAAAATCATCTCAAGCTCATATAAACAAACCAACTTCGCGATACTACTACTTTTACCATGAAGGCGTAAAATTGTCACATCCCGCAAACTCGCTAGAAAGCGGAAAGCCAGAATGCGTAACCTTCTGGCATGCCCCGGGCGGACACGTATACAGAGTGACAGACCCGGTATATGTGCTCGGTGCTCCACCATCACACGTGCGCGGCTCCCGACCATCCCACCACACGTGTGTTCAAACCGAGCCCGTGTCCGGGCCCCATCCGCCCATCTCCACCGTCCGATCCCCACCCGATGGCGGCGGAGCCCGCGGCGGACGACCACGATTCCCGGCCGCCCCCGGCGGATGGCCCGGCCGTCGCCGGCGAGGGCGACGCCTCCGCTTCGGCGGCGGCGGACGCGCTGATGAGCGCAGCATCGGAGCAGCTCACGCTGGTGTACCAGGGCGACGTCTTCGTCTTCGACCCCGTTCCGCCCCAAAAGGTCGCGCCTTTTGCACCCTCCCGAATTCCATCGCCTCCGTCCGGTTCTCCCCGCTGGTCTCGAGATGCTGCGTTGACTTGTTACGGGTGGTCGCAGTTCCTGTTGCCCTTAGATGACCTGCGCTGGCAACGAATTGTGCCGCGGGTATATGTGTTTTATCGGCAATTATTTTTCCAGTTTTTGGGAGGCGCTGGGCTGTTGAGTTGCACATAATCAATTGTGACTTTAATGCTCTTGGTTGAATCTTAAGGGGGATTGATTATCGATTGTGTCTATATTGGATTCCGTTTCTGATTTTCTATTGTTATTAGCTGATATCCGTTTGTTCCCTTTCTGAAGAATTGCGCCGAAGAATGCGTTTTATATGACACATCCAGTGGTCGACCTCTAAGGGGAGGGACTGATTGTAACATATTTGAACTTGTGTTATATTTGCTGATGAATACAATTGCAATAGAAGCATAAGTTATTTTTTTAGATCCTAAGATATATTGTTTGCTCCTTAAGTTTTATTAGCGTTTCGAACCAAAGTGTGAAACTATACAAGCATGTTTAATCTGTGGTCCTTTGCCAAACTAGAGGGATTCATATGACTTTTTTTTTTTCTGATCTCATTGGCAAGTTGAGAATTCTCTTTATCCTGGTTGTTTGAGGGAGATTCTTTGGAAAGCTGGAGCTAGCTGGATTAGGCAACTGCTGTCAATGAGCACTTGAGATCAATTACCTGGATTAGTCAAAGCCGTAAGCATGCTTTCAAAATGTACAAGGAAATTATTTAAGAAATAATATTAAGATTTGGTCTGAATGTTGCAAGGTGGTTTTGCCCGTCTTCCGCTTATGTTATGGTCTACCTCATCAATTCCTTAAATACAGTACTAGTAAGTAGAATGATTGTAGATGCAATCATGGACCCTGGTGAAGCCAGATGTAGTGAAAAGCTTAACTGGCATGTACATTAAAAATGTAAGCACAATGGAAGTTCTGATTTCTGAGGGTGACTATATGCCTAAAGTGTTATTGATTTATTTAAGTGTACATGCTTATTAGATTGTTTCAGTGACACATGTATACTGGGGCCACATGTAAGTGAGTGTATTGGAGTGCCATATCCAGAAACTTAACCTAAGCGGGAACTTAAAAGTTTCCTTTTGGACAGGTTCAGGCTGTTCTGTTGGTGCTTGGAGGGTATGAGGTTCCGCCTGGTTTAGTAAACATGGCTGTTCCTACTGCAAATGATGAGAAGGTATCCACTCACTACAAAATGTCTGCAGTAAGGATGTGTGACTATTTCCATGTTCTCTTAAAATTGCCGCTTATGTGCAGAGTACAACTGTGGCTGCTAGGAGGGTTGCTTCCTTAATGAGATTCCGTGAGAAGAGAAAGGAAAGATGTTTTGATAAAAGGATTAGATACAGTGTGCGCAAGGAGGTTGCCCAAAAGTATGGACAGAATTCATATTATTAGGCTGCACAGAATCTGTCCATTATAGCATATAACATAGTTACAAGGTGCATGCATTTATAACATTTGAAAGTCCACACATAATGAAAATGTTATAAGTATACCTGATGACGGAAAGGTGTTGAGTTTTGGAGGATTTGAAATATAAACTGAAAAAATAACCATACATCCTTGATTGTGGGTTTTATAATATTTTCATTTACCTTGCCAAATAATCATACTTCCTACCTTTGCCAGGCACTCATTTTCATTTATTGCTCCCGCATTTGTTAAACCAAGATGTCCCCCCCCCCCACACACACACCTTCTAAGTTGGTCCAATCCAGGAATCCAGGCCACCATTTTTTTGTTATAATCTTGCAAGAAAATGTGTTTCTGTTTTTTTAATCTTTCTTTTACTTCTGATACGGCTTTCAGGGAACAAACCAACCAACCTATTGCTGCTCCCCACCATTCACCACTGGGAACATTTCCCAGATTTATTTACTATAGGCACTGCATAGCCAGATTTGCATTCAAAATATCGATATTATAATTTTTTGCTGTAAATTGTTTTGTTTTATACATTGCACAAACTCTTTAATTTTCTCAGGATGAAACGGCGTAAAGGCCAATTTGCTGGGAGGTCAGAGTATGGTGATGGTGCGTGTTCTTCTGCGGCTTGTGGCTCCCCAGCTAACGGCGAGGACGATCATTTGCAAGAAACCTAGTGAGTTAATTGTCATGTTTGTTTCGTATACAGAAGGTTGCTACCTTCATGTAGTGACTAATGTTGGCCTGTTTTGCTAGTTGCCAAAATTGTGGCATTAGCTCAAGGCTTACCCCAGCAATGCGTCGCGGCCCAGCTGGTCCAAGGTCCCTCTGTAATGCTTGTGGCCTGATGTGGGCAAATAAGGTATGTCTTTCTCTATTTTTTTTTCTCGAACACGCAGGAGAGCTGTGTATCTTTATATTAAGAGAGAAAGAGTGGTCCAATACAAGGGTACATGTCCCACCTTGGACAAGGTGGGAGATGCTTAGGTTCTAAAAAAGAGTATTACAAGAAAAATATATATAAGGACCAGATGTCTTTCTCTATGATAATCATAGCACTTGTCATGGTTTTTTACCCCTCTTTTCTCTTTGTGTCAACTGTCAAAGCAAAAGCACATTCTCCTGAATGTGACCAACTTCCTGATAACATATTCTGATTGGCCAACAAATTACCTGATTAACTGGTGCTTGTGGGACCTACTAGTAACATTCCTACTAGTTAACTTTTGAATTTTTCAGGGTACTCTAAGAAGTCCTCTGAATGCCCCCAAAATGACTCTGCAGCATCCTGCCAATCCAAGTAAAATGGTGCGCCATCTTTGTAATGGAAACTTGTTTATTTGAACGCTTTTCTTGAAACAAAATTTATCTGAACATGGCATTCCTTAATGTACTTATGCAGGGAGATACAGATGGCAAAAGTTTGATTGTTCTTCCTGTGGACCATAATCAAGCCGCAGTCAAAACTGACTCCGGGATGTAAGCATGCTCTTTCACTGTATCTGAAATCATAGTTCGAAAGCTTTATAATGTTGTATACTTGTATGGTCTGCTGTGCAAATCAGCAAATGTAAACTTCAAGTTCTCTTGGGAAAAGTTTACATAGTGAGGGACAAACTCTCATGAAACAGTTTGGATGTAATTTCTTCATCTGGTTTATCACTGCATATAGGCTATAGCTGCCTAGAGAGCCTTTTTTAACCCTAGACTAGGTCTCTCCAAAACTTACTTTCTATATAATGAGATACACCATCACTAAACTTTCTAATTTATTGGTCAGGATGCCAGAACAGGAGCAGAAGCTGGACATATGCCCACCCACCGAAAAAGATATCAAGTCCGTTTCATGACAAGTGCCTTAACATTTGTACATAAATTGAGACATAGGTTTCTGTCAGAAACTCCTGAGTTTAGGATGACATATAAGGCAGAGAAACTAACAAAAGCAGTTCCATTGCGAAAAAAGTGCATGCATTGGACTGCCACATTTATCTCCTACCCGATTCATATTGTATGATTTGATTGCTGACAATAATGCAGTCCTTACCCTGTTCCAACCTCACTAGGTGACTGGGAAACTCAAAATGTTCTTCTCAACACTCTAGCATAGAGCATTCTTTTGAGCATTGTTTTATTTATTGTTGGAAAACCATTTATTTAGTCATTTCATGAGCGAAATGCAGTTACTTTTTATAATAAGAATCATATTGTGTATGGTGCGGTTGGATTATGGCTGGATAAGTGACATGATCCCAAAATGGTATTGTGTTACCGCTATATGCCTGTATCTGTCTAAAGTATATCTGGTCGAGCACATTGATTTTGTCACAAGCAACTTGTAACCTGGTTACACGATGGATCTGAAGAGAAGTAAAAGGATAGGGAGGAAAAGAAATGCACATAACCAACTTGTCAGCTGAAAGGTGGTAAAAGCCCTTTAGTACAGTCCAATAACCAGTAAACTGAAATGCTCGAACACTCGAAAATGATCATGTTCTAACCGTTGTTTCAGTAACATGGTGAGACACGGCAGATTTGCAAACAAAAAATATCTTGTATAGACAAGCGGAAGCTCTTGAATGCTGCACGTGCACATCACATCTTATTGTAGAACTACAAAGAACTATTAAGTTTATGCTGTGAATGCCTGTATTTTGAGCTTCTTTTCAGCTCATATGACCGTGCCATCGGCTATTATCGAGTTCTTCAGTACGATAGTGATGCCGGATCTGATGTAGAAACCTTCAGATGTTCTGTCAGCTTCCTCTACACCCTGCAAAATGGTCCAAGTCCAACAGCCAGCCAGATTTTGTTTAGAGTATGATGGCACGTTCTCCGTAGAGTTGTGAATTAGCAAAAAAAAAAAATAGTGTCATGCAACTCGCGTTAATATATATTCTTGGTGACTTCGGAGGCTGTTTATTCAGGTAGTCATTGGCACTATTGCTGAATGAACGATGTAGCAGATATCATATGTACCTCAGAGTTGGAGATCGTCACATTCTTCCCTATCCTCGCATTCTTGTCTATGATACACTTTCTGCAGAGAACAAAAGGAATGCATTAGGAGTGAATAAACATAGTGTGTAAAAATGAGTCGGTGCTACAAAGTAAAATATGCATGCATACTGAATCGTCGTATTCTCCCCTATCCCAGTGGGAACCTTTCCTTGAGCAAGCAGTTCTCCTCTTTCCGCATCAGTTTCATAGTAATCTGCACCGAGCATTACTGTATCCTGCAAAAGGGAAGGGAGAGGGGGGCAACACTTTATTAGCCAGCAACTATAGAATACTGGAATAAATGCTATAACACTTAACACCTGTCTCTCTTGGTTCCTATAGTGAAACACCGCCAACAAACAAAGAAATCTGTCTGACCTTGAGGTGCACGTTGGGGCCTATCCGAGAACGGATTCCAACCACACTGTGTTCTATTCTGCAGTTATCCAAGAAACATCCGTGGGAAATGATTGAATCAGTGATCTGCAATGACACCAACATGTTAGAAGGCTACATAGAAACCAGATAGAATTATGACGAGCGATGAATGAATTGTTAATAAAAAAATACATGTGAAAGAAATGTCATATGGGAACACAAAAATGGCGCGCAAGGGACTGGATGAACCATTGCGGTCCAGATAGAGAGCATATTACCTTACTATTGTTGACCATAGATGGTGGTAAGTTTCTTCGTGATGTGTACATTGGTTTGTCAGCATCATAGAAGCTGAACTTTGGAGGCTGCATAGTTTAATGAAAGGATGAACACGAGTCACAAAGAGTTCAAGGTTTTCACATTATCACCACTGCACCATGAATGTTTGAAAACCAATGCCAAAACTGAGAACATAAATTAGCAGGTGCATCAGAGGATTCCCTTCAGTGCTCTTTTTTTTTTTGTGGAAAAGGATAAATATCAAGGCAGAGTGGTACACAAGGAGATTTCCAATAGTATGCTGTACCTCCTCAGCAAGGGCAAGGTTTGCTTCAAAGAAGGACTTAATAGTTCCAATATCTTCCCAGTAATCATTGAAAAGATATGCCTGAAACAATTCAATATTAGACATGCCACCATTATACGAAAGTGCAGGTTTAGGGAAAATTATAACACAGGTTCAATACATAACAAAGCTCTGGTGACATGCTTATGTGCCTATGGCATCGAACACATACGTACCTTTACACTGATTTCTTTTGCTGAAGCAGGAATTATTTCAGAACCAAAATCATTTGCGGTGGGAAAACGCCATCTGACCTAACGATGATACAGTACAGCTTAGGATCAACTAACAGTTAAACTACTGAGTGAGTGAATAAAACATTACATAAAAAATGGGTATTCGCAATCCCCTTTATGGTAACAAATATATCGTTTACTGAACCTTTTTATGAGCTCCAGTGAGTTGAATTGCCATACCTCAAAAGGTTTAGGAGTATGTCTTTCTTAAAAATATAAACCCCCATTGATGCTATGTAGGGTTTTTGTTCTGCTTCCTCCTTTGATAATCCTAGCACTGTGGTGTCAACTTGCTGCGAAAATGAATAATCAATGGCCCATAAACTTCCATTTCTTTTTCTCAGAGCTCATTCTGAGTTACACAATACTACCAGGTGACACATTGAGACAACTAAAAATTAATTATAATATGTGTAGCAGATCAATTACATGACAGTGGTTTTTTTTTGCCCAGGGGGTGGAGGGATTACCATTGCCTTTAAGTCATCTCCTTTTGGTTTCTCGCTGAATGAAAGAACTCTTCCAGTGTCGTCTATCTTCATTAAACCAAAATCAGATGCCCGGCTGACATAGAAAAGAGAGCCATTCATACTCACAAAATACAATCGCCGAATAAAGATGTGGAATTGTGGAGACACATGAAAGAGAGTTTAGCATATTCTCCAAATTCAAACTTCTGACATAACAGGGTAAAGAAAATCAATTAATGTAAAGTTCTTGTGTGGAAAGTCACTTTGCGTAGTCCTACGGTCGCTAAAAAAACTTTGCGTAGTCCTGAGCGGTGGCTACTGGCTACTGAAATGGAAAGATAATCACCTGTCATCAATTGGCAAACAACAGATGCTGATGTCTGCACCTCTTTGCCGATGGCTCTGCAAATTAAATTGTGAAAACAGAATTAAAAATGTATTGCTTGAGCAGCCAAATGGGAGAAATGATTTTTGTGTGGCAGAAACCTGAACAAAGTCCATATAGTCCATACGGTAGAGGTGATCACCAGAAAGAATCAGCACATCTTCAATGTCTTTATTTCTGGCATCCTTCAAAGCGAAAAAGCGGTTACAGTTTCTACGAGGAACAACACTGTATTTTTCAGCGAAATATTATGATGAAATAATTTGTTATTGAGCAGTACATTTGGATCGGTAAAAGAAAACGTGGAAATAGTTTTCACCACACAAGTAACAGACTAATTGCAGTGGCCCTAAAGTATTTGACACCCTGAATCACGGTTCATGTCCATGGAAAAAGAAGGCATATATATGTGATAAACTGGACAAAAAAACGTACATCAAAAAGGAAGTCGAACTGCCGAACTGCATCAGCGGTACCCTGAAACCACCTCTTTCCTTCGGATCCAGGCCTCTGTGTTGCTGCTAGAACCTGAAAAACAGTTGAATTCCTACTACGTGTCAAACACACCCTTTCCAGATTATCACCACAACACAAGCAAATGAAATGATGATTGTCCAAGAATGCATTCATAGCCAGCATTTCACACCTCGACAAATCCGTTTCCAAAGGCCACGGAGTTGGTGCAATCGTAGGACTTGGAGAGGTGGCGGTTGAGGGACGCCGAGTTGAACTGCGTGAGGATGTACACCTTGTTGATCCCGCTGTTTATGCAGTTGCTCATCGGCACGTCGATCAGCCTGTACGCGCCACCAATCGACACCTGGAATGCAGAGCAGCAGTCAACAGTCACATGTGCCCCTCTGAATGATTCCACGAATTTAAACCCTCACTCTCTCGCAAGTCAGAACTCGCAACCAACTCGCGCCACATTTTGATGCTTTTATTTTTTGCAAGAGATGAAGAACAAAGTTGTGGGGTGTACTCACCGCGGGCTTGGCCCTGCTCTTGGTGAGCGGGAAGAGCCTGGTCCCGGCGCCGCCGCCGAGGATGACCGCCACCACCGTCTTGGAGTTCCTTGCCTCCAGCGCCTTGTCCACGGACTGCGGCACACACCCACCCACCCCCGCGAAAGTAAGTACCCGTGAGTCGTCGTGGCTAGCTAGAGCGACGGCCAAGTGGAATCGAAGAACAAGAACCACGAATTAGAGCACAGAGACCGAGCACACTGACCGTGGCCACGTCGGCGGCGGCAGCGGAGGCGGCCTCGGTGGTCGCGACGGTCATCCGCACGGAGAGACGCCTCCTTCCGCGGAGCGCCCACGGCCGCGGCGCCGGCACGCGCGCGACGACGCCCCCTCCGAGCACGCGCACGCCGGCCGCACCCGGCGCCGCGGCGGCGGCGACACGCAGGTCCATCGTCGCAGACACGCGAGTACGCGACGCCGAAGAGCCCGCGCTCTTCCTCGGCAATTGCAAAGAGAAGCGGGCGGTCGTCGCTTCTCCGGGCTCCCCGTGAGTTTCAAAAGTTTCCAGCAGCGCTCGGTAGTGGCTAAGAAGGCAGGGCGAGACGATGAGCTCAACGACAAAAAGAAAATCTCCCGTCTCCGACTGGCTGATCTGTGGGGGCGGCACGTCGTGGGGTGGGGCTGTCAGTGATGGCGAGGTTGTGGGCGGAGGAGGAGAGGTTTTCTCCCGCTGGCTCGGCGTGAATCCGCGACGCTATCCGGCGCGAGGCCTGACGTCCACACGTCGCCGCGCGGCTGCGCCTACTGTGCTGGCGTTCTCGCCCGCTGTTCTTCTCTCTTTTTTTGGAAGCTCCCGTGCCTCTCATAGTCTCATGGGATTGCGCGGGCCCACAGCGCGGCAGCCAGCCACGGAACGGAACGAACGGGGGACTGCTCCTTGGGAGCTTCGGTCCCGGTGGCGATGGCATATTCCAGATCTTTGTGTCAATTGTGTGAGCATTGGACGCTTGCACGCTCTCCACTGTCGTCACCCTCACCGTCGCGGTCACCAGCGGTGGACGGTTCAGGTGGGAGTAGCAGCCGGGAGAGATGAGTAGGCAATCATGGCTCTCACTCGCCGTAGACAATTAAGGCAAGCATGGTCTTTCAATGGTCATCTTCCAAACGAGTTAAATGGAGGCGGGCAGAAGAGGCGCCTGGCCGAAAGCCCAGCTCGAATGCTGGCACAAGCTAGCCAACCAAACCGCGTGTGTAGATCATGGCATGCAACAAACGTGTGTTTTGCTCGCACAAGCCAACCAAACCATCGGTGACGATATGTGATCATCTTCTTGATACATCTCCTACGTATTTGCCCCATGCGTTCCTTACTGGATGAGTATCACATAAACGGATATTTTGTATCCAATATTGCAACCAAATTGTTTGATGCAACATCTACATTTTCGTAGTTTTAGCTATTGCAACGGACGAGGTCTAAATTTTTTAGAGGCTTAATACTCATTTTTTTTATAACCCCATGCAAATACACAATATAGTGTGGTCATGCCTAAAGCCTTATGTTTTACGACGGTGTTGAGCTTAACCCGAGAGCTCTTTAGCTACTTCCTTTAGAAATAAGAAAAAAGAAACACCTCTATTTGTTGTAGAATCTGAGCTAGGGAGGGCGAGGCTGCATGTGGTAGCGGCGGGAGGCGAACGATGCGGTGGCAAGGTAGCTGCAGATAGCAAGCGGAGGTCGAAGCTGATGACGGTGAGTAGAAGGAAATAAGGGTTAGCGCGGGGTTGGAGGTGGTAGCGGCGAGAGGACTGGCGTAGTAGCGAGGTCGTCACCTATAGCGCGGAGGTCGAAGCTGGCGGCAATGGGTATAGATGGTAATTAGGGTTAGAGGATTCATTGCCTCCGGGTTTCGTGTGACGTCTATGGTTGGCGGCTAGCCTTTATCAGAGGTAAGTTGTGCGTACAGAGACAGAATATGAAGGATCCTAATCGGTGGGGTTTGGTGGCTGGAGCGACATTGTGAAGCTAGTGATGGGCGGATTTGAGTAGGTAGTGGTGGGAGGATAGGGAGGTGGGCGACCGACGAGATAGCCACGGGCGGAGCCTTTTTAAAAGGTAACTATACACATTTGTATTCTTTCACTGTATTAGCGAAGTTACATTTTTTGAAAAAAAAATTATATGTACTCCCTCTATCCCCTTTTATTTGTCGCCGTTGGTGTGCGTGCCACAAGTTTGACTAGATTTATAGAAAATACGCGTAACATTTAAATGTCCAAATATTTTTTTATAAAAAAACTAGATCTAAATATCTATCTAATGATATTTATATTATACCATAAATTTTAACATATATTTTTATATAATTAACCGCGGTATTTTCTCGTGAAGGGAGAAAGACAAATATTCAGGGACGGAGGGGGTAGGACACTGATTTTTTTTTTCCTGACTACTCATAAAGCCCACTGGGCCACATTTTTCTAACAGGCCTGCCGCATTCTCCTCTGGTCACGTAGCCCGCACGCCGGCTGCCGTCGAGGCGTCGACCAACTAACCCTACTTGACCTCCCTCTTCCTCAAAACCCTAACGAGCGGTGAGCCGCCTCTCTCGAGCGCTTCCCACTCCTCCCCCCGCGCCGCCCTCACCCCTGTGACATCGCGGCACCGAGGTCGAGGCCTCCTTCAGAACCTTCCAGAACGCCCGGATCGCCTGCGCCGCCATCGCATCGGGCCGCCGGCCCATGGATAAGCTCCGCGTCCACCGCTGCAGCGGCGGCGCGGTCGAGTGGTCGCCCTCCCCCGTCGTCGCGCTCGCCACCTCTCCCTGCGCCTCCCAGGTCGCCGCCGCGCGCTTGGACGGCTCGCTCGAGCTCTGGCTCGTCTCCCCGGGCTCCGTCGGCTGGCACCACCAGCTCGTACGCTTCCCCACACCTCCCCACCCCAACCAAGCCCATGTCCCTGCGGCTTCCATGGAGCAGTCTGAGGATTTTCAGTGACCTGATTGGGGATTTGTTTGGGTGCAGACGATACAGGGGAACGCCGAGGCGAGGATCACATCGCTGGTGTGGGGACGGAGTGGAGGAGGTGGAGCGGCCGGCCGGCTGCTCTCGTCCAGTGTTGATGGGTCTGTGTCCGAGTGGGATCTGTTCCACCTTCAGCAAAAGGTAGTTCTCTTTGCACGTTCACACTGCATTTTAATTTTCTCTGTGAAATCGGGTTTGGGATGGTGAATTCAGTATGTTTTTGTTTGTGGTGACTCTGAAATGTTGGATGCTAAGACAATCAACAGTGGATGGTTTGAGATACATAGCTGGGAACTGATACTGATGTTGAGGTTATGTAGCAATGTAACATGTTATAGTTATGTTTGGGACGCTGGGACTGTTGCCTTGATTTCATATTCAGCTTCACGATATAATTTGCCTGAGTCTACTTCTTTTCTTTTGTTTTTGCTATCTAATGATCATTATGTCCATGGATATAATTATAATGTGCTTGCTGTTCTGCTTTGTAGACTGTCCTAGATGCTGTTGGAGTACCACTCTGGCAGATGGCCATGGAGCCTTCTGATGATTATAAAAATTCTGAAATTAATGGCTCAGGAATGGCCATCAATGGCCATGCAAATCATAGTGACTCGAGCGACTCTGACTTAAGTAATGTTGACGATGGTGACAATTCTGAGGGTGAAGAAAGTTCTCCTGACTTGAGATCTTCATATCATGTGAATGACCTCCAGCAACTGGCACTTGCCTGTGATGATGGTTCTGTACGATTGTATAACGTCCCTGAGTCGGGCACGTTGACTTACTATAGATCTCTTCCAAGAGTAAGCGGTATGTCCTATAGATATTCTGTTTTCTGTTATTTTGGCAATAAATTCGACTCTGGCAGTTATGTTTGTACCTCCCTACAGGGCGAACTCTGAGCGTGACATGGAGTAGTAACGCCAAATTTATATTTTCTGGAAGCAGTGACGGGTATGTTTATATTTCCTTGCTGGTGTAAGCATGCTGGCTGTCGTTTCTTGACTGCCTATTATACCCTCTACACATAGACCGTTACACATTTGTTTGTTTTTGTAATTAAGTATCATCATTTCTAGTGGCCTGAGCTTGCTTTCCTAAGGTTTCATTTTTTGCTATCTTTTTCTGTCATTGCCAGTTTAATCAGATGTTGGGACACAACATCTTTCCATGAGAAGTATCGCATTACTGCTGGATTGGGAGGGGCTGGTACTGGACCGGAACTTTTTATCTCGACATTATTGTTTCTGAGGTGAGAGAGGAACTATTGTTGTCTTTCTTATGAATTTGCGTATTCCCCCTTAGTTTCTTGAGCTGATTATTGTCGTTACCGTCTAGGTGTGGAACACTTGTTAGTGGAGATAGTACAGGGAGTGTACAGTTTTGGGATAGCAGCCATGGGACACTTCTACAATCTCACACTTATCATAAAGGCGATGTGAATGCACTAGCAACTCTGCCTAGTCAGAACAGGGTATTTTCCGGAGGGTCTGATGGGAAGGTTGGTAGCATTAGTGCATTACTAAAACAGCTATTAGGTGGATTAACTAATCTTGTGCAATCTCTACCTCTCTGTGATGTTTTTTTTTGTTTTAATTTGAAACTTAAACCCTTGTTTTAAACTCTTAAACGGCTATTTTCATTGATGTGCTAACTTGGGTAACCTTCTAGGTAATTTTGTACAAGGCATCAAAAGATGAGTTTGGTGCAAGTAAAAATGCAGTTAAAGAGCAAGCTCACAAGTGGATCTATGTGGATTCCGTGGCAGTTCACACTCATGATATTAGGGCATTGACCATGGCTGTACCAATTTGCAGAGAAGGTATGTGATAATTTTAGTTGCTTGTATATAGTTAGTGCCTATATACTGGTGCTTACACAGATTTAGCCGATGTCCTCCTCTTCTGTAGATGCATTACCTGAAGAAAAGGTAGTGAAGATTCGCCGACGTGAAAAACATCAGTTCAGTTACCATAAATGGGCTCATCTTGGTGTTCCGATGCTAATTTCTGGTGGTGATGACACTAAACTGTTTGCTTACTCAGCAAGAGAGTTTACTCAGTTTGCACCTCATAATTTCTGCCCTGCACCTCAACGTCCTTTGGTAAATTTGGCTCAAGGTAGCACAGCCAATGGAGACTCTGTAATGCTTGTCCAGTCTCCCAACTGGTTGGATGTTTTACTTGTGACGGTTCAGAGCAAGTTAACTCCAAGTACTTCATCTAGACAAGATGCTACAGTGCGGCAACTTGCTCGTTTTAAAAGCAAGGGATCCAGAAAGATCATTTCTAGTGCTGCGTCTTCCAATGGAACTCTTTTGGCCTATTCAGATTGTGTCAGGCCCTGCCTTTTTGCACTAAAGCATAAGAGTGGAAAGAAGTACACCCTTGACAAATTGGAGCTGCCAAAAGGGTTGCCCTGTTCTCATAGTATGATGTTTACTGTTGACTCATCCCATTTGATACTAGCTGGACGTGATGGAAAAATATACGTAAGTCTTTTCTCTAATACTGTCTCTTTGATATATATAAAAGACATGATGATTCATATAAAATGTAATTATCTACCTGTAATGTATTTTTTTTTTTGCTATGCTAACATCATATACTCCCTCTATATCAGCAATAGAAGCCTTTTAGGACACGGGTTAGCATACCAAGTAGTCATTAATTAGGGTAGTTTTTTTCCATGTTTGCCCTTATTAAATAGGGTTGCATGTGTGATGAAAACGTAAACTCATCAAAGGTCTACTGGTTAGCGCAGTGAGTAACTAGTCTACCCGTCGTAGTTCGATTCCACACCATCACACTTTTTTTTTGTTGCTATTTTTTTGCATGGCAGTGTGTGGCGCTCGTTTTTTCTACTTGGTCGCACTAGTTTTTTCCTCGGCGCCCATTTTCTCTACGTTATTCGCTCGGGCACGCTCGTTTTTACCCTCGATCGGCGCGGTGCAGATGCGAAGGCAGGCTGTAGTTGATGCGAACGGACGAACGATACTGGTGGGAAGGATGAAGAGGACTAGAGGAGCATGGATGGGAAACGAGGCGCGGGAGGGAGTTAAGGAAGGGCAGCGACATCCAAACGAACGCTCGCGGGGGGTCGGACGGCGTCCTTTGCGCAACCGAGCGAAGCGCCAGAACGGCGTCTATTGCCGATACGGAGGGAGTATTCTGTATGAACTATGAGAATATGTGTAGCATATCGGCGTATGTACAAGCTAGAGAAGTTAATATGGCAGGGTTTCCTTTGTACAAGTTCAATTTAAATATGCTGTTTACTGAACACACATGGAGCCAAGTTGGGGACGTGGCACTAACCTTGATTTAACCTACTAGTAGGCCAATGTCTATTAGTTCTGAATTGACACATGATTAAAAGTATTCATGTTTGAACTTTTGAGTTTTATTGTAAGCCGCCAGATGTTTGACCTGATATTAGTTTGCATTGTGGTAAGGGCATAGGAATCATGCTCAGACGATTCAATACCATGATCACTGCTTTTTTATATTTTCCTTTTGCATCTTATTATCTTTTATTAACAGTTTCTTTTGCATCATTCAGATTATTGATATTGAAACAAAAGGGGTTTCAAATGTATTTCTTCCTACAAGAAAGGCAGATGGAACAAAAGGCTCGTCAAGAGAATCACCTGTAACAAAAATGTTCCTCAGTGAAGACGGGCAATGGTTGGGTGCGGTTAACTGCTTTGGGGATATCTATGTATTTAACCTTGAAGTACAAAGGTACACACCTGTTTGTTACTCTTTAACTTGTATTGCATACAGCCATGCACCTGGTTAATATAAGGGCTATACTTTCTCTGATGGCTATTTTCTCCTCATATTTGCAGGCAGCACTGGTTCATATCTAGAATGAATGGTGGCTCTGTTACATCAGGTGGCTTTTGCCCCAAGAACAATGCCCTTGTGATAACTACATCTAAAAACGAGGTGTATGTATTTGATGTGGAAGCAAAACAATTGAGTGAATGGTCCAAGCGATATACACATCACTTGCCCAGAAGTTTCCAGGAATTTCCTGGAGAGGTCATTGGCCTATCATTTCCGCCACAAAGCTCATCGATGGTTGTAGTATACAGTACAAGGTAACTTCTTGCATGCTTATCTATGCTAGCTCATTTTCATTTCTCAGTTGATCTCAAAGTCTCGATTTCTATGGGCATGAATTTTCATCAGGATTGAGCTTTTCTTTACCAGGTTGATAACTGTACTGTATAATGGATTGATTATAGAAGTTCAATCTCCTTTGCTTTTCAGGGCAATGTGCTTAATTGATTTTGGGTTGCCTGTTGTCGAGGATGTTGAATTGCCAAATGGATCGAGACCAGCAGAGAAGGCGGATGCACAAAAGATTTCAAAAACAAAGCAGAAGCGTAAAGTCCGTGATGAAGAGTTGAAACAAGAGAAAAAGAATAACTTCAACTTCTTTGCGTTCAAAGATCCTGTCCTGTTTGTTGGCCACCTATTGGACAGTTCAATTCTAATAGTAGAGAAGCGATGGATGGATGTGGTTAAAGGCTTTGGTGACCCAGTTCACAAACACATATATGGGACATGATTCACGCTAACATGTCTACCTCTGGCTCTGGTGACCAAGCAGCCAGTTGTTTTTGTTCGCTCAAACACCATGCGTCTGTCCTCAAGCATGCTATCGAATGAAAGTGGTTTTAAGACAACATAGTGTCAGCTGAGCCTAATCTTTAGCATCATGAATGTGGTAATGGTGTATTCTTTTTTCTTGTTCACTTGAGTAATGTAGTGGACAACATGAGCGCAAAATTTTTGTCAGATGTAAACACTGTATTATCATCTCAATTCCCGTTATATGTTGTTTGACCCCAGGAATAGCACATCGTTATACGGCAGCAGCTACTGTTACATCGATCTAGAACTATCTAGTCAGATCAACTTTGGCCAGTAGGAGTCAGATCAACTTTGGCCAGTAGATCGATTTTGGCATTCCAAACAGGTGAATGTGCATCTGCTGTGTACATAGTGAAATGCGAATGCTAAACGAAATAGCTTTTTTTTTCTGTTCCTTCCTTTCCTGTGGTAGTACGGTGTATGAAAACAAATTGAAACGTCCAAAAATGATCAGTTCTACATCTGCTGCTTTTTTAATAGATTTTGGTCAAATCGCTTCTAGCATTCCAAACAGGTGAATGTGCATTTGCTGTGTACATAGTGAAATGCGACCGTTAAACGAAATAGCATTTTTTTTTCAGTTTTTTTTGTCCCTTCCGTCTTTTCCTGTGATAGTATGATATATTGAAAAATTGAAACGTCCAAAAATGATCAATTCTAACATCTGCTGCTTTTTTATGTGCTACATTTTTCTGACCACAACAATGCAAACAATGTTTCTTCTTCCTCGTCTGGTTTTTGCGCCATCTGGCTGGCCAGCAGCCGGAGCACCTCCCATATCTCGAAGCGCCGCGGGTGCGCCTGGTCGTCGGCGACGAACGAGCTCACCTCGCCTTCGACCTCTACGGCGCTGTAAGCGGGGACCTTCTTCATCCCTCGGCTGGCGATCATCTTCCGCACCCGCCGCGCGTCGTCCTTTCTGTTGGCATCGAGATAGATGTTCGACAGCTGGACGTATACGCCCTCGTCGGCGGTGCCACCAAGCTTCTCGAGCTCCCGCGCCGCCACCTCTGCCAGCTCGACGTTGCCGTAGCTCCGGCAGCCCGCGAGGACGGAGCCCCACACGGACACCAGCGGAGTCATCGGCATCGTCTCGATGATACCGACCGCGTCCTCCAGCCGCCCGACTCGGCACAGCATGTCAACCGTGCAGCTGTAATGCTCGTGCCCCGGCACGACGCCGTACCGGCCGCGCATCTCCCTGAGCAGGCACAGCCCGTCCTCGACCTTCCCGGCGTGCGCGCAAGCTGACAGCGCCCCGAGCACGGCCACGCCGTCTGGCCGCACCCCGTCCTCCCTCGTCATCCTCTCCAAGCACGCGACGGCCTGCACCGCCATCCCGTGCACGGCGAACGCGCCGACCATGGTGCCCCAGACGTACTCGTTCCGCTCCGGCATGCCGTCGAACACCCGCACCGCCTCGTCCAGGCACCCGCACTTGGCGTACATGGTGACCAGGGCGGAGCCGACGAACGCGTCCCCGAGCAAGCCCGGCGCGGCGCGCTCCACGTAGCGGTGCACCCAGGCGCCGCAGTCCAGCGCCCCGGCCTGCGCGCACGCCGCGACGGCCGTGGTGAGCACGACGGCGTCGGGGGACACCCCGTGCTCGAACATGGCCCTGAACACCGCCAGCCCCTCCGCGGGCATCCCCGCGCGCGCGTAGGCCCCGATGACGAGGTCGTAGTGGATCGCCTCCCGCCGCGGCAATTCGTCGAACACCCTCCGCGCGAGCTCCGGGCGGGCCGCGTAGAGCTGGAGCATCGCGGTGGTGACGTAATGATCCGCTGGGAAGAGCGCGTTCCTCACGAGCAGCGCGTGGAGCTGCGCCCCGGCTCCGAGATCGGAGGAGGCCGAGCCGTCGAGCGCCGCGGCGGCGGAGAGCGCGAAGGGGAAGGAGAGGTGGTCGGGGGCAGGGAGCGGCGTGGCCGGGGAGAGCATGTCGCGGAGGAGGCCGAGTGCGAGGCGCGGGTGGGCCGGGGAGGCGGCGCGGCGGGAGAGCGCGCGGAGGAGGGAGTTGAGCGCGATGAGGGAGAGGTCCTGGTGGCATGGAAGGAGGCCGGCGGTGGTGAGGAGGGCCTGGACGGGGAGGAGCGGCGAGGAAGGGGAGGCGGCGGAGGGGAGGAGGCGGGAGGCGAGGAGGGAGTGGCAGAAGGCGAAGGTGGCCTTGGGGATGTACGGGCGCATGCTCGGCTTGCTTCTCGCACTCGCAGACTCGCAATCGGCAGGAACGCGGGCGTGTTTTGATCCGGCTGACTTGCTAGAACCTCGCCTCGCCACAGTAGCGGTGTTTTGTATCACGATGCACCTTTCCACTAAATAAATGTGTTCCTAAAAAGGCCCAAACCTAAGATGTACTCCTTCCGTCCTAAAATTTTAGTCTTTCTTACTTTCCGAGAAAATACTACGGATAATTATGTATTAAAATATATTAAAATTTATGGTACAATATAGATATCATTAGATTAGATATTTAGATCTAGTTTTTTATAAAAAAATATTTGAAGTTTTAAATATTACACATATTTTCTACAAATCTAGTCAAACTTATGACACGAACACCTAAAACGACTATAATTGAACGTAGGGAGTATGCTGCTTTGATTATAACTATCAAATTACGCTTGAAAAGGTCAAAACCCGTTTGGCTTGAGTTTTATGTCGGGCTCTCGGCGAAATCAATGCATAACATCGCTAGAACTTATATTTTTCTATTGATTTGTATTTAAATTTCCAAGCATCAATTGTTCTTCACACGATCAGCTGATTTACCAGCTACTTTACTCACACCACCCTATAAACGCCCTTGGGGATAGGGAACATACTACTAATGTACGTATTAATTAATTATACAAAAGTTCAACTAGAACGAGTGCTGATTTTGTCTGGTAGGTGATGTCGTGCTATCATAATCGGTGTTAATCTTGGCATGATGACAGAACGAAGGGTGAAATTAACGCTTCACAGGTGCCCTAAAATTCCTCTGGTTTCTTAATCCAAGAGTTTTTTTTTTTATACTGCGTAATCCCAGAGTTGAGGGGCGTTTCAATATCACAATATAGAGAATATGCTCAACATTTTCAAGTACACCACAAAATATTTGCACCATCATGTTAATTGAAGCAAAACTGCACAAATAGAATGAACAATTTAACACATGGGAAGAGTTTCCATCGGTTAATACTGCGGGCATGAACATATGGCAGCATGCTCAGCATTTAATGACCATTGGGAAAACAAGCAACCTCGGCAGCAGAAATATTGAAAGATGACAACATGATAAAAACTTGCAAATGCATTATGCTCACAACCAAACCTCGAGCTCAGGGAAAACAACAGAGACCTCATACATAACTGATGGCTTCCAAAACAAATGAGCAGATAACTTATCTTTTTCCCCTGATATTAGAAAAGCATGCATTGAAGAAACACCAGAAGCCCATGGATTTTGTGCTTGTCCTCAGTTCCCTCGCCCACGGCCGCCCATTCTTCCCCTTCCACGGCCACCATAGCCCCTTCCACCACCACCCCTGCCTCCTTCGTAGCCACCGCCCCTGCCGCCTTCATAGCCACCACCCCTGCCTTGCTCATAACCACCCCTGCCTCCTTCATAACCTCCACCCCTGCCACCTTCATAACCTCCACCCCTGCCTCCTTCATAACCTCCGCCTCTGCCTCCTTCATAACCTCCACCCCTGCCTCCTTCATAGCCTCCACCCCTGCCACCTTCATAGCCTCCGCCTCTGCCTCCATCATAGCCTGCAAAGCCGACAATACTCAGAACAGTTTCCACTTATAGACAGTGGATCTAATCTTTATATGCAGAGGAACTTTAAGTTCACAACTAGATACAAAAGAATTGCCTCTTTTAAATGCAACATCTTATCAAAGAACATAAACTGTACCACAATATGTTAGAACATTACTACATTCCCAATATGATAGTGGTTAGTGACAAAGAAAATACTTTCACCACATTATAGTATGAATACGTCTCAAACATATAACAATAAAAATAACAAAAAACAAAATTCATGGGCACCTTGTCCAAAACAAGCAATGATTTATGAGATGAGCACTAATCACCAATCGAAATTAAACAAGTAATACATGAACATGGAAGACACAATTTGGTTATAACAGGCATACCTCCACGGTAACCCCAGTTGCCTCTTCCACGCATACCACCACCTCGTCCTCGACTATACCCACCATTTTCTGGTGCAATAGATCAAGATATGTTATCATCCAAGAATTCAGGCAAGATCAATGGTAAAACTGAATCAAGACAGCATCCAATACCTTGGTAGTTTCCATATCTGCCTTGGTTGTAGCCATATCCACCACCATACCCACCTTGATCGTCATAGCCGCCATACCCACCTTGATTATCATAATACCCACCACCCTGATTGTAACCACCTTGGTTGTATCCACCATAACCGCCATAGCCTCCTCTACCCCAACCCCTTCCACGTCCACGGCCCCTTCCTCTGCCTCGACCTCGTGCATAGGAGTCTAACAAAACAATGATTACTAAACAATATAGATAATAAAGAGAAATATCATCAGCACGAACTATCACTGGTGTACCTTCATACTCAAGCTGCTGGAATTGGCCTTGCGGTCGGCGAGGTTGGCGCTGCTGTTGTCTGGGCTGTTCAACATAGGCTGGAGCTTGGTACCTGTATAACTATGAATTAATATCCCAATCCTGTATTGTGCACAAGTACATTTCTATCTTAAAAGAGCAACTAATGTCTAACACCAATAATAAAGAAGAATTAGCGGATGCACGCTATCTAACTCACCCAGGAGTGTTCTTATCCAGCTCTCCAGGAGACAAGGTAATTGAAATCATTGAAACATGCCGAGTCATCTCCAGCCTGAAAATGGAAAAGTTTTAGAATAAGAAATGGAAATGCAATAGGAGTGTGTATGAAAACAATATAGTAGAATGACCAGAAACTTACGGGACAAGACCTTCTTCTATAGGTTCCCAGACATCAGTGATGCTGACAGAACTGATTTTGGAATCCTGATGTAAACCAGGGATTCTTTTCTGTTTCAAATAAAGCTTGTTAAATATGGTGGCCTACATATGAAACAAACATGAGAGAGAGAGAGAGTACCTTGATAATCTCTGCTACAGCAACAGACTTACTGATTGCCTGTCCCATGGCCTTCAAAACAATCTCCTTAACTCTCCGCTCCTGAGTTTAAGGGGGGGGGGGGGGGGAAGTAAATTGTATTAACAGGTGAACAGGAGCTGAGACACTGAATAACATTGTACATGGGCAAATGGTAAAGGTAAAACAGTATAGTATACCCAGCAACAAACAAGATCATATACTAGTTGGAAAACGAAATCCGGCATGAGCATTGAAATAACAGAGTTCGCAGCTTAAATGCTACTTAAACAATAGCCACGCTTAATAAACCTAGAAAAAGCCAATAAACTATGACTACCAAGTCTCCTACCAAAGCATCAGCAATGGGAATCATCTATTTCCCACAGAAGGGGCTGATTAAACACAAGTATGGGTTGCAAAAGCCAGCAGACTACACACTACTTGTATCCGATATGAGGGTTTCTCACTTTAGAAAATTAAACACCAAAAAAAAGCTTTGCAAGTAGAACTGCATTAACCACTTCTCAGACTGCAAACACCTAAAAGCTTCCTACAGGCATCCACATAGTATAAACAGGATATCGTGCAAGCTAACAAAACTAACAGCAACACCGCGTTACCAGAGCACTGGGTATAAATTAGTAGCAGAAAACACCAAATTCACCACACCAAGCTGCATTGTCATCCTAGCGCTAAACCAAACATACATCATGAAGATACCAGATTGGGTGCGTTAATATCGACATTGTCCACATTACATTGAACACAGATGCTTCCCAATCCCAAAATGAACACATCAAAACAGATTTCCAATGCATTGCCTGCTAAATCTAAAAAATTCAACCAATTTGTCCAGATAAATTGGTACGGCGACAAATTAACAGCCCACCAATGGACCTCCTTGGGCATTCGTGCCATCAACATGGAACTAGTGCACATATATGGCTTATCTCCACAGTGGCGTTCAAACCACAATCTAAACACAATCTCACATCGAACCGCAAAACTCACTGTTTGAGTCGAGAATCCACCTCTCATGCCGGTCCAAACCCAAGCACGCCGATTCGAATCAGCACGGTCACAGGGGACCCGGCTTGGCGCGCCCTATTAAAGACAAACGGCGATACGATGGCGATGGGAAACCGGAGGGGAAGCACAAGCTGACAAGCACCTGGAGGAGGGAGGTGGCGTAGGAGACATAGTTGCGGATGAGGCCCTGCGCGGTGATGCGGATCTCGTTCTCCTCGATGGTCGACTCGTTCCGCGGCCGCTCCACCCTCTGGTACCGATCCATCTCGGCCGCCGGCGCAGACGCTCGTCGCCCGGCGGGGTGCGGGGGGCACGGGATTCGGGCGGGGAGGAGGGTGCGGCGGCGGAGGTTGCGGCGGCAGGGGCTAAAACCCTAGACGGAGCCAACGATACGGTTTGCTGGGCGTACACGAAATAGGCTCTTTATTTTCTTGGGGCGAGGAAAAATAGGAAAGCGGGGTGGTGTGAGAGAGCTCTCGATTCGCTAATCTGATGGGACTTCGCCACAGGTTATGGCTGTCACGTTTCGGGCCGTTTCTTCCATGGGAAGTAGTAGGTTCTAGAATCTAGAGACACTGGGTTTTGCAGTTGTGGTCATGGGCTTTGCGGGGGGGGGGGGGGGGGGGGGTTCATTTTTTAAGAGATCGTTCGTTAATAGATGGCCACTGACGGAGTTTTTTTTTTCATTTAGGAAAATATGCTATAATCAGTTTTGCAGCTCATGGTCATGATTTCAATGTGAGACTGTCCTTAAAAGCTTAAGCAATAGTCGTCTATATTTTGTTGCATGCTTCCTCCATTGCAAATTATAATTCGTTTAACTTTTTTAGCCAAGTTTGATGTGGCCTTATGAAAAAATGTTTTGTAAAATATCATATTTTTTGTTAAGGCTTGTTTTGTTATTAAATAACTTATTTGAAAGTCAAATGAATTATAATTTAGAATGAAGAAAGTAGTGTATAGCAACAATGACATCTAATGTTGCCTCGATATACTACAAAGTTCACTTTATACATATTTAGCGTCATTGATTTTTTTCTTGCAATTTTCTACTATTAATATTTTTTCTTCTTATATTAAAATTAATTTGAATTGTTAACCTCCAATCTGCCCAACACACATTAAATTTAGATTTTTTTGTAATTTAACAGTTTGGGAGTCAAACAACTATATTCAACTTGGAAAAATATAAGTGAGATTTAGCGGTTAAAACTCAGATTGCCTCACTTTTTGGCTTTTGGTAGTACACGCTGCAAAAAAAAACATTGTAACATAATTATAGCGTGACACTGTGATCTAAGAAAAATACTCAATAACGTTGATCTAAGTGAATAAGGCTATATAATTTTTTGCGTTCCTGATTATTGTAAACATGTATTTATACAGGTAGATGGATAGGTGGTCAAATAGGGAACTAAAAGTGTGCACATGTATACGTCTGCATATGTATTGCACTAAAAATAAAGATATAAAAATATCAGTTACTCTTATTGTGAAAGGTGGAAGCTAAGGGAATGAATGGAATGAAGAATTGATGATAGGTAGGGACCAACTGTTACATACTTGCACAAGCCCAAATGGCATGTAGGTACCTATTCAGAAGGGACAAGCCCCTTTGAAGAGGCCCTTGTTGTGTTCACACCGATAACAATTACTGATGCCATGGATTAATAATTAATTAATTAAAGTAATCCATCATTTATTCCAATGCTTCACAACAATTGTTTCATTTGATGGTTGTTTGACATTTCACTGTCTTCAAAACATATTTTTATCACTATTTTTACACTACCTTTTTTTATAAAGACTAAGAGAATACTATTTATATGTATTTCCAAGATTCATATAATACTTATCATATTATCCAATTATTATCTTAGAGCTAGAAAAGGAGTTTATGAAATGGAATTTTAGTTAGGGTGTTTGGTTCCCGGGAGATAATTTTTAGTCTAACCTTTAGAGGCCAATTAGGAAGACTGAAGATGCACTAATTTCGAAACTAATTGAATAAATCATGACTAATTTGTGAGACTAACCCATTGACTAATAAGCATATGATTAGCTCATATGGTGCTACAGTAAATACGGGCCAATTACGATCAAGGGTTTGTATCGTTAATTAGCCATGACTTAAGTAATTATATAGTTTCACAATTAGCTCATATTCATTCTTCATAACTGGTCCCCAAATGTTGGGCTAAAAACTAACTTTGGGAGCCAAACATCCCTTGGCAGTTTTCACAAGGAAAGGGGAGTATGTAAATGAGACGACTCACCACACATGGATAACGAATTGATGACTAATCAAGACTGGATAAGGAGTTTCCGGGAGAACTATACACGATCAGCCCACGGCATGTAGTCATGTACAGTCCCGTCAATTCTACCAGTCCCCGTTGGCGTGTTCTCTCCCAGGAGAGGGTTGTAAAATCCGAATCGCTACTATATCCTGAGCCGTAACGACATCTTGCTGTACTCCTATATCCAAATACAACTACATGTAATCCATAAACTTATCCAAACACACGTATCCTAATCCGACAGTAATTGTCTGCGCCTCTTTCTGGCCTGTATAAATCCACACGGCACGCGCGCCTTTCTTCCCCGTACTCCTCGACATTGAAACTACTAGTTGGTTGATTGATGAGCAGTTAGCAATTTTGATTCGATCGACACATGGCGATCAGGACTTGGACATGGGTGGTTTTCCTGCTGCTCGCGCTGGTTTCGTCGTCGTCGCCCTCCTGCCGCGCTGCCGAGCCGCCGTCGCCGCAACAGGCGTCCGCTGACGCCGGCGACCTCACCGTCGACGATGGCCTCCGCACCGGCTACCACTTCCAGCCTCCCAAGCACTGGATCAACGGTAAGTACCCATGCAATGCAACAGCGTTCTGATCCTTGGATGCTCTCTCTGTTCGTCGCTAACTAACGGTCGAGATCGTGTGTTCTTGCTTGCGCAGACCCTAATGGCGTGATGTGCTACAAGGGCGTGTACCACCTGTTCTACCAGTACAACCCCAAGGGCGCGGTGTGGGGCAACATCGTGTGGGCCCACGCTGTGTCGACGGACCTCGTCGACTGGGTCATGCTCCCTCCGGCGATCTACCCGACGGCCCCGTTCGACGTCAACGGCTGCTGGTCGGGCTCCGCCACGATGCTCCCGGACGGCACGCCGGTCATCATGTACACCGGCATCGACGGCGAGAACCGGCAGGTCCAGAACGTCGCCTACCCCAAAGACCTCTCCGACCCTTACCTCCGCGAGTGGGTCAAGCCGGACTACAACCCCGTCATCTCGCCGGGCCCAGGCATGAACGCCACCGCGTTCCGTGACCCCACCACCGCGTGGCAGGGCCCCGACGGCCTCTGGCGCCTGGTCATCGGCACCAAGGACAACCACCGTGGCCTCGCCATGCTCTACCGCAGCAGGGACTTCAAGCGCTGGGCTCCGGCGAACCGAGCCCTCCACTCCGGCGACACCGGCATGTGGGAGTGCCCGGACTTCTACCCCGTGAACGACACCAAGCACGTGCTCAAGGTGAGCCTCGACCTGACACGGTTCGAGTACTACACGCTGGGCGAGTACGACCGTGACACCGACACGTACACGCCGGACCCGTCGCTGGCCGACGGCAACGACGGGCTACGGTACGACTACGGCAACTTCTACGCGTCCAAGACGTTCCTCGACACGTCGAAGCAGCAGCAGCGCCGCGTGCTGTGGGGATGGGCTAACGAGTCGGACTCCACGGCCGCCGACATCCGCAAGGGGTGGGCTGGCGTGCAGGCGATCCCGAGGAAGGTGACGCTCTCGCTGGATGGAAAGCAGCTGGTGCAGTGGCCCGTCGCCGAGATCGAGTCCCTCCGCGGCGCCCACGTCAACGTCACCGACGTGCTCGTCAAGTCCGGCCACCACTTCGAGGTCGCCGGGCTCGCGTCGTCATCGCAAGCCGACGTCGAGGCGGCGTTCCAGGTGATGGACATGGACATGGACAAGGCCGAGGCGTTCGACCCGGCGTGGCGAGCGGTGGACGCGCAGGCGGTGTGCGTGGCGCGTGGCGCGGACGCCAAGGGTGGCGTCGGGCCGTTCGGGCTGTGGGTGCTCGCCTCCGATGACGGCGGGCAAGAGGAGCGCACAGCCGTGTTCTTCAGGGTGTTCAAGGACGGTGGCAAGCACGTCGTGCTCATGTGCAACGACCCGTCCTTGTCGTCGCAAGCTGATGGCCTGTACAAGCCGACCTTCGCCGGATTCGTCGACGTCGACCTCGCCAAGACCGGCGGCAAGATCGCTCTCAGGACTCTGGTACGTGTAGATTTGATTTCTGACATGTGATTTTTTTTCTACCAATCGAATCGATCGGTGTGCTGATCATTGCCCGTACACGCGTGCAGATTGACCACTCGGTGGTGGAGAGCTTCGGCGAGTACGGCAAGACGTGCATCCTGTCGAGGGTTTACCCGACCAAGGCCGTCGGCGACAAGGCGCGCCTCTACGTGTTCAATAATGGCGAGTCTGATGTCAAGGTCACCCACCTGAATGCCTACGAGATGCGGTCGGCGAACATCACCAGCGACGCGGCAGAACCGACGAGCAGATGACGCACCTGGCATCGATGATGTTGCCAACATGTACATAGTTAGCTAGTAGATGACTTTTGATTTTGTGATAGTCGCGTAACATGTTTTATGAGATGCCTATTATACCTACCATAGTCGTTTTTGTTTGTGTTAAGCCTCCTTTGTGTTCTTGACCTGTGTATCGAGGCACAAGGGACCGTCCGTACAATCCCTTTGCTCTGCTCAGCAAAGCACCAATTAGATCCATAAAATCCACACCAAAAAAAGGTCTACATAATAAATTATTTGATATTATAGATGCCAGGACAACATATTACACTTACTAGAAATATGGCCAAAGTTAAAAGGAGTTTTGAACTAGGGCAAAACTAGAACAGAGTGATAGTATGGAGTTTTCCAAGCCCTTGAACGTATAGAGTTGTAGACACACTTTTTCTTTACATCGGCACAAAAATCACCTCTTTGCCCAGCATCAGGAAGACGACGGCCGGAGTGCTCATGCCGATGACTATGACAACGTAAGCAGGCCACGGTGATTCGGGCGCCACGGTGATATAAACCGCGGTCATGAGCGAGACGAGCATGGCGAGGCAGGCGGTGACGGTGAGCCTATGCCCCCACAAAAGCTGGTCGACCTTGAACCTGACGGGGTCCTGCCAAGCCCAGATGAAGCAGAACACAACGACGATGGAGCTGCACATGGCGACGGTGTTGGAGATGACGAAGATCTTGAATCCAGCATTGCGGCTGAGAACGGCGATGCCATCGTCTCCGTAGCCGCCCGGAACGCTGAACGTGGCGGCGAACGTCACCGTGGCGATGAGGGTAGCCACGAGGATGTACGTCTCGATGATGCACTCGAAGTACTTTTCGTTGGACGCCCTGCGGCTCGGGTAGGGAGCCAGAGGTGGCAGCTGCTGCTTGCGACACCTCTTCGACTCCTGCTGCTTGAGCTCCTTCCAGAGGTACATCTCGTACGCGTCCATCTCGCCGGTGCGCAGCTTCATCTCCACGAGGCTACGCGCCGTCTGGCCGTCACGGTCACGGACGCAGGGGTCGACGCGTCGGTCTTTCAGTAGCAGAAGAGCGGACTGGACGCGGCTCATCCTTGCGGCGAGGTGGAGCGGCGTGTCACCTTCGTTGTCGACGCGGTTGAGGAGCTCGGAGGGTCGGACATGGCGGAGCAGGCACCTGAGCGCGTTCGTCTTGCCGCTGACGACGGACACGTGGAGCGCGTTGCGGCCGGAGGTGTCGGCCATCTCGACCACGTCGGGGCAGTGGCGGAGCAGCGCCCTGATGGACGCCGTCGAGCCGTAGTGCGCCGCGACGTGGAGCGGGGACTGACGCTCGCTGTTGGGCTTGTAGGCAAGCTGCGCCTGCTTGGTGAGCAGCAGCTCCACCACCTGCGCGTTGTTCTTCTGCGCCGCGTAGTGCAGCGCGTTGTTGCCGTCCGAGTCTGTCTGCTCCAGCAGCCAGCTGTGCTTCTCCAGCATCATGTCCACGATCTCTGCAGCGACAAACATAAGGATGGCTACTCTCGTGTCGTGTGCTTGAAACGAAACAAGTAATCTTCAGGTCACTGACACTTACTGGTGTGGCCGCCGAGAACGGCTTGGTGCAGAGCTGTGCCACTTACAGCGACGAGAGGGGACGTACTCGGCCTCGACCCAGGTGAAGTCGAAGATCTTGCGGACGACATGGACGAGGCCCTCACGAGCGGCCATGTGAAGCGGCGACTCCATCTGCTCGTTGAGGTCGTAGGCGCGGCTGGGGTCGGCGTCAAGCAGGGCCTCGGCCACGGCGGTCCTGCGGCTTTTCACCGCCTCGTGCAGCGCGGTGTTGCCGGCCTTGTTGGTCATGATGAGAGGGCTCTTCTGGTCCTGCGGCCATGCAATGGCGCGGCTGATGAGCAGCTCGGCCACCTCCAGCTTGCCCGCCTTGGCCGCCAGGTGGAGCGGGGTGTCGCCGTCGTCGTTCTTGGCGACGAGGAGCTCCTCGTCCCTGTCGAGGACCTCGCCGGCGAACGCCGCGTGGCCGTGCACGGCGGCGAGGTGGAGCGCCGTGTTCAGCTGGGGCGTCGTGGAGCTGAGGACGCTGGGGTTCTCCGGATCGACTAGCTGCTTCAGGCTAGACACCTTTCCCTGCGTCGCCGCCTTGTACAGCGCGGGGTCCATGCGCCTCTCGCTGTCCATGCCTCGTTGCAACTACTGGTCGAACAGAGAGCGTCTCTGGTTGTTGACTCTGCTGTCAATCTAATCTCAGTTGATCCGTGTCGGGATTAGAACGACTGAACGAGAGGATTAAGACAGTAGCTACAATAGTCAGTAGATGTCTATATACTCGCGCTTTGAACTTTCCGGCAAACTGGGTTACTTTCGAGGCATAAAAGAAATGGTAATTGCGTGCAAATCAAACTTGGTATGTTCCAGCTCTCCTCTTGCCACCGCATCTGGAAGCATGCTTAGTCCAAATGGAGCAAGTTTGGTACATGTACTGATTGTACTTTCTCGCTTAAAAAGCATGATGCCATGAGGTACAATCAGCGAACATCCTAAGCACAGTGGAATAACTGAACAAGGATAGACATATGTTTTTGTCTCAGCTCATGTATGAGAAGGAGAAATGACAATCAACATAGGAGCGTTGCTATCAACGAACACGTAGCATACAACTTAAATATAACCACCCGAAAAATGGAAGAGCCCATGTTAAATTTGCATGGGCAGGTTTCAGTTTCACATAAAGAGGAAACGAAATGTATTTACAGTTTAATCTCTTGACTATGATAAGGAATGAGGAGAACAATAACCTATAAATTATCAATACTTAAATAAACCAATTTATAAGGAAAAGGTGGGTGGGTGGGGGGGTGGCTTTCGAGGCATAAAAGAACACTAACTAGCAGTAAAAAAATGGTCTAAAAAAACTAACAGTAAAAAAGTAACTTGCAATACCCACTTCAAAAAAAGAAAAAAGAAAAGAAAAGCAGTAACTTGCAATACAACCTTTGGCATATTCCAGCTCTCCCTCGTGCTGCCGCATCTGGTACATGTACTTTATCGCTTTAAGCATGATGATGCCACGAGCTTATAATCCTACTATTAGCCTTAAACGTCAACGATCCAAAACGTGGAGAGCAACCGAACAAGGATGGAGAATGTAGATCATCTCTAAGGCCGCTGAAGTTGTGTGAAAAGTTTTCACACGTTGAGAAATCACCAAAAGAGAGGCACACGACATGAATAGGCTGATTTCAGCACAATGAATCTAACCAACTTTTGCCAGTGGCAGTAAAAATATGATTGCAATGTTTGAATTTCTTGATCTTGACTAACGAACATATGAAAAAAGGTACAAACTATCAACAACAATTTTATTTGAATTTCTAGTAAATTTCGAATTTATTTGGAGTTAAATTTGGAAGTATGAATCATTATTATCCAAACAATTGAAAAGAAAAGTGAAAGGGCTCGCCTGCGGCCCAGTGGCCTACCAACTGGGCTGATCAATGCCGACCAGCCCAATTAGTAGTGAGATTTGTTCTGCGTGTGCTTTGATCAGAAGGTCAGATGACACACAGTATGCTTGGGCAATCAGGGAGTGTTTTATTTGCGGTATTGGGTTATATGACATGAATGAATACTATTAGTTTGTTGGTTAAGTAGGAGGAAAAAAAGAATGCCCACTGAAGATATTTAGGAGATTGCCAGAAGAATTCTATCAGAGCAAACCCATTTGAAGCTTCAGAGTTCAGACATAGTTTAGATGATTCTCATTTTTGCCATTGTCCGATGGAGTTCGGTAAAATTCAATATACAAACTGACAACATTTATGTACGCTTCTATTAATTTAGCACGTACTAGTCTACTGTGCAGCTGGCAGCCTGGCAAACGTTGATGAGCTGTAGCTACAGGCCTACAGCCTACAGCGGCACGAAGATGACATCCCTGCCCAACATGAGGACGACGACGGCCGGAGTGCTCACGCCAATGGCGATGACGACGTAAGCAGGCCACCGTGACGTGGGCGCGACGGTGATGTAGACCGCAGTCATGAGCGAGACGAGCATGCCGAGGCAGGCGAGGATAGTGAGCCTGTGTCCCCACAAGAGCTGATCCACCTTGAACCTGACGGGGTCCTGCCATGCCCAGATGAAGCAGAACACAACAACAATGGAGCTGCACATGGCGACGGTGTTGGAGATGACGAAGATCTTGAACGCCGTGTTGCGGCCGTGGAGCGCGATGCCCTTGTTCTGGTCGTAGCCACCTGGCATGGTGAACGTGGCGGCGAACGTCACCGTGGCGATGAGCGTCGCCACGAGGATGTACGTCTCGACGATCCGCTCGAAGTACTTGTCGTTTGATCCCCTCCGGCTCGGGTAGGTCGCCAGCGGCGGCAGCTGCTGCTTCCGACACCTCTTCAGCTCCTGGTGCTTGAGCTGCCTCCAGAGGTACATCTCGTAGGCGTCCATGGCGCCCGTGTGGAGCTTCACCTCCACGAGGCTCCGCGCCGTCTGGCCGTCGTGGTCACGGACGCACGGGTCGACGCGGCTGTCCTTGAGCAGCAGCAGCGCGCAGTGGACGCGGCTCATCCTGGCCGCGATGTGGAGCGGCGTGTCGCCGCTAGCGTCGACGCGGTTGAGGAGCTCGGCGGGGCGGACGCGGCGGAGGAGGCAACGGAGCGCGTTCGCCTTGCCGCTGTCGACGGAGACGTGGAAGGCGTTGCGGCCGTGGTAGGTGTCCATCATCTCGGCCACGTCGGGGCAGTGACGGAGCAGCGCCTTGATCGCCTCCGTTGAGCCGTAGCTCGCCGCCACGTGGAGCGGCGAGTGCCCCTGGTGGTTGCGCTTGTAGGCCAGGTCCGTACGCGACTTGAGCAGCGTCTCCACCGCTCGCTGGTGGTCCTTCTGCGCCGCGTAGTGCAGCGCGTTGTTGCCGTCCGAGTCCGTCAGCTCGATCAGCTCCGGCCTCTTCTCCAGCAGGATCTCCACGATCCCTGTAGTTTATGTTTGTTTACGTTTGCAAAAGAAATTATGTCAATTTGTGAACTACTAGTATCGATGTACGGTTAATGCAACGGCACGACAGTTCTGTGATTTTTTCAGGGTTCTTACGGTGGTGGGTGCCGAGAACGGCCTGGTGGAGAGCGGTGCCGCTGAGGGAGACGGACGGCAAGAATTCCTGGCCGACCCAAGTGTAGTCGACGATCTTCTGGACGACATGGACGAGGCCCTCGCGTGCGGCCATGTGAAGCGGCGACTCCATCCGCTCGTTGAGGTCGTGGCCACGGAGGGGATCGGCGTCGAGCAGAGCCACCGCCACGGCGGACCTGCGGTTGCGCACGGCCTCGTGGAGCGCGGTGTTGCCGGCCTTGTTGGTCATGACGAGAGGGCTCTTCTGGTCCTGCGGCAATGCTTGGGCGTGGCGGATGAGCAGCTCGGCCACCTCCAGCTTGCCAGCCTTGGCCGCCAGGTGGAGCGGGGTGTCGCCGTCGTCGTTCCGGGCGACGAGGAGCTCCTCGTTCTTGTCGAGGACCTCGCCGGCGAACGCGGCGTGGCCGTGCAGGGCGGCGAGGTGGAGCACCGTGTTGAGCTGGGGCGTCGTGGAGCTGAGGGCACTGGGGTTCTCCGGATCGACTAGCTGCTTCAGGCTCGACACCTTCCCCTGTGTGGCCGCCTTGTACAACGCCGGATCCATGCGTCGCTCTGTATCCATATCTTGCGGGTACTGGTAGAACAGAGAATGTCTCCTCTAGCTGCAGGCTCTGCTGTTAATCTGATCTTCAGTAGTAGATCAATCTCAGGACAACAACGACAGGTGGACAAAAGTTGCAACAATGGAAAAGGCACCGAGAGAGGGTTGACACAGCAGCTCCTATATGCTAGATCATAGATGTATAGTTCCAAACTTTCCAGCAAGCTCGGCTACTTTGGAACTTTGGCAGCATAAAAGAACTGGTTACTTGCAAATCAACCTTGGTATGTTCCAGTTCTCCGATCCCCCTACTGCTGCATCTGCAAGCATACTTAGCCCAAATGGACCAAGTTTGGTATATGTACTGTCTCGCTTAAAGCACGATGCTGTCAATTTATTCAACTTATATATCCCTCTTTTCTTTAGCCTTTAACATCAACGAACATCTACACATGCAAAGGAGAGAGAACAACTGAACTGGTCATTGATGAATATGGGTTGTTCTTGTTCCTTAGCTGTTGATCTCTCCATTTCACTTTGTCCACCGTATTGGAAGAATACATTCCACGTTTGGTACTTGTATAAACAGGTTGCTTTGACAAAAGATATTCTTGCTAGAAGGAATTATCATGGAAGTACAAAAAGTTTTTTTTGCAATCCACGTGAAAACATTCAACATTTATTTTTTATTGTCATCTAGCAAAATTCATCCGGGGCACCATACATGTTTCTTTTGATCTTTCTCCACTAAAATTTCAACGTATGTTCTCTGATTGGTTGGGGGAAAGCAAAAGTAAATTAAAGAAACTAATTTATTTGAGGTGGAGTAGATGCTATTTGTTGGGCAATATGGTTATGGCGGAACGATATTGTGTTTGATAGATCAGCGTTACCACCATAAGTGTAGAGGCTTTTAAAGGTACGTAATGGAGTCAATTTTGGTCCTTTCTACAGAAGGAGCATCGCCTCACGATGAAATAGCGTGCAACATGCTTAAATCTGCAGCTATGGAGATCTTTGCTAATAATGGTTGTCTTTTGTGAGTGTTGGATGACAAACTTTGCCGTTATAATACCGACATTATTTTACTAGGCATATTTCATTTTATTTTTATTCTGACACGATTTTGGTCGTGTAATTACTTAAAATTATGTTTATGCGGTAAAAGTGTTCTTTCTTGCGGGTTAGTAACTATAGGCTTTGTGCTTCATGCTTCAAATAGTCTTTCTTTTTTACATCCAGATATGAAATGCAACAGTACGTAATAACTAAGGTTCTATGTTGGATAATGTAGACAGCTTTAACGATTTCCTTTGATAAAGAAAAAAAAGTACCCACGGAAACTGAAGATTACTGAAGATATTTGGCAGTTGATGTTCAGAAGAAGCTTATATGAAGCTTGAGATTCTCATCTTTGACATTATATTGTCTGATGGAGGTCAAGAAATTTACTCTACAACAGAAATTACTAACACGTGCAAGTGGCACATCTTGAGATGGCTAGCTAGCGCGCGGTTACAGCGGCACGAAAATCACCTCCTTGCCCAGCTGGGATGAAAACGGATCGGATACGGACGGATATGCCCGTATACGAATACAGATATTTATTTTTTTATCGGATCGGATTCGGATATGGAAAGTACAAAATATGTCGTTATGCATCGGATATTGATATACATTACATATCTATAATAGACATTCAACTTTTGTTATGCGGATACGGATCGGTCGGATATTGATTTTTCGGTTCCGGATACGGTATGTACCATTTAAGACTTGAGGGCCTTCGGTCGGTCGGTCGGACGGGAAATATCCATACCACTTTCATCCCTAAATGCCCAGCATGAGGACGACGACACCCGGAGTGCTCATGCCGATGGCGATGACGACGTAAGCTGGCCACCGTGACGTGGGCGCGACGGTGATGTAGACAGCCGCCATGAGCGAGACGAGCATGCCGAGACCGGCAATCATGGTGAGCCTGTGGCCCCACACGAGCTTGTCGACCTTGAACTTGAGTGGGTTTTTCCATGCCCAGATGAAGCAGTACACGACGGTGATGGAGCTGCACATGGCGACGGTGTTGGAGACGACGAAGACCTTGAACGCCGTGTCGTGGCCGTGGAGCGCGATGCCCTTGGTCTGGTCGTAGCCACCTGGCATGGTGAACGTGGCCGCGAACGTCACGGTGGCGATGAGTGTGGCCACGAGGATGTACGTCTCGACGCTGCGCTCGAAGTACTTGTGGGTTGTGGCTCGACGCCCTGCTGTCACGGTCGATCGTGTACGGCGGCAACGGCTGCTTCCGGCACCTGATGGACTCCTGTCTCTTGAGCTGCTTCCATAGATACATCTCGTAGGTATCCATCTGCCCCGTGTGCAATCTCCTCTCAACAAGGCTTCTCGCCGTCTGCCCGTCGTGGTCGAGGACGCAGGGGTCGACACGTCGGTCCTTGAGCAGTAGCAGCGCCGATTGCACGTGGCTCCTCTTGGCAGCGATGTGCAGAGGTGTGTCACCGTACACGTCGGCGCGGTTGAGGAGGTCGCCGGGGCGGACGTGGCGGAGCAGGCACCGGAGCGCGTTGGCCTTGCCGCTGGTGACGGAGGCGTGGAAGGCGTTCTGGCCGTTGGAGCAGTGACGGAGCAGCGCCTTGATGGCGTCCGTGGAGCCACGGTGCGCCGCCACGTGGAGCGGGGTCTGCCTCTGGCTGTTGCGCTTGTACGCCAGCTCCGTCCGCTTGTTCAGAAGCATCTCCACCACCTCTCGCTTCTTGTCCTTCTGCGCCGCGTAGTGCAGCGCGTTGTTGCCGTCCGGGTCCGTCAGGTCCAGCAGCTCTGGGTGTTTCTCCAGCAGGATCTCCACCACCCCTGCCATGTCATCTATCGTTAGCACACTAGCTAGTACATGCTTCTTTCACATGGTTGACCAAAAAAAACGAGCAGTGATGAAAGCTTACGTGTGTGGCCACCGAGCACGGCTTGGTGCAGAGCCGTGCCACCGACGGATTGGATGAAGTCAGTGGGCACCCAGGGGACGTTCACAATCTTGCGTACGACCTGGACGAGACCCCCACGGGCAGCCATGTCGAGAGGCGACTCGTTCCGGTTGTTGAGGTCATGAGCACGCTTGTGATCGGCGTCGAGGAGCGTGAGCGCCACGGCGTTGTTCTGGTGCAGGACGGCCTCGTGGAGCGGGGTGTTGCCCTTGAGGTTGGTGGTGACGAGGGGGCTCTTGAGCAGCACCGTGTCGTCGGCGTTGAGGTCGTCTGGCCACGCCTGGGCGCGGACTATCATCTGCTCGGCGACCTTGGCCTTGCCGTTGTTGTTCCTCGCCGCCAGGTGCAGCGGGGTGTCGTCGTCGGCGTTCTTGGCGATGAGGAGCTCCTCGCTCACCATGAGGAGCTCGCGGGCGAAGCTTGGGTGGCCGTACAGTGCCGCTACGTGGAGCGCCGTGTTGCCCTGGGGCGTCCTGGAGTTGAGGACCTTGACGATTGACGTCCTTCACCACCAGCTTCCTCAGGCTCCTCACGCACCCCTGCGTCGCGGCCTTGTACAAGGAGGGATCCATGCCTGCAGGCTCCGCTGCTGCTGCCGCCATGGATGTGACAGAGATACAGGTATGACAGAGCGCGTTTCTAGCTGCTGCAGGCTCGGTTCTGGGCTTGTGTTGGCATGGACATAGGGGAAAGGGGAATTGCAGGAGTAGGGGCAAGGCACCGTATCAATGTACACCACGTATAAACGTGACGGATGACACATGCATGGAAAGAGCTGATTGTGATTGTTGGAACTTGGAACACTAGCTTGATGCGTCGCTTGCGCTTTTGGATTTCAACCAGCATGGCACACTGCTTTTGTGACATGTACAAGTCCCGTGCTTGCCTGGCTAATAAGCCTTGGCAAGTTGGCATATATTCCAGGTTTCCTACTCGTGCAGCTGCTGGAGCTGGGTGACGTATACCGACCAAGCTTGGTATAATGGTATCTGTACTCTCTCACCCCTTCTGCCAATTTTCGTTTTTCTCTCTCTCCAACTTTCGTGTTTTTTTGTCCCCATTGCTGTCCCCATTTCATTGTTTCGTGTTCCTAGCTACTCGTACGGTCGTGCCTTCGCTCCGCCCAAGTGCCCAACCAAGTTTCTTCTGATGAGTCGTCACGGCCTTGCTATTTCCAATTTCCATCCCGTTCCTTGAGGTAGCTCAAGCATATAATTCGTCATGGATCCTTTCCGCCTTTGTCCTTTCATAATTGTTTCTAAAAAAAAGTTTTTTTTAAAAAACTATAATTTTCATATAAACCAAAAAATAAATTTTTGTTCTGGAACTTGTGTCGATTGTTTGAGATCCAAGCTGGATCCTAATGGAAAATATTTGAACTACAACGTCATAGATTTCGTCGTATTATAATTTTCATATAAAATTCATCTTCATCCAGGTTCATATAAACTAGTTATGATTTTTAGAAATCATGCTGTCTAGATAAGAGAAATTCCACCGATTCAATTGGATACAAATCTGCTACATTACACAGACCGTTATAGACGTTTCAAACGGTGGCATGTGTATAGACCTATAATTTTTTTTATCACTCTACGGGAAACAGATATTTTTTTAAGAAACAATACAAAATCTCACATAAGAAAATAATTTAATGATATATAGTTTCATTGTTGTAAAACAAAACTATAAGCTCTATCAAATATTTAGACCAATGATACGATTAAGCCATTTTTGTATTTGATGGAAGCATGGGAGATATATATTATTCATGTCGTGCGTCAAGACATCAAAATTCCGTCGCATTGCCATCGAATCCTATATGTATATCGGAAGTATATGAATTGCATCTATATATTTAAGAGACCATTGTATGATAGGACCCACATGATCTTTGTATGACATGTCCTTACACCAATCCGAGGTTGGTTTAGGATCAATAGTAGTGAGCTTTTTGTCTTTATGGTCTACCACATAGAGCATAAATCTGTTGTTGCGCAACCATGGCAAAAGAAACTGGAAAACAATAGTGGAGGCATGTATAATGGAGATTATCTAAGTAGCAATTTGTAAGCAGCCCCGAGCAGCAGCTACCGAGTTAAGTTTTTGCACAACATGCACACTTGAATTGATTCAGAGTGTCGACGATGGCAGCTCTTGAATGCAACATCCTGCATATCCAATCGTTCACATTAATCAGATATGTAAATATATATTGAAAAATATGGTACTTAAAAGAAAGAACATGCGCAATAGTGGTGATCTTATTACCGGATTTATGGCATTAGAACCTCCTTATAAACCATATTCTTCGTGTACATGACATCATATCGGGGTGTCTTTATTTTCCTTTTCATATTTTTCCCTCCCCTTTTTGTTCGATTTTTCGCTCACTTTTTTCTCATTTGTATCCTCCTCCTCCATCTCCTCCTCAGCATTAGGTGGGAGGGCGAGCATTTTGATGTTCGTTCTAGCAGTGGCTCTAGACATTGCAACATACAACTGGCCATGAGAGAATACACGTTCCGGCAATTAAACACCCACGTCAGACTAATGGCTGAAGTTTCCAACTTTCTAGTATGGCTATAGGGCTAAGTTCACATCCCCTTGGAGCCTAATTATCAAAACTTCAATCGAAGTGCAAAATTTGGAAGACGATTCTACATGCTACCAAAATAATTGGTATGTCATGGTGTACAGGTCTCACAAGCTAACGACGATACTATTTCACTACATGAGTTCACATGCTGTGCTGAATGAAAATTGATATATCTGAGCATTCTTAATCAGCCTAATGGCTGCGGATGAGCACAAACTAATCACATGCAATCAGTTAACATGCATGATAATAGAACTTATAAGCTTCTTCTTGCATGCATAAAACAGAAGTGCATGTGATCAATACGCACTACAAGGGCACACCCTCCACTGACCGCTGTCCTCACCAGAATGCTCCACTTCTAATGCTGACTCCACGCACGCACACGCTGTCTGCGGATGAGCACAAACTAATCTCATGCAATCAGTTAACACATGCTGCAGATGCATATGCATACGTGAGCAGTTAGACATCTATGAAGAGATAATATTATGGAAGTGTTGAAAAACGGCACCAGTTGTTCCTCTGCCAAGCTTGCTTGAAGGTGTTGATGGAAAGCGACGGTTGTCCGGTGGCGACGGGGACGATGGCGGCGGCGTGGACGGCGGCTGGCCACCTACGTCCTGGGCGCGGCTAGAGGGATGTAGGCAGGCATAGTCATTGACGGTGGCTGCCGGCTATGTCCAGCTTGCGGCACAATGGATGTAGCCGGGCGTAGGTGGCTTCGTTTGGCCGGATCGGTGGTGGCATCGTAGACGCCTGCCTGGACTGCAGCGACGACGTGTACGGCCGCAAGAGGAAATTTTGTTTGCCTGTTCTTGTGGTGAGGATCGAGGAGGTCGCCTTGGGGAGGGGTCGAAGAGGACTGTCGGGGGGCCGCCAGCGAGGACGTCGCCGGGAGAGACGGAATCGGCGTCGCGGGGGCGTGGTCGATCGCAACGGCAGCGAGGCACTCGTCCGGAAAGAGGACTGGGAGGCGTCGGTCCCAGGGAGTCAGCCGCACATGAGCGAAGGGAGCGCGATTGCCGGATGAGCGTGATTTGCACGGTTATGGAAGGGCGTGGGGAAGCGACGCCGATGGACGATGGGAAAGAGCGACGCAAAGAATTGTTGCGACACGACTATCCTTTTATGTTTTTTTAGGAGTAGAGAAGAGATAGAGATAGAGAAGAGAGTAGAAATAGATTTATTTTTGAAAAATAATAAATGAAAAAAAATCCGCGCTCTCACACGCGGCGAGCAGGCCCCCTCTGGGCGACGCGGCCAGATAGACCAAATGTGGCTGCTGCGCGAGCGGATCACAGGTGTCCACTCGGGGGCGCTTGGCCCAGCAGGCCGGTCCCCCGCCGGTCCTGCAGGCCGGGCTGTGGTAGCACCACTACAGAAGAGCACTCGGCCCAAGTGTTGTAGCCCGCTTGTGCAGGAGTTATTAAGGCCCTGCTTTCAGCTCTGTGAATCAATCAACCAACACTACAGTTTGAACATATCAACTTTCGTGCACTGTTTTCACTCTTGTTAGTAGTTTAATCCAGCAGGAGGTCAGCGTGGATTGATTTTTGTGGGCTGTCACTCTCATCTCATGCTACGGTGATGTAATCGTTAGGTTAATTGTCTAATCATTGCTTTTCTGTTCTGGACGAGCAACTGAGTCTTGATAGCTTATTTATTGAAGGCTTGAAACTAATAGATAATTGCTTTGTCAAATTTACTTGCTTGCTGTTATTGCACGTTGGCACATGTGCTGGTTGATCCATTCCTTAAAAGTTAGCATCTTGTTTATCCCTTATGCTTAAATTCAGTAGCTAGCTTGTGCTTTAATAAGTTTGTGCAGGAGTTGTAGCTTGCCTAAGTGTTTTGGTTAAACGGTTCGATCTTACAAGTTTGTCAGAGACTTATTTCTCTTGTCGTTTCCGCATTGTCTAAAAAATTTGCTTTGCTATGAGATTACCTAATTGTTCCTAAGGTCAGTTCATCATTAATTGACATGTGACCTTGATAACCAGAAGAGAGGTACGTCAGTATGTACAATCTGGATATAGGCCTTGTTCTTATCGAGAATTTTTAAAGGCTCCAATTCACACCCTTAGGCGTAGCACAGTTCGATCCTACATTTAGTTTGACCTTAACAAACGCTCTGTCAGCCACAAAGAACGTGTCCACTAAATACATCAGCCATGAAGAACGTGTCCAGAACGCTGCAGGCATCATTTGATCTCATTCCCGCGTGGGAACCAGGGAAAATAAGTGAACTATCCGGCGGCAGAATTATGCATGACAAAAAGACAAAAGGTAGTAGATGAGCTTATTGGCAGTTAGAATATGAAGATAGGCAAACACGGAATTGGGTTTACGCAATCATGCATGATACCATGCATTTAAAATTTAAGATATACTATATGCATGATGAGTTGATGACGAAGCAAAAACTGAATGAGTCTGTATGCTGCATAGTCAGTAATATATGCATGACTAGATGGCAAAAATATGTGAATGGACATCTCATGTTATTCTGGAGAATTTGGGTGAAACTAATGGTGTTCGAGCGAACATAAATGCTAGTTAAGAACATGTCTAGTTGCTTAAAGTGATCGGCAGTGTACTGCTGTTAGACACACTGAGGCCTCCTTCAGTAATTAGAGCTAACTGCTAGTTCTTATGTCATAAAAATAGTAGAACTATTTGATGAGGCATTGGAGTTAACCAAATAATTGTTTCAAATAAGTAAGCACTTATGCCTTATCAACTGAACATGAAGATTGTACTCTTTCAAATAAGTACTCCCTCCAGGTTGCTAAAGAGAATCGTTTACTAGGACATTGACGGGGTCTCCAAAACATAATTTCTTTTATGAGACTATATTTCAATACGAATATACTCATATCATTTTTACATTTCTAAACTTAAAACATAAAAATATTTGTAGTCAAAGTTTAAAAAATTTGTCTTAGGACAATCTCAAAACGATTTCCTTTAATGACATGGAGGGAGTCACCACTTATGCATTATCAACTGAACATGGTAAGTTTTGATGAGGCACTTGCTTCTTCTACCTATTCAAACTTTTATGTGAACACTCGGTTCTTCTACCTGTTCAAACTTTGGTGTGGCGTTAGCCTAACAACCTAGTCAAACTTTGATGTGGCCTTAGCTTAACAATAATATAAATCTTGCACAAATGATTGATTTGTTAAAACTTTGATGTTGCATTAGCTTAACAACATGTTTAAACTTTGAGAGAGAATAAAAGATGAAGGAATCTAATTATACCTTATAGGGGGCCACGATGATATCATGAGGAGAGATAATTTCTTTGCGGTATTCAAAGAAAAAAGAAATTCTTTGCCGTAATGAGGAGAGAGAATTAAAGATGAAGTTGGAGTTTACTAACATGCATGTAAGTATTAAATTTCATCTTTAGTAAGGATGGTTAACTGTGTATTTAATATGGACTCTTTGATCAATCTTAGCCGTTAGATCGATAAAATCAGACGGTTTATATTTTTTCCTTTGATTTCTTCGATTAATGTGAGAATTTCTTTGCTCTCTCGCGGACTTGGAGGCTTCTTTGCGAACTGAGCATAGCTCAGCTGGCAAAGTTTCTTGTGGTTGAACTAACCCACGAGGGTTCGAGTCTTCGACTCAACACTAGTGCTCGTATTTTCCTAGATTTATTTTAGGATTTAACATGTGCTATTCTTTTAGTGGTAGGCGACGTACCTGTCTTTCGGAGGTACTCATAGGAGTAGGGTTGTGTGTGTATATTTGTAGAGGCTAGTGTGCGTGTATGTATATGAGCGCTTGTGTATGTATCGTGTGATTCGAAAGAAAAAACTTAGGCTTCTTCTAACGCTCAATTATATAGCTTTATTTTTTTTAAAAAACACTCAATTGTATATATAATAGATAGATAGCAATTGCATTACATATACATGCACGTTTTTACGTGCCAAAATTAAAGCATGAAGCACAGAAGGCGCATACTAGCTGTGTGTACTACGCTGGCCGATACCTGCCAGCTGATACGTATACGGATAATGTAACGATGCTGCTTATTGGCCTTCTAATCAGAGGCCCGTTACCGTTAGTACGAATAATAATATTTGCTAACAGCCCATGACCTTCTTCTTGTCGATGTTGGGCTTGGACACGACGGAGCCGTCGTTGCCGGCGAGCGCCTTGTACTTGTCCTTGCGGGTGAAGCTGGTGCACTCGTACGACAGCGTGGACGCGATGATCCTCTGGATGTAGTTGGCCACCTCGTGGCTGCTCTTGCCGCCGCTGCAGGTGAGCTCGCCGGGGAGCTTGTTGAGGAACGTGACCACGTACCCAGGGCTCGGGTTCATGAAGAAGTAGAATGGGTCCAGCCCTTTCCACCCTCGCGCCGTCGTCCCGTGGAACATGCTCATCTGGTTCTCCATCGCCACCGGCACGATCTCGTCCGTCAGCTCCGCGAACAGCGCCGAGAACCTGAGCAGGAACGGCTCCCTGCACGTCGTCCCCTCCGGGCAGATCACCAGGTCGCCCTCCGTCAGCAGCCGCTTGATCATGGCCGCGTCGGCGGCGCGGTCACGTGTCAGCCTCACCGTTCGGATAGGTGACAAGATCTCTGACAGCCGCGACACCTGTTGATCAAAAGAAAAAGAAAACAAAATCGATCAAGATCAGTGAGTGTTGGTTGATCAGCAGCAGAGGATGATTCTCTGATGTGATTTGCATGACAGGAGTAGCATCGAAGTGGCGTGAGTGACCACGTACGGAGTAGGTGACCGCGGTGATGGGGCGGCCGAGGGCGGTGGAGAGGAAGATGGGGTCGAGGAGGGTACGATGGGAGCAGATGAAGAGCACGCCGGTCTGCCCGGTCTCCCGGCTCGCCGGCGGTGGAGGGTTCCCCTTGATGGTGACACGGACGCCGAGGGCGCGGAACGCGTGGTACACCATGCGCATCGGGAGGAGCGCGCCGGCCGCGATGCGGAGGCAGGCGAGGAGGAACCCGATCGGGATCCACAGCACGGTGAGCAGCGCCATGGCCGGCGACGGCTTCTGCACCAGACGCCCGTCGTGGAACACCACCGGCTTCGGCAGGTCCTCCCTCGCCACGGGCTTCACCTTGGGCGTCGCTGGCACGACGTACCCTTCCTTGCACAGCCTCATGAACGGGTAGTCCGTCCTCCGGTCGCCGAGCCCGACGTCCGGCGACATGTCGCCGAACGTTCTCCGGAGCGCGTCGGCCTTCTGCTCGCCGACGAGCACGCCGGGGGAGCGTACGAGACCCGTGGCGCGGCCTCGCCACACGGCGAGCTCCGTGCCGACGACGACGTCCGTGCCGATGTACTCCTTGAGGAACGCCTCGACCATGATTCGTGGGTTCGCGGTGAGCACGCACCGGCGGCCGCACTCCGAGAAGACGCGCCACGACTCCGGGTGGAGGTCGGAGCAGTAGAACTTGGGCAGGACGGCGCGCGCCACGGCCTCGATGTCGGAGATCTTGGCGCCCGCCATGGACGCGAAGATGAGCACCTGGATGCCGGCCGGCTCGGAGACGAAGTAGTAGAGGAGACCGGCGAGAGGCGCCAGCACGATGAGCAGGAGAAGACGTAGAACGCCGCCGGTCTCGAACGCCATGTGGGCGAAGTATGGGAAGGAGCTCCGGCCGCACAGCAGCGTTCCGTCGAGGTCCGCCACGACCGTGTCGCTGGCACGGTCGGTTGACGAGCACTTGTCCACCGTCGGGAACGGAGAGGCAGCCATGGCCGTCGACGTCTCGTCCATGATCTTTGGAGAAAAGCTCGCACGGCAGCTGCTAGTGCTAGCTAGGCACGCACCAAGTAGTGTACTCTACGCTGCGGTTGGACACGCGTTCTGGTGTACTATCTTGCATGCGGACCTTGGGCTTTTCCATGGCGGGTTTATATAGAAGGAAGGAGCGAGCAGCGGAACGCAAGAGGACAAAAGGAATTGCTTGTGACGTGTATAGAAGAAACCGAGGGAAAGGGACGCACAAAGCGAACAAGCATATTGCGTCGATGGGAATGGCAAAGGTTTTCCAAGGCTCCAAGGAGGGCTTCTTAGGAAGCACCGGCGAGGCGTTGTTTCACATGGGCGTGGAGCATCGGCTTGGTCGCCACTAAAGCGAAGACAGAGAAAACAAGCTTAGGTTTGTGGGAATTACATGGAGTGAAACTTTGGCCTCTTTTGGTGAAGGCGACGTGAGGTTTGTTTGGAGGAGGAGAATGGTTTGGTTTACTGTGATTAACAAGTAACGGTAATAGTTCAGTAGATCACTTCATTTGGGGGTTCTTCGTTGTACTACTGCCAGTACAATTGTGGTAGTCGCCAAGCGGCCTTGGCATGTTTTGCACTCTACGTTACTATTATACAAGTAACCTGAAGACACATTAAGGCTGACCATGTTTTACAAGGATGTATATATAATAACTTCATTGTTTCTGGGGTTTGCTTCATAGTAGAACTTGTAAATACATTGTAGTAGCTGCTAATCTAAGACTGATGATTACTGTGTATTAGCTGTGAATCCGTTGCTTTTACCTCTTTGGATCAAGTTGTAGTATTGAACCGGATATTTTTATTCCGTGATGTAAAATCATGGCGATTTGACTATAGTATCGCCATCGTTCAAATCAGACGGCACAGCCAGTTTCTTTGCTACTTGACTCAATATGAGGTACATGAATTAATCAGACGGCACTGGCTGATTCAACCCAGGGTCACCGTCAATGTACAAGTGCGCCGTCAAGTTAGTGCCATGCGTAGCAAGGACATGGACACCTCCATTTCTTTTCTTTTTTTCTTTTTTTTTAGAAAATACGCAGCATTATTTGTTTCTCTATGAAAAAAGTTAATACACTGACCTCATCCAGTTCAAAAATACCAAAGGCTTGCTGTTTTCGGTGACCGTATTCATATGTTCTTTTCCAAAGTTGACCACATTCTGCAGTAGCTTGAAATCTAACTTTGACGAACGGGTTCGCTTGGTCAATTAGCTATAACTTATGTAATAATTAAAAATGGATCTATAGCATTAAAAGAACCAACATTTAGATATATCATCAAAAGATTTACTTGTAGATATCTATCATACAAAATCCACGTTATATCGTCACTTTGCCGTCGTTTCCTCCATTAGTTTATCAAGCTGCTGCCTCCGGACCGGAGCCGCTCTCGTCCCGCCGGAACACAGCGGCTTACTGGCGCTGGCCTGCGAGCTAACGCTGTCAGGGACCGTGATCGAGCTCCTTCCTTGGACTCGATCGCGAGATCCCCCGGCTCATCGGCTCTGTCCCCTCCGCGATGGTCCGCAGCTTGGAGTCCGCCTCCGCGGCGCCGCCGCCACTGCCATGCATGGTTGATCTCGTTGTAGATCGAAGAAGTCAAAGTGTGAGTGCAACCTACTGCCGACGTGTAGGGCCTGGTGACATCGTTTGTGTGGGAGGACCTCCTCTGAACTGTGCCAGAGACCATGCAGCTAGCTAGGAAGCTCCATCTATCGATGAATTTTCTACAGTCATCGATGGCGGAGTCAAGGCGTTGAAATTGAATACCCCAAACCGGCCCGTCATGCTTGCCCTCATGGCGTCTTTAATTTCACGCCCGAGCTAGAAGAAGCCAAGCTGCGCAATCTCGTGCTCGGCTGCTCACAGAAGGCTGTGAGCTCTCCTGCGAGGTCGGGCCATAGCCACCAGGTTTCGCAATCTCTGCTCGGCTCCTTGCAATGATGAGTATCGAGGAAGCAGTTTGGGACGACGCTCGCGTTCGCCAGTGCTGAGAGGCCAGCGATTCGAGCCGCATAAATCACACACACACACACACAAAATGATCCAAGCTAATAGACATGTTACACGGAATGTTTTTCACTTGTCTATCATCCTTGCCCGTTGCTCGTTATGGTGTTACATCTATCGAGACCTGGTGCAGGCTGCTTTCCTGGTGGTTGTTATATGCTATAGCGGGTAAAGCCGAGCGGTAGCTAGCTTGGCTACGTAAAATCTCCATCCAGTTCTCATCTAGACATAATATTTGAACGAACGGGCGTGAGATTGAGCCTATTTCATTGATAGAGAAGAATAGATGTACAGGCCCGACAATTGGCAAAAAGTTACAAAAGCCTACTCTCCAGACAGAAGGGACTTTAATGACATGCACCAGCCTTTATCCAGGTGTAACATCCCTGAATTTTGGATGTTTGAAAAATATGAATTTTCAAAAACTTTTGATTGAATGTGTGAAACTCAATTTGAAACTAATAAGTGTGCTCTCTTTTCTTCCCTATATTCCTAGAAGCAATTAAATACTATTTTACATTGCTAAGGACAATTATATGCTAGTGTGAGATTATTCGAGTTTCGTTTGGATTTCCATTTGGATGTTTGTGTGTGATTTAAATTTGAGCTCACACTCAAATTTAAATCAAATGCTTGCCAACCTATCTAACCTCCTAGCTAGCCGCTAATGGCCCTGCTAACACCAGACCCTCGATCTATCTCGCTATACGCCGACTCCTCCTTCTCGCTTCTTGTTTCTTCCTTGTCTCATCCTTCACAAGCAATCCATCCGTTGATTAGTAAACCGTCTCAACCGACCCCTTCTTCCAAATACCTTCGAAATGGGTTGTTGGTTTATCTCTCCGACTCTTCGAATTGATTCCATATGAATTGATTTGATTTCGGGAGATAGACTGACTCAGTTTTGGAAAATCCCCGACCGCTTATCTTGAATTATGATTTTATTTTCTAGCTTCTCGAATTAATTACTAGTAATTAATTCGTTGCTAGGAAATAGTCTAATTCATTTGTGCCAACTTGGTTAATGCTCCTTGTATATCACCTTGCTGACCTCTCTGCCAACTACCTTGCTAAGCTAACCTCCCTGCTAATCACTCGACTGATCTGTCTCACGTGAAGCCCAACCATCGCTGCACGGCCTGGCCTCCAGTTCGGTCCAGCCCAGCTCGCCTCCCGTACGCCCCTCATTTCTTTCTCTGGCTGACGCCCTGGCCCCACCTGCAGCTTCCCTCTTTCTGCCTGTCTTCCTCGCGAAGCCTCCCTCGCACGCACGCACGCGCGCCGCGGCCCCCGCTCTATTCTGCTCGTGCACGCCGTGCTGGCAACCAGCTGCTCAACCCCTCGCCCAAGTCTTGTCGCGAACCTCTTCTAGAACCTACCCCTCGTGACCTCGGCCTCCGAGTCCCCACGCGGCCTCTTCTTTCCCCTGCCCCAAGCCACGCCACCAAGGGGATTTCCCCTGTTCTCAAGCCGTCACCGCTACCTGCAGAGAGAGAGAGAGAGAGGGGGGAGAGAGAGAGAGATGTGAGCCGCCGCTGCCGCCCGAGCAGGAGAGGAAGCTGAGGAGAAGGGAAATCGGAGGAGGAGACGAAGCCGCGGCGGCCGAGCCAAGCTCGTCAGGACGCACCGCGCAGGGGACGACGCCACCGCCGATGCCCGCCGAACCCCCGACCTCGCCAATCTGTTGAAGACGACTGCCGGGGACGACACACGCACGACGAGGAGTCGAGTCGAGCACGTCGCCCAGGACCCCGACGCCGTGCGGCGACGAGGACAACGAGGAGGAGCAACACCGAGCCGAGCTCCACCGCAACGCCGACCGGAACCGCGAGCCCGCCGTCGACGACGACCACGCCGCGCTGCCGAGGACGACTACGTCCGAGCAGGAACAGCACGGGGAAGTTGTCACGAGCACGCATGCCACCATGACTGTCGCCCACAAGGTGTTCGACGTTATGCCAAGCTGAACCGCGAGCCGCTGACCGCGACGCTGACGAGCACGAGCCAAACCTGCTGCCCTCCATCGCTCCACCCGGACCACCAGTAAGCCTCTCGGTGAGCACTCAGCCTCCCTCTTCCTCACCTTGCCTTGCTGCCGGCCATGAACGCCGATGAACCATCCGTAGAACCGTCGTCACCCAAGCCCCTGTTTCCGGCCTTCGCGCCGTGTTTTATTGCAGGGACCTCGCCGTCGAGCTGTGCCATGAACCCCTGCCTCTAACCTTAACCAACCACGGCCGCCCTCTGCCACACTCTCAACCTGTTCGATGAAATGCCCATGCCACCCATTGCGGCCATCTTCAGCTTGTGCACGCGCACGTGCGAGTCTAAAACCAAGCTGAGCCATCTGCCTTGACTGAATCCATCTAAGCTGCAGCCAGGCCGAGCCGTGACCCCTCCTTGTTTCCTGACCATTTGAGCTGCTTGCACCATGAGCTTTCTATGCCTTGCTGCTTGCACTCGCGCTGCACACAATCAGCTGCACAGTTATCTTCACCCTCACCTGTCTTTGCTTTCTATTTGAACCACCACACGTTTGCACTTGAGGCCACACTTGCACATGCAAGCACGACCACGGGCCTAGGCCTCGCCACGGGCGTCGTGTTGCTCTGCACTCGCACGTCGCAGGCACGGGATGCCGTTGCCTCGTAGGCTCACACGAGCACACGCAAGCGCGTCGTGCGGCCACGAGCGGGAGCTCGCCACGGCCGCTGCGTCGCCAACACACACCGCACACGCGTGTCCTGCCGCGAACATGGCCACTCCATGCCTCGCGTAGTGTGCTGAGCCTCACGTGTTCGTGAACCTAAGCAATAACCCTGCACTAGGACAAGCGCACTACCCACAGCCACAAATGCACGCACACTGAACATGCACGGGCACTGGCACGCTGACTAGCGCGGCCACGAGGATGAACCTCGCCACGGCCGACGTGAAACCATCACCGTGGACGTGGATTGCCACTGCTCTGCGAGTCCTGAGTCCACCGCCGCGATGCACCATAGGAGCGAGAGCACCCACGCCACGCCATGAGCGTTCACCTCTACCTCACAGGCCGATGCTCGCCACGAGCGCCGCGCCGTTCCGCACTCACAACACAGGCCACACGAGCACGCTCCAAAGCTCACACACGCACTGCTGTGTCGCGTGCGCCGCAGGCACGGCCAAGCCGAGTCTCGCGTGAACGCGGGCCAAGCCGTGGCCAAGGCCACAAGCATCCTCGCCGTGAACCACCGCAGCCTCTTTGCTGCCGCACGCATGCACAAACGCACGCACGAGCCGCCCCGCTGCTGGCCTGCAATCGTCGGGCATTGAAGGTGTGAAGCCAACCATCCTTGCTAGCTCGCGGTGGGCACGTCTCGCCGCCGTGCATGCACACACAGGCACACACCTGGCCTTTGCTTGTTACGCATGAATGCGCGGCCACGGGTCTTGTTTGTCCACGGACGATCGTGAATCACGAGCCAAGCCACCTGCGCCTCTAAACCCAATCCAAGACACTCTTTCTCCCTGCTCTCCTAAGCCCCCACGCATACAGCAACAAGTTTTGCTTGCTCTGGACTTCTACACATGTTTGTTTGCACTCACGCACACTTATCAGCCACGCTGCCCTTGCTTCCTGGACTCCGAAAGCTGTTGGACGCCTGGAACCCGATAGGCCTGGACCCAACCAACCTTTCATGCTCGCCTTACCTCTGTTCCCAAGCCTGAGCCAAGACCTTGCCTTGCTTGTTGCCTAAGCCCAGCAACCTGAGTCCACCTACAACTGAGCCGAAGCTGACTTTTTGGGACCCACATGCTGACGTGCGGGACCCACTAACAAGTGTTCCTTGTTTCCTTAATCGAATCAAATAAAAGAATGGTTTCAATCTTTGAAAGTAAATAATAAATTGATCTTAGCTTATAAGAAGTGAAACCTATTTCATAATTTCCCTAAAATCTGGACCAACTCAATAGTATAGGATTTGGGAGTTATTTGGATCTTTATTGCCTCTTATTCGGACTTATTTGCTATTAGATGTCGTTATTTATTTTATCCGCTCATTAGGAGTTCGCGGAAGACCGGACTACTTCAACGATCGCGACAACTACGAGAAGAACGACTACGTCGACGACACGAACGTGCTCCAGGTTCACGCCTATCCCATCTTTTGAATGCCCATTAGGCATATGCTGTTAGTATGCTAGTGCTTGCACGTGATGATTATATGATGATTAGCCATGCATAGCCCTTTATTGCCCTTACCCCTTGATGACCTACCACTTACTATATACTTGGGATATTGCTATTGCTGTGCATGCTATATGTGGGATTGGTAGATATTCTCTGTGTGGGGTGAGGGAAAACCGGGAAGGAGTATGGTGATTTTGACCTTAGTAGGTCCTTGTCGGTGCGGGTATTTATAACAACCCGACTTAGGCTTTCGGGGAGCCAGGGGCGAGCTTCTGAGTAAGCCCTGTGTTGTGCCTGTGGCGGGCACGGTTGTGATTTGTGATTGTGATTGGGAGCTAGGAGTATGGCGGTTACCTGAGATGGTAACGGTTGCGGACCACTGCGGTGGATACGCTTTTGGGACGATGACACCCGTACCGGCACCTTAAACCTTGTTGACCGACCTCGTGATCACTGTACCGTACGCACCAGCTTGCTTTTGTGGGAGGAGTACCAGCTAGCCTTTCTCGGAGCGGTATCCGGACTGTTGGCGACCACAGTGTGGTATTTATGTCAGGGGGACTGGATGCGTCCTTACACCCCCGATCGGCGAGCTATTCCCCGTCTGGCCCACGGGGAACGTCTTCACAGCTCTTGGGGTCAAGGTTAGCGTGCCGAGGCGTTCAGACCCGAGGGATGCAGGAGGATGCCGTTTCCGGTTAGGAGTTCTAGTTGTGGGCTGTGTCTCAACCGGTTGATCCCCGGTTTGCAGCCCGAGTTGGGTACAGCGTACAAGCTCTGCAGAGTCTTATGATCTATACGTATAGCCGTGACCTCGGTCTCGGAAAGCGCAGTGTTTATGTCTCGGTCGTCCATTGTTTTGGGATATGCTTTCTCTTCCCCTATAGGAGAGTGTGTGAGGTCGTTGGTGCGGGCGGGGAGAGGGAGGCTGAGCTCCGTTTCCCTTGTGATCCGTCCGTACCTCTTGAGATGCTGGGGATGGGAGCCCGCGCATCGCCCGAGAGTTTGGAGGTGTTGTGTTGTGACGGGACCTGGTGGGCCAGGACGGCCCGAGTTGTGGTAAAAGAGGGATATGGGAATGATGATGCTGTATGCTGTTGCGGCTGCTTAGGAAACCTATACCCTTTCCATTGCTATTTTCTTTCCCCTTAGAATTAGGCCACTTAAAGCTTGCATACGGATGGTGACGTGGACCTGTCCCATTCCTTGGGGACAGTTGTGAGCTTACAGGTTTGCGGTCGGAGCTCGAGTTCGATCTCAACCTTGCTTTGGAGTTAGGGTTGTGTGCTACGCTCAAGGACGCCTGTGGTGAAGATTGAAGATGCAGACTTGAAGCCCTAGCTTCCGCTACGTAGGATTTCTTCTTGTTTAGCCCAAAGAGGCTTGTACTGCAGTTGTCCCGAGTTGTATCTGTCCCGAGTTGTATCGGATGTAATTATTCAATATTGTATTCTGTAATCATTGTATGGAAATGATATTACACTGGAATGAGTTCTGTACGTGATAGCTACTGATCCAGGGACTATCACAAGGGTACAGATAGTCGGGTTTTCGTCATTGAAAACCCGGTTCGTTACACCAGGCGTGCGCCTCGTTTTTTTATTTTTGCTACAAGGGATATAGTCGACTGCTCCTTTGCTTGGAAGATTCGTGCGTTTCTTTCCTTCCATGTTTCCCATGTGAAAGGAATATCAGCGTGTGCTGCTTTCCGTGGAGTCCCAGGAGTCATGGTAAACTGGTAATGCTCTGCCACCAATCCTCGACCTTGTCGGTTACCCTCCAATGTTGTGGGTGGAGTTGCGCCTGCTGTGTCCATATGCTTACAATCTCCCAGATTCGTTTGGTATACCAACATCATCTAGACATAATAATGCAGCCGCTTTCAAATCTTATTCTTCTTCACGAAACATGTGTTTAGACACGTTCTCGTTGGATACATCTATTGATCTATATAATGCATTGACCCGTTGTTAATGCTATATAATTAACACTGGCGAAAGTCGCTTGCAAATCTTATTCTTACGAACATGCGCCATATAGCCTAACGGTAGCTAGGCTAGGTACGTAAACATTCCATCGAATTATCATCTTGACATACGAAAAATCAACACCACAACCGGGTGTGGTAACACACGTTACCGCAAGCTCGCCGCTGCAGCTGCCGGCGTCGGCGCGGGAAGCCTTAGGGTTCGGGGGCTGCCGGGGTTATGTTCGCGGGCGGACTAGAAGAGGCTCGGGGGCGGTGGCTAGCCCGGCGGAGGCAACGGTCGCCGGGCGGAGGCGGAGACGGCCGAGAGGCCGCCGGAGCGGGCGGCGGGGGATGGCCGGTGGGCAGGGCTGACGGCGGGGGCGAGGAACGGTGGAGAGGTTAGCGCGCGAGCGGTTGGTGGGCGGACGGCAGAGGCACCGGGACGGCGCCGGAGCCGGGGAAGGCGGTGGTGGCGGGGGCGTGGGGGTGCTCGGGGAAGGGATGAGGGAGAAGAAAAGTTTACTTGCACGAATCTTGAAGCGTCGAAGGCCGTCGGATAAGATGAGTTGCAACACATGGTTGTGGAGAAACTGGGCTGTCTTGACATAAGAATGAAGTACCCGCGCAAAAATAAATGAAGTTGCTTTCAAATCTTATTTGACATCACGAAACATGTGTTATATATTGGACATGTTCTCATTGAATTCACGTAGATAATGCATCGACTATTCGTAAATGCTATGATGACACTATTCGTAAGGGAACATGTGCTTAGACACGTTCTCTTTGTATTCACCTGCATAATGCACCGTCAATCATAAATGCTACTCCCTCCGTCCCATATGTAAGTCGTTTGATTTTTTTACACCAATTTTGACCACTTGTCTTATTTAATTTTTTTTTGCAAAATATTATATTTTTTTTGTTATGACTAGTTTTAGTAATAAAAGAATTTCAAGAATGACTCAAATTTGACTATATTTGTATAAATTTTTTGAATAAGACGAGTAGTCAAAGTTGAGGTAAAAAAGGTCAAACGATTTACAATTTGGGACGGGGGAAAATTCACATGCTCCTCCTAGTTCGTGGTTCGTCTTAGCATTGGCCTTGCTTTTTGCACATTGGCCTTGCTTTTTGCACATTTCACATGCTACATTAAAAGATACCATCATTTTGTTCGGTCTTAGCATTGTACTTGTCGAATCTACGCTGTATGCCCCCCAACTTGGACAGTAGCAAAGAATGCGACCTTTCAAATGAAGGAGGGCAACTGAGTAACCGACCCATGACAACATAGGATCACAGGAATGCTAGGATAACGAAGAAGCCATGGTGCACATGCTATCTACCGCATGTTGATGCAAATCCTGGACCTGCAGGCTGCAACCCAGCAGCAGTGCAGCTGTGCAGCTGGTGGGCTAGAGCTCTCGGGCTGTGTTCAATTCCCAAAATTACGTTTTACTTCCTATTCATCATCCTCACAGAACAGAACATGTATCCTCTAAAATTCATTTTTCACTTTTCCTATTCATCCTCCTCACATAACACGCATTCCAGATAAAAAATAATTTTTCTCCTCTCTATCTAAACACAACCTGGATGTCTTGTTGCAATGTCACGTCATGCAGCGACCCGGAAATCCGATCAGGAGATTCAGGGTGCGTTTAGTCACAAAACATTTCTCCAAAAAACACTATTCTTCTAACTTTTTTCTATTCATCCTATCTCTTCCACTCACGTAACATTATTAATCTACAGTGTATTTTTAGGTCTACAATGTTTTTTCGGGGAATCATCTCCAATCTAAACACACCCTGATGTTGAGGGATCGGATCAGGTTAGCTATGGAGCAGCAGGAACCAGCCGTGGGCTGATGATGCAGTTTCCGGGTCCTACTTTACGGTAGTTTAGAGTGGAATCAATGGTCGACAGCAAACCTTGATGAATCCATGCTCATCAGAAAGGAACACACATCTAACGCCTTCATTGTTCCTAAATGCGACGATACTAGCTACTCCGTGCTACCAATGTCAGTTCCTGATAGGCGCTTGCTGAATGAGTGAATCTGACATATAGTAGGCAGGATGTTCATGGCACCGGAAGTCCGGAACAAGATCATCACAATGCACATACCGATGCTTGGGGAGTTCAGTATTTGGCAAGGCAAGCTCAAAGAGTCCGCTTGGTTTGACCGAAGAGCAGCAGGCAACTTCATTTTTCCTTTGTCGGTGGTGACAAAATTCACTCTCAGTGATAGCTTTGTGAAGTGGGTAACAATCAGTGACAGTGGCGGTCTTGCAGAAGTAGTAAAATAAATTATTGGACTAGGCGTCCATATGCAGCATGGAGCCTGCCTGGGCTTGATGATGTGTTGCTCATGATGTGTTTTTTTTTTTTTTTTTTTTTTTTTTTTTTTTTTTTTGCTATGCTGCTGGAAGAAGGCACCAGTGCCCAGCCCACCATGGAAGCCTCACCAACCAGGAACAATCAGACCGTGTCTTCTGTTGTGCATGCTGTGAAAGCAACACCTCCAAGAAAGCTGACACCTTCAAGACCGAGTCGTCACTTTTAAATTTATGTATATTTGAACTATGGGTTGTAACTGAGATGTGAACTCAGTATTGAGTGGCATTTGAACTTGTTAGCGATGTTGAACCTGTCATCAACTAACATGTTAGTGATGTTGACCCTGTCATTTGCGTGTTAGTGATTCTGAAACTATCATTTGCGTGTCATGGATGTTGAATCTGTCATGAATTTTTGGATGCCTTTTTCTAAAAAATTTTTGATATGAACCTGTCAATTTTTCACTTGGAAATGATTAAGGTGAATCCCTGAATGGGCTGGGCTTAAGTGGACGCAAGGTGCTGCGACGTTCACAGCCAAGCGGCTGGACAGAGTAAGAAATGATGTGTATCATGTGAATGGCAGCCCAAGTGCATTTTGTCAGCTCTGGTGGAGAAAACACCAAGGAGAGGAAAATGGCAAAATGTATTGTAACGGTGTGCTTCCGTTTGATAATTGCATTCGAGCGGATCCTATTTGCGGGATGATAAACTAGCCAAGCTTAGTTTTAAGAATGGCACAATTCTAAAGTTTTTGGCCTTGACCCATCGCGTATTCTAGTTCTAGTGCTTGGGCTGGACTGATAGCTTCGAGGCCTGCTTCAGACCACTTGGATCTTTGTTTTCCAATTTACACTCTCGAATTTAGCACACTTGATAGCACCTTACAAAAACAGTTTGATTAGGTACTGATCCAAGCCCAAATTTCTTTTGTTTCGAAATTTGATCTCTCTTTGTTGGATACCATATACCACTCTCCCATTCTTCTTTCTCGGAGAAGACTGATGCCCCGTGCAGACAAGATTTATGATCCTCATTCACCACACGAGATCAGGGCCCGTCTTCAGCAACATTCCCGCTCAAACCTGGGGAGTTTCAGTTGCAGACCGGCAGATCCAAACCAACCAACCCAGCCCCCCATGTCCACCTCCACACCCTCCTCCTCGCCGCCGTCTCCGTCCCCGTCGCCGTCCCGCCTCGTGCCGCAGCTGCTGGTCGCGCTCCTCCAGCGCCGCCGCTTCGACGCCACGCTCCGCGTCGCCCCGTCCTTCCGCGGTTTCTCCCCGCACGCCATCGCCGCGGCGCTCGCCGCGATCCCGCGCCTCCTCCTCCCGCGCTCCCCGCGCCGCCTCTGCCCGCAGCGTCCCTTCCCTTCATCCTCGTCCGCCTCGTCCCCCGCCAACCGCCGCCTCGCCGCCGCCCTCACCCTCGGATTCCTCTCCTGGTCCCACGACCACGCCCACACCGAGCCCGTCCCGCTCTCCGAGCCCCCGCTCCGCGCCGCGGCGCTCGCGCTCGCCCGCGCCCGCGCGCTCCCGGCGCTCTTCCGCCTCCTCCGCGCGCACGCTCCGCTCGTCACCACGCCCGCGCTCACCGACGTCATCCGCGCGCTCGGGGACGAAGGGCTCCCGCGCCACGCGCTCGCCGCGTTCCACCGCATGCGGCAGCTCCGGTGCTCCCCCGACGCGCAGTGCTACAACATCCTGATCGACGCGCTGTGCCGGAACGGGCGATTCAAGGAGGCCAGGTTCCTGCTCGATCAGATGGAGCGCCCCGGCGCGCGCTGCACACCGGATTCCTACACGTACACGGTGCTCATCTCTTGGTACTGCCGGATTGGGGTGGGCACGGGATGTCGGAAGGCGGCGCGCCGGAGGATATACGAGGCGGGGAGGCTGTTCCGGAGGATGGGGGAGAAGGGGCTCGAGCCGGACGTCGTGACGTACAACTGCTTGATCAACGGACTGTGCAAAACGTACCGTGTGGAGCGCGCCCACGAGGTGTTTGATGAAATGCTGAAGAAGGGTTGCGCACCAAACCGGGTGACTTACAATTCCTTCATCAGGTACTACAGTGCAGTGAACCAGGTGGACAAGGCTGTTGGTTGGATGAGGGAAATGGTTGCGAGGGGCCATGGTATGGCTTCATCGAGCACCTACACGCCTGTCATCCACTCCTTATGCGAGAGCAGGCGTGTTGGCGAGGCGAGACAGTTCTTGATTGACATGGCTGAAAGTGGGCATCTGCCGAGGGAGCACACTTACAAGCTAGTGAAGGATGCAATTGAGGAAGTTGGTGAGGAGGACTTGCCGGAAGAGCTATGTCAGTCTATTGAGGATGGCATTACTGAGAGATATCGACAGGTGATGCGAATGAAACCCATAATGCGACCAGTTACAAGACGGTCCGGGAGAGAAATTAAGCTTGTGGGTATTCATAATAATCTTCTTGCCACATGAGAATTGTCTGGGAGAAAAAAGAGATTGTGGGCACTCATAATCTGTGTGTCACATTAGAGGTGCTGGTTCTTCGTGCAACATGTCTTCTGTTTAATATCTTACATGGTACACACTAATACATGTGTAAACTGTCAAATTCCTCTTGTAAGGAGGCTTTGTTGAAAGAGCCTTGCCAAAGAGCAGGCAATGAAACCAGGGAGAAGTTTTTGGTTTTGAGAATGATGCCCGTAATGCCATTATTCAGAAGGACAGTTATGCAGAAGGTAAAATATATCCGGGGTTGTCCATTCTTGCTGACCATTGTGTATGGTATATTGGTATAATTGTTATTTACATGCATTTTTAACATCTTATGCCTGTCAATTTCTGGAATCAAGTTGCCAAACCTTATAGAGAAATTGTCTTTTCTTATCAGCACTATCATTGCAGGTTTTTAGCGTCACAACTTTAAAATTTCATGTTCTCAGATTGCATTAGTATGCTGTCTGTCAGATCCACAAATGTTTGATTTATCAGAGTCGGTGGTCTGGACACCTATAAAGTCATGAATTGTCTTTGCAATAATACTAGTTTGTTAATTGTTGAAAATGCCTTTTCGGGGAAATATTGAAAATGCCTTCATGAGAAGTAATTGGTATCATCACAATTTTTGTAGACATTCTTAAGAGATATTTCTGCTTTGCTTCAGCTTATGCACAAAGAAGCTGCCATCCTTCTCTGGCTTTTGTCGTTCATATCTAATATCTAAGAACTTGCTGAACATGCCGCCCCTGATACAGGGACTTCTAAATATAAAATAAGGTGGTAAAAATGAAGCAAGTGCAGAGGTCACACATATCATTTTACTATGATGAAAAGTCACTCCTATAAAATAATTTATAAAGGTGCCATTTCTACAAAAAGAACTTCACACGAGCAGGAATGCCAATAGTAACAAGGGTGACCCCAAAAATTAGCTTCACGCCATGCACACAACTTCTGAACTATGTTTGACAGGATTTTATACCGATCTGCCATTTTGGTACAGAAATAGAAGCTCTATAAGCTTCTGCTGTTCGCTTTTCTGTTTGTGGCCTTTACTGTACCAAACGATCATCTGTTTGCTCCACTTCTCTGTTTGATGCTTAGGACATATTCAGATATCTGTCCATCATGGTTTCCATGCTGATGGCGGTGGTGGTGGAGTTGGGAACATTGGAGGAACCGCAGAGAAGATGGTGTTCTTATCAATGCCATACCTTCCAGTTGGGATATCAGCTAGAGAAATCAGTGCTGCAACCAAACCAGCATTTCCTGCAAGAGTAGGCTCTGTGTAATTGTAGTTCGTTCGGACATCTTTGAAGCCATCATGTTTGTCAGGGCCAGCCACCATTGCTCCAACCAGGATATTAGGGTTTGCCTTTTTAGTTTCCCTCCATTTGAAACCTCCCTTGCATCCATATTTAACACCATTATGAGGTATGGATGCACCTCTGTGATGAGGACGCTTCGGGTACTTGTTTCCAAAACCCACAACATAGCTCATCTTTAGCGGGTTCTTTCCAAGGATGTAATCAAGCTGCAGATTTAAGGGATTTAACTGTAAATTCACTTTTCCTGCTAATGAACATTAGGCACTTCAAGAGCATTAAGAACGAAACTTTACCTGTGACCTGGCAAACTTGCGGAGGACATCTGTGGTGTAGAAATTTGGTCCACAATACCACCCAGGTGTGTCTGCAGCCTCAAGATAGTCACTATATAAAGAAGCAAGGAAAGCTGCATTGACAGCATACTGAAGTGGCTGAGGCCTTCCGTGGTTGAGTTGTATTAATCCTCCTGAAAGTATTACATTGATTAGATTTCTTCTGTGGAGCAAGAAAGAGAAAAAACAAAGAGAGACATTACCAACCTTTGGTGAAGTTGAATGAATTAAATACAGGTAAATATGAGCACATAACGTTGTCAGTTTGGTTGTGGAATGTCCTCAGTATTTCTTCGTAAGGGTACCCAGGACTTAGGAAGAGTCTCAACCTGCTGAGAAGAACCTGAGATAAAGTTGAAACTATGTTAATGATGACCAGTATTTGTTAGAAGGCTGCACCATTGTAAGCCTATTTCTGATTTTCCTAGTGATCCTGGAGAAAGACTCTAGTTTCTCTTTATGTTCAGTTTATGTTAAGTGTTTCTGACATTCAGTATAGAGAATCATGTTTTCCTTTCAGTTCTGGTCATGCTGAATAGGTTTACTATGTTCAGTGCTAAAGCATGAAAATGCTAACCTGTGCTCCTGGAAGTTTGTCATCCCAGGTAAATACTCCATAGTTTGGACTTCCAAACCAGTAGGCTCCAGCATGCTTTGCCATTCCTGGGGCTGTGGCGATTGTAAGGTATGAGTTGTTCCCTGTGGCAAAGTACATCCACGCACCACCCCACACAAACTCATCCCAGTAGCTGGTGGAATTGTAGAAAATTGCCTGGTCTGATCCATTGGGGCTGTATCGCCCACGCTGCAGCCTGCCGAATTTGTACAGGGCCTTTGCACCTTTAACGAGCTTGTCAGAGTAGGTCTTGCTGTCCTTGAACACTATGGAAGCTGCAGCCAGGGCGGCAGCCATTTCAGATGCTAGATCTGAGCAAGAGTGGCACTCAGTGACAGGCCTTTTGTAGTCGATGTCCTCTGGTCTCATCCAGCAGTAGTGGTCATTAGGCTGGCTGCCGCCTTTGGAGGTGTCACCTACACCTACCTGAAATTAAAAGTTTCTATGAGCATCATTGATTTGCTGTAACTCAGTCTCATATATGGAGAAGACACGGGAAGTCCTCTCAATTTGGGTGGATCTGATGGCTGATATTCTGGGACAGCAGCACAAATCAGCACATCAAGATGATCGGCAGCTACAAACCTGAGCGACGATCCTGTCAATTGTGTCGGCAGACGAATTGAAGGTTTTGAGGATGTAATCTGTTCCCCACTTGATCAGCTCCTTGATATGGTCGAGCTCGCCAATGGCCTCATATTTGGCCTTGTACTCGATCACACTCCAGCTGAGCATGGTCATGGACCAGGCCATGGGGTAGTTGAACTTGATGGCGTCCCCTGCATCGTAGAAGCCTCCGACCAAGCTCCGCCGGGTGGTGCTGTCAGAGAGGCCATCCTTCATGCAGGAATTGCCCCTCCAGCTCACGCCGTTGTGCTTCGGCAGCGGACCAGCTGACATAACAGATAACAACACATCGTCAGTCAGCAGGTGAGAAGAATTTTTGTCGGTGCACTCATTCTCGTCGTCAATTTAAATTGCTCTCACGAATTCATGGTATGTTGGCATTTTTTTCAGTCCCCACGTGGACTCTGTTCGTGTTAAATATATGACGGAGTATATGTCTGCTGGGAAAGTCCAGATCTTGAACATCCAAGGCATGCTAAATGTAGAAACTTAGAATGAAATATGTGGCAGCCACCAACTCATGCAGAGGAAGGAAAGAAATGGCATGGCAAACATCTCCAGCTGCCAGAATCATCTGCATGCCTAGGCAGAACCGGATCTGATGGCAGAATTCAGCGAGAGGAGGGACGGAGGAAGGAAAGAACAGGGCAGCACCCCAAAAAAAAAAGAAAAAAAAGAAGGGGTGATGAAAACTCACATCGCTGCGCGTTGAAGAACATGAGCGCCTTGTGCAGCGCCTGCGTGTACTGGTCCGGCGGCGGGGGCGGCGGTTTCTTGTGCGGGACGAGCTTGACGATCATCATGATGAAGCCGATGAAGACACCCAGGCCGAGGATGGTGCCGACGGTCCACATGAAGATCTTGCGGTCGAGGACGATGCATCCCAGGTCGACGTACTTCTTCTTCTTCTTCCCCGCCTGGTCGCCCGGCCCTGCCAGGAGCCAGCTCTGCTGCGTCTCGTCAAGCTGCCGCATCAGCGCCGCCCTGTCCAGGTCCCTGCTCCGGTCGTCGTCCGTCGCCGAGTCCGCGTTCGAGATCTCCAGCGGCCCTCCCCATGGGTCCCGCCCGAACATCTTGCCGCCTCTTCTGCTCCTCCTCCTCCCGCGCCGCGGCGGCCGCCTCTGCTCACCGGCGGCAATGTGGGCACCTGCACGAACGAGTGAGCAGAGCAGGGGAGGGAGGCAGGCGTGCGGGGCGAGTGAGTTATGGTGGTGGGAGATGGCAGGCAGCGCGGCACGGCACTGCGCGTGGGGTGTGGCTCGCGTGGGGGGTGATTTGTTATGGCGTGCGATGGGGTGGAGGGATCAGGTTGTTGCGACGTTGCTTTCCCACGCCCGCTCGCTCCCCACCTTTTCGTCTCGCCTCGGCTCGGCTCTCGCCGACCGACGGCGGGTGGGTGGGTGCGCCGCGCTGCGCCGTGTAAAAACAGGGTGGTGGCCACTCCACTTCACTCCCCTCTGGTGGGGGCTTGCCCGGGCACACCGGTAGGCTCCGCGCCTACTGTACAGCGCGGTGGCGTGATTGCTAATTTGCTAGGGTGCAAAGGGAGGGAGGCGTGCGAGGGCAGCGTCGGTCGAGTCGGCGAGTGGTTTGCTCGTATGGGGTTTGCGACGGATTTCATACGACTATGCGATAATTGGAGCTGTCACGTGTGCATCCGTTCCGGGATACCACTTGGTTTCTTTCAATCGTATTGGGGGAGGCACCCAACTACAGATTGTTCAGGCCACATATGTTGCTTGTGCTGTTTCTTTGTTTGGAGCCTAGAACTGCCAGGCATTTTCAGCACCCGTGCCAATGCGGTAGTTGCAGGATATTTGGGTCCTCGTGTAAGAAAAAGGGACGGTAGGTCTTCGTTATTACAGCAACTCTCGTAGATCTGAGTGGGGGCACTGCTGTTTGTACGCGACCCCATCAAAACTGTACGTGACAAAGAAAGATTGGTGCCAATAATGCTTGAAAGCGAGAGCATTAACTTGTCCCCGTTTGCCTTTTCCACTTTCCTTTCCTTTGCAACGCAGTAACCGACTAACCGTTGCTTTGCTCAAGCAAAGCATCGGCGGTAGCAGTACTGGAGCACTAAAATACTGACCACCCGTAGCTGATTCTGACGCTGTTTGTTCCCTTGCTGTTTGGCCTTTCTTTTGTATTTTATATTAATGTGTAGTTAACCCGGTGTTGCACATACAGTTGCTAGACTCTAGGGCGAGGGAGACACCAGTCACACCACAGGGCGCAAGAGCATGTGGTGGAGAGGTACCTTAGCTATGATGGTTCTCCCTTTCGTTTTGTAGCCAACAACCACCATTTATTTCTTAATTGTATCGCCTCCGGCACATATAGTAACTAGGACATGCATTATCTGCTACAGCACTAGATTGTGGATGCACGTATTAAAAAGAGATTCCTATCTAAGCTGCCTATAATAATAAACTTTGCCCCTATCAAATTATTCTTTTTTAAATGCAAAGTCACATACTTTATGGTTTCAGTAAGGACCAGTATATATCGTGTTCCCCAGCAAAAGATATCAGAAGAAAGAAAAATGCTGAGCACACCTACGGATACAATTGCTGGCATGTACTGACGTGTACCACACACTAGTAGCAGTGTGAGTGTGTGACTGTGCGAGGGAGAAGTCATTGCGTGGAAAGAAAATTGATGCGCCCCTGCAACGCGACGACGCGTGCCTTGTGGCTGTTAGCAGCTTGCGTCGACGTGAGCCTGCGCACCTTAATTGGTGAGGGGTCACCCTCGCTGTCACAAGGTGGGTTACGCTAATTAACTTGGCCCCCTGGCAGGACGGGGACTAACCAGCAGCTGCTGCCGCCGCCGCAAAGAAAAAAGAAAATTGCTGAGGGGCGAAGAGATAGAAAAAAAGAAAAATCGGGAGATCTGGGCTGGGCTGACGAGCTGTCGGTGGACTCCTGTCGGTGGCGGATTCCTTGGACCCGCCCGCGTCTGCGTGCCGAGACTCGTGTCGTCAGAGCATCACGTGGGGCTGCGCTCGGCCGCCTGGGGGCGTGGCGAACGCGGCAGTCTCATCCGCCCCGCCGCCTGCCGCTGAAAGAAATGCACTGAAGCCCAAGCTGATTCGCCTGCAGGGGGGCAGAGGGCCGTGCGACCTGCTCCACACCGCTCCCATTTTTTTCCCCACCAAAGGCTGCCATTCCGCCAAGAATGGAATTGGAGCGCACTGTCCCTGAACCAACCAGGATAGGAGTGGCCTGACAAGCTTTCGGAGCAACTTTCTTCCAGATGGTGGGAAATTTTGGGCATAGCAATTAGCCGATTCTTACGTTTTAGGTCCCCCGATATTGATGCAGAAAATTTTGGCGTGAACCCCCCACCCCTAAAAGAAAGAAAAAAGGATCCAGGATGATTGCTGGGGGTACAGCTCTGGTGCTCACCGAAAAGGTGAAAACAAGCACACGCGTATCGTGTGATCTGTGTCCCAAATTAGGATCCCAGTCATTCATCCCAAGGGCGTGCACGTCTGGACGTGAACCCGAGGCAATCTCCCAATTCAAAACCGAATCATTGACAGTTCAATGTTGTTGCAGCAGGAACAGGCTCTCTATTCTCGATTGCACGAACAGAACACCGATTAACAGGCTCTCTATTCTCGATTGCACGAACAGAACACCGATAGAAAAATGGCACGTGCACTGCTGGTCCAGTTGCTACAATGGAGAATGCGGCTAATATACGGACGCCCGGACAGCCGGACCCTTACCGTGAAATGCAAGGAAGGATCGGGCGGTTGCTTCGGATAGCTGCACTGGCGCATGTTTGCATGTCTTTATCCTGCCAGCAATATCATGGAAGCCTGAAGCACAAGGCTGTTGTAAAATAAACGAAACGTAAAGGAGGTTGTTAATTGGCTCCATCATGGGTACTGAGATCGAGTGCGTTAAACTATTTATAACAGCCTAAAAGCTACAAGTTGACCAGTGTACTGGATACATCTGGGTACTCTTGGAACTCCTCTTCTTTTTCTTGAAAACTCTGGGTACTCTTGATACCATACCGCCCAGAAAACACGTACTTGATACAATTGTGGAAATGTACAAGCTTTCTGACAGAATACTGGATGGGGCATCAATTGCCATAGCCCATAGCAACGTGTGCTTGAGATCTCTTTCTCAAAGGTGTTATGAAATGTGACCTGATACCGATGCTTGGAAGACAGGGCTATTTTTTTTCCTTCTGGGATGTGGATTGGTGAACCAGAATGAAAGTGAATGGCCATCTCTAAGTGCACCGAGATGACTGTATTCCAGTTACCTCCAAACAGAAGTTGAGAACTTGTCCTCACCTAACGGTGGTATCAATTCTTGACAGGTGGTGAAATGATATGCAGACAGCATTCCTTGTCATGAGTATATATCTGCAAAAATTAGTTGCGGAAGAATATATGCCAGTTACTGTGATGAAATCTGAATGTGCACAATGAAGAACTGGTGAATTGCTGCAGTAAAGATCTAAGATGTGCATTCAGAGAGGAGATATGACAGTATACCTTGGGTGTCAAGCCTTGCCTTAATGCTTCAGAAATCGCCTTAAGTTCTTCTCTTTTTCTCTGACCATGTTGGCCCGTATATTAGCAGGTTGGTTCTACCAAACCTCCTGTCAGCTATCTGCAGTGTTTGAGAATAAGTGACCAATGGCAACGACCAAAGAGAGCTAGGCACTACAGGATCCAACCAGCTATGCGCTATATCAAATCAGGACTTGAATGGAGCCAGAAGAAGACAAACCCACCTTTATAAGGTTTCCACAGGATTCAGCCATATCCGTTTTCAATGGGTACTCAACTAGCTAATGAACATAGATGAAGTCAGAAATGTGCATAGGGGCAAAATAACTTGGTTTACAGGGCAACAGGATCTCACAATGAAGCAATCTTTTCCAACCAATGGAGACCTTGCAAGTTGGTCGAGTAGTGTGCTATAGTTGACCTCCAGATATGGTGGTGTTACACTAATATAATCAAAGGAAGGATATTTACCTGATAGACGACATAAAAAGGTGTTGGAGAAGACAAAAATTATTTCTGTTAAAGAATCCAAATTACCACATCGCTATGCTTTATTATAACAATTTTATCAGTTTACTCATGGGAATCTGATTATTTATGTCATTAGGATCAAACTAGAAGATTCAGTCGCCTCTTGGATGCTAAACAAAAATTCACATACAATATGCAAAATGCTGCGCTAAATAACCAAGATAAGTTGCTTGTTCTGTGCAAATTCATTGTAACTGGACTTGTGGCCTACTATATCGCTTTTCTTTTTATCTAAAAAACATGCCCAGACATCAAAGGATCTTTCCATGAAATTGGTGGGTTTCGTCCAAGAACAATGTCTAAATGACTGCAGTTCACACATCAAGTACTGCTGAGTGCTAACAAACACTCAATCTGAAGAAACTACCCATAATTTTCCAAAAACGTCACTCTATTAGTTTTTGTGATATGTGATCATAGAATTATATTGTACATTTGTTCAGTCACCACTGTCTGTTTACCTCAGTGGCTATATGCAATAGTAATATGCTTCATAAGAAGATTTCCACCTTGAGATTTCTCAGCATTGGCCAAGAATCTTTCGACACGGAGCATATGTACGTGTGAGACACTAAGAAATCCAGTACACTCCAGATTTGGTTTAAGTACCTCCGAGATAACCCAAGGACCCATCTCAACAAAATGTGCCTAGATAAAATAAAAGACAAGCACATAAATGACTATACTGCATTGTTTCTCATTCACATCACTCACACAACCACTTAAGAAGGTTTTATATGCTTTATAATTGACAGAAATCGAAAATCAATCTCATAGCCATACAAATAATAGAAAGATCCACAGGAGGAACTAGGCAGCATTGTAAAAGAAATAGACTGAGCAAACGAGCAAAGAGGACTCTGTGGTACAAGTGTACACCTTACATCCCAAGTGAGTTAATCTCAGTTTCTTAGATAATGCGGGAAAAAATCATCATGAATATCGAACATAAAAAATACAATGTACTGGAAGTGCTTGTTTGCACGAATAATGTACAGTTGGCATGCATGCGGTAGTCCTTACTTGGATATATGAGAAAATCATAAAAATTATGTTCTAGTCCACTAGATGCACTTGAAAGTTAACATGTTAAGTGACATGATCTGAAGAGCAGAAAAACCTCTACTTTGGATACTCAAATGTAACTTCACAAATGATCATCTTAACAACCAAATTGTTTTTTTCTCTCTAGGATTTGCCTATGCTGGTTGCATCATAATCAACAAATTGAAAATTTATGAGCCCACCCATAATGCCTAGAGTGTGAGGAGCCATAAATATGTAAAAATGAGGTGAGTGAAGTATACTTCTGTACCAAGCACAAACCAAGTTTGATTTTGCGTACCAGTTATTATTTTAAACTAGAGTCTCCCCCTTAATGAAATGTCCAAAGGCATATTCCGTGCGCTTATTTAGAATTATGATATCAGGAGAGGTAATTAGATCAATGGGTGTTTTCAGGGGTTATCTGCAATTTGGCATTAGTTTATAGACTATCATGACTGATGTTTCAGCATGAGTTTTTTTTACAACCTCTGAACATCCTCGGCTCATAGCTTCTATTCCAACAGATCCAGTACTACTATACAAGTCTAACCACAGACCTGGTCTGAGTGAAGCAGGAGAACCACCAGCTGACTGCAAGTTATGAACACGTGTAAATGAATGTCTATGAATAAATAAAAAAAGGAAACAATGATCAGAGTAACATCAATGAATTCAATAGATGTATACTTGTAAAATGTCAAAGGCTGCTCCTCGGACTACTTCCATCATTGGACGGACATTCCTATCTTTGGGTGAAAGTAATTTTCTTCTACGAACTTTTCCACCTAGCACCTGAAAGAAACATACATACTTTAACACCAACAGTACCTTATTTTTTAAACAATTACTGAACTGCATTTCTAGATATATGTGGAGAGACCCCTGCGCCAGTCTTAGATCTTTGAAGATCAAGTAAGCCAGTGGCACTTTTTTGTGGGAAGCATGTGCAGTTAAACTCAAACAGTTAAAGAATAATTCTGTAGATGAGCCGCTTAAACAATAAAATGTTGTTTCAGGAACCTGGCAGTTCATGTTAATAATAGATATGTTTGCATATAGTTTGGTTTGTTGGAAACTGAAAATAGCAACAAGAAGATCCTTTATTTGGACAAGCACATCAACAGATGGACACTCTTTCTTCAGAAGCTGCAACACAGAGTGACAAGCTAGGATTGAAATTTGAAACTGCTTCATTCAGCCATGTACATGAACAATGAAAGTGTAAATGCCATTATGCCAAACAAGTGCAAGATGCTGCACCAAGATCAACAGTTTGCATGTATTACAGATAACACTATAAGATCCATGGCACTGCAGTATTTTCTTAAAACAGGGGGGGGGGGATATGCTACCTAAATATAGAAATTCTAATCGAATGCAACTATTTATCCACAGTCTATGCATCACAACAAACCACATGCTTGAAGCAGCTTTGGATTTTTATTTTGCACATCCATGTCACTAGCAGTCTAGCACCATTAAAACAAGACACTGGAGTACTGAATTAGATGCCATACATGCTGATCTTCAGATGTATCATGTCTAAATGCGAAACTACTTCCACCTTAGTGAATCAATGCAGGCTGCGTATAAGTTATAACTGTATGTGGCAGGTGGCACTTTAATATGATTCTGGAGTAGACTGATACGATTGCATCACAGTAACAAAAACATAGGAACCTTTACTGTCCAAACCTGAAGCAATTTATGAGTCTCTCGAGGCTCCACCGCCTTCACCAGAGCAACCACAGCTTCCGCCGCATCCTCCCCTCTCCCAGACCGCCGCCGCCCCCGTCTATCCCTCCTCCTCTCTTCCTGGAGAGATAAGAAGACCCCATTCAAATCACACCAATCCGCAACGCAATTCACCAAGACAGACCTGAAACGATTCGAACAAACCCTTGGGTCCTCCTCCTTTCCGTCCTCGTAGTCGTTAGGGTTGAGCCCGTACCGCTCCAGGAAACGCCTGCGCTCCCTCGCCGCCGCCGCAGCGCCCGAAGGAGCCGCGGAGGCTGCGACGGGGAGACGGCGGACGGAGGTTCGTACGGATACTTGCTTACTAGGGTTCAGGGCCGGAAGAGACGGGAGGAAGGGGGAAGCGGCGAGAGCGGAGGACGCCATCGCTGACGAGTGGCGCGAGCTCGGCAGCGCCCGTTCCTTCCCGGGAGACGAGACGAGAGGGAGAAAGGGGATAAGAGGGGGGGTTTCCTTGCTCCACAGCACTTGGTGTGTTTTTCAGTGTCCGATCGTATCTGGACGGCCGAGAGTGAATGATGCGGAACTGTCCCAATGACAGTGGGCCAGACGTGTCAGTAAGCAAGTGTCCTTTTCGTCGCGCTCGTAACCGTTGCCAGTTTGCCACGATCGAAAAGAGAAATTATTTTTGTTAAAAGCAAAAAAAATATATCTCATAGCCGTTGTCCTGGATCCCTCCCTCTGCGCTCCGGCCACCGCTTCCACGCCCAACGGCTCTATTCCCGTGCCCGGCGCTCCACGTTGACCGTTGCGAGTTTAAAGCCTCCTCATCCCTCACACATCTCTTCCCCCACCCTCTCCGCTCTCTTCCTCTTCCCCACCGCCGATCCATTTTCTCCACCGCGAAACCCTAGCCCTTGAGAGCGAGAAGAGGGGAGAGGCAATCCAGAGATCGGCGCCATGAACGACCTCATGACCAAGTCCTTCATGAGCTACGTCGACCTGAAGAAGGCGGCGATGAAGGACCTGGAGGCGGGCGGCGACGGGATCGAGCTCCCGGAGTCGGGCGCCGGCGGCGTCACGGACGAACGCCTGCGCGGGTTCTTCGAGGAGGCGGAGGGGGTGAAGGCGGAGATGGCGGCCATCCGCGACGCGCTCGACCGCCTCCACGCCGCCAACGAGGAGGGCAAGTCGCTGCACCAGGCCGACGCCCTCCGCGCGCACCGCGGCCGCGTCAACGCCGACATCGTCGCCGTGCTCCGCCGCGCCCGCGACATCCGCGCCAGGCTCGAGTCCCTCGACCGCGCCAACGCCGCGCAGCGGAGGGTCTCCGTGAGCTGCAGCGAGGGCACGCCGCTGGACCGCACGCGCACCGCCGTCACCGCGGGCCTCCGGAAGAAGCTCAAGGACCTCATGCTCGACTTCCAGGCGCTGCGGCAGCGGATGATGTCCGAGTACAAGGAGACCGTGGAGCGCCGCTACTACACGCTCACCGGGGAGGTCCCCGAGGAGGAGGTGATCGAGCGCATCATCTCCGACGGCCGCGGCGAGGAGCTCCTGGGCGCCGCCGTCGCGGAGCACGGCAAGGGCGCCGTGCTCGCCGCGGTGCACGAGATCCAGGACCGCCACGACGCGGCGCGCGAGGTGGAGCGCAGCCTCCTGGAGCTCCACCAGGTGTTCCTCGACATGGCCGTCATGGTGGAGACGCAGGGGGAGAAGCTCGACGACATCGAGAGCCACGTCGCCAACGCCTCCCACTACGTGCAGGGCGGCAACAAGGAGCTGGGCAAGGCCAGGGAGTACCAGCGGAGCAGCCGCAAGTGTCTCTGCATCGGCATCATCATCCTGCTGCTGCTCGTCCTCCTCGTCATCGTGCCCATCGCCACCAGCTTCAGGAAGTCCTGAGCGAATTGTGCTGGAGGAGGAACAACGCCGGTGTTGTGAATTGTGAAGGGGTTCGAATTCGATTCGTTGGGTACTTGGGTGGGTAGGTTCGAATGATCTGGACACTCTACGGTTGTGTCTCGTTGTTTGATTTCGTATTTGTTAATTTCAGCCTGAATGTTTCTGTGTCCATCAGGATTTAGCTGATGAAACCACTGTTAATTGCATCTAGGGATGCAAGCGGCGCGGGTTTGTCCGCGAACCCGCTAGACAAACCCGCACCGCGAGCCCATCAAAGCCCGCAACTCAACCCGCATAGGTGAGGCGGCTTAACCTAGCGGACTCGCGGGTCCCGGCGGCGCCGCATCTTCCGTGAAACACAAAACGAAAGGGGATCGGGGAAGGGGCTTGCGGCGGATCGGGGAAAGGGGCCATGGCGTCGCCGTCCAGCGCGCCGCCGGCCACTCTCCTGCCACCGCCGGCTGCTCTCCCTCTGCTTCCGCCGGCCGATTTCCCTCCGCCGCCACCTGCCGCTCGGACTCTACCGTCGCCGACGGCTCGACTGCCACGGCAATCGGCCGCTCGCCCACCCAGCAGTGAACTCGAGGCCGCTGCTCCCTCCGTCACCTCGCGCTCGCCTGGCACGGCCTCTCTCTCTCCTCGCTTTCGCCACCACCGATCGGCTCCGGTGAGTGGCGAGACTTCTCTTTCCCTTCGATCCGGTCGGGTAGATCGGTGCTCGCGTCGTCATCGCGCGCTAGCTCGTGGTTCTGGTGGGCGTTGGTTTCTTGGGGGGCGTCCTGCTGTACCGTAGAAACTGCTTGCACGAATCAGGCAGCCTCTCCTCCCATCCCACACCCAGGTGGACGAATCAGCTGCCGTACGAATCGGACAGCCTGTACGACGGCGTTTTTTTCCTTGGTTTCCTGCCTGCCCTGTGATGTTCTCTTGCTTGGCACTTGACTTGCTTTGCCATCCGATGCGGCGCCGTTTGCTCGGTTTCTTTGTGCTTGTTTGGTATGCTTTCCTGTATTTGATCTGATGGCGGTGTAGTAGCTTTGGTTGTGAAAATCTGGGCTATGCTCTTGCTACTGTCCAGAATGCATTTTCAGGCAAATACTGTGAGTAGCTTTGGTTGTGAAAATTAATACTTATCTGGAGGCCATGTTAGATATATTGAGCTCTGGTTTACTGCTATATGCAATTTACAGCTATCTGCAATTTCTGAAATGGTAGGAGTTTACTGTTCCCGCAATGCTTAGAACTGGTTTGATATATTGAGCTCTGGTTTACTGCTATATGCAGTTTACAACTATCTGCAATTTCTGAAATGGTAGGAGTTTACTGTTCCCGCAATGCTTAGAACTGGTTTGATATATTGAGCTCTGCCTGTGCTTAACTCATCCTTATGTTGAGCAACAAGATACTTGATGCATCTTTTTTACCTATCTTGTGAGACTCTGCAATAGTAATTTCTGTAGTTAAAAAATAGTGTTAGTTTCGGTACTCTGAAAAAAAAATGTTGACCAATCTCTTGACTTTCTCATGTTAGTCTTGGCGTTTTCTGTAATAGCAAGTATGATTTGCTAAGAGGTGGCTTTCTGTTTTTCCTCTCGGTAGAGTCAGATCCTTAGAATATAAGCTTTGCATCTATTTCAAGTTTTGCTTCTCTACTAGAAATTATCTGGCAGTTTCTAAATCTTGACTGTATAGGTTAGAAGGTCAGCAAAACCTTTGCTTGATTCTGGGATCTGTTGCCTTTCCATAATTGGTATCCCAGCCTGATTAAACTCTCGATAATTTCTGGTGTAGCAGAAAATTGCTGATGTGCTCGGTGCTGGATGGATCAGCAGGTTACTTCAGTCACATAGATCGATGAACCTGCATGCAGAAAGTAGTAGCTAAACTAGCAGACTGTTCCTTGACTCCTGGAAGAGCTTTGTTCAGTCTGGCGTCGGGTTTCCTGAATGTTCGTGTTTCCTGAACTAGGCTCTAAATCTGAATGTTCTTGTTTCACTGATCTTGTGTTCTTGGTATGGCATCTAGTTCACTGATAGTCGCCTGCTTAGATCGTCTACTTGGAAGTTTTGCACCAACATATGTTATCGATCAAGCTATTCGAATAAATTATTATTATTGTAGTATGCATAATTTTCTTTTCCTAATAGTTGACATGGGGTCTGAATTTGTTCAGGCAATTCTGGAGTTGCTAGATAGCTAGTTGGACAGATTCTGTAATGACCTGATGGATGAAACCTTGATTCTGTAATGACTAGATAGCTAGTTTCTCATTGCTTTGTTGGCAGATTGCGTATGGGTTGATGCTGCAGTTACCAGCTAGTAGCTCAAGAGACTGATTATTTTCAAGCTATTCAAATAAATTATTATTATTGTAGTACGCATAATTTTCTTTTCCTAATAGTTACATGGGGTCTGAATTTGTTCAGGCAATTCTGGAGTTGCTAGATAAGCTAGTCACTTTCATGCGTAGTTAATCACTAACGTTCTGGAATCAAACAGAGGCTAGTTAGCATGCGTAGTTCATCCTACACGTACGTAATTAAACATAAGCGTACATGTTGACAAAGAGTGCGGCTCGGGCGGCATAAAAGCAAACAGGCCGAGACGTTCATCAAACAGAAGCTCACGCTGTCGAAGCAAGCATGCGCAGAGCGGCTCGTGCAGGCCGCCGCTTGATCCCGCAAAAATAAGCGGCGCTTTGCAGGCTGCCGCATGCACCCGCCAAAGTAGTTGCGGTCTGTGCGGATGCGGGGCGGGCAACCCACAGCCGCCCCACTTGCATCCCTATTTGCATCTGTTCCTGAGTTCATGTACTGAAATGTGAGATTCCTAATACCTTTATTAAATCATTCTGACATGCTCAAATCCGGAGAAGCTGGCCATATGCATGCTCTTTACATTGGTCAATGGCCCAAAATAGTGCGAGTTTTCGTTGATTTGCCTTGTCCTGATCATTCATCAGAAAAGGGCTTTTATCACCGTATAGCATTGGCCAACCCGAGAGAACAGAGAAGGCGATCACCGATCAGCAAAGAGAATTAGTTGTATGCCATAGAAATTTACATGACTTTCTTGAGTGCCATCGAAATTTTTATTTTTCTCTTAGTGCTATGAAAATTTTTAACTCTTCCCTCAGTGCCAATTCCGTGAGTTTATAGTTATCTCTCAGCTAACAACCACGTGAAAAGACCTTTTTGCCCCTCCCTCCACAAAAAACAAAGTATAATTCTGCTATTTCCCTTGCATGTCATTTGATATTTATAACATGAGCATGCTATAAATCTCAAATGGCATGCAAGGAAAATAGCAGAGTTATACTTCGTTTGTGTGGAGGGAGGGGCAAATAGGTCTTTTCACGTGGCTGTTAACTGAGAGATAACTGTAAACTCACGGAATTGGCATTGAGGGAAGAGTTGAAAATTTTAATGGCACTAAGAGAAGAATGAAAATTTCGATGGCACTCAAGGAAGTCATGTAAATTTCTGTGGCATACAACTAATTCCCTCAAACATTATTCAGCTGGTTGGTTCCTCTCATCTGAATCTGAGAGAAGCAGCCTCTTGCGACATGTTTTTATGCTGTCACTACGCTCGACATGTTTGTTTCTTCGTGTTGTCTGATTTCGTGGTCATTTGTCACTTGCGGCTTCGCTGATGGAAAAAAAAAAAAACGTCAAACCGCAGTTTGTATTTTATCGTTGATTTCGTGCGCTGAAAGTATGATATATACGATTTGGTGACCCTCTCTGCAGGTTGGATTGGTTCGGTTCGATTGATACGTTTGGTCTGGTCACTGTGCAGTGCCCCAAATGTTATCTGTTTTGGTCAGATCATAATATCATATTACTATTGAATCGTGGCCCAAATGTTTGTGTACTAGTCAGAATTTACAAGGTGAAATAGATTCGTCTGTTGCAGTTCCTATTGATATTTTTGGAGTCTCTTCATGGCATATGAGATTTGGCGATCTTCTGCTAATCAAATGTTGCAACTCGCATTTGCATCACGGGGCATGAAATGCCTTGGATAAATTGGATATTCTCCGAGCATACAGAATTACAGATTTGTGCCGGAGATGTAATATGATCTGACCAAAACACCACCACACCACGCCCAGTGTTGCAGGTTTTGTGACATGGATTGAAAACAGGACTAGAAACCGCTAGGTAACAGAGAAAAAAAAACACTAAGCTTAACTACTCAAATTACTTGCTCAGAAAGGTGAGTATAGGTAGTTCATGCATTCAAAAGTTAAGCCGATGCAGCCGCAGGCTTCAATCTTAACCCACAATCTTCAGCTTGTATATATGCCTGGGTCACGGTCTGGTTTCTACATCACGAAGGCAAAGGGACGCTCCAGGGCCGACTCAGTAGCTCCTTCAGGGACATTGTAGTTCTGGATACGGAGGCTATTGCCAGTGGTCAGGTCTCCATTTTCGTCATACTTGAGAGACTCTCTTCGTCAAGTTTTAAGGAGCAATTGTCAATGCTGATTTCTTTGTCTTGGACAAATATAGCACCCTCGAGATCCCTATTATCCTAGGACGACCGTTCCTAAGATCTAACAAGGCTAGGATTGACAAGGCTGCTGAAGAGCTCAAGTTTAGCTTTAGTGGGAGAAATATGACAATTAATTTCCAGTTAGAAAAGGACGAGTGGTATTCATCTGACAGAGACTATTGAACTCCATATAATAGAATGAAGCAGAAAGCAGATGAAGATAAGGAATTATGCAAGGCCAGAAGATCAGACAACCACATTCAATGGGAGCCCGATGTCTCTTCTCCCCCTGTTGTTTAGAAATTCAAGAGAGTCCCTCAGATATGGAAGCTGAAAAGTCCCGAGCCAGCAAACTCAGGCACTCCGTCAATATAATCAATCTCAACAGGAGAAAAGTCCCGCTCGTCGGACTAATAAATGGTGAGCCCTTCCCGAAAGTAAATCAGTACATATCCCCTACGTATATTATTTTTTCATGTTTTATTTCAATTTTCCAAGATTACCATTTGTCTTATATCATTTTGTTTGTTGAGCATATATAAAAAAAATAAATAGATAAATAATAATAATACTTTCTGAAAATAATAATAATTTAAAAGTTAATAATCTTGGAAAAATATTTTGGGGCACTTAATTGCATTCCCAACGGTTACTGCACCCGGGGACCACCCCAACCGACCGTTGGCCGACGGCGTTACCGGTGGTCTGACCGAACCCATCTGGTTCGGCCGGACCCAACACAATGGCTCCCGACCGCGACCCGCAGGCGGTGCCTTCCTCTAGACGCAAACGGCTCATAGCCGCCTATAAAAGAGACCGAGAGGGGGGGGGGGAGAGCTCAGCCTTCTTCTCATTCTCATCCTCCTCTCCAATTTTCCTCTCTCAAATTTTTGGTGCACTTGAGTTTGTTTTGCAGTGGTGACAAGTTCCTTATTCTTGAATCTCTACTGCAAGAAAGTTCATTCATTGGAAGGCCAAGTTTTAGGTAAGAATTTCTCAATTTGTGTTCTTGTGTGGGCACCATGAAAGGATTTGGGAGAGCTATTCGGGACGTGGTTCATGTAAGTTCATCTCGTTCACGAGGTAGCTCGAGCTCCCACCGCTCCCAAGACATTCTCATTCCAATCGAGTATGAAGAATAGTATGAAGAACCAACCGCAAGTACAGCCTGAAGACATGGAGATTGATGACAATGATGCGCCATACCTCGACCTCCGTGATGATCGTGAACGCCATGCCTATGCCATGCTCAAGAACCGTGTGTTTCAACACACGTGGCACATTGACCCTGACCTTCTTGCGAAAATAGGTATGGGCTATAAATTTAATATTATTTGGCATCATGTCGGTTGGGATAAGTTTGTCCCGGTTGATGAGTTGGGCTCTCGTGCTCTCACCATACAATTTTTATGCACTCTCCGTGAAACAACCAAAGGCATTTCTTTTAGACTTTTTGGAAAGTCTTATGACATCTCATGGGTAGTTCTAAGAGATTGCCTTGGTTTTCACCCTTGCTTAGTCCTTCACCTTGATCAAGCTTGCCCAAAATTTCATCATCATAATTTTTGGGGCTTTATCATGGGGCAAGTGTAGTTAGAAAATTCGCATCGAAGTGCAATTCTATTCATTATCCTACTCTTTGTTTAATGCACAAATGGATGGCTGTCACTTTCTTTTCCAGAGGTGATCCTAGCTCTGTTAGGAATGATGAATTGATGCTCTTATACACCCTTTGGAATAAATCAAAGTTTGTCCTATGCGAGCCACGATTAGACAGTGGATTTCTTACATTAAAATGACGGGTCCAATTTCTTGCACATCCTTGATTACTCGCATTGATGATATGGTCAGTGAATTAGAAGGAATAACCATACCATACATCTCTGACACGACTAATTATCATTGATGCATATTTAATTCAGGGGCATATTTTGAAAAGAAGCCCCAATGATTCTTTGATATATTTCTTCCCAGGTTTTATAAATAAACTCATGTTACCTAACCTGGGAATTCATTTATATACCTTCCCCTCGCTCACTTACCCTCTTGTTCCACCAGAGGAAGCTCGAAGGAGATCTTGTTCCGGTTTGCCTACTGGAGAGGGTATCGGAGTCAACATGTTTGGCCCTGATGCTTTCTCCGATTCATGTTCAGCCTCAACACAGCTACCGCCAAAACCTCCTGTTGCGTATCAAATGAGGCAGGAAGGCTGGATTCCTACAGCTCCACCCTATGTCACAATGTTCCCGGTACGACTGAGTCGAGGGACGGATACGTGGTACATGGAACGACACATTTAAAGTTCCCGGTACGGAAGGGGTATACCTTTTTTGAATGTTGGTTCAAGAGGTTGGAACGTGAACCAAGATTTCCGAAACGATAGTCCGGGAAGATTTCTCCAAAACAAAAAAAATGCAAAAACTTTAATCGTATTATTAATAAGATTCACGTAATAATTGTTAGTGGCTGATTAGCTAACGCATGGCGTACGGGATTAGGAGCCTAGCTCTCCATGCTTTGGGAACCTACGCACGCATATGCTGGTTGGAGGCCACGGCGGCTGGGTTGCTGAGGAGGCGGCATCATGTCAGTTCCTTGCATGTTGCACCATACCATGCAGATAGACGGAACTCGTACCCGGCGTCGATCCGAGGAACGTCCCGTGCCGACCAAGTACCTCGTCTGGGAAGATCGATCCCGGGACGCGGAACGCCGGGTCGTACCGCGTTCCCGGTGACTTAGGCTCCACCACACAATGCTTGGGAGGGAGCAACATATTTCACACCACCTATATCATGGCAGAGTGGAGATTCACAAACATGGGTGTTGACGACCAAAAGTGGCTTAAAGCCGATCAGACTGGGACAGCCGGTCTAGACCGTCTGTACACGCGATTAGACCGGCTGGCCCTGTAGCCGATCTGGCAAATGTGCCAGGCGGTCTAACCGCCTGTCACAGGCGGTCTGACCGCCTGTCCCCGAGTCCGAGTAGAATAAGGTTTTTCATGTTTTTAGATCTGTACAAGGACTTCCTTGCAGGGCAAGACCTCCCCACCCTATAAATATAAAGGGCCGTGGCCGATTGAGGACATCTACCCAATCAAACAAATCTTTATCTTACTTTTTATCTCCAAACCCTAGCTTTTCCAACCCCTTTACTTTCCTTCTTCGTCTCCGCGACATTTTAGGACGTTCTAAGTGGTTTTGCCGACCTTAGAACAACCCTAGGTTCGCAGCCTCCGACGAGGTCCCGTCCGAGGTTGTGATTGTAGGCTTCCGCGACGCCTCTGCAACAGGCGGTCTGACCGACCCCTACAGGCGGTCTGACCGGCTGCGTCCAGGAGCTCCGGCGAGGAGATTTCGACGACCGCGTGATCTAGTGCTTTCGTGCGTTGACCAAAAGCGCGTGAACATATTTTGGCGATTCCGTTGGGGACAGAAAGCTGGTTTTCAAAGACCGATCTACTATCCCTAGCACTATGGGCTTCGAAGTTGGAGAAGACAACATTGTGATGGCCTCGCTTGAAGATCTTTCTCCTGAAGATCATGAGAGGTGCATGGCGCTCCAGAAGCACGTAGAGGCGGAGTTCTCGAAGACGTTTTGGAAAGGTCATGAAGAACGATCGGCGAAAAGTGTTCGAGACTTTGTAATGCCTTCTTTCAAGATGAGTAGGGGGCAAATTCAGGTAATTGATGATGTAAGCACTTCTGCACCTCAACCCCTGCATCTACTCCTATGGCTTCAACTTTTTTGGATCGTGATTTATTAGTTGTATGATTATTGGAACGAATGGAAAAGTTGGAGGGTAAATCTATAGATACTCGCGAATTACCTGAGCACAATATTTTCTATGGTATGCCACCGAATTACTTCGCTGGACAGACCCCACCACCACCCAATATGTCCAGACCGAACACGGTCAATGCAATTGGGTCGGCAGCAGTTGGGTCTGCAGCCGGTCAGACCGCCGGTATAGCCAGTCAGACCGCGACAGGCGGTCAGACTGTGGCTATAGGCGGTCAGACCGCGTGTTCTGGTGGACAGGCAAACTTGACCAATGCTATGGTGTTCGTGCCGGAGCAACCTTTGCCGCTATCTACTGTTCCAAACTCGGTCTCTGCTGGCCGTGCTGGTCCAGTAGGTACAGCAGGTGCTACTTATTCCACGACTGTGCATACTGCAAATTCGGGTGGTGTTCCCGATGATGTTTTTAATGCACATATAGATATGCAGAATAGACAATCACACTTGAACTATATGAATTCTATGCAACCTTCGGCCCAACAAGACCCCCAATGGGCCAAATTTACTAGATTCAGGGATGAATTGTCTGATGTGATGAGAAATAAGCTAGGTGTTGATTTTGGTAATACTAGAGTATATCAAAAACCTTATCATTCTAGCTTTGACACTGTTCCTTTTCCCAATGGGTGGCGTTTGCCTGATTTTGTTAAGTTTAGTGGAGATGATGGGCGCACCACTTGGGAACATGTTAGCCAATATGTAGCTCAACTAGGGGAAGCTGGAAACTATAAAGCATTTAGAGTACGTTTGTTCTCATTGTCACTTACTGGTACTGCTTTTGCTTGGTTTTCTGCATTAGCTCCTGGTTCTATTATGAGTTGGAATCAACTAGAGCGTAAATTCCATGATCATTTTTATAGTGGCAGTCATGAGATGAAGTTAGCGGATTTAGCATCGGTTAGACAGGGTCGAGATGAGTCTGTTTCTCATTTTATGAGAAGATTTAAAGATATTAAAAACCGTTGCTTTAATCTGTCTATTTCTGAAGTTGATGTTGCTGGCTTATGCTTTAGAGGTTTGAAATCTTCTATTAGAGAGAAGATTGACAATTGCGATTATTATTCGGTCGCCCAAGTGCATATTAGAGCTGAAGTAGCTGAAGACCGAATGAATAAGTAAAAAGAAAGTTTTAAGACACGTCGGTCTAATGTTCATATAGTTGATTATCAATCCGATGATTCGACCGACGATGATAATGATGTTTATTTAGCAGAGTTTGTATGGCCTGCTAATAAGAAAACTGTGTCATGCTCATCCCTTAAGCCGATTCATAAGAATCGGCAAGAAGACATAAAATTTACTTTTGATGTATCCAAATGTGATCGTATATTTGATGAATTGCATAAATTTGGTTACATCAAGATTTCTCATGTTATACCACCTACGGAAGAATTGAGGAAGCGTGCTTATTGTAAGTTTCATAATTCTTTTTCGCATGCTACTAATGATTGTAATGTCTTCCGTCGGCAGATTCAATCGGCTATTAATAAGAGCCGTTTGAAGTTTCATGAGATGCAAGTTGATGAGACTCCTTTTCTGGTCAACACCATGGAGTTGTAGCAGCCCAAGGTCTTGGTTCGGCCGCATCAAGCCGAATCTACTAAAGGGAAGAACGTGGTGATTGGAGAGGAAAGACCGTCTTCAAAAGAGTCGGTTAGAGAAGTGACTTTTGAAAAGACGGCTGATGGCAAAGAGTCGTTCAAGGTTACTGTGAAATCCTTTGGACAAGGGGGGCAAGGATCGGTCACTATTCCTGGACCGCGGGCGCTCGGGGCTGGTTTGCTACAGGCGGTCAGACCGGCTGCGCCAGGCGGTCAGACCGCCTGTCCCCATGGACGCCCAAAGATGCTGATTCCGAAACGTCCGGAAGTTGGTACTTGGAAGATGAACGTGGTAAAGGAGCAGGGTGTTCAGAAGCCCAAAGTCACGTTTGATATGCTTTATGACAAGTACACCAAACAAAAGGCCGTTCCAAGCGATTGGCCGTTAAAAAAAAGAATGAGATCACCGATTCAGAACGAGAGGGTTTCTTTGCCTCCTCGTATAAAGTTGGATCCGGTGTGGGATGACAATGGAGTGATGTGGGTGCCATATCATTCAAACGTGCAGCCTTCATTTCATCCTGGCTGGGAAGGTCCAAGAAGACGTGTGCAAGACAGGATTATTTATCCCAGGTGAGACCGATTGGCTTTCCGTCAATCTGGTCAAGAGCGGGCACAGGCGGTTAGACCGTTTGTAACAGGCGGTCAGACCGCCCGTCAGGGTCAGCCGCCAAGAGTTCCTCCGAGGCAGGTTTATCGACCTAAGAGAAAGGAGGAGGTGCAGAGCATGGATGTGGACTCAGAGAGGACTACTGAGTTCGATATTATTCAAGTTGGGACTATGGATGTTCCCATTGAGAAAGGTCTGGCTATGAAGCCGACTTCCGGTGAGAAGATGGTGGAAGATCAGGGGGCCAGTACTAGCAAGGCTCAACAGCACTTTCTTCCAAGATGGTGTCCTGAAGGATTGACTCGCACGCAAAAGAGGAAGCTTCAGAGACTTTGTTTTCGGGAAAGACAAGAGAAAGAGTTGGAGAAGCTGCGAGATGAAGTCTTCAACCAAGTCAAACCCATGATTCCACCGAAGAAGGAGTGGAAGCCGAAGGAAGACCCACAGGCGGTCAGACCGGCTGCACAGGCGGTCCAGACCGCCTGTCATTCAGGACCGGCGGCCCAGGCGGTCAGACCACCTATACAGGCGGTCAGACCGGGTGACGCAGAAGCGCCCAGTGTTTCTTCTTCCAGTTCTTCGGCTCGTAATGGCAAGTCAACATCGGTTCCCACTGCTGAGGACGATGAAGAGCTTGTTGATTACAGTTTTTCTCCGGAGCGCATGAATGTTGATGTGAATGTGCTTCATATGTCCAGGAATGGGGACATGCTTTCGGAGGAGGAGGTGTCCCATCTTGATTTTGGTCCCAAGGAAGCTACATTCCAGAAGCCTAAAGCTGAAGACAATCAATTGAAGGCTTTATATTTGAAGGGATATATCAATGGGAAGCCAATTTCGCGGATGTTGGTCGATGGAGAGGCTATTGTGAACTTAATGCCCTATTGTTTGTACAAGAAGCTTGGTGGTTCAGATTCAGAGTTGATCAAGACCAACATGACCGTCAGCGGCATTGGAGGAGGAGAGCCTATTGGCGCCAAGGGGGTGATCTCTATGGAGCTTACTATTGGGAGTAAGACCTTGACCACTGCTTTCTTCGTTGCTGCGACTCAAGGTAACTTCAGTTTAATCTTGGGTCGTGATTGGATTCATGCAAACCAATGGGTTCCTTCTACTTTGCATCAATGTTTGATCAAATGGGTAGATGATGATGTAGAGGTTGTGCATGGTGATACTTTTGCTTGTGTTGCTTTAGCTGATAGCTCTTTGGTTGGCATTCATGATGATGTTAGATGTTTGTCAGGCTTAGATCTTTCTGAGTTTGAGTTTATCAACTGTACTAAGAATGGCTTCATGTCTGCTGTCATAAAGCCGATGAACAATTGGCTGAATCATCTCATATGATGGATAATCGAGAGTGGTTGCATCATAACGATATGTGTGAAGCTATTGGAGATTTTGATGATATAAACAAGCTAGGATGTGGTTTTACGTTGGCCGATCCTCTTGAGGAGGTAGACATTGGTGATGGTTCTATACCTAGGCCGACGTTTGTAAATAAGAATTTAGATCCTATTTTTAAATCTGAACTAATAAAGTTATTAAAAGAGTATGTCGATTGCTTTGCTTGGAATTATCATGAAATGCCTGGTTTAAGCCGAGAGCATGTTGAGTATCGGTTGCCTATTAAGTCTGGTTTTAGGCCTTATAAACAACCAACTAGGTGTTTTAATCCTGAAATTTATGAGAGGATCTTGTAGATGCCTAGAGGGGGGGTGAATAGGCGTACCTAATAGAACCTGAAAATTCTTTCTTCTCAAGTTGTCAGTGAAACCGGATCTTCCGAGTACTTCTAGGAAGATCCGATGATCGGATGTTCCGAGACTTACTCGGATGATCCGATGTGAGAAATAACCTTTGCTCGAGATTCAAAATCTAACAAGTTATTTGCAATTCCACTTGAATAGAAAGTTCACAGAGATACTCTAAGAGCTATATATGATGATCAAATACAACGGAAATCTTTATAGAGATAGATCGGGCAATATATAGCAAATATGAGAAAATATGAACAATATGAAGTAAGCAACACAAAGAGACACGAGATTTGTTCCCGGAGTTCACTCCCAAGGGAGCTATGTCTCCGTTGAGGTACCCACAAAGGGTAGAGTCTCTTTCAACTCGTTTCCTCCCTCAATCGACCACAAAGATCAAGATTGAGTCACTTACTAGATGGTTCCACACAAGGAACGGGTGATACAATCCTCCAAGGCGCTCCCACAAGCTAGGTGCTGCACTTAGTAACCTCTAACCGCCTAGGAGCAAGCTCCAAGAGTAACAAACGTGAATCACAAAGACAAGGATGCTTCAAGTGCTTCTTGAGATGAACAAATGCTTCTCTTCACTCAAAGTCAACCCACAAGCCTCAAATCTCTTCTCTCAATCAATCCCCACAAGAATCTTGGCTAGGGCAAGGTTTGGAGGGGAGTGGAGAGAGGGAGAGAGAGCTAGAAGAGTGTTTCGTGTTGAAATGTGCGAGCTAGGGTTGAAAGAGTGAGTGAGGGGATATTTATACCCCTTCTCAAAATCTAACCGTTATGTTCTGAATCGGGCAAACCGGATCTTCCGAGTACTACACGGATCTTCCGGATAGGCTTAGGTTAGCTGTGAAAAACCTAAGTGTACTGCCAAACCGGATCTTCCGGTAAAGAAAACCGGATCTTCCGGTTTTACGCAGAATGGAACCGGATGTTCCGAAGAACACAACCGGATCTTCCGGTTTTACGCAGAATGGAACCGGATGTTCAGAAGAACACAACCGGATCTTCCGGTTTTCTCTGAGAAAGTGAGTTTTGCCCCTTAGTCTCTCAAATTCAGATTTCATCTTAATATAGCACTTTAGCAACCTTGATTCATCAGACACGTCCCCCTTGATAGTACGGTGTTTCCTATACTCGAATTCAAAGAATAAATTCAATTTAAATCGACCATATGAGCTTCACACCATATTATTTGAATTTGGGGACCTCCTTCATATATATCTTCGTTTCTTTTCATTTTACTCCTGCACATATCTCAGTAGAAGTATGAAACCTCCAAATTGTGGTCACCAAAACCACTGGGGGGCCAAATGCACTTTCAATTTATGACCGAGTTAAAGAGGAAATAAATCGGTTATTAGAAGCAAAGTTTATTAGACCTTGTCGATATGCTGAATGGATTTCTAATATTGTACCCGTGGAAAAAGGAACGGTTAGTGTGTATTGATTTTAGAAATCTTAATCGTGCTACTCCTAAAGATGAATATCCTATGCCAATAGCCGATATGCTTATCGATGCTGCGTCTGGACATAGAATGATTAGGTTTCTTGATGGTAATGCTGGTTACAATAAAATATTCATGGCCGAAGAGGATATATCCAAAACGGCTTTTGTATGTCCAGGTTTTGTTGGTTTGTTTGAGTGGATTGTTATGACTTTTGGTTTGAAGAATGCCGGTGCTACTTATCAAAGGGCGATGAATTTGACCTTCCATGATTTGCTTGGTATTATCTTGGAAGTTTATATTGATGATATTGTTGTCAAATCGGCTGGAAGTGTTTCTCATTTAGCCGATTTGAGACTTGCATTTGAAAGAATACGTCGGTATGGTTTGAAGATGAATCCACTCAAGTGTGCTTTTGGTGTGTGGGCCGGTAAGTTTTTGGGCTTTATAGTATGAGCATGGCATAGAAATGGATCCAAAGAAGGCCGACACTATTGGCAAGTTGCAGGCGCCTAGCTCTAAGAAAGAGTTGCAGAAATTCTTGGGCAAGGTGAATTACTTGAGAAGATTTATTTGTAATTTGTCGGGAAAGGTGAATGCTTTTACTCCTTTGCTTCGGTTGAAAGATGATGCTGAATTTACTTGGGGGGCAAAACAGCAAGAGGTGTTTGAAGAGATCAAGCATTATTTATCTTCGCCTCCGGTTCTTCGGGCACCTAGGAGAGGGGTTCCTTTTAAATTATATGTCGCGGCCGAAGAAAGTGTTATCGGGGCTGTTTTGATCCAAGAGACCGAAGGGAAGGAATATATTATTTCATATGCAAGTAGAAGATTATTGGACGCCGAAACAAGGTATACTTTCATTGAAAAGTTATGCTTATCATTATATAATGCTTTTACAAAGTTGAGGCATTATTTGTTATTAAATACTTGCATAGTTGCTAGTCAAGCCGACATAATTAAATACATGTTACATTGACCTATATTAAGTGGTAGAATCGGCAAATGGGCTGACATCCCAAAACTGAAGAATACGGAATCCCATTCATTCTTTCTTTTTCCTCAGGAGTACATGGACATAATTCCTCACTGAGTTTAGTTCCCTTTACTAAAGGTACATTAACAGGTTTGCAATGTTCCATAGAAAATCGTTTCAGAACACTTCGAAGGTAGAACCTTTTGGGACAAACCAAGAAGTCATTTATTCCGATCTCTATGTATTTCCACTCCTAAAACATAGGAAGCTTCTCTCATATCTTTCATATCAAATGTAGAAGACAACCAAGCTTTTACTTCCGCCAACATTACTTTATTATTAGAAGCAATAAGAATATCATCAACATATAAAGATAATAACACAAAATTGCCACCAATAACTTTAGTATAAATGCAATGGTCACCTTCCGTCATTGAAAACCCATATGACGTGATAGCATTATCAAAAAGAATATACCATTGGCGTGAAGCTTGTCTAAGACCATAAATTGATCTATTTAATTTGCAAACCATATTTCCTTTTCCCCCAAAACCTTCCGGCTGTAACATATATATTTCCTCCTCCAAATGTCCATTAAGGAAAGCAGTTTTCACATCCATTTGGTGGAGTTCAAGATCATAATAAGCCGTCAAAGCACTAATAACACGAATAGAAGTAAACTTCGCAACTAGAGAAAAAGTTTCCACAAAGTCAATACCTTCCTTTTGTGTATAGCCTTTTGCAACAAGTCTAGCTTTATATATTTCCACTTGACCTAGTGCATCAAGTTTCCTTTTAAAAATCCATTTACACCCTATGGCCTTGCGGTTGTTTGGTAAAGAAACAAGCTCCCAAACTTTATTTTTTCTCATCGAGTTTAATTCTTCCAGCATTGCTTCCAACCATAGTTTTGATTGTGGACAACTAATGGCTTCTTTATAGGTCTTTGGATCTTCCTCTAAATCTGAAACTTAGAGTACACTTCCCCCAAAAATGCATAATAGTCATCTAGATATGATGGGGTTTGAGTATTCCTCCCACTTCTCCGAAGCATGTTAGTGTTGGGAGTTCGATTTGTATTTCCTTCTGGGGTTAAATATTCCTCGCTATGCGAGTTAGTTCCTGATGTATCCAAATTTGGTTCGCTGGGAGTTGCAAATAATTCCACCCTAGCTCGCTTAGCACGGCGAGGTGTGTGCTGATCTAAAAATATTGCATCCCTACTTTCCACCAGTTTATCATTCTCTGGATTATAAAATCTATACCCTTTTGATTCTGTAGAATAACCAATAAAAATTCCTGGTGTGCTTTTAGGCTGCAACTTACTACGATATTGGTTTGGCACTCTAATCTGAGCATTACAACCCCAAACAGCTAAATGACGAAGAGAGGGTTTCCTTCCGGTCCACAACTCATAAGGAGTGACTGTAACAGCTTTTGATGGAGAATGATTCAATAAATAGACAGCAGTATGTAATGCTTCACCCCAAAACGATAAAGGTAAATCAGAATAAGCCATCATAGATCTAACCATATCCATAAGGGTTCTATTCCTTCGCTCGGCTACACCATTTTGTTGCGGAGTGTATGGCATAGTGTACTGATGAATAATTCCATGCTCCTTACAAAAATCATTTAATATTCCTGAAGTGTATTCTCCCCCACGATCGGTTCTTAAAACTTTAATCGTTTTATTCAACTGATTTTCCACTTCAGTTTTAAATGTCTTAAAAGCATCAAAACCTTCCGACTTGTGTTTAAGATGATACACATAACCATATCTAGAATAATCATCAATGAATGTGATAAAATAGACCTTTTGACCTTTTGTGGGAGTTGATATTTCACCACAAATATCAGAATGAATAATAGCAAGAGGTTCCTTAGATCTTTGCGGCTTTGGAAAAGGTGCACGGGTCATTTTACCCATTATACATGCCTCACAAGTATCAAAATCCTCCCACTTAAAGTTTAGAATTCCAGAACTAATAAGCCTCTTAATTCTGTTTTTAGATATGTGACCAAGTTGTAAATGCCATAAATAAGATTCCGAGCATGTGTTGCTATCACTAGTATTCCTCATTATAGAGTTATCTTCACCAACTAGACAATCAGTATTACCATCTTCTAATAGACCATCAAGAAAATAAAGGCCATCATGACGAATGCCAGTATGCACTAATTTCCCATCGAGTAATATTTTAACTCTTCCTTTTCCAAATAGTATGTCATAACCAATAGATTCCAATTGGGAGACAGAGACTAAATTCCTTCTCATGCTAGGTGAATATAAAGTATCCTTTAGTATTAACTTTCCTCCATTGGGGAGTTTTAGGACATAATTTCCAATTCCAAGTATATCAGCTCTAGCATCAGTGCCTAAGTAGACATATCTATTCCCCCTTGGAATTGTTTGCATGGAAGTAAAAGATTTATGATCTCTAGCAATATGTGATGTAGAACCAGAATCGACAACCCAACTATTTGGAAAAGTGGTAGTAAATAAAGATTCAGTGCATACATAAATATAGTGCATACCTCCCTCTGAAGGGTTGGATTTAGGATCATCATGTTGATTTTCCTGCTTCTTCTTCTCATTATACTTCTTCTTCTTCCTGCAGTCTCTGAAGTGCCCATACTGACCACAGTTGTGACAAGTGAAATCCCTTTTATTCTTGTCATTCTTATGAGACGGGTCATAATTTCCGCGGTCATCACGTTCGCGTTTTCTGTTAAGCTTCTCTCTCAAATCAGCTTTGGGCTTCCTCTTTTGCCAATTCTTTTTATTTGCGTTGTGTCTTCCCTCTCCAAGGTGCAACTCAGAATTGTTTGAGCTTCTTTCCTTTCCCTGGGAGAGTTTCCTGTCTTCTTCCATAACCAAGTGATGCCTCAAATTGCACATATTCAATGCACGCTCAGAATGACAAAAGGACATCTTAAATTGTTCCCATGAATTTGGCAGAGTTCAGAACAACCATGACATGCACTTCCTCATGAAAAGGGTAACCAGCAATTTTTAATTCCTCAGCTAGAACGCTGAGTTTGTTGATATGCTCATTAACTGAACCACCCTCGTTCATCTTGGTAGAGAGAAAACGATTGACAAGACTGAGCACTTTTATCAGAGATACATCTCCAAAATCCTTTTCTAGTTTGCTCAATATTTTTCTAGCAATCTGTTCACTGTCATACTCGGCAGATAAAGAATCAGTCATAGACCCCAACATAAATATGCGAGCCCTTTTATTATCTTTAGCCCAAGCTTCATACTCTATCATATAATCTTTTCTTTCCTCAGGAGTGGCATCATCCTTTGGTTTTTCCGGTTCAGGTACATCAATAACATAATCAATATTTTCAGCAGTAAGCAAATACATGATTTTTCTTTTCCAAACCGTGAAATTAGATCCATCTAACTTGCAACTTCTTAGCAACTCAGAAAAAAACACTATTTGTTGCCATCGTGAGTGTTGAGGTGTTACCAGAAAGAAAAAAAAATCCCTGATGACGAGTGCTTGATTTGCTTCCTCGATCGAACTGTTAGCACCGTGCAGCTGAGATTAAGCCAGATGACTTTGCTTCCTCGATTCAAGTGCAATCTTGATGATCAGAAGAACCAGCACCCCCACGTACGTGAACGAACAAAGGCACAGGTTCCAATCTGAACACGATCAGCCGTCAGCGTCGCCTGAAGAACGACGCCAAATTTGGAGGTCTGATGGCTGCTTCCTTGATCTACGCATGCATGGCAGGAACGCAGGCGATTCCTTGCTGCCACGCGCGCTCAAGCTTCACGGGCGACCGGGGGACAGAGTTTTCTGTGTAGGGTTTTTGTTTTTCACGTGCAGCGGAATTACATGGATAGAAACCGTAACCTGGCTCGGATGCCAATGTTAGGATTTGTGGGCTATTCGGTCTACCTCTATTCCTCTGTCTTTTACGTGGTGCCGCTCACAATGCATCACGAGGCTAGAAGGTACGGACCTATTTATATACCACTTCCAGGTGTTCCAAATATTCCACCTGTGTTCCGGTAAACCGTATGACTCCTGAACCATGTCACCAACCACGATCAGACAGGTCAGTTTTGCAAGTCTAAATATATTAGTCCCTAGCACACACGTGTGAGTCATGTGTCATGATCATTTGTATATATATGAGACCAATTCCAATATGATCATGTGAGTCAACAGTTTTGCAGCGCCGATCCTGCAAAACAAACCCAGCTGTTCCGTTGTGCGGTACCCGGGTCAAATACGTACGTACATAATAAATATCCAGTAGAGTAGATCTCAATTATTTCCTCTACTGCATTCCAGCACAAACGTCCTCAGCACCTCGAGTACAAATTCCTCGAGTTAGTATAATCAATAATACTACATCACTTGTATTAATAACTATCTCCACATTGAGGTGAATAAATAATAACCATAATATATGATATAAATAAATGTTGACAGCCACATATAAAATTCCGACAGACAACAGTGATCTTCGCCATATTCGCGACAATATCACACTCACCCGGGGTGACCCATGGCGTGTTGCCAATGGCTTGATACTCAAAGGCACCAGAGTCTTTATCCCACATAATTCAGCAAGTTTGTCATTAGTACTCCACATGGCTCATACCTCAGCCATGAAGGTGTTCAGCGCACCCTTCAGCGACTGCACTGAGATTTTGTCATCAACAAGGACCGCCAGATTGTGAGTGATTTTGTGAAAGCTTGTACCACCTGTCAGCACAATAAGACTGAGAGCCTGCAGCCAGCTGGCCTCCTTCAACCTCTTGAAGTCCCGAGTCAAGCTTGCCAAAGGTTCATGGTAAGAGTGTTATCCTAACTGTGGTTGATCGTTTTTCAAAATATGCACACTTCATTGCCTTGGGTCATTGATATTCAGCCTCATCTGTTGCCCGAGCCTTCTTCATTGATATAGTTGGCTTGCATGGCTTTCCATCATCCATTGTCAGTGACAGGGATCCGGTATTCACGACACATATATGGAAGGATCTTTTCAGGCATGCAGGTGTCCAGTTAAAGATGAGCACTGCATTTCATCCCCAAACAGATGGCCAATCTGAGGCAGTGAATAAAACTACTGCCATGTACTTGAGATGTGTCACTGGCGATCGACCAAGGGCATGGCTTGAGTGGCTTCCCTGGGCAGAATATGTATACAATACAGCTTACCATACAGCTTTGAAAACAACTCCATTTCAAGTTGTATATGGCCGTGATCCACCATCTCTGTTGTCTTACAAGCCGAGCCCTACCTGCACATCAGTTGTTGACACTCTACTTCAGGACAGAGATCAATGTATCGCTGATGTTCGAGAACGCCTGTTACTAGCTCAGCAATATGCCAAGAAATACTATGATGCTCATCATCGAGCTCTACAGTTCAACATAGGAGATTGGGTCTGGTTACGCATTCTGAACCGACCAGCTCAATCTCTTCTTGAAAAACAACGCAGCAAGCTCAGTCCCAAGTATGCTGGTCCATTCCAAGTGCTTCAGAAGGTCGGTGATGTGGCCTATCGCCTTCAACTCCCAGCTCATTCTCGTATTCATGATGTCTTTCATGTCGGCGTCCCCAAACCATTTCATGGAACACCACCGGCGTCCACACCAGCACTACCCACTCTTCAACATGGCAGACGACTCCAAGCACTAGAACAAATCCTCAAGTCTCAGCTGCGACGTGGAGTACGGTACATCCTGGTTCAATGGACAGGCTTGTCAACTACCAGTGCAACCTGGGAACCAGTTGACGAGTTTCGCAAGGACTACCCAGAATTCAAGCTCGAGGACGAGCTCTTTCCGAAGGATGGGAGAGATGTTCTGACAGGAAGAGTCTATCATAGGAGAAATCGTGGCTGGCCAGCCCGACCCTTTATTTATGGTCGGGCTTTCCAGGATGGCCCGGCCCAAAAACGGCTTGTGGGCCTAGGCTTGGGCCGTCGCCTCAGCCTGCAGGCCAACCCAGTCTGACCCGGTGGGAGCTAGGGCCGGGCTACCCTAGGCCTGGGCCCGGGCCGGGGTGCCTATTTGTACATCTATAGTGGTGGTCAAGCCCGCTGGGCCGGCTCGGTCTGGGTCCATGTGGCACACCGTACACCACCGATCGCTTTCGGACGGAATGCTACCAAAATATCACTATCTCTATCTCAGTATAAGGCAGACTCTGTCCCCAAGCTCAATCTAGCCCCGCCGCCTTTCACCTCGCTCTCGCCTTCATCTAAAATCCACACTAAACCCAGATTGATCGTCAGTTGTGTAGTTTTGCTGGTTGCAGTTAATTGCAGGATTAGGATCATGGGGTTGGTTCTCGATTTAATTTTGCAACCCGATGCGGATTGCAAGGACACAGTGCTGAGGGACAGAGCAAAAGGCAACGAGGAAAGAAGGTAAGCGGTTGCGATCCGGCGATCTGGTCGCCTCCGGTCCGTTGAACACTCTCCTGCAGCAGAACCTTTATCTACTCTTCAATGACTGGTACAAGGGATACAACATTCGCAAGCTAGATCTGCGTGCGCTGTTAGCTTCCGACGTCTCGGTTGAAGAGGTGACCGATGCCGCCATGTTCGACCACACCTTACGGCCTCTGCCAGTGCGCGAGGCACTAAAGCGCGAAAGGGAGGGCGACGCATGCGCCGGCCGGTGGGAAGGGAATCGCGCGCATAAAAAGCACAGATGCAAACAGCGGCGGATGGCAAATTTGCCTAGCGTCTTTCACGGGGTAGCAGGCAGGAAAGCGACTCCTTGCTTTGGGCGATGCTACTGGAAAGCAACTTTATCCATCTTTTTATAATTTTAGATATTCATACCCCTTAGGGCAGTCCCAATTCAGACTCTATCATAGAGTTTAAAACCATTAATTATAGTGCCATGTAGGCAAAATACTGATGTGGCGTGACATTTAATGAAGAGAGATGAGAGAAAATGAAGAAACCAAGTATAACTAAGAAACCAAGTCTTCACACAAACCAAGGCAATCTGTGAGAGAGACATGTGGGCCCTAGAATATAGAAACCAAATCTTGCATTGTAGAAGATAGTTTCTTGACATGATGTCCTAAACTATAGAAACTATGATAATTTCTAGCATTGGGACTACCCTTACAAAACTTGTTGGAGTTGCTCAGAATGGGCAAATTCGACTCTACATATCTTCATTTAGCTATCCATTCCATAATATTCCCTCTCCATATCCTAACACACTCCAGCAGACTATCCAAATCCCACATGCCATATTCTATTGATCGACATTTTATTATTGTCCAATTTAGCATGAATAAAATATATCCTTCTGAATTTGGTGAATTAAATTGACATCCTAAAGTTCAAATAACTTGAAAAAGGTCAAACTTTAGAAAATTTTAATTTAAAATCTACAAGAGATTTTGGGTTCAACCTAATTAAAAAGGATTCCCCATAAGTTATTCTATGATCATAAAAAATATGTGATTTTAGGAGCTTAATATAATGATCTTTTGAATTTACAAAAGAGGAGAAATTGAGTAGCATTTTCAAAAAAATAGGAAAGAGAAACAGGGGCCCTCTTTGTCAGACTCACGCATGGAGGATGGCCAGGCTGCTCGGACCAGCCAAATTTGGCCTTCCGCTCTCCCACGATGGCGGGTGAATAGGGATGGCCAGACCATTGCCTATTCTCCTGGAGGTCTCGTTTTATGGCCAAATGGCTAAACATAGCAATGGAGAGGTAAAATTTTTTCATTTTGGCCCTTTTCTTGTAAGATTTTTACATATGGACTCCTGGGCGAATGATTTTGAAAAATGGACCCGAAGTTAGGCGCCAGATCACTTAGCGCCCAGGTTCGACGGGTGGGTAGATCGGGCGCGGGAGCTGGGCAAATTTTTTTATTTTGGCCCTTTTCTCGTAAGATTTTTATATATGGACCCCTGGGCGAATGATTTTGAAAAATGGACCCGAAGTTAGGCGCCAGATCACTTAGCGCCCAGGTTCAACGGGCACCTTTGCCACGTGGGTTCCAGTAAGAGTGCAACCCTAGGTCTGGCGCCCACCCGTGCAACCTGGCTGCTAAGGGACCTGGCGCCCAGCTTCGACAACTTAAACGCACCCGCGGGTGGCCGCCCCAGCCGCCCTCTTCTTCTTCCTCTGTTCAAACAGAACAGAGGGGCGTCCAGCGCCTCATCCTCCCGCCCCTCTCCAAATCCCCCACTCCGGGAGGTCCACTCGTCGCTGTTGGCCTCCACCACGACGTTGGGGGAGGTAAGGTCAGTCTCCTTCCTTCATTTTGGTTTAGTTTTTTTGCTTGTCAGTTGAAAAACATGAAACCCTAGGTTTAGTAATTTTGTTGAAAATAGCATAATGTATGTGGTTTTAGAAGAAGTGAAGAGTCTAGAATGTCAACATATGTGGTGGCAAATATGTGTGTGACTACTTGTGCTACATTGATAGGTACAAAAGTGATAGGTATAGTTGTGAAAAATGAGAGCCTAATATGTTTTTTTTGTTTTTATAACCGTTAGTTATGGATGTCTTGTGGCGTCAGAAGAAGTGGAAGGATCGTGCTCAAAAGAACTATCCCGATGTGTCTTCCAAGGATGCCCTAGTCCCTCCCGCTCTCCCTAGTCCGCAATGTGAGTGTGGTAAGCCCGCGCGGGTGACTCAATCGATGCATCCCGACACTGCTGCTCGAGCGTACTACAAGTACGGTGATCATCATGTAAGTAATTGACATCCTAGATTCGTACTTGTGGATACAACATTCTCAACACATTCGGTAACTTTTTTACGTTTGATGCAGGACTGGGAGCAATGCAACTTCTTTCAGTGGATCGATGGTCCTGAGAAGGTGGATGAACGATCCTTCTCTTTCGGCATCTTCGTCGAAGAATTACGAGTCTTTTCAGCGATGGCTCCCTCCTCCTCCTAACCCACCACCTATGACTAATGAGGAGAAGAAAGAAGTCATTGCGAGACGTCTGGAAACACCACCATTATGCCATTGTGGTGATCCTGCTCAGATTCATCGCACCGTGAAGAATTGTTCTTTCACCCCAACGTTTGAGTGTCGCAACAGAATAAAAGTGAGTTAACTTAAACTTTGTTTACGACGCCTTGATAGATTGGCATGGATGTTTCTTCATTTGTTTGTATTTCTCAAAGTAGGGTGGATATCCGTTATATTATTTTTCTGAGTATGATTATGGCTCAAAGTCATATTGGCCTATGGATGAGGAAGGTAGCAAGAAAAAGGAGAAAGAGAGGTGCATCGCACCGGATAGACTATGTTATTATGGGATCAAAGCTAACTATGGTGTAGTGCCATCAGAGCTTGGAATTGGTGATTATTGCAGTCACATGGTTGGGGATGATTTGGTGAGTTTTGTGTTCTATTTCTGTATGTTTCATACACTCCTTCATTTCTTTGACACGTCTAAGGTACAAACTTTATGTTTTTGCTTGTAGCGAACTCGAAAGTGTCAGTTTGAATTTTATGTTGAGAAGCCAACAGTGGACACTCAGATTTGGTTGAAAAAGAACAAGGGAATCCATCCTGAGGTGTTAAACAGCTATGTCAGGCATCGTAAAAAAGATACAATTGAGGAAGCGAGAAGAAGGGGACTATGGCCTAGATCTAATGGTAGAAAGGATAGCACTGGCCAGAACAATGTTAGGAGGAGGTCAAATGAAAATATTCTTAGGAGTTTGGATCCACGTAACAGGGAGGTGGAGAACAACAAGATGAGAAGGGAAGATGCATCAACACAAAAGTTTCAAGAAGAGTTAATGAAGTCACTTGTTGCTAACCTACCTAGACCTGATGAAGAATGAATGTTGCACTATGTGTGAGGTCTGGCATATATGTGTCAGCTATATATTCAAACTTTGTATTCGGATTATGTGTGAGCTACGTGTGAACTATGTTTGTGAGTTGTGTAACTTTGTATTCGGATTATGCGAGCTATGTTTGAACTATGTGTGAACAAGTTATGTACCTCTATGTTCTGTAATTGTAGTGGTTAACAAATGTGTCAGAAATGTTTGAGATCCTTTGCCGTTCCAATTTGTTGTGACAAGGGTTCCAATTTGCCTAGGGTACTAGGGTGGGCACCAATTAAGTTACCGCCTACACCAGATATGTGGGCGCCAACTGCTGTGGCGCCCAACTTAGATACCTGGAAGGCGCCTCAGTTGTTAAGCCTGGGCGCCAAAGACCATGGCGCCCAGGTTATGCAGGTAGGCGCCAAAGGTTATGGTGCCCAGAGCTGGGCGCCATTATCTTTGGCACCCAAGGTATGAAACTAGGCGCCAATGGTAATGGCGCCCAGATTGCAGACAGCAAAACAGAACATTCACAGAGGTTGAAGTTCACATTCACACAAAAATAGAAAAACAGAGTTCACATTCACATAAAAACAGAGTTCACATTGACACATAAACAAAGTCACATAAAGTTCATACAGCATAAAGGCACATAGGGTCCATACAAACTAAAGTCACATAAACTCCATACAAGTCACAAGCCCAACACATACGGCCGTCCGCATGTGCATGTATTACTCAAGATGACAACGGTGTGCTTCTGACCCTCTGTCGCCTCGCCAGCTTCATTTATTCCACTTGGCTCAGTAACCTCATATGTTCCGGACTGGAGATGGAATAGACTGCATTCAAAACCGTTAGCTGCTAACTTAGCATTGTCCAGATAATACTTGGAATTTGGTGTCAAGGTTTCACCCTTGCTCAACAAATTCCTAGCCTGCCCTTCATGCTTTGCAAACCATTCTACAGACTTGTAAAACGTAAACGCAAGCATGGCGGTAACTGACAACTGTCTGGAGCCTTTGAGCAAACCATTGAAACACTCGGCCATGTTGCTTGTTTGAAAATTATACCTCCAACCACCATCATGTGCCCTAGACCATTTCTCCACGTCAGTCAGCAATCCTCGTAGCCAATCTCTGCCTTCTGCGTTCGTTTTTTGTTTCAAATCCTCAAGTTTCTTTTCAAATGACTTAATAGTCAGTTGCCTTGCAACATCCTCAAACAATTCAAAGTTCTCTTTTACATGATCCTTCTACACCAAATTGTCAGCAAGATACCGACTACACCAACAATGCACAACCTGTGAATGCCCTGGAATCGATTCAGTCATGGCGTTCAAGATACCGGCATGTCTATCTGACAGCACACAAACAGGCCTCCCAGGACCTACAACATGGATCCGAACCAAACATAGAAACCATGACCAACTACCCTTATTCTCCTTCTCAACCAGACCAAAGGCCAAAGGAAGAAGATGATTTTCTCCATCAATCGTGATAGCGACAAGGAGTGTCCCCGTATACTTGCCTGTTAAAAATGTGCCGTCAATAGAAAAAAACAGGCCTGCAGTGCCTAAATGCCTCCACACACTGACCAAAGCACCAGAATGCACGCTGAAAGATCGTCGGCCATTATTCATGACATTTGGAATGGGGTTATACTCATAGTGCATACCGGGATTGGCAGCTTTCATTGCATTCAGCATCACAGGCAATCGTTCATAGGCCTCCTCCCAAGAACCATATATCATTCTCAAAGCCCTTTGATGAGCCCTACAGGCCTTGCCATATTTGATTTTGTATTTACACTTCAAATTGACATTCCCAATCACCGCATTAATGGGCAACTGAGGTTGAAGCTTAACAACAGGTAACAGGCGATTGGCAATGAACTTTGAAGTCAATTGACGATGCTTCTGATTTATCTCCGCTGAACCACAAGTGTGAGGTCCAACAACAGTAGTGATCTTGAATTGTGGAGAGTCTTTAATCTTTCTAGCACACACTTTCCATGCACAATTACTATCCTCGCACTTAAGGGTGTACCGACGATCGGCTTGAGAGTTCTTCACATGGTGTGGCCTGTTATGCACGATAGCGTACTCCTTCAACCACATCTTAAGTGCATCAATATTCGGAAACACATGCCCCTTCCAAATCATTGTGGTAGACTCCGGCATCGGAATGACAGATTCAACTACTCCTCCATCAGCTACAGCTCTGTGTGAATCTCTGAGGTCACCGAAATCAGGAACAAGAGGGTCACGGTCACGAAGGAATTGTCTCATTATTTGAGCAGTTCGTGGTGACACAAGAGGCACCGCACGGTCATCATCAGAATCAAGGGCACGTGCGGTCTCATAAGTCTCGTCATCGCCAGTCACTGCGATATTGCCACGATTCAAAGGGCTACCATTATCTAGAATTATCAAAGCTGGAGCCACAGGCACGTCCGTTGGCAATGCTAATTGGATAAGGTCTTCAGCACCTCCTGCTCCATCAGAGCCACCTCTCCTTTCATCTAAACCGCCTTCCCTTTCATAATCCGTACCACCACTGCCTCTGAGCTCATCCGCAATGTCACCTACCACATCATCAGCAAAGCCACCTCCCATATCATCAGAAAAATCACCTGCCATATCATGATCACAACCACCACCTCCCATATCATGATCACAACCACCACCTCCCATATCATGATCACAACCTGAGAGGATCTTGTAGATGCCTAGAGGGGGGGTGAATAGGCGTACCTAATAAAACCTGAAAATTCTTTCTTCTCAAGTCGTCAGTGAAACCGGATCTTCCGGGTACGTCTCGGAAGATCCGATGACCGGATATTCCGACACTTACTCGGATGATCCGATGTGAGAAATAACCTTTGCTCGAGATTCAAAATCTAACAAGTTATTTGCAATTCCACTTGAATAGAAAGTTCACAGAGATACTCTAAGAGCTATATATGATGATCAAATACAACGGAAACCTTTATAGAGATAGATCGGGCAATATATAGCAAATATGAGAAAATATGAACAATATGAAGTAAGCAACACAAAGAGACACGAGATTTGTTCCCGGAGTTCACTCCCAAGGGAGCTACGTCTCCGTTGAGGCACCCACAAAGGGTAGAGTCTCTTTCAACTCGTTTCCTCCCTCAATCGACCACAAAGATCAAGATTGAGTCACTTACTAGATGGTTCCACACAAGGAACGGGTGATACAATCCTCCAAGGCGCTCCCACAAGCTAGGTGCTGCACTTGGTAACCTCTAACCGTCTAGGAGCAAGCTCCAAGAGTAACAAACGTGAATCACAAAGACAAGGATGCTTCAAGTGCTTCTTGAGATGAACAAATGCTTCTCTTCACTCAAAGTCAACCCACAAGCCTCAAATCTCTTCTCTCAACCAATCCCCAAATGAATCTTGGTTTGGGCAAGGTTTGGAGGGGAGTGGAGAGAGGGGGAGAGAGCTAGAAGAGTGTTTGCTGTTGAAATGTGCGAGCTAGGGTTGAAGGGGTGAGTGAGGGGGTATTTATATCCCTTCTCAAAATCTAACCGTTATGTTCTGAATCGGGCAAACCGGATCTTCCGAGTACTACTCGGATCTTCCGGATAGGCTCAGGTTAGCTGTAAAAACCTAAGTGTACTGCCAAACCGGAACTTCCGATTCACAAAACCGGAACTTCCGATTTCACGCAGAACCGAACCGGATGTTCCGAAGAACCAAACCGGATCTTCCGATTCTACGCAGAATGGAACCGGATGTTCCGAGGAGCACAACCGGATCTTCCGGAAAACTCTGAGAAACTGAGTTTCGCCCCTTTTTCTTCTCAAAGTTAGTTTTCATCTCAATATAGCACTTTAGCAACCTTGATTCATCAGACACGTCCCCCTTGATAGTACGGTGTTTCCTATACTCAAATTTAAAGAATAAATTCAATTTAAATCCTCCATATGAGCTTCACACCATAAAATTTGAATTGGGGACCTCCTTTGTATATAATCCTTTTCTTATTTCATTTAACACCTGCACATATCTTTATAAAACTATGAAACCTCCAAATTGTGGTTGTTATCACCACCAAAACCACTAGGGAGCCAAATGCACTTTCAATCTCCCCCTTTTTGGTGATTGATGACAACACAATTTGGGTAAATGATAATAGATAGATGGTTTCATTTCATTTCCGGAATTCATGTGAAAAAGCTCCCCCTAAATATGTGCATCACCGTAAAACGGCCTCAAATGCCTTTGCACATATTTTTGTGAGAACTTTCTCATATCAATTTGAAGCATAAATACATGTGCATAGTGAGATATAAATCCATGATGCATATGACAATATAATCACACAACAAAGTGAGAAATAACATTACAACATCCATAGCATCACACATAATAAATATGATAATCAAACCACACATCTAATAAGTCTCACAAAAGTTTCACAAACCGAGCATAATGAAGTTTTACAAACCAAAAAGTTCAAATGTTTTAAGCAACACACCACATAACAAACCATCACGGAGTTCTTACATGTCCACACATAGAATGGGAAATGAAAAGATAGATAGATAGATTGAGGGGTCTCCAAGCACCAAATTTACTCCCCCTTTGGCATCAAGCACCACAAAGGGGAGCTACGCACTGTCGTCCTCTGTGGCCTCATCATCCTCGTCGTCTTGCGCACCATGAGCTCCACTGGTGCCAGCTCCCATCTCATGGCCGCCCAAGTCTTCCTCAATGTCATCTTCATCATCTTGAGCGCCAGGGCCAAAGGTGTACTGCTGAGTCTCAGGACCAAAGGCATACCCTTGAGGAGGAGCCCACTCATAGCACCATGGGTTCTCAAAAGTAGGAGGAGGAGGAGGAGCAACCCTTTCTTCAGGTGGAGGGGAAGGTGTGCGCTGGATGTCATACTTGTCAAGAAGCTTCTATTGCCTCCGCTCAATTCTATCAAGTTGAAGCTGCTGCCTATGCATGGTGTCGGAGTTGTGCTTAGCAACTTTAAAGCATGCAAAGAGACCCTGAGCGATGAAGCCAAGAGTGCTCTTCTTTTTCTTTGGCATGACTGACGAGGGCGGTACTTCAAAATGAGAAGATGGTCCTTGAGAAGATGAAGTAGCTGGATCACCTCTGGGAGTTTCCCTAAGCCTGTGAGAACCAATCTTCAGAAGTTGCTCAAGTTTGCCCTTTGGTGGCTTGTATGGCAAGTGAGTCTTGTCAGTCATGATATTTAGGCCAGTCAAATTCTTGATTACATGGAAAATGTAGGGTGCATAATGACGGCCGCTCTTGGAGTCATGGGAACAGTTGGCTATCTCATTCCATAGGAAGTCTGTCTCCGAGAAGCCATGTCGGTGGGGATCCATTTGAAGGAGGAGGTTTCTGGCATAGTTTGAGATGTTGTCACAATCTCCAGCCCTAGGTGTCAAAGTGAATCTGAAGAGCTGATTTAGAAGCTTGTAAAAGGGTATGAGACCCTTAACCTGACCATGCACACACTTGGGACCATATGCAGCATCATACATGAAAGTCATGCGGCTGCTCTCTATAACGCCCGCATTGTGCAGCGTAAGATTGTTCTCTCTGTCAGATGCACCAAACCCAAGAAGTTCTCCAAACTGTTCAAACTCAAGAGTGAATCGCTTCCCTTCAATGGTGAAATGCATCTCATACTCCTCTGCATCAATATAAAGAGTGGCATAGAATTGTGCCACTATCTCCTCGTTCCAGTCACATCTGAAAGCCATGAGCTTGACCAAGTTTTTCTTTCTGCACTCAGCATATACTTGCTCAACCACATCTTTGATTGGTTGATCCAAGGATCTCAGGTAAGCCCAGTCAATATACTTCATCTCTGTGGTAGCATGGGCTTTGCTCATGATAACGCTTTCATACCAGTCAGCCTGGAATGGAAGCCAGAACCGTGGATCTTCCCGAAAACCTCTAGCAACTGTGCTAGGACTTGTACCATACCGGACGGTGCACATGTCCAACTCAGCATTGCCCTTCCTGTAATCCACCAAGCGAGGATCACGAGACTGTCGATGTGGCATGGTCAGCTTTGCCACAGTGGACTCAAGGTAACTGAGATCAATATCCTCATTAGGGCCTCTGCCACCACCTCTGCCTCTGCCACCACGACCACCTCTGCCACCACAGCTAGAACCTTTAGTAGCTGCCGTAGGCTTTGAGCGAGCAGGGGCAGCTTGCTCCTTGGTTCTCTTGCCCTTTCCTTTGCCCTGAGGATCTTGTTCCACAAACTCTTCCTCAGATGATTCCACCTCTTCTTCTTCTTCTTCATTTGAGTCGGGTGGAGCAAGTGGGAATGAGTGCTTTGAAACCAGTCTCTTGCGACCCATCTGAGAAAAAAGAGAGTGACAAGGTTTTAGATAAAGAGACAACAGTTAAAGGCTTGAACTGAAGCAAACCGGATGATCCGGGTGGGAGCCGGATGATCCGAGGGTCAGATCATCCGGGTCGGACCCGGAACTTCCGGTTTGCACGGGTTCAAACCGAAAAACGTTGAATCTCGAGTTTTAGCCCACCAAAGTTTATGAGATCATAGATATGAATTCTAGGACATAGCAGGAACCTAAATCCAAGAGTATATCAACATGCATCCACTACATTGGGAGATCGGGTCTATGGATTTTGAATATGAACCCTAGGTTTGAATCCATAAAAATTGTGATATCCAATCCATTCAAGGGCTAGGCATTGATTCTAGAGATGTCATAGACCTAAAATCTTCGATTGAGTCCATCCAAAACTTGCATATATGAAACTTGGAATGACGAGAGATTTTGAATGAATTACCGTTGGATTTTCCCGCGTGTTTTTGAACAACCGGAGGATGGATTCGGGTCTTCCGAAGTGAGGAGCACCAAATCCACGGATTGGATTTGATTTTTGGTGGTGGAACTCGAAAATCGCCGTCGGAGGGAGAGAGAGGAAGGGGGTGCCGGCGGTGGAGAAGAATGAAGTGGAGTTAGGGTTCTTGAGGGGGTTGAACTGGGTATATATGGTTCAGCCGGACGAAACCGGAACTTCCGGGTGGGAGCCGGAAGATCCGATTTCCACCAGAGCCGAACCGGATCTTCCGGACCAGAAACCGGAAGTTCCGGTTCCACAGAGGAAAGCCCAAAAGATTTTTCAAGGAGTTTGATTTTGAAATAAAAGATGGTCTAAGATATGGACATGTAAGATTCTTGACTTATAAAGATCAGTGACAAACAACAATACATAGCTATGATCTTTGTGAGCCAAGATATGATCCAACGATCACAAAATCCAACATTTTGAAAAATTCACTCAAATAAAACATTTTATTCCTATCTAGGCAACATATCAAGAGCGTGTGCCAGACATCAATCCAAGTTACGAGAATCCAAGATATTCAACTCATTCCTTAAATAACAAAACCTTCGCTCATCAAGTGGCTTGGTAAATATATCCGCTAGGTTTCTCTTTGTGCTCACATGGCGCATGTGGATATCTCCCCTAAGTTCATGGTCTCTCAAGAAGTGATGTCTTATGTCTATGTGTTTGGTTCTTGAGTGGTTGATGGGGTTCTTGGCTAGGTTGATGGAGCTCTCATTGTCACATAGGAGTGGAATTTTGGTAAAGTTGCATCCATAATCACTCAAGGTTTGCCTCATCCATAATAATTGTGCACAACAAGCACCCGCCGCCACGTATTCCGCTTCCGCGGTGGATAAAGCAACCGAATTTTGTTTCTTGGAACTCCACGACACTAAGGACCGCCCAAGGAATTGGCATGTCCCCGTCGTACTTTTCCTATCCACTCTGCAACCGGCACAATCCGAATCGGAATAGCCAAGTAGACGGAAATTGGAGCCTTTGGGATACCACAAGCCAAGGTTAGGGGTATGAACTAAATATCTAAAAATTCTCTTAACGGCCATCAAATGACACTCCTTAGGATTGGCTTGAAATCTAGCACACATGCACACACTAAGCATGATATCGGGCCTAGATGCACAAAGATAAAGCAATGAACCGATCATAGAGCGATATACCTTTTGATCGACGGATTTACCTTTGGAATCAAGATCAAGATGTCCATTCAATGCCATTGGAGTCTTGATGGGCTTGGCATTAGCCATGTCAAACTTCTTGAGCATATCACTTGTGTACTTAGTTTGACTAAGAAAAGTTCCTTCCCTCAATTGTTTGATTTGAAAGCCAAGAAAGAACTTCAATTCACCCATCATGGACATCTCAAATCTCTTGGTCATGATCCTACTAAACTCATCACAAAATTTCTTGTCGGTTGAGCCAAAAATAATGTCATCAACATAAATTTGACAAACAAATATAGCATTATCAACTTTTCTTGTGAAGAGAGTAGAATCGGCTTTGCCTATTTCAAAGCCATTCTTGAGAAGAAAATCTTTAAGGCATTCATACCATGCTCTAGGAGCTTGCTTAAGCCCATAGAGCGCCTTATTGAGCTTGTACACATGGTTGGGAAATTTAGGATCTTCAAAGCCCAGTGGTTGTTCCACATATACCAACTCGGAGAGGGGGCCATTCAAAAATGCACTCTTCACATCCATTTGATAAAGCTTGAAATCATGGTAAGAAGCATAGGCTAATAATATACGAATTGACTCAAGCCCAGCTACCGGTGCATAGGTTTCACCAAAATCCAAACCTTCAATTTGGGTGAAGCCTTGTGCCACTAACCTTGCCTTGTTTCTTGTCACTATACCATATTCATCTTGCTTGTTGCGGAAAACCCACTTGGTGCCAATCACATTTTGCTTCGGTCTTTCCACCAACTCCCATACTTCATTTCTTGTGAAGTTGTTCAATTCATCTTGCATAGCTAGAACCCAATCCGGATCTCCAAGTGCTTGTTCAACCTTAAGAGGTTCCAACGAAGAGACAAAAGAGTAAAATCCACAAAAATTTTGCAAGCGTGAGCGAGTGGTTACCCCCTTTCTTATGCTACCAAGAATATTCTTGACGGAGTGATCTCTTTGAACTCTTCGGTGAACTCTTGGATGAGCAAATTTTGATTGTCTTTGAATGGGTTGCTCATCTTCATCATCATCTTCATTTTGATTTACATTTGCTTGATCACCACCTTCTTCGTGAGTTTCTTGACTTAGGCTTTGAGCTTGGTCATCAACTTGAGCTTGATCTTGATCTTGCTCTTGAACTTCAAGAGTGCTAGGTGGTTCAATTCTTGTAGATGATGATGATTCCTTTTCTTGCACTTGAGCTTCCTTCTCTCTTGGTCTAACTTCACCAATGGCCATTCTCATGATAGCTTCACTTGGAGGTTCTTCTTTATTTACAAAACTTGGATTAACTTGCTCTACTTGAGAGCCGTTGGTTTTATCAAATTTCACATCCACCGAGATTTCAACACAACCGGTGGTTTTGTTGAAAACACGATAAGCATGCTCGTTAGTACCAAAACAGAGAAGAAAACCTTCATCTACCTTTGGTGCAAACTTTGAGCTTTTGAGTTTCTTGTTAAGTATAAAACATTTGCACCCAAAAACTCTAAAGTAGTGCACCTTAGGTTTGTTACCGGTTATGAGTTCATATGCCGTCTTGCCAAGAATCTTGTGAATATAGAGTCGGTTGATGGCATGACAAGCGGTGTTGATTGCCTCCGCCCAAAATTGATCTGAAGTCTTGTATTCATCAAGCATGGTCCTAGCGGCTTCAATAAGAGTTCTATTCTTCCTCTCCACTATACCATTTTGTTGAGGGGTGTAGGGAGCGGAGAACTCATGCTTGATTCCCTCTTCATCAAGAAATTCTTCAATATTTGTATTCTTGAACTCGGTGCCATTGTCACTTCTAATGTTCTTGACTTTCACTTCAAATTCATTTTGAGCTCTCTTGATGAATTTCTTCACAACACTTTGCACTTCACTTTTATCTTGCAAAAAGAAAACCCAAGTGAAGCGAGAATAATCATCAACAATGACAAGACCATATTTGTTACCACTAATGCTAATGTAGGCAACGGGACCAAATAAGTCCATGTGTAGGAGCTTGAAAGGCCTTGTTGTGGTCATCACGTTCTTGACGGGGTGTGGAGCTCCAACTTGCTTTCCGGCTTGAGAAGCACTACACAACCTATATTTCCCAAACACAACATCGGTTAGTCCTAGGATGTGCCCACCTTTTTGAAGTTTGGCCAAGTTCCTCATCCCAACATGAGCTAGACGGCGGTGCCATAGCCAACCCATGTTAGATTTTGCCACTAAACAAGTCTCGGGCGTCACTTTATCAATTGTGAAATCAACTAAATAAAGTTTACCCTTCAAGCGACCCGTAAATGCAATAGAGGAATCCTCCCTTCTAAAGACGGTCACACCCTCATGAGTAAAGAGACAATTGTAGCCCTTTTCACAAAGTTGAGAAACGGACAACAAATTGTATCCCAAGGATTCAACTAGAAAAACATTGGTAATAGAATGATCATTTGAGATGGCAATCTTACCAAGACCAAGTACCTCCCCCTTACTATTATCACCAAACACAATCTTCTCCGTGGGTTCAATACTTGGCTCAAATGATGTGAACATGTCCTTCTCCCCGGTCATATGATTTGTGCATCCACTATCAAGCACCCATCCCGTGCCGCCGGAGGAGTAGACCTACAAAACAAGTTTAACCTCTAGATTTAGGTACCCAAAAAGATTTGGGTCCTTCAAGGTTAGCCGAATACATTCTAGGTACCCACACATTTCTCAAGATGGATTTCTTTGTGTAGGCACCAACATACTTAACCACAAATTTACCATTCTTATCCATGGTTACCATATAGTCACTCGTATAGGATGGAGAAGGCTCATGTGTCTCACTCTTCACCTTCTCTTTACCTTTACCTTTCTTTTCACTCTTAACCTTGTTTGAGTGACTCTTACCAACATCACTCTTTGGAACACCATGAGCAATGTTCATTAACTCACCAAGTTTGGTCCCTTTGATGAACTTGGGACCTTCATAGCCATTTGTCACTTGCTTACCATTGGTCTTACCACCTCTCTTGAGTCCAAGACCATCCTTAATGCTATGATGCCTACCATCATCATATTTCACCTTGGACTTACCTTTGTCCTTACCTTCTAACCCTTCTCTCACTAGCATGTTCAATCTCTTGATCTCATTGTCTTTTGTTTTCACTAACTCCTCTAGCTTGGCAATGTTAGTGAGATAAGCATTCACATCAAGTTTATAACATTTAGAACATCCTTCACTAGTAGAAGCATTAGAGTCAAGGTTAGCCTTGGATGAAGAAGAGGTGCTCTCCCAAAGAATGCTATAGTTCACTTCAAGATCTTTGTATTTGATCTCTAAGCATGATAAGCTTTGTTGAAGTTCACTATTTTTGCTCTTTTGAATAGCAAGAGATTCATTTACCAAAGTTAGATCCTTTGACATCTTCTCTTTAGAGTCATTAGCCATAGACAAGTCTACTTCTAATTTATCTACCTTTCCTTTTTCTTTAGCAAGAGCTTCTTCTAAAGCACGGTTTTTCTCCTTCTCAAGGATGAACAAGTCTTCTTGCTTTAGAAGGAGCTCATCCCTTTTATCTAGCTTCTTAGCTAGCTTTTTAATTTCTTTGTAACCTTTCTTCCTAAAACATTTTATCATGTTTTCCTTAACCATTTCATCCTCATCACTAGATTCATTTTCTATGTCATTTCTAGGAGGAGTAGAGGAAATAGATTTGGATGTCACCTTAGTGCCCTTAGCCATAAGGCAAAGAGGGGCATGGTCTTCATCATCACTATCGGACAAGTTAGTGAAGAGGCGGCTTGATGAAGAGCTTGATTTATGGATGGCAAGTGTAGCTACGTTCTCATCTTCTGACTCTTCATCACTTGATAGCCATTCCATACCAAGATGAGCTTGTCTTGAGTACTTCTTCTTATGATCATAGCTCTTCTTGTTGTCATAGCTTCTCTTGTTCTCTTCTCTCTTGTCCTCCTTCTTGTGCTTACCATCTTCCTTCTTGTTGGGACACTCGGCAATGAAGTGTCCATATTCACCACATTGGTAACATGGTCTCTTCTTGCTTCTTCTAGTGTCCTTACTTCCATTTCCTCTCTTGAAATTTCTCTTCTTGAGGAAGCCTCTAAAGTTCTTGATAAGCAATGCAATTTCTTCATCGGTGCTCTCATCTTCATCACTTGTATCTTCCTTCTTGGCTTTGGATGAATTCCTTGTTTCTTCGCCTTCTTCTTTAGCCTTCAATGCAATATCCTTCTTGTTCTTGTTGCTTAGGGCCGCTTTTGCTTCCTTCTCGGCAAGTTCATGTTGAAGCAACTCGCTAAGAAGGTGAACCGGCGTCATCTTCTTGAACTTCTCATCTCTTCTAATCATTTGGGCAAGATGAAAGTCTCTTGGAGTGAAGGCCTTCAATAATTTCTTTGTGGCTCGATAGTCACTCCACTCTTCACTTCCAAGTGCTCTAATGGTGTAGATCATCCCCATGAGCCTATCAAACATTTGTTGAGTGGTCTCATTATCAAGCATGACAAAACTTTCAAGTTGATTATCTAGCAAATCAATTTTGCCCTCCTTGATCATGTATGTCCCTTCATGTGACTCTCTAAGAGCTATATATGATGATCACAGAGATACTCTAAGAGCTATATATGATGATCAAATACAACGGAAACCTTTATAGAGATAGATCGGGCAATATATAGCAAATATGAGAAAATATGAACAATATGAAGTAAGCAACACAAAGAGACACGAGATTTGTTCCCGGAGTTCACTCCCAAGGGAGCTACGTCTCCGTTGAGGCACCCACAAAGGGTAGAGTCTCTTTCAACTCGTTTCCTCCCTCAATCGACCACAAAGATCAAGATTGAATCACTTACTAGATGGTTCCACACAAGGAACGGGTGATACAATCCTCCAAGGCGCTCCCACAAGCTAGGTGCTGCACTTGGTAACCTCTAACCGTCTAGGAGCAAGCTCCAAGAGTAACAAACGTGAATCACAAAGACAAGGATGCTTCAAGTGCTTCTTGAGATGAACAAATGCTTCTCTTCACTCAAAGTCAACCCACAAGCCTCAAATCTCTTCTCTCAACCAATCCCCAAATGAATCTTGGTTTGGGCAAGGTTTGGAGGGGAGTGGAGAGAGGGGGAGAGAGCTAGAAGAGTGTTTGCTGTTGAAATGTGCGAGCTAGGGTTGAAGGGGTGAGTGAGGGGGTATTTATATCCCTTCTCAAAATCTAACCGTTATGTTCTGAATCGGGCAAACCGGATCTTCCGAGTACTACTCGGATCTTCCGGATAGGCTCAGGTTAGCTGTAAAAACCTAAGTGTACTGCCAAACCGGAACTTCCGATTCACAAAACCGGAACTTCCGATTTCACGCAGAACCGAACCGGATGTTCCGAAGAACCAAACCGGATCTTCCGATTCTACGCAGAATGGAACCGGATGTTCCGAGGAGCACAACCGGATCTTCCGGAAAACTCTGAGAAACTGAGTTTCGCCCCTTTTTCTTCTCAAAGTTAGTTTTCATCTCAATATAGCACTTTAGCAACCTTGATTCATCAGACACGTCCCCCTTGATAGTACGGTGTTTCCTATACTCAAATTTAAAGAATAAATTCAATTTAAATCCTCCATATGAGCTTCACACCATAAAATTTGAATTGGGGACCTCCTTTGTATATAATCCTTTTCTTATTTCATTTAACACCTGCACATATCTTTATAAAACTATGAAACCTCCAAATTGTGGTTGTTATCACCACCAAAACCACTAGGGAGCCAAATGCACTTTCGCAACCACCACCTCCCACATCATCTTCTTCTGGTACTTGCGTCACCGCAACCTCACAAGGACCTAGATCAGCCACCAAGCCTCGAGATAATTGTCTCACCACCTTCCCCACAATCAAATCCAACGCTCTAACTTCACTATTCAACAAAAGAGTTACATAATTGTTCCAATCCACTTCACCAGCAATTGGGATCAGTCATTTGTTATTTCTCCCGTTCAACCCAACATCAATGACTCCTTGAACCTCAACATCAACACCAGACTCTGACCATAGCAAACTATCCTTTATTCGTCGCACAAGCACACCATACGACGGTCTAGCATCTAAAAACAATTAAACCACTTCCATCTTCTCAAATTCAAAATCCCCCATACGATTTGTCCTCACGTTACCACCATAACGCAATGTGACTAATTTATCCATCTATTGCAACAAAGACAACAAAGACAATTTAATTGCATCACGAATATTGCATGAACCTCAAATCAAACTTTCAATTTGAAATTCCTATATATTTCCAATAAACATAGGGGATTTAATATTTATTTTGCTAAACAACACAACAAATATCATAGAAATTGATAAAATTGCTAGCAAAACGGTCACACACATCCACATTGTCCATCTACACAGCTAATTCAACTTAATCCCCGCAATAATCAAAGATTCAACTCATCATATATTCAAAACCTAGGGTTTTATTTTCAACTACAAATACAACAAGAACTTGATAAAAAAAGAAGAGGAGAGGGAGGCTACCTTGCTCCTTGACGAGGGTGGCGACGGAGGAGGCGGGTGGCGACGCTGGGGGCGCCGGCGGCGGCCCTGGGCGACTCTAGTGAGGAAAGAAAGAGAGGAAGAAAGAAAGGGACGGCCGTGGTTCTTATGTTTCGAAGCTGGGCGCCAGGTCCCTTAGCGCCCAGGTTGCACGGGTCGGCGCCAGGGGACCTGGCGCCCAGCTTCCGCACCCGATCTAGGGTTTCAGCCACGCTGGAACCCACGTGGCAAAGGTGGCGCCCACCCGTTGAACCTGGGCGCTAAGTGATCTGGCGCCTAGCTTCGGGTCCATTTTTCAAAATCTTTCACCAAGGGGTCCATATGTAAAAATCTTGCGAGAAAAGGGCCAAAATGAAAAAAAATTACGATGGAGAGCCGGATGCTGAGTCTGCTGGAGATGTTCTAAATGGGCCAGTCGTTCCGTAGGAAAACGTCCGCCGTGCTGGCTCCTCCAATGGGCCGGCGTTCCGTAGGAAACGTCGGAATTTTTTTAATTTTTATATTATTTATTTTTTGAATTTTAAAAAATATATATCTCAAAAAAATTGCATAAATGTCATCCTACTACGGGTTCATTTGGCAAAAATAATCTCGCCGGATGAACCAGCGGAATGTTACTGTAGCAAACAAATAGCCGGGTGAATCGTCAGAATTTTGTACATCTAGACACGTCAGCTAAAAAAGAAAATCACAACTAATTTATATGAAGTCGGATGTAGAGTTAACGAAAGAGTTGGGACCCGGTCCGGTTCCCACGGTTCCCGGTCAAACCGCCCCGGATTGGTAGTGTGGCAGTACCACCCAATTTAAACTGGCTCAAGTGCGCTATAACATCCAATTAAGGACATTGCACGCACATCAAACAGTTTAAACCGGTGAACTATAGAGTGTCCCAAGGACTCCTCAATAAACCACCTTATACTCCTATCTTAGTCATACGACAGGATCGTTTTCGGTAAGGAGAACACAACAAGCATTACCATTTTTACATAATATACCAAGATTCTTACTTAATACAAACCAAGTTTTGAAGAGAACTTAAATGTAAAGTCAAGCCAATACTAAGAGTTTAATACAAACCATACTAGATAGTTCTATTACATAATATATCTACAACCTCCGGCCCAACCCTAGAATAATAGGGACCATTATGATCTAGGCCTTCGGCATCTCCTTCTCGACGTCTTCTGGAGCTGCTTTGGACAAACAGCAAAGGAGAATTCCCGGTGTACGAAGGTACTCAGCAAGGCTTATCCGTCTTACCAAAGAAAAACACTCTCAAGGAATTATGAATAGGCATTTATGTGGTTTTGGTTGACTCAACGCTTTTTTCGAAAAAGCTTACTAAATATTGATCCTTACTTAGCAACTTTTTAGCTCAATTGAGTAGTTACATATCCATCTAAGTTATAAAAACACTTTTCATACAGGTGATACTAGGTTCAACCAGTATTTTTGAATCAAACTTATCTTGTTCAGCTTGTTTCCTCTACGGTGCTTAACAACTGATCAAGTGCACTCATAACCAAGAGTTGTGGCAATCCGGATCAATTACATCCTACAGGAGATACCTAGCCCCCAGCCACACACAGTGTACCGACTGTACGCAACAACCATTCTATCAGTTGGGCCAAAGACCAAAAATATCCTTACTCGAACCCAGGAACGCACCCCCACGTGGGCCCCACGTCTGGCGACCACCCGGTGAGTTACTGGCTATGGCCCCGCCTTTCTCCGACCCAACAAGCACGGGCAAGCGATATTTCCAATCATTGAGCCAATTAATCTAGTTGGCTTTACTGGTCCCATAACCCAGTAAGAAACCAGACAAAATCACTTGATCCATCAATTAAACAACGAATCGGTCCTTAGTCACTAAATCAAGTAGGCAGAACTACCGGATCGAGCTTCCTCAATCCCTGTTTCCAACTTCTGCCCACTAACTTCAACCTAACAGCTTCTTTGATTCATAAGATCAATGGTAGCCTAGATTAACATATTTTTAAACTAACCTTACTAAGCATAGCAATTGTAGGTAGTGCTAATCATGTTTCTTGATTGGACAAGCATATTGATACCAAGAAATTTATCATGCATCAGGGGTTTCAATCAACTCCTATACCTAATGCAACAGTAAAGCACAGATCTTTGGCCTCGTGATTATTGCAAATTAAATAGGTGAAAATGCACCGGGGCTTGCCTGGAATCACAAACAAGTTAGATCCTTCCACGAATTGAGATTCCAGAGCGACAACGATCACTTCCTTGAATTGTCGTCGATCCTGCGAGAGTTCAACGAACCTGTACTCCGAAGCTTGAGATGCTAAAACGTAATGCAAGCTAGTGATATGATATGCAACATTTGAAAGCTTGGCTACACAACTTTACTTCTCGATAAAGTCGCAAGCCAACACTATCTACCCCAAGATTTTTAAAGACAAGCCTATATTTTGTTTTTAATAAAACTTGCCCTAAATAATTTTACTTGATTTTTAATGATTTAAATTTATTTTCTAAATGAAATAAACATTTAAATAAATAAATAAACCAATTGAAACCTTATTTTTAATTATTAAAAAACTATTCAGAATTTTACCATTTTTAGTAATTATTAAGCATTTATTTAATTGATCTAAATAAAAGAATGAATTAATTATCTACACTTAATTATTTAACATTTTTAATGGGTAACAGAATTTAAAAAAAGATTAATGAAATTAATTTCATTAATTTTTGAGCTTCCAAGAATTTTCTATGAATTAATTACTGGTAAACTCGAAATTAAAATCTATTAACAAAATCTAGTAAACCACTTTGCACAATACCCCCTGGGTTTCTATCTCTTCTAACCCACAGCCCCTCTCTTTGTTTGAAACAGAGGGGGCGGCTGACTGGCTCTCCACCGACTTGATCGGCGGAGACCCACCCGCGGCGAGCCTCTCTCGCCCCGACGTGACCACAGCCACCACTGTCTCGCCAATCCGCACAAGGTATGGTAACACGGCCAGCAGGGGTGGCGGCACTACAGCGAGCAGCGACGCGGGCGGCGGTGCACGGCGGCGCGAAGCCAAATAGCACGCCGGCGACGAGCAGCCGACGACCACAAGCTTAAAAGCACCTACGGGACAACACAACACCTACGAGAAATCTAACTAGAACGCAAGCATCCCGAACAACGCTAGCCAAGCACGCCAGGCATGGCGGCGGCGCTCTGCGGCGGCGAGCGACGTTCCACAACGACCTAGAGGCGCTCCCAACCGAACAACCCATCTTACAGACTCTACGGCTCACAGGAAACCCCAGAACGCACTCAAAGCCCGACCAAAACCACTGCACAACACACCTGAACGGTGGCCGTCCTTGCTAAATCGAGCTCGATGACGACTTTGAGGAAGACGGTGGCGCGGTGGCTCTGGAGGTGACGAGAGTGAAAGATAGATGGTCTGGAAGATAGAGGAGGTCAAGGATAAACTGAGGATATAAGGAATTGAAGGGAGGTGGTCGGAGGACGATGGGCGAGGGCGAGCTCGCCGGCGACGGATATGAGCGGGGAAAAGACGAGATGTTGGAAAAGGAAAGGATAAAGGGCCAGCCGCAGCACTTATCGACGTTTTCAACCGTCATAGAAGTCGCCACCTCCTTCTTGCCACGCCGGAGCTGTCGCTGTGCACCATTGACCTGTGGCCCTCCTGGAACCGCCGCAGCTCACCAACGGCAAGCAGGCAGACAAGCTGCACTCCAGTCCCCTTTCCTTCTTCCGCAAAACTGTGACATAGTGAGCTCAATTTCTTCCAATTTCCCATTCAAACTCGTATCCATCCAAACATCAAACAACAAATCAAACCCATGCCCTACACTTTTCTTTTTAACTCTCAATCGAATCGAGCAATAGTTCGGTCAGGAATCGACAACGAAAACTCGGCGCCATTAACCCTCATTTTCAGAGATTGGAGCTTGAATTTCACAAATTCCTCTCAAGTTTACATTCAAATTCCCTTAGATTCCCAAAGTGAAGTTATTCGTGGTCACTTCAATTCCATTCTACATTTTAGAACTATGTCAAAATTCTCGACCAAACGCTCGAATTTGAGCCTCAATCGCATTTCGGTTGAGGTGTTCATCACACTGAAACCCTAGTTTTTGGGTTCAGAACTTGCAACTTGATTTTCTCCGACTTTCTGAACACAACATGACTTCGCTCAAAATACAAAAGTTCTTTGTCTTAACTTTAATTTCATTTATCATTTTTATACCTCTTCCAAATTCACAACATTTTCGCTCCAATTTGAATCTAAACAGTTCAGCTCTTTAAAACCTAAAACTGCATATCTTTTTCTGATTCGATTTTTAGTTCAGTTTTTCTCCTGGATTCAAACAAGATCTTGAGCTGAACCAAACATAAAGTTGTCTAGTGTACTTCGCTTGACAACTTTCCTTTTTACACCTTGCTCAAACGACCAACCATTTATTCACAATTTGCCCTCAAACTTGGCTGTTCATTATGCTCAAAGTCCCCAATCCGAAAACAGCTAAGTGTTGTTCTCAGACCATAAATAGTGTCATCTTTCTATTTCCTAATTCCATTTAACTAAGGTATTGCCAAGAGATTTTTGCCTCGATTTGTTGGACAATAAGTTCCATTGGTCATAAATTCAATTTGGAAATACTTGTCTCCCACTTATCTAAATGTTTCTCTCATTTTTTACTCTGGTCAACTTTTACTCAAATTTCTCCTTTCTGCTTATTCTTTCCTTATGCCTCATATGATTTTATTCATCTGTAAAATCCTGAGATGTCACAGGTAGCGGTTCGGGGTGGTTTGAAACTGGGAAATTCAAAAATTTTAATTTTTAATTCAAAAAATGGAAAAATATCGTAAGATTTCTAAAAATACTTCAAGGTGCATGTAATCTGTTGGTGTAAATTTTTTTCAAATATTTTCTTATTTGATATTTTTTGCGGCAAATACAAGCTAAATCAAAAAAGAAAAAAGGAAAAAATTGTCCAGCCCATTAAGGCCCGTTTAGGCCCAACCCTATCTTGGCCAAACCGACCGGCTTACCGCCCAAATCGACCGGTTTATCGTTTAGAACCGAATGAACTAGCAATTTGAATTTGGAATTTGTTCGGTGTCTACCGGCTTACTGCTCAAACCGACCGGCTAACCGCCCAAACCGACCGGCTAACCATTTCAAACCGGACCGGTAAGCCACTACCGGTGGCCGACGGTTTGGACGTCCGGTTCGATTTTTAAAACCCTAGTCGGATGAAGATAAACATTACATGAAAGTTGTAGGCCTCGACGACATCTACAACTTTGTAGTTCAAATTATTTTCATTTGAAGCCATCTTGGTGCTCAAATAATCGATAAAAGCTTCCGTTCTATAATTCAAATTTAGATCCGAAACATTTATCGATTATTTGAGCGCCAAGATGGCTCTAAATGAAATAATTTGAACTACAAAGTTGTAGATCTCGTCGAGGCGTACAACTTTCATGTGAAGCTCATCTCCATCAGGCTTCATATACGTAACATTTTCCGCTAGTTCATCCGGCTATACGTTTTGCTACAGTATCACTCAGCCGGTTCATCAACCGATAGGTTGTTTTCGCCAAATGTAGGATGACATTTATGCAAAAAAATGAGGTATATATTTTTCAAAATTCAGAAAATAAATAATATAAAATTAAAAAAAACTCTCGTGCTGGTTCTATCTAATGGGCCTTCCATATAAAGTGCGCATGTTTTAATCCCAACCCAGAGTAGCAAACAATTCAGTGAAAATTGAAGGCAAAAGCCAGAGTTGAGCGACAAAACTCGTTCAAGTGGAGATGGGGATAAGAGCGAGAGACAAAACTCTGGACCATGTGAAGTTGAGAGAACAGAAAAGTGACCTCCTGTGGTCCAGTGATAGGATTTTTCTCGCAACAGCCATAAAATGTAACATTTTCCTTCCAAAAATGAGGCCTTTTATGGTGCTCTATACTAGCGTGTACCTGTATTTAAAAGGACTGGTATAACAAGTGAATATCATCCCCAATTTTGCCAAGAGGCTCAGTTTCGTCCTCAGTTTCAAAAAAGATAAAATTACAGGTTCCCAAAAGTTTCGACCTCGCTTTTCAGCTGACCCCCCTGAACTTTCTACGTTCGTCCAATTTCGAGTGCTTATTATGTGTGAAGAATTAGTAAATTGCACCAACTGGCATAGTTATACGAATAGCGAGTCCTAACTACGCTGCCTTGACAAAAGTCGCAAGCTAACGACGCGACTAGTTTTCACAGCTGCTTTGCCATTCGAAACAAAACCCACAGTTTTTAGCAAACGATCCACAACAAGCAAGCGCGCCACAGAACTTGGCTCCATTCTTGGCCGTCCCGGCGCGAGCCATAAAAATCCCAAGGTCCCGCACGGGCACACCACACACGCACACCGCATGTGGTGGCCACATGCGGCGTCGCCCGTCCATGCTTCCGCGTCCGTGAAAAATCCACAACTCAGCGCACGGCACCACTTCGTCCTTTTTATCTTTTCGTTTCGTGAGACCGGAGGGCCGAAACCCCGTTGCGCGCGGCCGTCCAAAAACGTGACGGCCCGTCGCGCTCGTGCGCACCAGGGATAGATAGATAGATAGATAGATAGATAGATAGATAGATAGATAGATAGATAGATAGATAGATAGATAGATAGATAGATAGATAGATAGATAGATAGATAGATAGATAGATAGATAGATAGATAGATAGATAGATAGATAGATAGATAGATAGATAGATAGATAGGATGGATCATAGGAGCGCGCGGCGCGGGGCTCGTGATGGAATGACCGGCGACCACACGGGGATTGGCGGACGCGGCACGCAGATTTCCCCGGCCGGATCCATCCGGATGGGGTGTCTGCGGCTGCCGGGGCCGCATCGTGTGCACGCCAAATTCTCCCGTCCTCTTCTGTCTTCTTCTCCACCCCCCCCCCCCCCCCCTCGCCCGGTCGCCCCTCGACATCCAGGTAGCGCACCTTATCCCCCCGCTAGCCCTCCCTCCCTCCGCGCCTCATCCCGGCAGCTATTACTTTACCCCCCTCTGCTGCCCGGCCGGGCACTCTTCTGTTCTGCTCCGGTGCTCCCTGTTGGCGGCTTCTACCTCTCAGTTCCATTCACTTGCAAGTCCCTCCGATCACCGGCTGCTTGTGCTGAGCTCTTCTACTCCGCAGGTTAGCCTCTCGTGCCAACGCGTTTCACAGTTTGAATCCTTGCTCTCGTCATCTCGTGAATCATACGTTTGCTCTCGTGTGTGTGTGTTAGGATCATTCGTGCTGTAGATAGTGAATTAGATTCTGCTTAGTAGCTGGGTTGCAAGTTGCTAGCACGCCTGTATTGTGTTGGTCCGAGCTTGCACATATGCGTGGAGAGGTCATGTTCGATGCTGATGCCGCCCGATATGATGTGTCCATGCAGAGCGATGAACATCTTGAACCAGCCCATCAACCCCGGCGGCCACCCGGTGTTCCCGGCGGCCAAGGAGAGCGGACATCCCATGCCGGCGTCGTCCGTGCGCTTCGACGGCTTCCCGGCGCAGCCGAGCACCACGCCGAGGTGGCAGGCGCAGACGCTGCGCCGGGCCAGCAGCTACGTCGGCATCGAGCACGACGGGACCACCATGGCCGCCCCAGCCATGGGTCCAGTGCCTGCCCTGTTCAAGCCGCCCACGCCCACGCTCGACTTCCTGCGGTCACTCCTGGACAGGAGCAGCTCGGCCTTAGCGGGCGACGAGGAGGCCACCGCCCCGCCACCGGCGCAGCTGCTCGCGCTCCGGGTGGTCGTGACCTCCGCGCTGGAGCTCGACGCGCGCCAGACCGAGCTCATCGCGCGCAAGATGCGGCGGCTCACCGGGTTCGTCAACCTCACGGTCGAGAACGTCGTGGACACGTCCCTGATCGCCGGCTTCGTCATCTGCTACGGCACCGACGAGTCGAACGTCATCGACCTCAGCGTCAAGGGACAGCTCGCCGCGCTCAAGAACCGCGTGGACTCCATCGACCAGACTACCGCCCACGCCCACGGACACGGACACCCACACCTACACCACTGATTGATCCAGCACACCATGGACTGGAGCAAGGCACGACATCGCTAGCTCGCTACACCGTGCTATACGCAACGCCCCCCTGATCACGAGACTATACAGATTACAGAACCGAACGCCATGCCAACAAGGCAACAACAGTTTTCCTATCTAATGTTGTTGTAAATCACGAGAAACATAGCTATGGCCTTCCTGATGAGCCTATACATATGTTTGTATGCTGCACCAAATGTTATTGTATATGTGATTAACGCGGAAACTGCGGCTTCTAGGGTGTAACATATGCTGTTGTTACAGTTTGTATGTGAGGTTCAGAGTTGCAGCTATGTAATGTAAGAACAAGCAGAGCCTAAAGCTATGACAAAGATTGAAAGATAGCTAAATGCACTGCATCCAGGAACAAAGAAATGATATTTTTGTGACATCAGATAAAGAAAATTTGAATGGCGGGGAAAGAATTATTCCTTTACCTATATGCAGAGTTCTGCACACGGATCAGATTAGCGGCACAAACACATAATGATTTTTCAGTGTCTATCTTATTCAAGAACAGCAGCTCAAGATAGAAGATGTCACAGTTCATCACGAACGAAGTACAGATACAGTGCGGTGGTAGCAGGATCAAACCGAAGCCTCATTAGCTCTGTTTGTGGACATGGACATCGAGCTCCCGGTGCTGCAGGGCTTCGTAGAGATTCTTGAGAGCCTTGTCGTAGTTCACGAACCCCATGAACCAGAACTCGTGGTTATCCATGGTCGTGATCTGGATGTACCTCTCGGCCCTGTTGCGCGTGCTGGAAGAAGGGCTTACCGACCTCAATTGGCTCAGGGGAAGAACCACCTGCAGGTCAATTTCACACACGAAAAGTTTATTGGTACCATTTTTTTTCTGTTTGTTATTCACAACACATGGAACTGATGAAAACTTGCAGCTATGTGTGCATTGGTCAATCAGTAACTCAACTTAAGCGAGTGCATCACTGACTGAACTGAACTGAACTGAACTGAAATGAACTGAACTTACCTTGTAGTACATGCACTCGTGCGGCTGGCCGGCAGGGCCTTGGTAGCAGACGGGGCTGTCGCTGCAGAAGGCGAGGCGCGCCGTGGAGAGGTAGAGCGTGCCGATGACGGGGCCCGAGGAGGTGGAGAGGTAGCAGGCGTAGGCCTTGCGGAGCTGCTCACCGGGCATGGCGCCAAACGTCTGGTAGAACACCCGGTCGTGCCCGCCCTCCGCGTACACCTTGGTCCCCTGCGCCAGCCGCGCCACCGCCGCGTCCGCCATGTTCGGCGCTGTCCGCACTGTCCGAGTACGAAGCAAATCACACATCGCAAGCCATCGTGTCATTTCGTGACGAATCGATCAGAGAGACTGAGAGAGAGATCGAGGAACAGAGGAGGAAGGTGAACGCACGGTGGTGCCAGATGTTGCCGGTGGCGTCGGCGGCCTTGCGGGTGCCATCCTCCAACAGCTTGCCGTATCGACCCAGCGCCTTCATCACGGCTGCAACGCATCCAAGCGAACGAGCGCGTAAGCCAGCAGCCGGCGGATTCAGGTCAGGTGGGGAGCAAAAGATGAATCAGGCACGTACTCTGGCAGGTGGACGGGGTGGCGGCCGCGGGGGTGACCATCACGTAGGGGTTGCCAACGCCGTTGCTCGCCGCGGTCACGGCCACCGCCGTGGCCTGAGGCTGCGGCTGCTGGTTGCCGTACGCCTGCCCGTGCCCGACGGGATACCCCGGCGGCGGGGCAGCCCACGACGACGCCATCGGAGTCTCCCTCTGCTGTGTTGACCGGGGACGGGGGAGGGATCGGGGAGGCGTCCGGCACTGTTGATCGATTGATCAGGAGATCTCTTTGTCAGGGCTGAGGTCTGAGGAGATGGAGAAAACGCCGGTGATCGATCTGGTCGTGCGGGGGTGGTTTGGTACACTTTTTGTGCGGAATCGGAGGCGCCCGCTCCAACGGTGAGGAGCCGAAGGTTCTGTGCCGCGTTTACTCTAGACTCGACGGGTTCCAACTGGGGAAGGAATGGGAAAGGTGAGGAGAAGCGTGCACTGCAGCGCGGCCGGCGACGAGGGGGTTGAAGAACAAGTGGAATATTTTGGGGTTTTCGCGTCGCGTCCGCGTACGTCTGCCGCACCGAATCCGCCTGGGCGTGGGCAGGGCGGTGCAGCGAATCGCCGGTGCCGCGATCGATGCCCGCGACGGCGCCTTCGGTTTTTTTTTTTAGATCATCGACGGCGCCTTCGTGGGGAAGGAAAAGGAGCTGCAGGCGAGAAAGGAGGTGTAGCTGTGGGCTGTGGCCCAATAGCGGTGCCAGTCTTGTGGAGGCCTGCTAGCCTATCTTGTTTCGGCCCAGAGTCCCCAAGGTGTTGCCTTGGAGAATTGAGCCCATTCTTGGGTCTACGATAGCCGCGTGGAGCATGTCCGTCCAATACAAGCTTATCTTGAATTCATGAGTGCAAATATGTTAATTGATTTTATATATCTTCATACTATATTTATAATGTGCATTATATAGCGCATTCTTCGAATCGCTTCCCTATAACAAAAGTGTAGTATATAAGTATCTCTCCTGTACCCTCAACAACAATATACAAATGTACTCCACATATAACTATATTAGCTTAATTAATTTATATCTTGATTATGATTATTAGAATGGGATTCAATTCCAAAGATATAAACGGGGCTAAAACAAATTTATACAGCTCACTTCATCTGTTCGGAGGAGGGAAAGTGCACGGCTTAACTCAATTCTAACTATGTTGGTTAGGGTATGATACCAATAAGCTACCGCAAGTCCGCAAACGTGCGCCATGCTTCAGCTAAACACACGTTAGAGAAAACAAAAAAAATACTTGAGATAGTACGTACTTTTGTGTTCCATGGAATGCTTTGGCCCAGAATGAGGTAGCTTTGAATACTTATTTTTTTAGTATTCTCTACATCTCAATTTATAAGTGGTTTGATTTTTTTACTACAACTGTGTATACTCGTCTTATTGAAATGTTAAATTTTTTGTTATCACTTACTTTTTTTAATGAATATTCTTTAAAAATAATTTAAATTTGATTATATTTACATAAGTTTTTTAAATAAGACGAGTGGTTAAAGTTGGAGAAAAGAGTTAAACGATTTATAAATTAGCATGGAGAGATTAGGACAATAGAAAAGGATTTCTCGCAGAAGAATCTGACGTGTCACAACCCGGTCCAGCGGGCACCCAAAATCCGCACACGAGAGGGGCCCGTGTCCCACGACGCGGGCGCGCCAGGATCACGAACAAAACGAGGCCCTCACACGCGACCACGCCGGCACGCCGCGCGCCTTCGCTGTTCTTCGCTCGCGGCGACCGGTTCAGGTCCACACGGCTCGGCTTCCCAGCCACCGAAATCAGAACACGTCACCGCGTGGTGGTCGGTGGTGGCTGGGGGCGAAGCCGAAGCCGCGAGGTGAGGCCCCGCCTCTGATCCGACGTGGCCGTGTCGCGGTGTGCTGACATGTCCACCCCGTCCAGCGTGGCGCGAGCGCACCACTTCCCGCCTCCGCCCGCTGCGTGCCGGGAGCGTGCCGCGGCGCGCGCGCCCGCGCTCCCCACGCTCCCTCTCCCCCGCATCACACCGCGCACCGATCCCCACCAACCAGAGCCCAGGGTTCCGCCACGAATCCGCCCACAGACCTTTCCTCGCCGCACGGGATCCCGAATTCGCGTCCACGTAGGACGCCACGCCAGCAGCAGAGCCCGTTCCAGGAAGCAAGCAGGCGGTTGCGCCTCGGAGACCTCTGCCGTGCCGGCTCCCCCCAATCCGAGTCCCTTGCCAACCTATTTCTACGCGCACCACCCGTTCCGTCGCCGGTGACTCGTCACGGCTCGTGCTGCTGCTACTACTTCGGATTGCCACCGGTTTCGATTCGCCATCGTCCCCGGCGCCTCGGATCATCAGTTCAGTTAGCAGGAGCCCGCGGCGGTCCGATCGGTGGTGCGGCGCGCGATGGCGGCGGCGGCGCCCACCGTGCGCGGGTACGTCCCGTCGTCGTCTTCGTCGGCGGCGGCGCTGTCCCGACCGCGGCCGCGGATTCCGGCGTCGTCCGTTCCCGTGACGACGCGGCGGGCGGCCTCGGTGCGCCTGCGCGCGGCGGTCGCGGACGCGCCCAGCGGGCTTCAGCTCCAGCGGCGGGAGGAGGGCTTGTTGGGGAGCGTGTTCGGTGGAGGGGATGGTGATGAGGAGGAGTTGGAGAAGGTCGGTGAGGAGAAGGTGGAGGGGTGGATGCGGGAGTCGATCGCGGAGATCGTGCGGAACATCGGGGAGGCGCCGTTCCTGGTGCACCTATTCAGCACGGACGACGACGCCGGCGTGACGATGCGGCGGGAGCCCGCGTCGCCGGAGAGCTGGCCGGACGTGCGGCGCCGGTGGGGGCCCGGCGGGCAGCGGCGGCCGGACGGGATCATCCTGGTCGAGCAGTTGGCCGCTGCGGCCGTCGACGGCGGCGCCTCGGCCACGGAGGCGGCGGCGCGGCAGGTGTGGGGCCTGGTGGTGCAGGCGCGCGGGATGGAGTGCGCGTCGTGCTACGTGCTCGACACCTGCCGCGTGCGCTCGCCGGCCGGGTTCTGCACGCACTTCTGCCTCGCAAGGGCGCAGTGCTTCGGCGACACCGTCGAGCTCCAGCTCCGCAACGCCTGGCTCAACCGCCTCGCCGGCCGCAGATAGCCCGCCGCCGCCGGCCGTGGCCGCTGCTACTACTGATCTACTACTACTAATAGATTCGATGCGCCAATGGCCAAGTTCAATGATGCCTCCGGTTTGCTGGCAAGAACGGGGAAGAGAAGCATGGGGATTGGAAGCAGGGGAGACGAACAGAATCGATCAAGTCTTCTCGTTCAGTTCGGTTTCCCCGTCATTTAGATGTCAAATGTACAGATTATTGATTTGTAATTCTTGCTTGCTTGCTTATTCAATGATCAAGATGATTCATCGAGGCAATTAACTATCGCTAAAAATTTCCCAATCCCTTTTGAGCTCTTTATCCGTTGCAAGTTGAAACCGCTTGCGTTTGTTGCAAGGCAAATGACGACATGATTACGATTCCATGATTCTGATCCGGCCGCAAAGTTACGCGATTACGTTCTTGTCTATTCTGTTCCTCTTTATTTTTTGGAACCTTTTTCTTCTTTCTTTGACTTGTGAGACGTATTGGCATTGGTTAGGTAACTTAATTGTAAACTGTTTTTGACGGCAGGATAATGACTCTGAGGGACATAATCAATGGCACGAACGTGCGTTAACAGTACTACTTGCTGCCTGTTGGCCCCATTGCACTCTGGCTCAGCAGATCTTTTTTTCTGGCTGCAGCGTCTGCAGAAGCAAGTGGTCTATATTGCCTTTCGGTTTCGGCCATTTAAGACCTGTGCGATCCAACTCGGCATCAGCAGGTTACAAACATCAATTTTTTCTCGTGACAATGAAGGTGTCAATATGGATAGCAAAGTCTTCTCTGGCCGTCTGCAACAATAAGTGCTAAGCAGCTGTACGATGTTTGAACAAGCATACTCCTACCAAGAAAGGGAAGTTTCCCTTGTGATCTCACGTGTTGCACTTCACTGGAGACGTGTGCGAATAATAATCCCTTTCACAGTTGACGACTCGTTGCGAAGGCTTGCTCGTACCCTGGAGACACAATATGCAATCTGACGAAAGCTGTAACACGCTGAAGTTTCTGCAGTCTTCAGACGTCGGCTAAGACCACGAACATTCAAAATTGGTTAGAAATTAGACGACGGGTACGACCAATCAACTAACAGACTAATTGCAACAGCAAAACAGGTCAGCAAACGCCTGAACTTTCCGACTGGAGGGTCATCGAGAACTCTAGGCAAAAACAGTCTCGCGCAGAATGCCTGGGACGACCGCGATCTCCCCAAGCGAGAAACTGGACTCGGAGGCTATTTCAAATTTCAACCCAACTCTCTCTCGCGTCTCCGCAATAGCCTCAAAAGCCTTAGCTCAGCCCTCCCTGAAGCGAAATGAACATCAGCTGAGCAAGCACACGGCGGCACGCTTTTTATTTCCGGTGTCTCCACCATCAGATTGTCTGTGCGCACCGGGCACACTGTCACGTGCGCCTTTGGCGATATACACATAGAACACGCGGATAAAAAAAAAAAACATCTTGCTGCAATTTCAACAGCATTGTCCACGAAAACACAGCCTATTTCGTCATCATCATTGTTCCGAGTTATTGGATTTGGAAGGCGGAGTTGACCGGGAGGCGTCGCTGCAGGCATCATCCTGATCCTAGTAGCCTCCCTGGATGTAGGCATTGAGCCGGTTCAGCTCCTCCCTGTGCTCGTTGACCACCGCGCGGACGACGTCGCCGATGGAGACCATCCCCAACATCCCCTTGCCTTCAATCACCGGGATGTGTCTGATGCGGTTCTCTGCAACAAGCGATCATGCGCAACTGATCATGATCAATTCCAGTGCCCTCCACAGTTATAGGAATGTTGCCTGGGCCTGACAGAATAATACATGCTGGTTACCTGTCATCAGCTGCATTGCTTGCAGGACCTTGGTGTCAGGCTTCACCGTGATCAGTTTGTTCTGTCACCATTATGGTTTATCAGTTTAAGTTGTGTCCAGAAAATGCTTTAGTACTTAATAATGATCACCAATTAAACGTCTTGTGTTAATCAGATCAAATTCTAGTATGGTGGAAGCTGAAAAAAAAATAACGGGGACGATACCTCTTCAGTCATGATGTCTCCAACCTTAGTTGACTTGGAAGATCGTCCTTGCACTATGATTTTCCGGAGATAATCTAAACACACGAGGTTTCAGATGTTAGTCACATGGTACAATAATTTTATATGTTGGCTTTTCTTAAAAGAACGTCAATTTTTCTAGTTCCAATGTCAGCATGTAAATTTATGTCAAGTATTTGTTCAGATTGTACACATATACTATGTTGGTTTTTCTTAAAAAACATTGACTCTGTATGTTGTCGACTGTATACCGATACTATGTGGTTAATTACATTACATTCATGTCCGAGATGGAACATGGTGGACAGTGGAGTAAGGAATTGTGTACAGGAAAAAGATTGCGGTATGTGGTGTGCTGGAATTGTACCAATTTGAAAATCATCTGTAAAGAGTTGTGCACTGATTTTCAATGGTATCTAGAGGTCAAGGATCAGAGTATACTGATGTAACAAGTGGCTCCAAGTGCTACATTTTCTCGTTAGTTGTACCCCTGAAATTTCTTGCTCATGAAACTCAACCACTGAGCCCAATTTTCTGTCAGGAATTCAATGCAATTTATAAAGTGGCCGTTATGATGTGCCATGAGAAGACAATCTAATGTTACTTATTCACATATGAGTTTATCTACAGATAACCACGTGGCAGCTAAGCTGCATATTTGTGATGTATCAATTACAAAGTACTCAGAAGACTATTCGAATGCCAAAAATTCTTATGTGAAACTTAAGCAAAACCATACTGGTGTTATACATTGGCAACCTTACAGTACAAATTTAATACCTTCCTTTCCAATGAATCAGTCAAGTTTCTTTTCACTACAAAGTGGGAATAACATGGCTCTGCATCTACCGCTAAAGAAAAAGAAAAGGAAACATATAAGAATTATACATTTCAAATTGCAAGTTGAGTGTTTGCCAAGCCAACATGCATGAGGGCATGAGGCTATATATGTACTGACATAATCATTGGTTAATATGAATCTATTATTCCTCAAAACATATCTTCTATTAACAAGTGCAAGCACTAAGTAGTAGCTTCTACCTTCCGAAATTTTATTCCCCAAGTTTTCAGATAACTGACTCTTGTCAGTGACAATTTTCACATAAGTCAAAGTAACACTATAGGAAGATATGCATTAAGAATAGTGAGTCAAGCATTCATGAACAAAATTTTTGGTCAAGGGTGTCAATCAATTGAAAAATGCAGGTTAGATGCCAGCGAGTAAAGAAAATTGTTCGTTACCTCTCTCAGTGACGATGCCAGCTATTGCTTTATCCTGTCCAGGTTTGACCACCACCAAAGCTCCCACGTTGTGCTGAGTCATCTGCAAAAGGTGTTTTTTAAGGTAAAAAAAAGCAGGCTTATCATTCAATGCATAGCTATTACCTAGGAAAGAGGAAATATGACCATCAGGAAGCGAACACATACCGATTTGACAGCATCATATACACTGTCCTCCGTGGTGCACCAGAGCCAAGATCCATCAGCACTCTTCCCTTTAGACTTCAAGACATCTGCTACAGTGGCAGTTTCAAATCCACGATCCTCTAGTTGGGCAGATGAAACCGACATGAAGCGAGAAAAGGCGGCAGGAAGCATGGCTGGTTTGGGAGTGCTGATGTGTTGTAGAACAGCATATTTAAACACAACGCCATGTGACCTGATGGCTTGCACTGCCCGTTGCATTTTCTTCTGTGTCAGATCATAAATCAAAAGCAATAGTCACTTCATTTTGGACTATAAAGGATTTATTAATTTAGATTGTGATTTTTTTTCTAAAACCACATTAATTTGCTTCTCGCTTACAAGTCCAGCTTTTGAAGAATGCACCAAATTAATATCTGACATACAAGGTGTTCAGCATAGAATCCACAATAATCACCATCAGCATTAAAGCTACTAGACAATTCTATAAATTATTTTTCATGAATATTTGACAGTCACAAATAGGACACATTGTTTAAGAAAGTAGAATGAGAAAAATGTCAAATAATAAGCTAAGGACAGATGGGTAAGGTGGTGCATCTTACAATTACCTAGTTCATGAAATATATTCAATTCTATGTTGATTATTAATTTATTAAAGCAAGTCTGTACCAACATATGTTATAACTCAGCAAACTGATAGTCAAGTCCATCGATTAACTTTCATCAAGTAGTTCACCTTATCAGAACAAGGGTATGGACTTGGTACAGAACAAAACAGAGCTCAGAGAAATAAGCAGATATCAATAAATTAATCTCACAGAACGACAAGGTGGGGCATTAGATAAAGTTGCTGCCCCATAAAGCAAACAGAGAATTGGAAAGAAATAAACAAGGATGGTTGGATAAGTGGAAGCGTTTGAGCAATAATGTTGCCACTGCACTGTTCTGCATAAACAAACAAATCCTATCTCAATCCTACTCGGAAATCCAATCTTGATGTTACTGGGAGGCGGGAGCACAATACCAAAGGGGAGCTAGTTTTCAAGGCGCTGCCGCAATGAAAAGGATGTATAACTTGTCACTTTGTCCAACGACCATGACAAAAAAAAATAAACAAAAAGTAGTCTTCTAATCACTGAAGCACAGAACCAAATACCTCGACTTGCTAGCGAAATGCTATATTCTACCTATAAATCAGCATCTGCACAGCAAGGTGGTATATAACCAGACGCCTTTAGTAGGCCTGTATTTGGATTTTCAAATAATCCAGCCCACTTAACAGATTTGAAGAATATAGCATGGACCGGGTCCATGACATTGGATTCGGTTTTATGTCACAATCAAACCAATAAGGAATCACCAACACATAGAGAATCCAATTAGTGGCGTCGCCACCCAGAACACTGAACTCCACCAATTCATCACTGGACTCTGTCCATGACGTTTCACACGGGTTTATCAAGTCACTGCAGATGTGCGAATCAAACGAAACAAACGAATCAAAAAACTGCAAAAATCGGTGCCCCAAGCCTGGTTCGGAGAGGTTTTGCAACCAACGGAGTTCTACACTGTATGCACATCGATGAAGATGCCAAATGAAACGCATCAACACGCCACCTCAGGTCATAGCCAAAGAACAGCAGCGAAAAGCAATGGAAAACAACAGATCAGGCACTGGACAACCAGAGGAAACCAATCAAAACAGCTCTTATATTCCCTTTTTCTTCTCATTCGTTAGCAGAGTTCCTTCTGTCGTTTGCCTAAAAACTTGTTTCCTTTCACCACTAGCCCACGAGCAGAGTTGCCCGCATTCCTTTGAGAGGAACAGACCCGATCGTGCAAAAAATTAGAGAGGAAAAAAACGAATACTCTTCTCACAAGAGAGAGAACACCGAGAACGTACAGCTAGCTGCCTAGTTTTACCCGATCCAAAGCGAAGCAAAGCAAAGCAGCAGTTCCGTCGAGAACACCTAGACGCGCATCAGCTGCACCCACGCAGGTAGATCAGCCAGTCCAGTCCACAGCTGATGCAGCGATCCGTTCGATCTAAGCAAAGCAAGGGGGGTTCGGCTGCTTTACCTTGCTCGAGCCGAACCGCCGAAGGCCCGAAGCTCCGCAGTGGCGAGTGGAGTTTGGGGGAGGAGGGTGGTGGATGCGAGAGACGAGGAGGAAGACGGAGGAAGGACACTTGTTACGTCGCGAGGCGAGGGGTTGGGGTGATGAGCGCTAATTAAAAGCGACGTGTCTCTGCGGGTGGCGGGGTGGGGATTGGTGAAGTCATGTGCCGCCGGTCTTATCCACACGGCCTTGTCTCCTCTTTCCTCTTCCACTTTCTTTTTCTCGGTGCGACTTGGAGGCAAGTTCAATGCACACCACGAGTAAGTTCAAGGTTACGCTTTGCAGTTTGCACAACCCATTTCATTATTTCTTTTTCTCTTTTTTTCTCTCGATTAAGCTAATTTCTATTGTTGGTGACTGGACTCTGGTGCAGCGAGGAGACGACGATGCCCTTTGGATCACAGGATGGATGTGTACTGAGGCCTTGTTTAGTTGACAAGCATTAGGAAGCTAGTTGCCTTCTCATATGACACGTTTCTTGATGCACAACTTTACAAAAAGATTTTACAAAACAGCAATTTAAACAAGGTCTCGGTTAGTGTCCATTGGCACGGCTCTAGTTGTGAGAACGGCTCTAACTCTAGCTTCAATAAAGGCTCTTGCTTTGTCTTGTTGAAAAAAAGGGTTTAGTAAAGTGGTTTCTTCGTTGTTTAGAATAGATAGAAATGGCTCACGGCGCCTAGTGTAAGTGTGTAACGGGGTGCCCGTGTTCTGAGGGGCTTTATGCCCATGAGCCGTATTTGTTTTCGAACGTGCTCATGAGCCGGTTGAGCTAATACCATTTGGCATGACTTGCCCAAAAGCTGCTCATGGAGAGTCACAGGTAACAAATTTGAGGAGTTTTACATTGTTTAGAAAAGAGAAAGAGAATCGTCCATTCATAAAGATCTAATGGTGGTAAAATGGGTGGTATCAGGAGGTAACCAAATAAAGGTACCGAGAGGTACTAAATGAATATATTTTTTATTAAAACAAATACTTAGCTAAATATTTAGCTAGATCAACAGCTAGCCTTAATCAGCCAAAAAAAGTAATATGTGATACCATCTAACTTCCAAGTATTATAAAACTCATCAACAGATTTATATATATCTTGACGTATAATTGATATTTTAAAATGGTCTTTTTGTTTTTAGACATTCATGTCCAGGACTAGTAAGCTTTGTCCACACAACGTATCACATACTGTACTCCAAACATTGAAGGCTGTACGGTCGTACGGATCTAGAAATCGGGGACCATCACATTGTGCATGAGTGCAACAAACCAGCAGTACCGGCCGGTCCATACCTGTTACCAACCGTGCTTAGTCTAGGCTTTCCTTGAGCTAATCTTCGCTGACACAGCGTTTCGAGAAGCCACCATCGCCATTGCGCGGTTATGCGTGTGTATAAACCCGAGAGGAAAGAGTCCCCGTGCCGGGGCCACCGGGCCGTCGGCGTCACGGGCGCGCCGTGCACGTAAACAAAACTGGCGTCGCCGTCCCGGTGCCTCGTCGCCATCGTCGGCCCGGTCGGACGGGCGGTGGAGGAAGAACCCGGCTGATCGATGGCAAAGCGTGACGCGCGAACCCCCTTGATCTGACGCCGACGTTTTACCGGACCTGAGCGAAAATTTTGTCCCACTGCTGCTGCCTTTTAGTTTGTCTGTCGCTGTTAGCCTGTTACTGCCCGCTCTGCGCCGCTGCTCGTGTCGTGCTGGTGCCTGGTGGCGACGAAAATATCTCAGCCATCGGCGGCATGATACGATACCAGGATTGGATTGGGTTGGGGTGGGGCCGCGTGATGGGTCACCTACTCACCTGGGATTCGTGCCCGTTCGTGCTCCGTGGCGACGCTGCGGCACTGCCGCGCGTGTCAAAGCGGCAGCGCGAGCGCCGTGGTAGGCTGCGGGGTTCGACCCAGCGCGTCCCGGTCTGCGCCGTGGCGTGCCCGTGCGCGGTGCGCCCGTGTCACTAGCCCAAGCCAGCCGGGGCCCGGGGACCGGGCTACCATGAGCGCCTGGCGGTGGGTCGGTTGGACGCCCTTGTGCACTACGCAGGCACGAAGCACGGTTCGCGAGCAGTTGTATCTGTACGAGTCGCCCGCCCCAACCCAAACCAGTTGACGCCTGCGTAGCTCAGGGCGGTGTCCAGACCAGACGGACGGTGCCACGGTCGCCGACCGTGGCTGCGCCGCCCCACGCCACCGCTCTGCAGCCAACGTGGGGCGCGAAAGCTTAAGCGTACTGGAGTCCTTGTTTGCCATCTGAATTCTGAACCCGCAGCGAATCGCACGCGGTTTGTGCGCGCGGTGCTACTGAATTTCGGGGAGCCCGCAGCACACAGCATCGTCTTCTTCGTGGACTGGAGCCCTGAATAAACCGCCCGTCCGTACGAATCAAAGGTAAGCTTTCAGGTACCATTTGAGCATTTCTTTTGTCTGGGAACACATTTGAGCATCTTTTTGGTTGGCACCAAACCTTGTGAGAGCGCACAAACCAAAACTCTTTGTCAGCATGGTGGTCGACGATAGATTAGCGCAGCAGCTGCCGCCCACGGTATGGTTTGGTGTGATACTGACAAAAGTCAGCTGCCCAGCACACACAAATGAATCGCTAAAAACAGGCCACCTCATCAATGCGTGTAACATGCACATCGAAAGGGTAACGGCTCCTTGTCCAATCCGCAAACACTTGAGGGCACGTACAACGCGCCGTAGACAGTCGTCGGCATGCAGCGTTTTTTTACAAAAATCCCCCTCCGCAACCGCAGCACCAACGCCCTCGTCGTCTCGTTCGTCGACGAGCGAGGCGCGTGCTCCAAGGCGGTGGCGACGGCTCGGAGCGGGTTGTAGGAACCGCTGCGGGGAGACGGCGGAGGCGCGGATCCGTCGCGCGTGTGGAAGATTTTCTTTGCCGCCGTTCGCGCCAGAATGGTTCACAGGAGCAAAAGAGAATGAAAGGATGGAGGAGCAGAGAAGCTCGCCGGCGGGGAGCATCGTGAGCCATTCCAGCACGGGCGGCACTGAGCTTTCCTCCACGGGGCCTGCTCCGCCGCCGCCGTCACCGCCTACGGGGAGCGAGACTGTCGCGGCTTCGCTGCAGGAGGCTGTGGTTGCCAGCCGAGCCCAGACGAGCACGTAGCTCCCGGGATGGGGTGGAGGAGGAGGACATCGGGTCGTTGAGGGGAGACGCATGCGGCCGATTCGAGGTCACCGGCAGGGAGCCGAACGAGGAGGAGAGCAGGATGTGGAGGCCGCAGGAGGAGCTGCTGGAGGACGAGACGGAGAGGCCGAGAGGGATTGAGCGGTGGAGAATTGAATGGCTGGGGTTGAGCGGTGGAGAAGGAATGGCCTGGTGTGGTGGGAACGAGTGGTTGGGAAAATAGAAAGGGAGAGAAAAAAAGAAAAAGAAAAAAAACGGGAGAGAAAAAAGAAAAAGGGAAAAAAAAGAAGAGAAAAAAAGAAAAAGGTAAAAAGAAGAGAAAAAAGAAAAATGAGAAAAAGAAATATTTTTCTGGTTAGTTGATATATATGCAACAAAGTGGCTACAAAGATCAACTATGCATTAGATCACCAAAATTTATATGTCAAATGCCGAATTAAATATATTGCAGACAGCCAAACAGACAGACCATTATACAAGCTGTCTGTTTAAGCTGTCGGTTTATGTTGAAAAGACACCAGTTGTCTACACGGTTGTACTTGCCCTGAGGATCAAGTAGGCCCTACACTTCAGTGGGTAGAGGGGGTGTTTAGTTGGTAGAGATTGGTGGAGATTTACTGTAACAGATATACACTGTTGCAATGAATAGTAAGAAAATGATGAGAAATGATGGGGATAGATGTGATGGGCTAGCATCTAAACAACTCCTGAGTGGAAGTGGATGCCATCCGTCCAGTCGTGTTCCAGGCTCCCACTCCCGCACCTCGTCAGGCACAGACTGCGGTTTTGTTTCCTCGTACACGCAACGCTACCACCGGTGCACTTTCAGCTATGTGAGGACCATAAATGCACGATTTACACATACTAGCCGTTCGTACTGTCCTTAATTCTGTTCTCTGATACAAAGAAACAAATCAAACAACACTGGCATCAGCCACAAACTACTACGCTGGCACCTCGCGCTTAAACATCAGGCATTATATATATCTGGTAGAGACGTTCGACAACTATATTTTGGCCACCGAATGCAATGCCTACGTCGTTTCATTTTTCTAGCACCCTTATTGAACTACATCTCGGCCATGGGAGTCCAAATTTTGCATGATGGCACCACAGATTTTTCGCCAAAAAAACATCGGTATACTCCTCGAAACGATTTAGTGTTACATTGAGGGATAACAACTGTGAAGATATTCAAAGAAATCCTTAACAATTAAAATCCCTGAGCGCGAGGCTATATCATTTTCTTGAAAATCTCGGTCGCCTTCTAGTAACAAGAGAAGCTCCGCTCTCTCGGTTTGTTCTTCTCTCATCTTCATCTTCACTAGACTCATCGGATCTCCACCTTGACACACCTTTGCTGGCTGCTGCTTCATCGATTGACGATTTCTTGCTAACGCTACAGCGAATAAAATCATTGGTTAGCTGTGAACCAACCACATTGACTAATAGGAGAAACAATAGACCAGGATAAACAAAATCTGGAAACCAGCCATAACTGGTCATAAGTTCTAGGTGGCTTTCTAGTATTTTAAAACTAATCAGTAAAAAAGATGACCAATATATCAGCCAGTTTCCCGGTCTCAGGTTCAAATTCTATACAGCAATTACACCCTAGTCTAATGTTAGGTTACTCAAACCCACAAATTTTGTTCTAGATAATATTTGACTGACCTCCAAAGCTTACCATGAAGGACCACAATGAAAAATATTAAAGAAACCAGCGTACAGAATCATGATTACCTCAAGATGTTCTGAGTTGGTAGTTTATAATCTCCACGAAAACTAGCACTTCCAGATACCTTAGGGAGAGCATTTTGACTAACACCAGATCCATTTAAGATGAAAGGCTTCTCAACACGTGAACCAAAGTGAAACTCTCCTTTTCTAACGGAATCTCTTCCTTGAAAAGAAGTGCTTTTGTTAACCTCAGTCTTCAACAAACTTGTTCGGTAGTCTTTCGTAGGCGTATCACCAGAACTCAAGTTCAAAAACATAGGAAGTGTATCAACGGGTTTAATACCATTTTTAGAACCTGCCTCTCCTTTCCTAGAACTGATATCATTAGCACCCCTTAAAAATGGCCTCTCGCCATTCTGGTCTGCAGAGGGGAATACGCCCCCCACAGTTGATCTCATATTGAATGCAGGTGTCCCCTGGGGAACTGCCCTGGATTGTAGTACAGATGGAACCTTCCTACCAAACTCTGAATGGCTGCTTCTAATCAGATCACCAGAATCAGTCAATGCATTGGTATTTTTTGTGTGGCGGCTTGACTTATTTTGAAGAACGGGGGTAAAGGATGAGCTCAACTCGACAGCAGGACTTTGTGATTTCACCACATGACTAACTGGAGAGGATATTTTAGCAGTTCGAGAAAACTGACTTTGTTCTCCACTATTAATGGCTTTCACATTCTCTCTCTGGACCTCCGGAAGCATATCAAGGCATTTAGCCTGTACAGCCAAAACAAGAATCAAAGCTTTGCATGAATATATCTCAAAGCAAACCATCTTTTAGAATACAAAACAAGTAATATTATTTTTGTGTTGAAGAAAGTAGGCTCCTTCCACAAGCCCATAGGAACAGTGTACCAGTTTATTAGTTGCAGCTTGTTGGGAGATTGATGCTTGGCGAGTGAAGAAAAACAAAGAAAATGCTGATAGAATGGTCCAAGGCATATTTTATTCCAAAGACAGAAGGTTGATCCACAAGAACCTATCTGATAACTTTGACTAATAAATAGCAAGTTTAGTTTGACATGGACTTGGAACAACATCATGAGCTCAAAATCCCTACAAAGATAGTGTTATCCTAGTTTTGTAAGATATGTTTATGCTCAATTGCTCGTTGTGTCAATAAACACAAAACATTTCTTTCGACTATGGCATGCATGTAAGACGGGGAGGAAGCATAAGACTATAAGAGACTGCACTACCCGGTTTACAAGCAGAACTCATTTTGACATCAACCAGTGTTTTAAAGGCAGTAAGGCAAGGTGAGGCGACCTTGGTGTGCCTTATCGCCTAGGCGTCACCTAGGCGACAAGGCGTAACTCGGACCTTAAGGTGCCCTAGGGATGCCTGAATGCCTAGGTGCAGTGTTGTATTTGGTGTCATAATGGCTTGCCAAAACATTAGTGTCGTATTCACAGTTCACAACTATGATCACTTGTTTAAAATCTCAGCAGGTTGTGAGTCTTGATCTATTAACTGTTATCTGTTTGACTGTTTCACACCAGAAGTTTAGCTGGGGGGACATCTTCTCCCTATGTTTTTTTAGAGAGAACATTATAGTATTCTTCCTAACATCAAGTATCAAAATGTTAACCTCTTATGGTTACATTACGAAGAGAACTAATTACAAGTCTATGTAGAATTGGACATGCATAATGAAGCAGAAGTACAGACAGTACTTACAACCAAATCTTCCCTCCATTGAGCAATTGTTCTGATTTTTGAGGCAGTCTCTTCGTTAGTACTTTCCAATTTCTTTTGCTCAAATTTCTGAAGACTACGATCAACCTCATATGCCTCCAAATATTGGTAACGCTGACAGAACAGGCAAACAAAGGGAAATTACTTAGTTATTTATGTGGAGGGATGCTCCCAAGACGGAAATGGATTGAGAAAAAAATCGAAATTATAAATTCATGTTTTTTTAAGTTTCAAACACACGAAGATTGCTTTATAGTTCAATAAGAACAGGTCAGGTAGATAATCATGAACCATGGTAACAAATAAAGAGAAGTTGTATGAGATAGAAAAATCTAGCGCAACAGAGATATATCAAGGAAGGAATTCCCTTTATATCATGTCTTCTAAAAGCAGTACAGCATCACAATATGTTATTAGTGAATCTTTTGTTCAGCACATTATCTGAATATGCAAGGTATTCCTATTTGTACAAAATCATAGCAACATTTTTCTGTCCTGGATTAATATAGATTAATCATACATGTGAGTATACAGTATGCATGAGAAAAATGCTACACCAGTTACGCCTTATTGATATAAATTTCCAAAGGTTGGATATGTAACTTCAATATCAAGAAGAGGTGCATGTCAAAGAAAACAGAAGCAGTAAATCAATACAGATGAGAAATGAGACAAATGGCAATTCCATGACACCAGGAGTATCCTAAAGTTGTAGTTCCACAATCCTGAGTGCCTCTTAACCTGGTGTTAAATATGAAAAAAAAAACAAGAATCAAAACATTTACCCGAAGGTAGTAAACAACAAGCAGACTACCACATGGTTTTGTGGGCATTTCACGAGCAGAATCGAAGAGCGACTTGTGTAGATGTTTCTCTTCCTCAGAATCCCAGGGCAGATCAATCATTTTATCAACTAAATTCCTTTCAACGCAGATAGTACAAAATTCAGTCACCATCACCTCAACATGATAAATCCAAGAGCTTCTGAGTGCATCCTCAGCATGTGTCATATCTGCTGCTCGTTGTTTCACCCTAGAGCAGTAATTCCTATGATACATAAATGCTTCTGTTAGGTGGCCATATTCAATTCTTACACGAACTGCAGTAACTGCTTCACTAAGAGATGAAAAACCATTTTTTTCAATGTTTTCTGTGGCATGGAAGCTATCACGCCCTGTGCACTTTAGCACAACCAGTGCCATATCAGGTCTCTGACGTTCTAGAAGAACTTGTGCTATCTTTGGATGTGTCTCCTTGCTAGAAATCTTGGGAAGAAGAGAGCATGCCTCCTGTACAGAAAGTAGAGGTGTGTGACAGATGTAAGATAGCCAAGACAAAATCCATGAGAAGTTAATTGAATGAGCAGGAATGCGTCAAGACATACAAACAAGACTGGAGCTCTGAAGTAAATGGTATCATGAACAGGAAAAAAAACAATCATTGTACCATAGCAGTAGTAAAACAATCTACAACACGACTCCAAGAAACAAAACTAAAATGCAATTCTGCTCAGTTAAGTGCTGGCAGCAACCAAAAGAACACTTGCAATTACTATCCTCATTAAGTACTGTATTTTTTTAGACGAATTTTTAAATTAATTGACTATTCTTCATAGTAGCATTTGCAAAACTGCAATATAAAAAATAGATCTATCCTATGTTTTGGTTATAGAAGTCAACTATGGCGATCAAAGGACTGGTACAAGTGAGAAAATGTTTAAAGCATCACAAAAGTAAACATATAGACACGGAGAATGGCAAGACGGCCCACATTCCATGGTAACAGACACCTAGATAGCTGGATACACATGCTAAAGTGGCACTGTATCAGCTGAACTGGCAATCATTTCGTTTTTCTCTTTTTGATCCATGAAAGAGGTACAAGACCTTAGAAACAATAATTTGGACAGCTTTGGATGAGCAATGATGGCTGCTAGAGGCCTAAGCCATATGAACTTAAATAGTCTATCGAATTGCAAAAGAGATAGCTGGGAGCATATAAACCATCAACATTCAGAACCTTGTAAGATACACATGTCGCTATCAAATTTCAATGTCCAGCAAAAACAGGTAAGGAGGAATTACCTCCAGGGCTTCTGAAGAATGATCATCTAGAAGACAAAATACCAGGCACTCAAGCAATGTTCTACTAGAAATCCCAAAGGTAGCAGCAAAATCATCCACCAAATACCTCCATTCTGAATCTGGTCTAGTCCAATGCCGATCAAATAGATAATATAACAACTAAGAAGTGTCAAGGAAATTTAAAGAAGTGGCATACTTGTGTGGAACAAATGAACAATGTTAACGTTTTGGATATCTACTCTCTGTTCTCATATAGATGTCGTTTTAGAATGCATGCAGTCAAACTATTTTTTTTTTATGGCTGGGACACATGAGATAGTCAGGATTTGACACGAGGATGGGATCGATTCGCCATGAAAAAAAATGCTTTCACAGGGTTACTTATAGAAATAGTTATGAAAATTAATGTTCAAACATATGTCTAGGAGACCATTGCCGATGTCCTAAATGACAAGTGAAAAGGAACAGATGTATTATGAGATAACAAAGCTGAAGGATACAATAGCTTGCTTTGCAATCACCATGGTTGATGCTCCATGTAGAAAGAGTACGTCAACTGCCTCACGCAAATTTTTAAATGGGTATCTGTTCAGACTAAAATGATCAGCTGTAATTGTGGAACAGAACATTGACGAGGACTGTTCATTCTGTAAACATGTGATTGACGCTTCTTCATCCTTGTTCCTATAACTTTCTTCAATCCCAAGGTTTTGTAGTGCCTGCTCGATGAACAGTACCCCCTGGTTGGCTTCATTGTCACCTGACCCTCCATCAAAAAGCTCAGGCCATTTTCTTGCTTCTGCAAATTCCTTTCTTTGAATTACATCAGAGCTCCATGCAGTGTAATCAGTGTACCGTGAGTAGATGTTCTGAAGAAATTTGTGCCGGATGCACCAGATCATGGCCTCCAGATGCTGTAGGAAAAGCTCCAGTTAATACGTTACCAAGATATAATAATTTGTTTACAAAATGTCTGATTACTCCTCTTTTTAAGCATCAGTGAGGTATAAGTGATGAGAGAATACATGACCAACAGACCAACATATGCACATAGTTTCAGGATAAGATTCGATAAAGACGAATGAAAGACAAGGGAATCATCAATTGGAGTGACTCCTTAAATTTAAGATTACATATCAAGTAAAAAAAAAAGACAGTTTAACAGTTGTGTTACAAGCTACTAGTACATACTCAAAGGAACTAACAGTATAGCATTGGCATATCGATGGCGCTTGCAGATGATGCGTTACAACTTACAAGCTACCGAGACTAAATTATTGTTTAATGGTTAGCATCGATTTAAAATCCTTAGCAGCAGAGAGGGTTGAAGAAACAAGACCTGCTTTGCCTTCAATGTGTTCTCAATGAGTTGATGCAGGTCATTGACATGAGCTGAAACTGTTTCTGTGAAAGATGCAATCATAACTTCAAGTACACTGGAAATTCCTGCCAACTGTGCTGCAAACTTTTGCAGTTGGGATAATTTAGATTCCATCATTTCTAAGCCAGATCTATCTAAGATATTGTTAAGGTGATACTTAGCAAATTAACAGTGCCACTTCCTCAATACGCATAGACATGCAGTCACGCACACATAAAGAGTGAAACAGTAATTAAGAAAAAAAAATAAAGTATGTAACTGAATCTAGAATTTTAACACTGTTGGGATACAAATCAAGCCAATCTCAGAAATGAGTGCATTTACAGCCCTCTTGCACCAGTCCTTGATGACCACCTCATCCAAAAGAAAAGCCAGAAGTGGATCACTTGACACAGCATTCTCATCCAAACAAACATCTGTGATATCTGATCTAACTGTTAAGGAAACAAAAGAAAAATATAGTGATATCTAAAAAAGCAAAAGCAGATTTCAGAAGAGGATACAGTGGCAAATCAAGGATGTAAGATTGTTCTGGAGTGCAACGTCAAACAATGAATGGAGCCGCTGGACATCTGTGTTAACAGGATTGCCATTGTCTTCCTTTTCCTGAAACCTTTCATCATGCTGCTTAGAAATAAGGCCCGCTTCAATGCACTTGTAGTAAAGACGTGGCCGAACCCTATTTCCATTTTCCGGTATTGGACTTCTGCAAATTGGGCAGACATCACATCTTTGGCTGCATTCAGCACATAATGAGGCATGGCCACATGAGGTAAGCACATGGTGCACATAGCGCCCACAGCTACTCAAATCTCTTGGAGCGCGGCAGTGCTCAATTCTAGCCTCCTTGGATAGCTCAATGAGATCAATGGATGCCAGCTGCTCCAAAGCATTCTGCTAACAGAAACCATGTCTCAGCAACTAAACAAAAAAATGTTACTCCGTACATAGGACATTTCATTTTTTGTGAAGTCAAGCGGGGTTCACAGAAAGGACAAAAAAAAACGACTTATATTTCTTAGCCACTTCCTCTACAAACTACTAGATGTTCATTATGAGAAATACAAAAGAAAATGAAATGCTTAAGTTACATGTGCTCACAGACCGTTTCAGGGTGTATACACACTCGTGCTGGTTGGTCATGATCCAAATCTATAGTCTCTACCTGTACTTTAATGTGTAGGCTTTTGTGTCCAGATTTCTATAGGATGAGGAAAGCAACAGACGGTATTCATTGTTCAAAAAAAAGGGAACAAATGGGATTTGTGTCTTGCCTGCAAGCCCTGAGGTAGCCCCCTCGAATAGAGCTCCATCCCCCAAAATGAGAATAAAATGCGAGGACAAGACTACAAGAGTTAGCTGCAATTCAAAAAACCCATCCCCCACCCCAAAACAAACTGTTTACTAAAAAAAAAACTGTGAGTGAATGAGTTCTTTGTCGTGCGGACCCAGCATTGAACATGGGTGTACATGTGTGCACCCAATAATTTTTGCAAACAAATCGAAGTTAGCAGGTAACTTGTATAACTAGGTAAGATGCGAATACATCTTACATTAGGGTTTGGGGTTTTTCATTTCACACAGCAGTAAGGGAAGAGAAGGTTCGGGCATACCTCGTGGGTGCTCATCGATGGCAAAGGGCACGGTGAAGGCGTCGCGGATCGGCCGCTGCAGTGCTGCTCGCTCAGTCTTCGCCGGCGGAGGAGAAGATCAAGAGATGACAAAAACAGAGAGATGTTGAAGGGGAAGAATCGGAGAGGTAAACCCTGTTTGCAGCGGATATGAGCGGCGCCGGCTACGAGTCACCTCGGCTGGGCGACGGCGCGACAGCAGGAAAAGAGGAGGAAGGGGCAGAGGGAGGGAGGGAGGGACGGCGGCGGCGGCGGCGACGACGGCGAGGTGGAAGGGAGGGACGGCTTGAGGTAGGGGAGGCGACGGGAGTGCGCGAGTGAGGGGGAGGAAGGTAAGTACGGCGGCAGCAGCGAGGTGAAGGGGAGGGACGGCGTGCCGTGGGGGAGGCGGCGCGTCGGCGCAGGAGGAGGGAGGCGACGGAAAAGGAAGGGCAGGGGAGGAGTGCCGAGCGCCTGAACACGCGAGGGCCGGAGGGACAGAGCGAGCAGTCGGACTGTCGTGGCCTCGTGGGGCCAGTTCGGCTGGCTGGGCTGGCCAGCCAGGCCCACCAGTCAGCCTCTCATTCTGGCTGCCGAACGGATCCAGCCGTGGCCGACCCAAGCACCCGAACAGTTTTTTGAAAAAGAGATTTACTCCTCTTCAATCTATTGATTTCTTACTCATCCATCAATAGCTCACAATTACAGCAGAAATTGAATTGAGATGGGGATTTGAAATTAGGGTTCTTGGGTTTGAGGGTGGGGGTTAGGGTTAGGGTTCTTGGGTTTGGGGGGCTTACCTCCATGGCCGGCCATAGAGGAAGCTTCGGGCGGCTCGTCGGCCGGCGGTGGGGGCGGAAGAGACGGCGGCGGCGGAGGTGGCGAGGGCGCCGCCGGAGCTAGGTGGCGGAGGACCCCCAGTGGGCGGTGGTGGCGGCGGGGGCGTATGGTCCGAATTGATTAGTGTCGGGCGGCGGCGGAGGCGGCGGGGGAATCGGCAGGGAGTTCGCGTGCGTCGGAGTCGGAGGAAAGAGGAGGGAGGAAAGAGGAATAGATGAGGGGATGGGATTAAATCTGGGGTGTTGAATTTAGATCCAATGGTCATAATTGGGTGAACGAGGGAAAAACAGGAAGATACTCTCTTTAAAAAATATCAAAAGATAAAAAACGATTTTTTATTAATCACTCAATTTTTTTGAGTGTTTAGTCTGCCATCTACTTAAAACTTTTTTCCATTACCGTACATTTTTTCAGTTAGCTACAATTAAATGTTAAAAAAATATTTATTTTCCCATGTACGTTTAATCTTAAAATTTCCGTATACTTCTAATTCTAAGTTTTGAGCTTAGGTTGTGTTTTTTATTTTGAACTAGCAGACATGCCTATGTATTACTACAAACTAAAATTACACATATATTATGTCTATGTGTGGCTAAACATGAATTTTTTTTTGAACTAGTGACCCATATCATACCTTTGGTGATTTAAACTAATGTTGTGGTTAAATTTTGTTAGCTTATGAGAGCATAGATCCTAAGTAGTATATTTTTAAAGTATAATATCACATCGTAGGATCACATCATATATCATAACTTGCACGAAATATTCAAACAAAACAAAATATAAAAAATACATAAGAATGTTTAAATAATCATAGTCTCTACAAATAAATTTTATTATAAATAAGATGAATTACATTAAGAATTATTGGGCATAGAATTTTATTCTGAAATTCTTTTTTAGGTATGGAGCTACAACTGATCCTCTAAACATTCATTGTATTACAAGGAAATGTATATTCTTCTTGAGAAATAAATTTATTGTTATAGCATAAAGGTGTGTTGGGCTGGTGCACTCTAAACTGAAAAGTCCACTAAGGATTAGGCCTCTTCCTATTTGGAGCATAAATTCCAATTAACTTAAATTTGGCATATCTTCAATTCATCTGAAAGTGCTTTGGCTCCTTCACCAAACCAGAATTTTATTTGTTCTCACTTGTCTAGTTAAAATAAATGTTTGGTGGAATGTTTTTTTAGTTTTTTAGAATGGATAGAAGTGGCATAAGTGCATAATACTCTCATCTTTTCTGGTATTATTTTTCTTTATTCTTTTGCTTCTTGCTTTCTTCCTTTTTCCCTTTCCTTTAACCGTTTCTCTTTAATATTTTTTCCCCTCTTGCCTCCTATTTTTTCTTATTGTTCATCGTCTCCAGTTAGGATGGAAATGGGTCTCCAGTTAGGATGGAAATGGGCTCCAATCTCCTATTCCACACTTGGAAAACCAGAGACGGAAATGGGATCAATTTATTTCACACTGAAATGAAATGGTAGAGCAAAAACCCTGTCGGCTCTACGAGGTCGGGGATGGTTACTATGCATCCCCATTCCATGCGTCATTGGGCCTTTTCAGTTAAAAGAGGATTAGAGGGGGTTTAGGTGAATTGAGATAGATTAAATTCCCTACAAGTCAAAATACCCTCAATCTCTTCGGGGAGGGATTAACCGAACAAGTCCTAATAAGGTGCACACATGCATTTACGCATCTATCTGTGTGGCCTTCTAACAACCCACAAAGCTTCATCGTCAAGCTTTAGTGTAATTAGCTACCAAGCAGCCTTATCCATCCACTACCCTTTGCGTTCTCTCTCATCCCTCAGGTTTAGGAGGATGTCCGATATGCCATGTCACCGCTAAGCACACATGGGCCATAAGCTAAGCACACATGGGCCGTTATGGCGTCATGGACATGCCGCAAATTACTTAAAAAGTTCATACAACCAAAAAATGCACTTTCAAAAATCATGAATTTAGGTGATACCAAATTACAAATTGATGGATCTCCAATGCATTGTCCTCTTGTTTTGTCGCAGCAAGCCATATTTTCACCGTGTCCAATCCAAATCAGGACGGTTTTTGGCACAACGACGACACAGACTTCTAACAGTCAGGCAGTTTTCACTAAAAAAAACAAGATTTAACTTCGAAAACAGTTGTGCAGTTACAGGGCATATGAATACAGCACACAACGGATCACAAGTGGACAAACACTGAGTACAGACATCAATTAACAAGTGTACGTAAAATAAAGACACCGAGTGTTTTTCTTCAAATAAACTAACATCAGACGGTCACTGCATCAGTTCAGTGGCTAGTTTCTGAGGACATCCATCCTCAAAATATCGATCAGAATAAGGGCAATTGACTACAAGAAATTCAACTATAATGCTTCAAAGGTATTGCTTTTTTCTTGGGCTACTCGTCCTGCTTTATGCTGGAGGCGGCAGAATTAGTTGCGAAGTTACTGAGACCCAACTTAAACAAGTCGAGATTCACTCCATTCTCTACCAGAACACTTGTAACTCCCATTTTTGACACCTGTAAATCAGATATAAATACATTAATAAAGGTATCTTGAAGCAATGAATGTAACAACACTCGCTTGTACGTGCATATACATATAATCTAGATGGATATCTAATTATCTATGCAAGTGTATGTAATTATTACAACAAGCCACACCTACATGCTTGTGCCCTATGAAACCACCTAAACAGCCTACGGATGGTAAAATGCGAAAGGGACCTAATAGCACTGGGGTTCAAAACTGCTATGATTTCACTTAAAACTAACAAGTCTCCCAACAAAAATATGCATAGATTTTGACACTTGTCATGACCGTTTGTATATGACATTAGGTTAGAAACACTTGTATATGGCATGCCTTCTATTGGTTACAACAGGAACACACAAATAACATCATGAAAATTTTATAACTATTTTTTTGTGATCATGATGTAATTTCAACAGATTGTAAATGATGTGTTCTTGACATTGACACAAATAGAAGGCATGGAAGTGATCTTGAAAGAATGAATGAACTATCCGAACATATAATTTTGGTCTAATCAAGGTTCAGCAATAGCCAGTAGCATTACGCAATTTACAGAAGTCTACATCACTTCTGTAATGATTATCACCATAGCTTCAATTGATGTATCTCCAGCAGCTTGTAAACATGGTGTTCATTATATCAAATCTATCAATGCAATCACATAGTCTCAAATGAAGTTACAAGTTCAACTGCTTCAATCATATCACACAGAGATGGAATAAGCAAACCCACTAGCTAGAATTCAGATAACTATTACTTTTGTCCTATACAGTGAGCTAGGCATCCCTTCTAATCATGATTACTTGAGTAAGAATTGAATCATAATGCCAAAAGATCCATAGCTTCCAGCTATCCATATGACTCGAGATCCAAATCTTAGTTTTCGTGTCTAATATTCCATACAAGATGAGTAAAGAATAGTAAAGATCACTTAATGGGAAGTCACTATAAAGATATTTGACATTAGGATAATGACTGGAAAATGAGGTAATTACCGTTTCAATATTCCTGTCTTCATCGTCAAAGAAAAGCATGGACTTGTAGGGAATTCCAGTTTTTCTCTGGATCTTTTGGAAATGTTCAGTCTTGTGAGTCCAGCTGGAGAATATTTCCTTCATACAGTACAGTGACCATGAGTAAGTAATATATTAAGCATGCTGTTCTTGCAACAAAAAAGACATTTGCTTCAGGAAAAATTATATAAAGGACACAATCAAAAGTAGACAAAATAGTCATGTAAAACTTTGACGGCATACATAACCAAATTCAGTGTTTGTTAGGTGACTGGTACAGATAATTTTGCCTTATATTCGAGGAAGATAGTACAGTTCTAACTTAACACCAGATATATTATCTTAACATGTTTTTAGGGTCTTATTCAAATTTAATTATTTTGTTTGCAGCTGGCCAATTAACTTGTCATGGGTTTTATTCAAATTATTTTGTTTACATATGGGCGGTCCCTAAACTTGTCATGGGGGTGTCATCTAGGTCCCTAAACTCTCAAAATGCATTTTCACGTCCATAAACTTGTCATGTGGTGTCATCCGGATCCCTAAACTCAAGCACATTTTTAAGTTTCCTAACTTGTCTCAAGGTATAATTCAAATCCTTAAACCCTCAAAGTGCATTTTTTTAAAAGATTCAAAGTGCATTTTAAGACCCCCAATCAAGTGCCAAGCAGTGCATGCATGATCACTAGCATAATGTGGTTGTGAAGGCAACGAGTAAGGAGAAATTGTTGTCACTATCAACATGTGGTAAATTTTTTATGATTTCAAATCTATTTTTGAAAGTTTGCGGACTTGGATGAAGCCCAAGTACAAATTTGGTGGCCCATATATGCACTTTGAAAGTTTAGGGGCCCAGATGACGCCTTGAAATAAGTTTGGGAACCTGAAAATGGATTTTGAGAGTTTAGGGATCCGCATGACACCACATGACAAGTTTTTTTTGAGGAACCCCACATGACAAGTTCATGGACTGCAATTGTATTTTACTCTAAAGGAAACAAGTTGATATAAGACTTGAGCATTCCTGCATTCCTAATGTGCTCCAGCAGAACCTAAAAATCTACAGAACAACGCCTCCAGCTCCTCATGTGGCTCTTTTCTCGCACATACAGCCACATACGGGGCAACATCATATTATCAATCGATTGTTTTGTAAGAAAACATATTGCCTGAACTACTGGTAACCCGAGGAATTCTGTGTTCTTACTTGGGCGACGAACATGGACTGGAGCTCCAACTTATCGATGAACACCTTGGCTATATCCGGGGTGGGCGAGCGAGACGCAATCGCCATGTCGATCCCCTTCTCCTTGAGGGCGCACATGATGCCCCTGGCATGACGGAAGAGGCTCGGCGAGTCCCTCTTCGACCGGCACTCGCTGTCGAAAGCAGAAAACCAGTCAAGCAAACAAGCAGGAAGCGCCTAGCGGCGGATCATCAAACTGGCAATTTCTCAGCAGCCAAGCTGGGTCGGCAGGCAGGAGAGGGAGGGAGAGGAAGGGGACGGACCAGTAGAAAGGCCAGAGGGTGTAGTCGAGGTCGAAGACGACGAGGCGGGGGAGGACCTGGAAGAGGCCCAGGATCTGCAGCGCCTCCGCCTTCACACGCTCGTCACCCATCCCCGCTCTTCTCTTGCTGCGGCGGCGGCCAGTCGCCGGCGGGAGGAGCTGGTAGGGGGAGACGGCGCCCGCGCGGACCTGGACTGGACCAGTGGGCTGTTGCTCGGTTCGACACGGCTCCGGTTACGCGGTTAGACTGAGCCAGCCAGAGAGAAAGAGACGCCCACCAACGCGTGGGCCGTGGAGCGTAGTGGGCTGCTAACTCTGCTCCAGCTCGGAGATTTTTTATGGGCCTAGACCATGCCAGTTAGGTTGGGCTTGGGCCGGATCCCATCGCCTTCGTCGTAGACCAACAACAAGACCGACTCGCGTGCTCTACATCTACTCCCCTCGGACCCCTCCCCCTACCGCAAAGCACGCCCCCTCTGTCCGGCCGTCCGGCGCTCGCCCTGCCACCCGTTACAGTGCGCGCGTCGGCCGCCGCCGCCGCCGCCTCACTGCTGTTCGCGCGCAAATAGCGCGCCCTGCTATCGTGTCATACCGTCCAAAGCTATCCGCTTTCGCTCCAGGCGGTGGGGGTCCCTCTATACTCGCCGCTCACCGGCACGGAGGGTTCGATCGGCTGTGGAGACTGTGAAGGAGCGGGGGCGGAGAGCAAAGATGTCGGATTTCCGGACCTCCTCGCAACGGGAGAGGTGGATCTTCCAGCCGCACGATCTGGTGAGCCCGGGCGCTCAGGGTTTGCCGTTTGCTTTGTTATGCTTTGGCACGGCCTCAAAGCATGTTCTGCCCTTCTGACAATACGGGGCGCGCACCCTTGGTGTTGTGATTTGCAGGTCGAGAAGTGGGCGGCGGCGAACCAGCGCGCCGCGGATATCCTCGCGCAGGTTGGGTCGAGTTGGTTTCCGGCAGTTGCCTTAATTACTTATTCAGAAGCTGTGGTTTGCTAATGCCTGAATTTACCCATTGTTCCTCTCGTGCTCTTGCGAAGTATGGGACGACGTTGGTGAAGGTGGACGAGCATGATGGCTCGGTCAATCCGCCGGACCAGAGTATGCCACTTAATTCTGAACTTACTCATATGGCTACCTGCACGATATGTAGCGGTCCAAATATACATTGTCGTTTTACTCCAAAGAATTTGCTTCCATGATTCTTTAACTCGTGTTTCGTCAAGTTAGTGTTGAATTAGTGTCCTTTGGTTCAGTTGAGGGTATCACGTATGCAAAGCCTCTGTCTTACGAAGAGGAGCAATTGACACGGGTATTTTACGAGCAGAAGATTCAAGAAGTATGTGGCGCATTCAAATTCCCTCACAAAATCCAGGTAAACGATCCCTAAGATCGAACCTTCGTTAATGCATGATTCAGTTGCTCACAGCTAATTATTGCTTTCCAGGCTACAGCTATAATATTTTTCAAGAGATTCTTTCTACAGTGGTCTGTTATGGAGCATCACCCAAAGCATATTATGTAAGCACAAAGCAGTAATGATAACAAATATGGTTCTATGGTTGAGAATATACAGATTGATTTCTAGTGTACTTAACCTAAGTTCCCTTAAGCACATTATCTGAAGAGTGATGTGCAGGTCTTGATAAAAAAGTATGAGCGTGTGCTGCATCTTGTCCTATACCTTCCTGAATGTATTAGTATCCTGTCTGGAAATTCCTGTTAACCAACTTTCGTTTGACAGGCTAACATGCATATACATTTCCTGCAAAGTGGAAGAAAACCATGTTTCTGCTGAGGAACTTGGTAAAGGAATTAAACAAGACCACCAGATCATTCTAAATAATGAGATGGTCCTTCTTAAGGTACACTACTTACACATTTTGTTTTCTTGGTACCTCCAAGCAACCAGAATATGACATTAAATTCCTTTTTGGCTTCCAGACTTTAGATTTTGATCTCATTGTTTATGCACCATATCGATCTATTGAAGGATTTATTGATGACCTGGAGGTAAGATACATGTACTTGTTTTGTACTGCAAATCATGAAGTACAGCTTCTCATGCTCTATTTTAGGAGTTCCATGGCATTTGCTGTTATAAGTAAACGCATTCCTCCCTCTGTTCCAAATTATAGTTCACTTTAAGCCTTCTCTAACTTTGACCAAGTTTAAGGAAGACGGACCAATATTTGGAACGTCCAATTAGTTTCATTCAATCCACCATGAAATATGTTTTGATAATGCATTTATTTGGTACTATGGTGTTGATATTTTTTTCGTCAAATTCAGGACAGAGATAAAGTGAACTGTAATTTGGGACAGAGGGGGTACAATTCAGCCTTTTCTACTTCACTGGATATTGTCTAATGCTATTTTTTTTTCTATTAAGGGTTTCTGCAGGGAAGGTAATGGTGCATTACAGCGTTTGAAGGTACCATTTGCTGTTTTTGCTCCTTTTTGACATGTTTCAAAGTATACAAACTTTAGAAATTTGTATTTCATCCTGCATGTGAAAAGAACAAACACTAAATATCTTCGTTACAGTGTTTGTATTTCACATGTGGCGATCTAAACATCATAGTGGACATATCTGTCTGAAAATTTAGTCGCATGCCAAGATGTACATACATGTTACAGGAAACACAAGATTTGTGTATCTATGATTTACCATGGCACGGAACTTCTGAATATTAACTTATTTTCCCCTAAGTGAAGCACATCATTTGAATGTGGTCAGATCCTCTGATACTAACTTACTAAGTCACCGTGGCTTGGTTACTGATGTGGAGCCATCTGGTACCAAGACCCACATGTCAGTTATTGTGACTTTGATGTCAGAGAATACTTCTTCCATTTGAATATTGGCACATGAGTCATAAGGCTAGACTAATATTCTTTATAGGGAAGATACACCATTATACTCCCTCCGTTTCAAATTATTAGTCATCCTGGCTTTTTACTAGATTCATTAAAGATAATATGAATCTAGATAAGTATATGTCTAGGTTCATTAAAGATGCCATGAATTTAGACACTCAAAATGACATCCAGAATGACTAATAATTTAGAACGGAGGGAGTACTTGCTAAAACAATAATCCAGCCATCTCGAGATGAGGAAGTGTTTCCAAGCTGGGTTTGATACCCTAGATGCTCTCAGTTTATTCCTTACAAAATAATTACTTGATCATAAATATGCAAGCTGTACAATTTTCATGCTTACCATGATTGGCTTACAGGAGTTGCGTCAAACCGCGATATCTTATACGGACAGAATGATATTGACTGATGCTCCTCTTATCTATACTCCAGGGCAGGTAGCCTTAAACTACTTTCTACTTGCAGTATCATTGCCATTTTGATAAATTTACTGCTTTGATATTGCTTCTGATTGAGCAACATGCATGCTTCTCAAGCTTAGCTTACTTGAACTTCCAAAACCTTTGCAGTTGGCACTGGCTGCTTTGCACAAGTCCAATGATATTCTCGGGGTCTTCGATTTTGAAAGGTCATGAACATTTGATTGGGATCATTATAACATGTCAGAGTTTTGTGTTTCATTGTGTAGTTGATTTCTCTTTATTTATTCGGTATAAATGTTACTAAATTCCCTGATTGTCTGCAGATACTTGGAAACTGTCTTCTCAAGGCAACATTCTGAATGTACAGTCGAACAGTTTGTTCAGTCAATCAATGCAGTCCATTACTTGGTAAAGCTTTTTGATTGGCTTGGAGTGATACGGTTTACTTATAAATGGTTTGTCGAATATTATATTCAATCATATAACCTACCACTAAGAAAAGTACTTATGCCATGCTTTACTAGAGTAGTTTACACTTTCTCATGATGATTAAAAACTCAATATTTAACTGAACATGTATAAATCATTTGAAGCATCTTGTCTCTTTCGAGTTGTACATGGTAAACATGAAACCAGAGTCAAATGCATCTTCTGATGATCAAGTCATCAGTAGAGTTTTTTATCACTAAGTCCCCAGTCGCCACTAGTAAAGGCCAGAACTTTCAACGGCCACTTTATAGAAGAAAATTCAGTGGTAAAGAAAAGGATTGCTGGAGCTAAGCACAGCAGTGAGATACTAACTCCCAAGTAGGCAGCAACATAAAGGGCACCAGATAAAATCTTTTACCTAATTTTATATTCATGGCACCATGGTGTTACTGTAGCAGTGTACTATACTATGCCAAAATTAAAAGGTGCATCAATGTTGAACTCTCGGTTCTATCTTGACCATGAGAAAGTGAGTAGAAATTAATTTGCAGTAAATGGACTTTTAAAATTCTTAGAAGAGCAAGCCCCATTGACCATTGTATTATATAGAACTCACATTTTGGGACCATAAAACTAGCTGTGGCAAGATTAGGCTTCATGCACTAGTGGATGAGCTTAACCATACAAAGATTAAAGATTTGAAATTTAAAATCCATCTTTCATTATTATGGTCAAAAACATAAAACTCTTCTAGTATGCCAATTCTGCTCTTCGTTCTGGTAACCATATGAGCATATTAGGTGCTATGCTTTGTTGCATTTCCATGTATCGTTTTGATAGCTACCGTACCTTCGTCAATCTTTGTATTCTTTGTGGATCTTTGCAGGTTGACCAGATTAAAATACTTGAAGGTAAGGATATGAGGCAGTTTGACCGCAAGCTGAAACATTGTTGGGACCCAGCAAGCTCGCGTGAGGAGTATGGCTCTCATTTTCTCCTTGTAGCATGCCTTCTGTCATTATTATAATTTATAACTCATGCACATCTCTTCAGCCATAATAAGAAGAAAGAGAAGAAGTCAAAACACAGATCGAAAAGAACATCTACTGATGCCCAGCTGTAAGCACCTTGTACCTCCAACTCACATGTTTGATCATGTTTCATTCAGTTCTTGCTTCTGAAAGCATATGATCATGTTTTCTGCAGCAACAGCTAGAGAGCATATGGGGTCGAGCAGTGGCCTTGTGTAAGAAACAATTCAAAAACCGTGGTGGTGGGAACTACTCTATCTAATGTGTTTACTCCTATGCTAGTACCACATTGACGAGTGGAGCAACTTCATCTTATTCAGGTTCTCCAAATGGCTGAAACTGAGCTCAGGCTGTGGCACACGTCTTTCAACATCAGCTGTGGCACTTGTACCTAAGGGCAAGCAATTTTGTGACGAGGCATATGCGTAATTTATTCCTTGCTGTAAAGGGGTGTTGCAGCTAGATACAAATCAAGGGGTGTAACATTGGATGCCTTGCTATGTATGGAGAACTGGAGGTATGTGGCTGATTTTGTGTCGGCCACTGTTACTTGAGTTTCTTTTTTGTGGCTGCTGTGTGTGACTTTGTGAATTATTTGCATCTGAATTGAGTATGTGCGAACAAAGCTTATCATGGTACAGAGACTTTCGTATGAAAATTTCTGTGATCCAGTTTTCAGTAACACCAAATGGTGGTGACGCCCGTCGAACTAATTACAGACAGGGTGCAAGCGCTCTCGCGAATGCTCTGCTAGATATTGGTGGGGTCGACGTAGGTTATATAAGAGCTTAACAGCGCAAATGCTCGAAAGGTCAACTAGCTATTACAGGTTGAACCGAACCCTCATCATCAGGATAGTAGTATAAGCTGGAGACAGCGTATGCACAAACTTTCTTCGCTCGATCGTCAGACCTCAATGTGAAATCTGGATTGCAAGTGCTGCGTTATTTTGCCAAAGCTTGGCATCTAACTTCACGCTGTTCTCGATGAATTCAGTTCCTGTGTCGAGCAAATATCACCACCATTGCCGTTTGCCGGATCAGCCTGCTGCTGTTCAGACATCAGCCTCGCCACTTCTTGGAGAGCTGTGTGTAACTCGTGATGCACATTTGACCTCTCGAAGGAAAAAGTGGTGCCATTCATACATGGACTATATTCCGTTGTATTCTCTTCAAGTATTTCTTTCAAGGCCTGCATCCAGTTGAAATTAAGAAAAAGCTCATTAAGATTCCGCAATAAGTGAAACACTGAGTCTGCAAAATACACACCAACAAAATTGAGATAAGCCCCTGAGGAAATACTATGAAATTCTATATGCGGACTACCAGGATTCAACTGTTACGCAGACTATCAGCAAGAGATCTAGAAAGAAAGCTATACATATCGTAATTCTTTATTGTCAGACCAAAAATCATGGTTGGTAACCTGAAAACTAGACCGAAGAACCTAGACCATAAGCCAGATATTCAGAGGCTTACATGGGGTATCCAATAATGATCTCGGCTCTTGAAGGTGTGAATGTGACAAGTGATAATTGAATCAACGGTCCTCAACAAAAGAAGAGTTAGCAATATTGTGGATGAGAATATGTTCTTCTAGCCAACCATGTCACTAAAGGTAACCTTAAGTCACCAGCTCACCATCCACATAAATTGCATAAATTGAATGCGACCCAAGTGATGGGTCAAAGATATATGCTAATTCTACCCACAAAATATATTTTGCCACGATACAGTAAATAGAAGGATCATAATTCATAAATAAAGGAGTGGACGATTCACATCAGACATGCAATCATTGTTCTCATTCTAATTCTAATTCTAATTCTATAGTTATTGCCTGACTAACAGCTAGCAAATACTACTCTAGCAGTCTAGTTCAACTGGACACTCTATTTGCCAATGAGCACCATCATTTCATTTTATGGATGCTTCCAGCCTGAAAAGAAAAGATTCGACATTTTCTTCAGCCAGAAAGGTATCCTAAATGGTCGTCAGATGATTCAGTATTTTAGCCCTTCACTATACCATCAGAAGTCTGCATTTCAAGGCTTGAAATCACGCCAATGAGATAACGTCTCTCAGATCTTGCCTAACAACCGCATAATGCTCCATTTAAGGATGAGATTGTCTGGAAGTGCTATTGTTGAAAATTTGTGTTGGCTGAAGGCACCAGTAGCTTGTTAGAGCTACAATTTTGTTTCTGGTATGTGATGCATTCAACAAAGTGGCCAAGGACTTCATTGATCAATAGTCAACAGAATGGTTCTTCCTAAATCGAGTGCTCAAGAAGCTGAACAAGTCCAAATGGTGCAAACCTGCAACATCTTAGGGTGGAAGGTGGGCACGCCGACCTGCGCGACCGCGGCAGCGCCGAAGAAGTTCCCCAGCAGCGCGGCGTCCGTTGCTGAGAGCCCCCACAACAGTCCGGCCGCAAAACCAGCCAAAAAGCTGTCTCCGGCGCCGGTGGGGTCCACCTGAACGGCGGGGAACGGCGCCACGCACGCCTCCCCTCCGTCCCAGTACAGACGGCATCCATCCCTCCCCTCCGTCACGATAACGCAGCACCGCCGCCTCGCCGTCTCCACCCCCACGTACGGCGCTTCCTCCGACGACGCCTTGAGGAACGCCACCCGAGGGAGAAGCCGCGCGTAAGGCGTATCTTCAAGCGCCACGTGGCCCACGGCGCCGTCGCCGTCGAACGCTCGGATCAGCGCCTGCGCGTCCACAAGCACCGCGCGGCAGAGCCGGATCATCCGCTCGAGCGTCTCCGGTAGCACCTCCCCGGCGACGCCGACGGCGAGGCCGTAGGCGAAGCGGCGATCGGGGAGGTCGGCGGGGTAGATCGGGTCGCAGGCGCACACGAGCCGGAGCTCCCGGTCGGGGGCGTGCGCCGAGGCGGCGGCATCGGAGAACTGCGCGTGGAAGGATGTCGTCGGCGACGCGCAGACCAGAGGCGGGCGGCGAGCGGGCGCCGGCGCGGAGGCGTACGCAAAGTCGTCTCCCACCTTTGAAACCACGACGAACGGCGCCTCCTCCCCCTGCTCCTCTCCCCGGGGCGCCGCGGCATCGAGCACGTTGGACACGAAGGCAGCGGCCCCGCCGAGCGTCTCCCCCACCACGCGCCCGCCCCGGATCAGCACGTCGTGGCAGTAGCTCCCCACCACCAGTCCCTCAGGCGCGGGACCTCCCTTCGTCGTCGTCGTCATCATCAGCTGCTGATTCTCCCCTTCCTCGTGCGCGTCATCTTGTTCTGCCGCGGGCGGCATCGCGGCGGCGGCGGCGGCGGCGGCGGCAGGCGCCACGGTGTGGAGCGGAGAGGGAAGCTTGAGGGTCTCGGGGCGGCGAGGGAGAGGAGGTGCGCGACGGCATCGTAGGGGAGGATGGTGCGGCGCAGTGGGGAATAAAAGCGCGGGCGCTGGGGCGGATGCCCGGGCGACGACGAGGGAGACTTTACAGATGCCGCGTGCGGCGGGGCACGTGGTGCGCGTCGCACGTGTGAGCTGGCGCGGCGGCGGTGGCAGCTGACGCCGCCCGGCGCGTTGGAGTGTGGGATTGTCAGAGGCTGGGTCGTCGCCGCCCGGAGGCCGGAGGGGTAGCTGACTAGTAGTAGTAGGTGCTGCCCCTGCTGGCTCCTGCTGCTCTGTCATGAACTCACGATTCACCGTGACATTGCTCACCGTCACTGGTTTCGTCTACTCGGATTCATGGGAGTGTGAGAGTGAGGAAGAGGTGCGTCTTCGACACAACTACCATGATCCAGTCGTCCATGAGCAAATCCCTCTGCGGTCAGTGCAAAGGGCCTGATTTCGAGAGAAATTCCTCCAGTCATTGAACTGTTATGCAGTAGGAGTGAGGGTTGCAAAGAACCTAATGAATACGGACAAGAAAATAAAATTCAACAGAACCTTATGCTCCACACACACACACACCCTTCTGAGTACTACATGCCACATGTAATTAGTCAGAAAGTCCATGTCTAGCTTTTCTTTTTTGGTGCAAATACATAATTTGTTGCTCTTCTTTCCTTTCCGATAGCAACTAGGTACACTTTTGTTTTTTCTGACTCCATCATGTGATGGTATGTCCTTTTGTTTGCACATAAACTTAGGCCTGTTGCTTGTCTACTTATATTATACTAGCAAACATGCCCGTGCGTTGCTACGGGATTAGCTATTGTTATTGTCCTGTGCTTATTTAGTTATTTTTTTAGGGTTACTGTGCCTATTTAGTGCATTGCTGCCACCGCAACTACTCTCACTCCAGCCTTTTTTTTCTTGTTGACAAACTTCAGCCTTCCTTCTCCTGCTCACATGGGCCTAATCTGCAAATAAAGGCACACAGCCCAACTGGCCTATCGACCAAAGACTTACAGCCCCACCCACACCAGCCCCCCACAACCCTATCAACATTTTCTTATATAATTCTTCATTTTTGTTTTTCTACCCTTTTTTCTTGGGGCTGCGGACGTTTCTTCGTGCATACTACAGTGAGCTACTGAGCTTTGTTACTTCAGGGGAGCAAGCAGCACAAGGAGCCCACGGTAGTGCGCTGCGTTATATGGGCCGCGAGGAGGAAGCAGCCCATGAGCGGTCCCAGATGGTGCATTGTGCTAGCGCTACGTTTAGTCCCACCTCGCTGAGGCAACGAATTAAAGACCTGCTTATAAGGCACACCACTTGCTCTGTTTTGCAAGCGCAATACCGCTTTGTTAGCCTGGGTGCGAGGTTCCGCAATGCTGACAGGTAACCTGCCCATGTTTTGCTTTGACTGAGACCGAGATTTCATCTAACTGACATGTGGGCCCCACCTGTCCGTACGACGGACGAAAAAAAAGGGGCAGAAACCTTACGTGTTTTAGGAGTAGGTAAAGATAATCTAATTTATGATTAAAGGAAAGTAATAAAAAATCATTCAGACCAGCAGAATAGTCTGAAATAACCAATCAAGAACATTTTATATTACAGTACTGTAGTACAATCTTGTAGTATTTTTTTTTAAAAAAAACTAGATTGTAAGCAAGATTATATAAGAACGAAATGAACGTGCCGTTGAAATGTTTTACAATAGCAAAGCTACACTCACTAAAAATGTTGAATATAGCATCATATGATCCTGTTGCAATGGCCATTATCAGGATCCAAGTAAACGACGTACCCTTTGGATCTCTTCATTACGAAGAAATTGAAATCTACTCAATACAGTAGGCTATTTGTCTTGGAATGTAGCATTCCATAACATTTCAAAGTTTAGATAGAGAAACTGTCTCCTCATCAACTGGTTTGAAAAAAAAAATACTTATCTCTCAATCACCATCTACAACCGCTACATTATGATCTACATTACCGCTACATTACATGTTTCCTTGTCTCATTTTTTTTTCTTCTTCCTCATCTGTTTCTTCCAAATGCAGTCCTAATTCGATTCCAAGGATCCAAATGGGACCAAATTGAATTTGAAATAGGTCGAAAAATGTAAAACAAACGCAGAGTGAAAGTGAACAACTTCGTTTCCATTTGTTAAGCCCTTGCAAATTCGGATTATTACAGAGCTATGCGTGTAAATTACTCTCGGAAAGGAAACTTCCCCAGACACCCTTGCCATTCTCAACTCGACTACACCGATCCACTCCTACAACTCCGGCCTCCCCGGCGTCCCGACTCCGAGCCCCGTCGCGAAGCCTCACCGACATGGCGACAGCCAGTGGCGCCCCGCCGCCGGCAATGGACGAGAAGGCCCGGCGCACGCGCGACCTTCTCGCCAGCTTCTACAACACCGACCCCTCCGCGGCCGCAGCGGCGGGGGCCGCTGCCCCCGCATCCTTGGCGCGGCCTTCTCCCACCGCGGCTCCTGCGTCGCCCCTGGACTCCATCAACTCGACCTCCTTCGATCCTGAGATCTACATGAATGTCCTGGTTCGTGCTTTTGTCTGATCCCACTCCCTCCCTCTCCCTGATCTCTCAGATCCAGCTCCCTGCTTCTAGGCCTGATCGTTTCGGCTGGGAACACGTTGTGCATACTTTGAACGCATGTGATGACCTCTGACTTATAATAACCTCGAATTGAAAGCTCTATCTTGAATTATCCTGATTAAGGAACACTGCATTTCGTCTGGAGGTCAACCGAGCTGAAATGGTGGTTCCTATGACGCTGTTAACTTATGTGTGTATACGGTGCTGAAATTTCTGATTTGTTTGTTGGTCATGTAGTTCTATTTTGGATGAAATTCGTTCTATTAGTATGCGATTCTAGTTGTGAATGTGCTCAGGAAATGAAAGCATGAAGATATGCTATCTAAGATGGAGACTTTGCACGTATACATAAATCATAGTGTCTTTTTACCAGAACATACGAATTGAAATTCTGAAAGCATTCTATATGTATAGGGTACTTACATAACATGCTCAGTTCATAACTGTGCTTTTGAACATTTCATGTGAATGTAGATTGTGTTTTTTGTTTAACTAAAATCTCGATCAAATTCACCTTGAGTTTAGGTCCTTTGCACATGGATGGTATTCATCAGAAAGATCAATTTTATTGCCCTTCTACTTATATAGTATCACTGTATCAGTTCACTTACATAGTTTACTTAGACTAGTTAGTTTACACCGGATTACCCTTTTGTAGTGTCAGTTTTTGCTATGTTCTTAGATCACATTCTGATAACTTACAGCTGTAAACTGTTTCATGAGTGATTAAATGGTTTTGAGCGGTTTCTATTTGGACTTGGGGACCTCTGTGGTTTGTGGCGCAAGTGACTTGAAAACATATAGGATATGACCAAAGGGATATGGACATGCCAAAAACTCAGAACCATTTAAACAAGTGCCAAATTCTTAGGAGGTTACTGAACATCGGCAAGGTTGCTTGTAGCCCAAACCACACATCCTGATATGCTATTGATATTGTCCGTGTAAAGTTTAAAGCAGTATACATAATGTCAAAGTTTAGTTTGTTAACTCTAATATTTATGAGGATAATGTTTACTTCCCTTTTGGTTTTTAGGTGCAACAATCCAATCTGGAAGGTCTTCTACAGAGGCATGTGAAGATGGCTGCTGAGATCAAGAACCTAGACACAGACTTACAGATGCTAGTGTATGAGAACTACAACAAGTTTATTAGTGCAACTGACACTATAAAAAGGTGATGCTATTTTCTTACTCACAGCTCAGACTTCTGTTAGCTAGTTTGATGTACCAACGGCATTATTTTCTTTAATTGTAATGTTTTATCTCTACATATGCATGCTTTTGCTGCAGGATGAAGACTAACATTGTTGGAATGGAGGCAAATATGGAACAGCTCCTTTCAAAGGTATGCATTATCTCGATGTTGATATACTCTTGAGTCATTTTATGTGGTTGAGCAGATCTATTTTTGCCTCTCTTTTCCAGATAACATCAGTACAGTCAAAAAGTGACACAGTGAATACATCTCTTTTCGACAAGAGGGAAAACATAGAGAAATTACACCGAACACGCAATCTTCTCCGAAAAGTTCAAGTAAATGCTCTCCTCCTTCCACTATTATTCTTAGAACACATGATTTATGCTGCTTGATTTGTTATTACCGCCAAGAGCTAACAATCTGTAGTTTATACAGCAAAATAATGCTATGCAGATTTCACAATATGAATTAGTTGCACCTAAGTGGCATACATGCATCATAATTGATGCCCTCACCCATGTTGGGGTCTTGTGGGTGGCCCAATTGGCACCAAGTTTTGGTGTTGCATATGGAATGTAGTGGCACAAACCCATGGCAACATGTATAGCGATTTTGAGTTAAGTCTGCTGTGAAGCTAAGAAAACAGTGCGGGCAACTTGTTGTTCCTGTGTAGTTTATCTCACTTGAGAATGACTTAATGTCTCGATTACTTGAAGACATGTCTTGAAGATGTTTGTTCAATACTGCCTTTTCTTTTACATCACTCCAGAGTATTTTTTACTGCCAGTTAATTCTAGTAACTAACTAAATGTAGATGCTGAAGAAAATAAAAACTTTTGATAATGTCCTCTTCCATCTTCTTTTGCAGTTCATATATGACCTTCCTAGCAGGCTTAACAAATGCATCAAGACAGAAGCATATGCAGATGCCGTCAAGTTTTTTACTGGAGCAAAACCTATTTTTGAGGTAAATTTGAGCTGAAGTTAATTCCTTCATCTGAGAAACTTCCCGCAGCACTTCTTTTAGCATGTTGTTTTGTCTACTTTCTTCTCTGTATAGGCCTATGGTGATACATCCTTTCAAGACTGTAAGAAGGCATCTGAGGAGGCAATGGATTTAGTTATACAACATCTTCAGGTAATTGTACGCATTCTGAATAAGATTTGTGTGGAAGAGCTTGTAACTGCTTGTTCAAATGCTTATGGTTCGTCACACAATGGTAGTATTCTATTTGTGTGTTGATTTGAATACTGTTTACCACTCATTAATTTACAGGCGAAGTTATACTCAGATTCTGAACCTATTGAAGCAAGAGCAGAAGCTGTGGTTCTCCTCAAACAATTGAAATTTCCCGTATGTATTTTATACTGCTAGTTACATGCATATGTGTTGCTTTTCTTTGTCTTGTATGTGTTTCTTTTTGTTCAGTAAATGCCTGTCTTAGTTTTTTCTTTCTACTCTCAACAGGTGGACAACCTAAAATCTAATCTACTTGAGAAGTTAGAAGATTGTCTCTTGAATCTCCAGAATGAGCCTACACAGGTATATATATCAGAAATATTCGAACAACCGAACAGCTTCCATTTAGTATCAGGTAGAACTGTGGAAGTTCCACAGACTAGGATTGGCTTAGCTTGTGTGGTCTATATTGTGACTAATCGTGCGCAGTTAGTGTATTGTGATGATGCTCTCACTGTAACATGTAGCCTATTTGTATTTGTTGCACCCATTGTTTGCTAACTACCTCCTTGATTAACCATCTAATACTCTCTTGTGTTAATTTTGTTAGGCTTCAATTGGTGACATTTCAAAGACATTCCGTGCTTATTTAATAATATTTCCTGATTCAGAAAGGCGTCTCATTGAACTCGCACAAGCTTTGTTCTCAAAGTAAGTTGAGTTCAGTTATGCAATTCAGCCATCTAAGTGTTAGCTGTCCTTGGATCCTGAATAACTATGTCCTGCGCAAATCTCTGCTGTTAGTTCTCAGGATATAAACAAATATTAATGATGTGAAGAGTATGGTTCCTTCTTTCATTAATGATATAAAAATTTTAGTGATGTAAGATAGGACTGCAAGTTGACATATGTCCATAAAGCTTTGCAGAAATAACTTGAGATGTTGATATCTCTTAGCTATAATAAGATCAAAGAATTTTGGGGGAAATTTGGCGTGGGTGGGGACTAGGGAGTAATGAAAGCAGGGGTGGACTAGGGTGAGCCTTGATATCTTACTCTAGTTAGCGCCTGAAGAATTTCATACAGACTAAGTAAATTGCAGAGGGGAGTGAAAAAAGGGAATATTCTTTTCCTCTTCTACTTTCTACTATTCCACTTTCTACATATGGGCTATTAAATATTCCTTACTGTGCAATGAGGATGCAACAAAACTCCAATTTGCGGTTCTCTGAGATCAACTGAAACTATCATTCCATTTAGGTTGACCATGTGAGCTGTGCTGCTTGTTTTGTCTTCCATTTCTCCGATGAAATTCATCACATATACACTGTTTTTATCAACAAGTCTCATACACTCAGTACTTTCTTTTTCTTTTGCATGAAGCCGATATGAAACAGTCAGAGAGAATCTGAAGAAAAGAATTTCATCAACAGATCTGCTGGCAATGCTACGTAAGAATTCTGTATATATTCTATGTTATATCACCATTGCTAATTTTATTTAGAGGAAATATTTAGAACAGTGTAAACCTATAGGGCCAGTCACTGTTGGTATTTTAATTCATATCATTCAAATGATTTCCCATCTGTAGACAGAGTCCTTATCTCACCATTCTTAACATGGGAGGTTTAGTGGTGATCTTACCTTCAGGACCAATTAGCAGTTGTGTCACCGTGCTATATTACTATGAGATGGAAACTTAATAGTTCCACTAAGATCTTACCGTTGTAACTTTAATAGGTTTATTTGGAAATACTTACCCAACACCAAAGCCAGTGTTGCCTAATAACTTGCTTGTAGCGTGTGAGATTGTTAGATTGTTCCAATTTAATAATGCTATTATTGGGTGATCAAAGGATCCTTGTGGGAGGATGCGACTGCCATCGATGAAGTTATTCCAGAGGCTGCACTACCAGCTTTTTCGTTGGAGGTTTGGCCTGCACATTTGTAACAGTTCCATTCAGTTATATTATTACCTTCAAAGATAAGAACAATATGTTTTTCCTCTGATTGAAATATCCTTGAAGTATCAAATTTAAATGTTATGCCTTTCTGTCTTCAATCAGCTTGTATATTCTGCCTAGAATCCAGTAGAGACCATTCGTCTAAATGCACATTATGTACGTCATTAGTCAGTGTCCTATCCTCCTATTGATTCTGCTTGATAGCTTCTTAATATGGAAAATTGGTTTGGATCACAGTGCTTTTCCTGGCTGTTGTATTGTTATTTGATTCCACTTGAGAAGGCATATGTTGCAAGGTTATGAGGCCTAGTATTTTGGCAGATAACGATGTCCCTATTCTTTGAGATAGTGACTCCTGTCATAAGAGTGGTCAAGTCCAATTGGTGTGTCTACCTTTAGGATTCTTACTATTTGACAATCCTAATTAACAACATTATTTTTACAATGAAGTGAACAGAAGTAGATGCTCAACTAGTAGCCACCTGTTCACAGAATTATATCAGGTCAACTGTTCTGGTTAGTGTTGGAACTTATTACAAAAGTGGTTTATGTGGGAGTATGATTGCAATTTTAGATCTATCATCTTGCAAAGAACATTCTGAAATCAGTCATTAATATTTATTTTAATATTGTCCTAGTGGTGAGTGGTGACTACACTTAGCAGCACCCATGCCTAGTGTATGTGATCTAGTAGACTCGAATTTGCGCCACTGTCTGATATCATGTGCATTAATTTGCATTTGAGTAAAAACTTTCCTGTACTATATGCTTAACTGTGGATTGTTTGTTAGCAGACTTAGTATAGTGTTAGTTTCTAGGTTATATGATAAGATTTGTTTTGGTAATACTGTAGGTTTGCTTTCTCCTCTTGTTCTCTTATTCAAGGGTTGGATTGATTATACTTAAACACCCTTCTGCAATTGTTGGTTTTGATATGTTCCATGTCCAGTTTATATGGCCTGATACTGATCTTGCATATGCATGTCTTTCTGTTGTCAGACTACTCGAGACATTATTAGGCAACACATAGCGACTGCCTTTCTTCATCTTCAAAGTGAAATATCAGGTTACTCCACTCCCACTGTAGTTAATCTTCAGTTTACAATTATTTTCCAGAACTGACTTCATCTTTTGATTTGCCAATAACTTTTTTTTTGTCTAAGGCTCTAAGCTTGAAATGGTACAAGTAGGGAAATAAAATAAAAAAGTATTTATTAGAAAAATCATATCTGTTGTATATGAATGAGCAGATGCATTGGTCAGGACGAATTCAAGACCAAATGAGAAATTAGATGAGTCACAGCTGCAAACTGCTATGGATACAAGCAAAATCAAAGTATCTCAAGGGTGCATAGATCTCCTGCAGGTACATGTTATTTTGAAGCGTTAGGAAACTTCTGAATATCCATGTTCTTTTATGTTGTCAAACAACTTAAATGTCACTTGCAATCAACTAAATAGCTGATAACTGCATCAAAGCTTTCTGCCCCCCCCCCCCCCAATTACAAAGTCTAAAAGGTTTAAGCTATCCTAAGTCAAAGTTGTCTAACTTTGGCCAAATTTATAGAAAAATGTATCAATATCTAGTACTCTTTCTATAAACTCGGTCTATGTTTGGAGACGTTTGACACAGTACAGAACTAAATCCTCTTTCGTGTGTTGCGTTGGGTGTGTGTGGGGGGGGGGAGGGAGTAGTATTGTTCCCTTTGGTCTAAGGTACATAAATTTGACTTGTACAAAACTAGAATCTCTTAAAGGGAGGGTGTATTGTGGATTTCTGTTCATATTTATAGTTTTTTTTTTCCCTTTTGTTGGTGGCTCATGTTTGGTTTCATCTCTACCCTACCTCAACTCGCGTGGGAATCAAAGGCTCAAAGGCTTTATTTTTCTTGTTGTGATTGCATCAGTGCTTTCTTATGGTCTGTTTTGATGTTCATTCGGATCATGCTGCTTTCAGGAATTTCATCATCTGATAGATGGCAACACAGAGTTGCTTGTAAAGCTGAGAGATTTGATTATCGATTGGATACAAGAAGGTTTTCAAGATTTTTTCCAGAAACTTGATGGGCATTTTCATGTGCTCTCTGGGAGAAGCAAGAGTTTTCCACAAGAGTCAAGTGCTCTGGATTCTGTGCAAATTGATAAGGTCCCAACAGTGTTGGTGCTTATTCTTGCACAACTCTGTGTTTACATTGAACAGACTACAATTCCTAAAGTCACGGAGGTACATTTCTAATTTCATTTGTTCATTGTCCAATGTGCAATTTAAGTACTTCACAATGAATCAATTCTTACTTATGTTGCCTTTTGTTAGGAGCTGGCTTCATCATTTTCTGGAGGTGGTGCACGTAGTTATGAATACGGACCACCTTTTGTGCCTGGTGAGATATGTCGGCTATATCGTTCATCTGGGGAGAAATTCTTACACCATGTAGGAAACATTCTTTACCTTCTATTCTTTATCATTCTGTAGCTCGTTATTGGCTTTTGCATCTCTTCTATTCTTCCTTTGCTTCTCTTGTATGAAATTGCCTAACTACATATAGGTAGATTGAAAAAAAAGGCATAGTAAAACATCACTATAAATAGTGACATGTGTGCACTATTTTAGTCTATTTTTTTAATATTGTGAGAATCATATCAACCTATTGTATTTCGTACATTCAACATGAAAGCAGTGTCAGTACATGTATGGTATCTTGTGTCACAAAAAAACATTGATAGTGTCATGCCATTAGTTGTTCTAGAATTCGGTTTCTAAGCATTTGGGGTCACAGTTTGCATGTGAAGGACCAATGTCCCATACCCTGGGATAGTTATTATTTTGCTGTTTGTAATCATAATTGCTAATTAGTTTTCTCTATTAGAAGTACACATTCTTTTTATTGGATCTCTCAGTGCCAATTACTGAATATTATGTTCCTTGGAGCAGTACATAAATATGAAGACTCAGAAGATCTCCAAACTTCTTAATAAGCGATTTACAACACCTGTTTGGATAAAGGTTAGCCGTCATATTCAAAACAAAATATTTGTAACCAGTGATTCTGCCCTTTCTGGTTTTGTTAGCTCATAATTTGCATTTCTTCTAAAACAGCACAAGGAACCACGGGAAGTAAACATGTTTGTTGATCTACTTCTCCTTGAGGTTTGTTTAGTCACTTTTCCTATATTCATTATGTAATGCCAGTATGCTTACAAATTTAATTGAGACTGCATTATCATATGAATTTAGTTGTTGAGTTCTCGTTTTATATCGTCACTACCTCATATGGCTAGAACCTGCTTTCAAAATTCAAGCACATTAGCTCATCCTGAAACTTTTTGGTCTTAACCTTTTTCTTTCAAGTAAAAGGATCTTATTTTTCTTGTAGTTCAATGGTGTGGTATCTGAAGTCAAGCAGATCCTACCTGGTCTAATTCGGCGACATCGGCATTCTGATAGCACTGGCAGCACAACTTCCTCTAGAAGCAATCCAATGAGAGAAGACATGTTGAACCGATCAAATACACACCGTGCTAGGAGTCAGTTTTTGGAAAACCACCTAGCCAAGTTATTTGAGCAGAAAATGGAGATATTCACCAAAGTTGAATATACACAGGTGATCACTTGGAATTACCAATTTCTCTTCTTAAAAAGATGTGGTTTTGACTTATGTTTTCATTCATCTTTAAGTTTGCTAAATATTTGGATTATGGGAATCATACTGCAATGGACATTTGTAGTTATGGCAGTTCAAACTTTTGAAAACATGCTCTATTTCTGTTAAGTGGGAACAGCCATCCTTGTAGCTTGCTTGCATAGGGAGTTAGTTGTAGCAAAATATTTCTGTTAACATTTAAAAGTAGGCTGTTAACAGGATTTTATTAACATCTCAGTCATACAAGCTTGTTGCCGTGAGAAGGTCATCGCCATTTCTTCTGTCCCTGTTCAGTTCTGCCAGTTCGCTGTTTAAATTCAAAGGACATACCAATAGGAAGTTGCATCTAGTTTATTCGCAACCTTCAAATTTGCAATAAATGAAACATCAAATTTAAACAAAAAAGTAACACTGCACATAGTTTCTCTTCACACCCGCTGTAATGCTAAATGAAGCATCATTTGTAGAGTGCATTATCTGAATGAGATCATATAGCAGCTTTTATCAATTCAATTTTTGGAGCTTGTTGCAGCAGATATGCTAGTTCAAATCACGAGTAACTTGTTCTGCTATAGAGTATATTTTTTCTTTCATCTATGGGAACATCACCCAGCTGCTTTCTATTGTAATTCCTTGTATTCATGGTAAATTTCAGGAATCTGTGATATCTACTGTTCTCAAGCTCTGCCTGAAAAGCTTGCAAGAATTTGTCCGTCTTCAAACGTTCAACAGAAGTGGATTTCAGCAGATTCAGCTGGATATGGAATTTCTCAAGAGCTCCCTTAAGGAGTTTGTGGATGATGAAGCAGCTATTAGCTTTTTACTCAAAGAGGTCAGATAACTGCATTTTACATTTGATTTGCCACTAACTAGTTTCCCCCTGGAACCTGTCAAACCTCTCTTTTCTGCTCTAATTATTCCTTAACGTGGTCGCTTGTAAAGTGCTTTTCATATCTTTGCAGGTGAATAATGCTGCCCATGAGAGATCTCATGACCCAATCCCTCTTGAGCCCCCCATATTGGATAAGCTCATAAATGCAAAACTAACAAAAATCAAAGAGCAAAACCAAAATATGCAGTAGCTATGCACAGATTGATAACATTGACTAGCATTTAGTTCCATCCAGTTCAATGTACACTGAGGTGTGCAGCTGCATATGGTCTAGAGCCTTAGCATGTTGTCGACTTTTTGTATATCTGGAGGCACACTTGAACTGAGCAACACTCCCCAAACCTCTACTATCATACTTATTCAGGTGGCTAAGCTCTCAGCATCCCCTGTTGCTCGTCAAGCAGCCGTAAAGTTGTTCTTCTCTACTTTTCTTTGAGTTCAGCTAGGATCAGGAGAGGTGTGGTCCGGATTTAATCAAACGGACACTGTGAAGTTGTTGATGGAGATAGCTAAATACAGTATTCTGAGGACGCTGCATGTGAACAAATTATGTAAACATTCTTTAACTCTACTTCGCATGATCTTATTCTTATGTTAAGTGATATCATTGATATTTCAGAAAGGGCTTATTGGCATTCATACTTTCACCTTATTGGCAGAGTGGCTACAATGATCAGGCTCCTGAGGACTCCTATTCTATAGCCATCATGACTTTGTTGAGATTGTGATTTCCCTTTTTATGCCTTATTGTTTCTCATTTCTCATCTTTAGTTGTAACAACTTCGCTTTCAACAAATGTTTTCTGTAACATGTATTGCTCGTCAATCACATTTTGAGCCGCACTGTCTTTGGAATGATGTTTTTAAGTTCTCCTGATCGTGGGAATAGAAGGTAACCGTGAATGCGGATCGTTGTATCAATTGTCCATATGCTGCTGTCTGACTTAACTAGCGACAAAAACATGGAGCTTGAAAGATTTTTCAGGCGAGAATTGAGCTGCGAAGATGCCCAAGTTGAAGAGCGGCGGCATGTGTTGCCACGCAGCCATGCTCCATCAGAGGGAGTCACTGCGCACAGTTCCCTGGTGCTATATGGGAAAATAAATGACCAACGACGCAAGCTTAGCATTTGCTTATATCGAGTATATCAGGCATGAATCCTGATATGAGGAGCATGCAGAGTCATCCACAGCCTAGCTAATGAATTCCAGGTAGGGAACCTGTTGCCACTGTTGCTAACCCAAGGATTGGGATCTATTCCGTATTTCCAGCGCTCAGCTGAAACAAATCTGGCGTGAAGGAACGTCTGAATCAATTGTGTGAACTGGGAAGGGCTGCTTTCTCGAAATGCCACAAGCGTCAGATAAATAAACAGAATCCAGTCTAAACTGAGCAGTAAAGCATCAGCTGTAATTTGAACATATCAGTTCGCTTGTATGTTCAACATCAGTGATTCATTGTTCTCAGAGGAAAAAAGAGGGAGCAACAATCTTCCAAGTGCCATGGCATACAAACATGACAACTAAACATGCTTTAGTGTGGTTCGTTCCATAGCTAGAGGCCCTAATATCTGGCAACCCTGAAGGGAACCCTTACGCAAATGTACAGAAATGGCTAACAATGGTGGCAGTGCTCACTGAGAAACCACTCCACAATCAGGCACTAGGCATGGAAGCGCAAATGACAACATAGGCCAGGTACTGCAGGGCATCTTGTAGCTTGCCGACAGCGCTAGTCTGATCAGAGTTCAGATGGCTGGATATGGACTTAGCCTTCTCCTGCACCGACTTTTGATTTGGAAGATCATCCTGCTTGTCAGCGAGAGCATTTTGAATAGCTGCTGCATAAGCTTCAGCCACATCCGAGATTCCTGCAGAAAGAGATGTGTTAAAATTGAAGTTTACACCTCATACATACAGTAATCAACTAATCATGAGGATCATTACCTGTAGCAAAACTACTAGAAACCTTTTCCATATCCACAGAGATGGATTGTGCCTTCCATCTGATTATTTTAGCTTTTGAAATGGGGTCTTCAGGCCAATCGATCTTGATGTTGTTTTCATCATCTTCAGTCTTTCATTTGTTGGCAGCAGATATTACCGACTTTCCTAGTACCAGAAGCTGAGAAACCGCAAAGCAGCACATCTCTGATAGTTTCTGCAAGAAGAGTTTTTTTTCCTCAAAAAATATCCAGAGTTTTATAGGAGAAGTATGGCAGACATTATATAGTATGTACGTACATGAACACCCTCTGAGTGGAGGGTCTCTAGCCTATTCGTAGTTCGTTTGATAATGTCGTTTGGAGAAAGCCCACCCAAGGCAGTGGTGAACCTGCAAGGGTGAATGGGATCATGGTGTCACGAGTGCTTTTAATGAAACGAATGCCGAAAAGTGAACCATGAATGAGAAGACATTTTGCAGAACCGAGCTGAGTGGACAATAACAATATACTGCAAAAAAGTTAAAACTATGTTGTTTCCCTATTATATGCATTGGATTTTTTTAGATGTTCCTGTCTTTCTAGTAAGCTACATGCTAAATGGCCCTCTAGAGATGAAAATGGTTACATTAATTTGACCATTGCTGACATAACTGAAGTACCAACATAAACATCTTGAATTTAGGAGTGAAGCAGATATTTATACCCTGCAGCCATCTTAGCAGCTTTGCTAACACTGGTTTCACACAACTTCTTCATCTCAGCATCAGTGTCAGTATCAGCTGATTCAATCTTCTTCCCTTTGTCAGAGTCTGAACCATCTTCCTCAGAATTGGTGCTAAGACTGAGTATCTGTTGTATTTCTTTGAGCTTTCCGTCGTAATAAGTTTTCTGCTCAGCATTAAGTTTTCCCTTTTTCCTATTAAACAGCAATGCATAGTGGCTTGATAGTGCTTCCAGCTCCTATTACAAGGGGAAACCAGAGACCACATCAAACTAAGATAAAAAGGGAGCAAACATCGAAAACCGAACACACAATAACCTTGGGAAAACAAATCACCACCTCTAATTGATCAGGTCCTCCATAAATGTAGAAGCATCTGTCAAATGAGACTTCTTCAAACTGCTCCTCTTCAGTCTGTTGGTCACCTTCACCAGTACTACCTTTATCAACTTCCATACCAGTTTCTTCAACAATAAACTCCATTGTCTCCTTTCCAACACGCTCAAGCACTTCCATACCTCTTGCTGTAAATGACTTCCCTGTCTGTGATTATTGAACTTTAGTATGAAAACAACATTCACATATGTGCTATGCAGAAGCAACGCGATTACTGAGTCCTAGTTACCTCTAAAATGGTTGGTGCTATCGCAGATGCTTTAGCAGGCAATTCTCCTTGCTGAATGGTTTCAGCCAAGCTTGAAGCTGAGTTCTCCAATCTAGGAAAGTAACCATGTTATAGTCAGAGAGAGAAATAAATGCACAGCAAACATGTTAATGCTCCAAAGAATATGTACTTCCATGCATATTCTTACTAAAGACATTATTGACGTTCCAGTATAAATAAGGTGTGAGGAAGGTTAACCTGGTAAGTTGGTAACTGATGCTTGAAAATGAGAAACTGAGAAAAGATGTAGATGCAAAGTTGCTAGATAACATAACAATAGTAGATTATGATGGACAGACTCTTTTCAGAATTCCATCGATCTTTATACATAAAACACAGTTATGCAATGTCACATTATACATGTACATAGGCAGCTAAATTGTCAACCAATATCTTGTATCGCGTATATTCATTTGTCAACCAGTAACCTGGAAATGAAGGGCCTCGAGCATCGTAACACCAGCGGTGTTTCACTTATATAATGTACAGCTTTTTTTTTATCCACATGTGCACATATAAAATACCGACTAGATCCACAATTTCATCACCAGAATAGATTGGGTGGTGATTCTGAAGTATCAAATTATTTAAAAATTTACTAGTGGAAGGAAGCAATCCTAGGTTTCCTGACTGTTTCATGAAATGCAGATGAAGTAACATGGGGCGTGTCTGTAATCACTGAAATAAAATGTTTATGTTCAATTCACAAAGTTGTAACAGTGGACACTGGAGTGGGTATACAATGAGGGATGTACTTTTGAACAAATAGCGAGCCACTCTTCCATGCAGTCCCAAGTGCTTGCCAAGTACCAGTCGTGATGGTCTCCACTGAGTTATCAAAGACCTTCAATCCCTGCAGAAACCCACATACACACAATGCAAACACTAATTCACCAACAATCATGACCGGCATTGCAAAACATAGCAGCGAGTAGCACGGCAGGTGCTTGCCTGGCCCAGGATCGAGTCCTCACTAGCCTTCTCCAGCTTTTCCAGAGCCGCCTTGCGTCTCTCCTCCTCCTCGCCCTCCGGTTCCTTCTCCTTATCCTCCTTCTCGGGCCCCGATTCCTGCTCCGGCGGTTGCTGAATGTCAGCCATGGCACTCTTAGCAACCTCCACCGCCTGGGACAAACCACACCACATCAATTCATAGAAAACCCTAATCCAACCTTTCCCACCTAGGGTGAAAAATCTACGCATGGCGTATGAAGCCAGCCAGGTCGGAGTACCACTTAGACTCACGTTGCGGGAGATCTCGGAGAAGATGGAGAGGCCCCATCCGCCCCAGCTTCCAGCCGCCTGCTCAGCGGGCTGGCTCTTCTCGGCGGCCTGCGCCGGCGGCGCTGGCGGCGGCGGCGACTCGTCGGACATGGCGCGTTCCGTGGGGTTCACTCCTCGCTCTGGCTCGGCGGACGGATCTAGGGTGTGTTTGGTTGACGTCTAACGCGCGCCACAGCTTGTCACGCCACAACTACGGCCCTGTTTGGGACAGATTATGGGCTGCTTCTGTCCGATTTAATCTGCGTTAGGAGCCAAACGGGCTGCTTCTCCGACCGCTTCCTCCGACCACGATTAAATCCAACAGGCCCATTTGTACTGCAACGCAGAAGCGACCTCGGGGGGTGCTTTTTGGAAACGCGGGTGATTCTTGGCAGCGTGGACTTCTTCATCCCGACCCCCGGCCTCTCGACCTGACGACGACGACCCCGACGGCCTCCCGACCTCCTTCTTCCTCCCGACCCCCGGCCTCGACCCGACGACGGCGACCCCGACGGCCCCGACGACGACGACCCCGACGGCCTCCCGACCTCCTTCTTCCTCCCGACCCCCGGCCTCGACCCCGCGCCGCCCCTGCCCCAAGCGCTGGAGCGGGAGGGACCCTGCCTTGGGGAGATCCAGACGGTGCTGCCGGCGTTGGACTGTTGGAGGCGGCGGCGCGACATCGATCCTCTTGCCCGACGTGGGGACCTCCCCAGGTACCTTGCCGTCTTTGCCCAACCTCGCCTTCCTTGCCCAGCTTGAGGAGGCGCGACGGGGACCTCGGTCTCGCCGCGCAGTGGCTCGTCGCGCGTCGGCTCGCCCCTGCCCCCTAGCGCCCTCTCGAATGGCCCCTCGCGTGTCGGTTCGCCGGAGGAGCGCGCCTCCCTGTCCTCGCCGCTGATGCGATTCTCTATGGGAGCCAAATGGGAAGCTTTCGGTGGACACGATTCTCTAGGGCGTGTTTAGTTCGTGCAGGTACTTTTTAATTCCTATTCATCCCCTCACAGAACACACATCCCTAAAAATTTCATTTTTACCTTTTCTATTCATCTTCCTCACATAACACGTATTCCAGAAAAAAAAGTATTTTTTTCCCACCCTAACTAAACACAGCCCTACAAGGCGGCTTGTCCAGAAAACTGGTTTTCCAGGGAATCGTGTTCAACGGAAGTCGTTCCAAACGGGGCCTACGGCGTCCCGCGGAAGGCGTTTGGGTGGATACCAGACTTATGGCGTGCCGCAGCTAGTTAGGCAGCTTGCAGTTCATTTTCTGCGCCACAGATTGCCAAAAGTGTGGCGCCGATTTTGCTCGTCGCGTTTCTGGCGCGGCCACAACGCTGGCGTGGCGTGTTGCGGTAGTTAACCAAACGGGCCCTAAACTGCAACCACCAGTGGGCTCGCGACTCCAACTACCTGTGGAATGGGGGAGAGAGCTTGCGTGCCGTGCACATGGGGTTGTGTTGGGCCCGGCCCGAATGGTTATGGGCCAGGCCTGCCTGGCTACTATGATTTTGTTTGGGTCTGGCCCAAACAAGCACGAGTCAGAACCCCCTCGAAACCCCAAGCCGACCTGTTCGCTTCGCCGGAGAAGAGCAGAGCGCAATGGCAGCGGCGGAGGAGGAAGCAGCGGCCGCGCCGCCCGATGGCGGCGGAGAGAGCGAGGCTGCGGAGGAGGTGATGGAGGGGGAGGAGAGAGAGGCAGCGGAGGAGTACTCGTGGCCCCAGCTTCGCTTCGACCGCCCCCCTCGCCGGCTGTACCACTTCGCCCGCCAGTTCCGCTCTGTCGCTCCAGCTGGCGGCAACGGAAGCGGCGAGAACTTCCTGAAGGGCGTCAAGTGGTCGCCGGACGGATCCTCCTTCCTCACCAGCTCCGAAGACAACTCCCTCCGCTTGTTCTACCTGTATGCAGCGCGCTTACCTTCTGAATTCTGATTCTCGCGCGCTGCGAGAGGCTGAAGTTGCGGCGTTTCCTTCTTTTATTGAGCAGGCCGGAGGACGCGTACAATGGGGCGGAGCACGTTGCCGAGGCCGGTGTCGGAGGTGAAGGTGGGTCTCCAGTTTGGGTTTTTTTTTCAGTTGCGATTGTGGTGGTTGTATCTTGTTCTTGTAAATGCTTGGCTTATCCTTGGTTGTATCAATCGGTATAATTGTGCAGTGGGTTGCCTAATTCCAGTCCGCCATGTTGATTTCCATTTTTCCCTTTGCAGATTCTTATGGCGCATTCCTTCAGGTGAACGAGGGTGAACCAGTGTACGATTTCTGCTGGTACCCGTGTATGTCTTTGTCTGGTGGGTGATGAATTGCTTTCTATGATATGATAAAATCCGTCCTGCCTTTGCAGTCAAATAGCGAATTTGTGGTCTTTTTGTTGTTTTGCAGACCCAGCCACATGTGTATTTGCAAGCACCAGCCGTGATCACCCGATACACCTTTGGGATGCCACCAGTGGGGAGGTAAGCCTGGTTGTTCCTACTTGATTTGTGTTGTGTATGTATGGCTAACATGTAATCCAGTTCTGATGTTTCATTTTGGGAATTGCAGCTCAGGTGCACCTATAGAGCATATGATGCCATGGATGAAATAGCTGCTGCACTTTCAATCTCTTTCAATTCTACTGGATCCAAGTATGTGTGAAGCACCAAATTCTTAAGTGTGCTAAAACATCTTGTGTGGCATGGGATTCTGTTAAATCCTCTCCTCAGTATGGGATGTTTATGGTTTCTTACTTATATCCTTCTTTGGGATGATACTTGAATCAGTATCCTGCTTTTTTATTTTACGATAGTATTGGGGAGCTTATTCGAATGGAATAGCGGCTCTTTATCAGGCATGAGATTTTCGGACTGTCTCCTTAATAAAGAGTTAATAGTTAGTGGCCTCTTCTTGAAGCTGTTTGCAGTTGTTAAGCTATGCTGCTGTGCACTTTGTCAGTAAGAACTACATCAAAATTAGAAATAAACCAGACAAACCCTTATACTTTCGAGTTGGCTTCCTTTCCTGGTTAGGGAAAATAAGACATAGAAGTTGGCATGATACCAGACAAGTAAGTGTTAAAGTAATATCTTCTTGACTATTTTATTCAATTTTTTTTGTATAGGCTCTTTGCTGGATACAACAAAGCAATAAGAGTATTTGATGTTCATCGGCCTGGTAGAGATTTTGAGCAGTATTCTCTACTTAAGGGAGGTGAAGGGCCAACCGGTAAGTGAAAACTCCTGCTGTACGTTTTGTGTCCTTGGCATGATTTTAAGTATCCTAAAAACTCTTGGAGTATATTGATCATACATTCTTGAAATGCAATTCACGTTCTTTTTCCTGAAGCAATATCATTACAATGAAACAACCAAAATAACTTTGTGCTGGAGCTTGTGGTTATACTTGTACGCCATGTCTGTGTTACTATAATTTGAGCACTATCCGTAACTGTACTACTAATTAGAAACAGTATTTTACAGCCTGTTGTAGCCTGTATGCACACACTCAATATGGATTATCACTACGCTTTGCTCGTATAGATCTTGGTTGCTTCATCTTACCTCACTTTTTTGCTAGAAATGTTGACGAAAACTTTCTTTAGGATGGCTTGTGAAGTGAAACAAACTTTAATGTTAGTGCTTCTGAGCACTTTGTTTTTATGACAGGTATAATATCTTCAATTTCCTTCTCTCCGCACAATGGGATGCTTGCTGTTGGCTCATACAGCCAGACAACTGCTGTGTATGCAGAAAGTAATATGGAGCCTTTGTATGTCTTACATGGCCAGCTTGGTGGTGTTACACAGGTTAGAGAAACAGACGTACATTTGGATCTTTCTGTATCAATAGTATATAACATGATGAAAATTTAAGGTGCTTTTTTCGAAAGATGGGAACTATCTATATACCGGAGGGCGCAAGGTAACTATTTTCGCAAAAGTTGATCAGTTGGCATACTATCAGTCACTTCAGGGTTCAGACGTACAGTAACTTGCAGAGGTTTACTCAAACCATTTTGGCCTAATATATCCAATCTATATTGATCTTTTATCAGGATCCATACATATTATGTTGGGATATTCGCAATACTGTGGATATTGTTTACAAGTAAGTACCATTTACACACTTGATCAGGTGGATTTATTTCTTTCTTGGGTGCTTATTATACATCATCCTACCTTCACACTTGAAGCATAGCCTGTCCATGTATTAGCCATGTCTTATCAAGCTTTCAATAGCTATACCAAACTACTATGTCAGTGCAAGATTGTTGAATTGTCAGACTGGGATATTTTTGCTTCTGATTTTTGTGCAAAAGTTTGTGTTTTTTATGCTGTGGTTTTCCATAATCAGATTGTACAGATCAGCCGATACTACTAATCAAAGAATATATTTTGATATTGAGCCCTGTGGTAGACATCTAGCCACTGGTGGGCAGGTGAGCTTGCATTTTGCTGTTTCAATTATTATTATATTTTGAAGGCAAACACTGAAACAGGAATGTTTGTGTCTCGGTAGGATGGCATGGTTCATGTCTATGACCTTCAAGGTGGTCAATGGGTAACAGGCTTCCAAGCAGCTGCTGGTATGTATATCCTGAACTTGTGTTTCTAGAGGAGTTCTAGACTGTTTATTTATGTAGTATATCTTTTATAACCTTATCAACTTGATCTTAGATACTGTAAATGGGTTCTCGTTCCATCCATACCTTCCATTTGCCATAACATCATCCGGGCACAGAAGATTTGGCATGCAAGATGAGTTTGAAGATGAGTTGAACTTGGGAGGTGCGTGTAGCCCTTTTTATATTGTCTACAGACCAGAGCTCTGATGTTTGAACGACACATATGACAAAGTTCAATTTACTGTGCACTATCAGGTGACGACAACTGCTGCTCAGTCTGGATGTTTTCTTCCTCGCAAGAGGCTTGAAACTCTAAGCACTCAAGGGCAAGTGAAGATATTGGATTTCATATGGGTGTGGAACCTAGGTGATGCAATCTGATTTGCGAGTGGATGGTGATTGTATCAGACTAAAAAGCTGAGCAAGGCATTGGATGCACGCTTAAAACAAGAGTGTTCGTGACCTCTTGCTGTGAACTTCATCTTAGCTAGATATGTCATTGTATGATCTGAAACATAAATTTGGATTTACATTACTGAATCTGAATGGTTCAAATGTTATGCTGAAACGAACCAATACAAGTGCTCTTAATTATAAGCGCTGGCGGATCACAGAAGAAGAAATCATGTGTCATTTTCTCCAGTAATAATATAAAGCAACGAATCTCATCTTGTTGTCTTGTTTCCGGTTGGGCTCGTGTCAGGCAGCACTGCATCGACCGACTAATAGCCGCCTCCGTATCCGAGACGGACACGCCAGTCCGTCGGCATCGGATTATATATATGGTTTGACGTCGGCCTCGACCAGAAGAACAAAGAACTCGTGCGAGCGCGACATGCTTCAGGCGGAGTCCGACGACGCCAGCCGTCCGGCGGAAGAGATCATGGCTGCCAACCGCCCGCTCTTCGTGATCCACGAAGCGACAGGGGAGTGCTTCGTCTACGACATCTACCTCAAGAACGAGGACACGACGATGGAGGTGCATTATAGCGGCCCTCTCGTGCCGCCGCTCCACTACCGGCCCCTCGCCGTCTCCGGCGGCGCCATCCTTGGCGTGAGCCCTCAACCGCGGCACATTCCAGCCGCATATCACCGCCCGATGGCCGTCATCGCCGCCGGCGGCGAGCTGCGGGACCCATCAGACACCGGGCCACCCATCATGGTCGCGGTCGGAGACGCCACGGTCGTCAGGATGGACACCGTCATCTACGGCGAGTCCTTCTGCTTCGAGGCGCTCCGGCTCCTGCCCGGCGGCGGCGGCGGCTGGCACGTCACCCCTCTCCCGAGGCCGCCGGTGATGAGCCTGCACACACCATGGGACAGGGTGTCCATCTCGTTCTACTTCGTCAAGGGCAAGCGCGTGTGGATCTCCGTGGCCGGCGAGGGCATCTTCTCCCTGGACGTGATGGTATTTCCATCCTATTTTCCATATGTAAACTTTGTCTAAACACGGGTTGCATATATTTGCATATGGTACCCAAGCCATCAGATTTGCCTATTTGTAGAACAGATATGCTGTGCACTTTTTTAGTAGATTTTTTTTTTGGTAAATTTATTCCTGCTTAAAAAATTGTGCCTCCACAAACAGTTAGAAGTTAGAACATACACTACGTGCTCCATAGAGAATAATGCACATACCACAAGCTTAGCCCGCAGCCGCGCACCAACAGTAACGACAATTTTACAGTATGGACATTGAGTTGCAGGACTTAGTTCATAATGTTGGCTTAACACTATTGAAAATGAGACCACGAGTAGTCACAATGAATCAACTCCAGAGCTCACGAGATCTCATGTGACACTCAAACAACAAGTGAAGATGGACCTCGCACTTCCCCATCCTGACCTCATCGTTGTTGAGACACTGCATTATCAACCAAGAACATTGATCGAGACCACATCATCAAGCCAACATAATAACTATATGTAAAGTCAACAATGCTTTTTCAGATGGTAACCATAATAAGCACAGAAACAAAATAAATATCAAAAGTCAATAATACCAGTTTTCTTTCACTGTGAAATACAAGTACACAATGCTGTAAACGAACCATCCAGCAAGATAAGTAGCAAAGTCATGTATTGACGCTTTCTTTGAATGTGCAATAGATTTTGTTTGAACAAGCAAAGATATTAAGGAGCATAACAATATTTGCTGATATTATTCCACACAGCACCAATTCAACTAGACTATTAGTGACTGCAAAATACATCATGACGGTACAGCTTTGAGATTTTGCTACAAGCCTTCACTTGATATCAAAATGCCAACTAGCTCTATGGATCATCTGCTTCTGAAATGCCAGTGTATAGTAGAGCAGATGCATTATTTGTCACCATTCTTGAGCAGGGCAGCTAAACCGAGAGGCCAGTTAAATTTTGTAAGCATCTCTTGCCTAGCCACCTTTGAAGCCCTGCAAAGCATAGATCAGATCAGCTAGTGTCAAATTTGGCAACATTGTATCTACGCAAAAGAAGTCGTTAAGCAGGGATCCAGGACATAGTGGCACATTGTGTTCCTCAAACATAAAAGTAAGCCAAACCAAAGCCTCTAGGGAAATACACCAACTGTTCGCTTGACAGAAGTACATCATCTGATTATTTGAATAATAGAGATATATAACAAACTATAACAGATAAGGCACCTAAGGACAAGTAAATATTCAGGATCGTGAAACCTCCAAATGATAAGAGTAAGATGGAAGCAGTTTCCCAAGATAACAGTTAGTATACGAGATGATGTACAAATAGTTCAGTTTTTATCAGAGTCTCACAACGTCATGAAAAATACAAATAACAGAAGAACAGTGGCTCCATCCAATGACATGACGAACATAACTTAACCAGTAAATTGTTAGTAGATAACAAGATCTCAGAGCAAAACCTTTTGCTTGAATAAGCACTGCAATGACAGATGACAAATCAAAAGAAATCAACAAGCAAAGGAACAATGGAATCACAGTGGCAGAGCCCTGTAACATATGTATATTGTTGGATCACAGGTCAAATACAATCTGTCATGTTGTTGGATCACAGATCAACCAAGTATAGATTACGTCATGTGCACTTCTAGTGTCTTTCAAGATAGGCTTAAAACTAGTCATTTGGTTCTAGTATAACATTTCAAAATGAGATTTGGGAGCGCACTTGGCATCCTAAATAGTCAGTTTAAGGATACAGATGGCAGGTTACTGAGCTTAGGTTCCAATCTTAGTAACCTACAAATTAAACAGAACCATGGCCAAGTATTCCTCACTATGGCTAAGACCCGGAGGCCGGAGCAAATCTGACTTTCAACTCTAAATATAATCCTAATTCGGCCAGTGATCAGTAACACGTTGGAGACAGGAACTGTTTCATAACAACAGGGGTACTGAAAAAAATAGCGGGAGTGAAGGGGTCCTCTTACTGGGCGAACGCTGTAGCGGAGGCGGAGCCGCTAGCAGGCGGCGGCGGCGGAAGGTGGAGGCATGAGGCGGCAGCTTCGGCGATGGTGGAGTAGCCCTGGCGCTGCTTGTGCTTCGGGTTGGCCGTGCAGTGGATGAAGACGATTCCCCGGCGCTTTACCACCTTGCAGAACCCGCAAAGCCGCTTCACGGACGCGCGGACCTTCATCTTCTCCCTTCCCCCACTTGCTCGCCTTCAGCCTCCTCCTTGCCTTCTTCTCTCCCCCCGTCCGTCGTGCGCGTCGTATATGAGAACAACGACCTGAGTCCTGAGAAACGAGTGAAAAACAAGTGAGAACAAGTGAAAAACATAAACAAAATGCCAGATCTGCGAAGAGAAGAGAGGAGAGAAAAGAAGAGACTGAGAGAGATAGAGAGTAGAGAGGACAAAGGAGAGGAGGAGACGAGGGCTGGCTTACCTGCAGGCGAGCACGCAGAGGAGGCGCCGGCGAGAACGCGGAGGCGGCGGCGCGGCGAGCACGCGGAGGAGGGGGGTTAGGGTTAGGGCCTAGGGGTGGGGGGCACGGCCGCCTGGCGTGCCTCCTGCCAGACAGGCCGTGCCGGACCGTGGGCCGGTTAAGGCCGTCCAAGCACCGGGTCAAAATAGGCTGGGCCTCGTACCGCCCGTTAAGCCCAGACCATTTGACCATGTCTAGTCGTGCTCCCTCGGCTTTGGTCCCTCCAGATTCGGCGCACAAATCGGGTTAGGGTTTGGTGTTGGACTGATGGGTCGTGAGTCACAAGTCACGAGGGGCCACACGGGTTGCTTATGGCTGCTTACAGGCATGGCATCACTAGGATCAATAATCTCTAACTCACATACTCCCTCCGTCCCTTAATATGAGTCGTCGGACAAATATCACAGCGACCAAGGCAACATGTAAAAGACGCTGCTGCCCCTACGGACGAAACTCGTCGCTTCGCTCGAAAAGTGCTAGCGCGTTGTTCGATGGCCGTCTCTTCGCCTCGAAGGCTCCACGCCCCCACGCGCCACCGCTCCGGCCTTCGCCGCGCACCCCTCTGCTGCTTCCGGGAAGCCTCCGCTGTGCCGAGGTTCCCGCGCCGCCACAGCCTCCGCCTCGGCTGCCGCACGTCGCGCCGATGTCCTCGCCGTGCTGATGTCCACCCGTCAAGCCGCGCCGCCGCAAAAACAACGCGCCTCCACAGGCCACCACCGCAGCGCTGAGGAGGAGCTAGCCGTGCCGCGCAGAAAGTCCCTGCGCACCTGCGGTGGCCATGTTTGGTGGTCTGCTTGGGAGCAGAGAGGAAGGAGGTCGTGCAGCAGCAGAAGCAGCTCGGGCCACCGGATCGCCGGAGAGGGAAGCTGGGGAGAGAGAGACACGATCCGCCGCCGTGACCCGCTCGCGGCCTCTGCTCCTGCCCCTGCTCTTCTCGATTCACGTCGCCGCGAAGGAGGCTGAGAGGAGGGGCGGCGGCCGGCGAGAAGGCGAGGCGAGGAGCCATCGCCGGAGGAGAGAGAGCCACGCCGTGCTCTATGCTCTGCGTTGTCGCTTCTTCCGTCCGTTCGCCTGCCAGCCGGAGTCCGCGCGTCGTCGCCGAACGGCCGGAGTCCGCGCGGCCACGCTGCTACCTGCTCACCCGCTGGCCGCGCCATCCTCATGGCCGGGGAAGAAGAGCTGCTGCAGCTGGCGCTTTCGGCTCCTGCGGGCGAGCACAAGATGCAAGGCAGGAGCACGCTGGCTGATGGGGATGAGTTTGATTTTTTTTTTGAAAAAATTAGTGCGTGGTAGTGGGAGGCCTCCGTGAGGGGACAAGGCACACCTGCTGCGGTCTGGTATAGGCGTACAGCTACGCTTGAGCAGGGTCGGCGACAAATATTACGGGACACGCTGCTGTAGCTCAAACGACTAATAAAAAGGGACGGAGGGAGTAGGTGATTGCTTTCAAGCATGCAATTTGTTTTTGTCTTGGAGCTATCATAGCCAAGTGTTAATTGCTTCAGATTGCCTCTCTTATACAAAAGCTCCAATCAAGTGCCAAGGATACACTGAACGCATGGGACCAGCCAGGACCGGTACAGGCGTACAGCCGGTCAGCCGCGGCTGAAGTAAAGACTGTCTACAAAGGTACCGATGCTGAGTCCTGCTTTTTCTCTGACACGGCAGACGATGGTTAGAACCCAACTGCGCATAGCAAATGACCCGATGCTGAATTCCTCTCGTCAAACCAATCTGACCTCACTTCCTCTTTTACGAAAAGATTTTGCCTCGAGGCATCTACTCTCCTCGATGCTGATTTTTTTGAGTTGAAGCATCGTGCCTACAACGGTTGCTCCGATGCCCAAACCCCCTCTCTCCTCGTTCAAGCATGCCACTGATGTGGGTAGTCTTACAGTCCTCACCCGGTCACCCCACAGGGCAACAATCTAGTATAAACGTGGCCAAGGTCTGCATGTAGGTAATCAGAACTCTGTAATTTAATTGGGGTCAAGCATAATACAATTACAGATAATAATTTGAGTAGAGTAAGAGCATGTACAACCGTTTAGATGATGTATATTTGACACACACACAATAGTTGTTTATTTAGCTGTCTATATAATATTTAATATGTGTTGTTTTGTAGGAGAATACGGGCCAGAGTAGTAGACAACGACACACTCTTTTCGTCATTTAATGATAATCACGTCAGCTCATTTTGCTTATGTGGAGTTAAATAGATAACTGATGTTTAACTGCTGTGCGTGTCCTAATAGCATTCACGCCATGCATCCAATAACAATCACAGGCAACCTCACACAATCTACTTTAAGCAGAAAACTAGTGGGTGCTCGACATTAATCCCATCTAGGTGGTTCTTCGCTAGTAAGGAGCCTGCCATATATGGGCAAGTTTAGAGTCTAAGCCCGCTTCTTCAGCATCAAACCCGGGGGGAGGGGCAGGGCCATGCCCCCCCTAAAAAAACAAAAAAATTTAAATAATTTTATTAAAATATGATTTATATTTCTTTCGAGTAAGAGAAAGCTATTTTAGAGAGTGTTTGGTTTGAGAGACTAAAGTTTGGTCCGTGGAACATCAAATACTGAGGTGCTAATTAGAATGACCAAACACGAGGTAGTTATAAAATTAATTATACAGATCAACTAATTAACAATATGAATATATTAAGTGTAATTAATCTATCATTACTATATGTTTATTGTAGGATCGCATTTATAAACCATGACGTAATTATGCTTAATAGGTTCATTTTATAAATTAGTCTCTATCTGTGCAATTGGTTTTACAATTGGTCTATATTTAATACTCTCAGTAGTTACCAAATATTCGATGTGACCAAACGCCACCTTAAGATGTCAACCTCACTATGAACTTGATGTACTTAGAAATCCAAAGTTTTAAATTTGGCAGGTGTTGTGGATATTTATCACCGACTCGTAAAAGTAAAAATAAATAAATAATTATTATTTAACTGATTGGTTGATTCATCTAGTCCTTACTTTGCCATTTTTTAATTACTACAAGTCTACAATTGTGAGTGTGTATTTTATGAAATGAAAGTTGTTAAGACTAGGCTACAAATTAGAATGGAAGATGGATTTTTAAGAGATTGATTAGTACTCAATATTGAGAGAGTGGTTGAATTAAATGTCACAACATATTCAATTACTGATATTTCAATATAAGTGAAGAATCACATGTAGAACTTAAATGGAAAGGGTATACTTAGGTCCAAACGTTATGCAACCTCAAACTTTGTATGATAGTACATATATTTCTATACCCTAAACCATTCATATTTTTGGATGGATTTTGAATGCACCAGTCTAGGTACGCAATAACACTAGTAGATACTTTAAACCCAGACAATTGCGTCAGCAAAAAGCTTGGCAACTCGGACAAAATCAGTTTTCATCAAGCAACCTCAGATTTGCAATGTACTTATAAGTTCATGGTTCACGAGAAAAGTGATAATGATGTCACTATCACCATATTGTTTATGTTACCTGAATTTGGCAATATCAATCTCTTTTCCCCTTTTCATTTACGAAGCATTTCATTTCTTTTCCTTATATAACAACGAGAAGGATGCAGTATCCGTCTCGACAAGAGAGGGCTCGATAAAAGGGCGAGCATAAAAATTCAGGGAGACGACCTCGGAAAGTACACGCATAATGTTGTATTTAGTTCCAAAAGTACTTTTTACTTTCTATTCATCCCCTCACAGAACACTCTAAATTTTTTTTCACCTTTTCTATTCATCCCCTCACATAATGCGCATCTCAGAAAAAAAAAAGTACCTTTTCTACTCTTTTACAAAATACAGCCAGTTTTCGGCACCCACCAAGCGGAGACAAGTGGGCTGCAGCCTGCAGGCAATCACTGGCATACACTTGGTTGGATTCGTAGGCCGAGTGCTTACTTTCAGCAACAATTCAGGCTTTCTGCCTTGAGCCCAGGAGCCAGCATTCCACCAACACACTTCAAAGTTCAGGGGAAGAGGACGAGACCGGTTCAGAACGCAAGCAAAGCTGATGAAACTGTAGAGGCAATTCCCTGTGAGCCAGTGGCATGTGCACTGCAACCCGATGAAACTCTGTCAGGTTGGGTGTAGAGAATTGTCTTGAGATCTCGACTGTCTTTTGTATAGCGTACATGTCAAACGAGCAGGATGCCAGGATTAGACAATTGGACATGCACGCAATCGAGTCTACTGACGAAACCTGCTTTGTTACATTACAAAACCGCCTCCTGTTCTCTCTCTGGTACAGACAACGCACACGGATCCTGACCCGGTTACCTCTATCATGTCGACACGGACGGCAGTGGCTATATGGTGCCTTTCAGTTTCACTCAAGTCCCCCGTTCACTTATCAGAGATGAAAACGTGCGGGACCTGAGACATGGATCTCTCCAACGGTTAACGGTCTGAAACCTCTCAGCCGTTGTCACCTTGCAGATTTCCGGTCGGGTGGCCTTGCGATTGCGTGAGAAATTTCATGCTTGATTCGAGCGTCGGAGAGAATACAAATGACTGAACGAGTCATATGGACCTGCACGCATGGGCTACGGGCTCATCCCCATCCTGGACGCTCTTGACGCCACCACATTGCGCGCGTGCGAGTCGCACACCTGCGTGCTGAACTTGCATCCATGCCGCGCCCTCCATCCGCCCGCCGCGGGGCCCGGCGCGTCGGCTCCGCCGTCCGTGCCGCGGCCGCCGGGCGACCGGCTGCCACCGCGGCCGTCGATCTTCTTGATGGCCCTTCGCATGCTGGAGCACTCGCGCTCCAGCTCCTGCACCCGGCTCGCCACGCTGTCCATGTCCAGCCGCAGCACCTGGCTCTCCTGCGCCAGCGCCATCGCCGTCGTCTCGCCGGGGCCCGCGCGCTGCTGCTGCTGCTGCTGCTGCTGCCGCATCATCACGCGTGGAGGTCCGGGCGCGAGCAGCGTGCCGGTGATTGCTCGCCGGAGCTGGAGCTGCTCGAAGAAGAGCACCTGGAGCACGGCCCGGAGCGGGAGGCGTTCGTTCTGCGCAGCGTGTGTGCACGCCTCCACCGTCAGCTTCCGGCAGTCCACCACCCCCACCACCCTGTCCCGCTCCTCCGCCGTCAGCCGCGGGTGCGCCTGCACATCACCAGTCACCAAAAAGACATATCTTTCATCTTTGGCATGGCAGCGACACCTCGAAAGGAGCCATCTTTTCTTTGTCTTTTTAACTCATATACTCCTGCAGGTACATACTGCGTGGTGACCTGGCAGCGCACGCACGTACCTTGAGGTAGATGTCGACAGCGCGGTAGACGCCGTCGTCGTAGATGCGGGCATGGTCAGGCAACAACAGCGCGAGCTCGCAGAACTTGCCGGGCTTCAGGTTCGCGTCGGACGCGACCTCAGCGAGGTAGCTGTCCACCAGCTTGCCCACCTGCACCATCGCCACGGCGGACGGCCGCGACACCTCGGCGCCGGCCTCCTCCTCCTCCTCAATCGACGACGCCGCCGCCTCGCCACCAGGCTCCTCCTCCTCGGCGAGGAAAAACCTGACGATCCGCTCGACGCAGTCGACGTCGTAGAGCGTCTCGGCCGCGCCGGAGTAGCTCGGGATGAGCAAGTCCTCGAGCGTCGCCTGCTCCAGCTGCGTGGCGGCCTTGCGCTCCAGCGCCGCGCGCGACGCGTCGGACGCGCGCAGGATGTGCGACGTCCGCAGCAACGCTAATAAAAACTTGGCGGTGACCACGCACCCCGAGCACTTGCCGGCGGGGAGGCTGGCGACCACCGCCTCGAGGAGCTCCCTCTGCGCCACCTCCGACGACACCGGCGCCGACGCGAGGCGACGCCGCATGGACCTCGAGAGCCCCGGGATGGTGCCCCTGGCGTAGGACACGAGGCAGCTCTCCCGTGCCTCCGCCGCCCTCGCGTCGTCGCGCGCGGCCATGGCCGCCATGACACGCTTGTACATTCCCAGGCCGAGCACGGCGAGGTCGTCGAACCATGGCCGCGGCGCCGGAGCGGTGGCCGACGACGAGCGCGCGGCGATGGCCTCGACGCAGCGGGACACGATGCCGAGCTCCTCGGCGAGAGGAAGCAGCTCCTCGCAGGACTTGAGCGCCTTGGTGGCCTCGCCGGGGTGTTGGAGCACGGTGTCCTCGAGGTAGGCCTCGGCGCGCGCGGCGAGGTTGTCCTCGGAGTGCTCCTCTGTCATCTCGAGGTACTCGGCGGCGCAACGCAGCGGCGCGACGTTCCAGGCGGTGAGGTCGACGCGGACGCCGTAGCAGAACTTGGCCGCCGCCTCGAACGTGCCCGGACCGCCGGGGAAGTCGGGGAAGACAATGCTGTACACCTGCCCGTCGCCCTCCCTCTTAACCTGCTGCTGCTGCTGCTGCTCGGCTTCCTCATCCTCCTCATCGGCTTCCTCAATCTCTGTTTCGGCAGCACCGTCCTCACCGCCGGCTTCAGTACTACTACTCCTCTCCCGCCGCCGCCGCCCTCGCGCCGGACGCTGCTCCTCTTGCTCGGTGAGCATGCGGTGGATCTTCCGGCTCTTGGCCATGAGCGGGAACTGAATGCGGGGGTGCAAACCCTCAGCGGAATTTCATCGAGCACAACGCAGGGGGGAGCATCAGAGTCCCAAAGAAACAGAGAACGGAGGCCGAAGAACATACCTTGTGGAGGTGGAAGGTCATGTCGTGGACCTCGAAGACGACGTCGCTGGGCAGCCCGGTGGTGCAGAACCTGGCGCAAGGCAAATAACCCATCAAGAAAGCACGGGGCAAGCAGCACAATTCCGCATGAAACCGCCACAATTCAAGTACCATACCCCTTATCCAAGCAGCCGCTAACTCACCATGCCTGGGCCCTCGACGAGCCGTGCCGGACCGACGAGGACATGGCGGCTGCCCTGCCCGCTACGCTCCGTCAAGCCAAGCTACGAGACCAGGAAGAAGAGCAGGAAGAAGGCATCGACATCTACCCCGTCGCTCGCGTCGCCGCCGTATGATTTGGGGCGGGTAGGTGTGGCGATTCAGGGCGCCTATCTGGCGAAATAAATTGGCATCAGAATCCCACTCCCCTGTGCTAGCAGGAAGTTATTGCCGAGGATAAACAAGGAAGGACAGCCAAGCCGATGACATGTAAGGAAAGCTACGTCTCGTCGCCGCTCGTGGTTTAGTTGGAAACCTTCGCTCATCGTCGATCCGCTCCGCTGTTGGCTGCCGCCGCGTATCTACTGCCTTTTTTTGCGTGAAGTGTTCTTGCGGCCGGCGAGGGTGATGAGGTGTGAGCTAACTACTCCATGTTAGTTAGGGGAAGATAGCGCGGGAGGAAACAGGAAACTACCATTGGTGGGGGCCTGTAAAAGAAGTTGCTGCTTCCGTTTGGAAAGTTCTTGGAGGTCTAGGGTCTACTACGGCTTGGATTTGGACAACAGAGAAAAGAACTGCTAGTGTAAAGGGAAAGGGAAATATGAGAGGAGAAAAAAAGGTGGCTCTTTTCTTGCGTCAACCAACACCCAACAAAGCTTTGTGAAAAGCAGGGAAAAGACGTGGACGTGGATGCCAAAACATTTCGCAGCAACGATTCATGTACGGCGAGGCCGGAAAATGAACACCTCCATTTCACGTTCTGATATGTTTTTGTGCATGTTAGGTGGTGCTCGGTGCCGACTGGCGAGCGATCTTAACTGTAAAGCACTGTACGACTACCAAAACAGTAATGCGAGTAGTAGTCAGGGTTAACAAAACAGTAGTTTGATCAGTTTTCGTTAGAAAAAAACTGGTCTTGCTAACCTGTCAAACCGACCGGTTAGCCGAGTGGTCCGGTTTTATAGTGTTGGTTTGGAGCGATAATCGGGTTTTTTTTCAACCGGACCGGACCGGTTTGGTCGGGAACCGGTCGGTTCGGACCGGTTCCCACCTGTTTTGTTAACCCTTGTAGTAGTACACCGCACTCCATCTGCGTTTGTTTTTAACCAAAATTTGCGCAGTTTTTTTTTTCAATTTTGCCTTTAGGCTGCCAGATGGGAACTGTCTGAAACCTGAATGAACCGTGGCTGATGCTTTACTGCTGGCCATTTCGTTCTCTTTCCTTTTCCGAGGTCGTTTTCCAGCCAGCCCGGCGCGGCCGGCACGAGCGACACGGCGCGGCGCATTCAAGATGAGTGACCCGGCCTGCCCGTAGGCGCGCCACGGCCGGCGGGTTTGGCAGCTTCAGGTACCTGTCCCCGCATGTAAACAGCTGCAACGTGAGGAATCTCACGACAACTCTCTGAACTCAAACTGAAGTCGTTCGAAGAGCACGTTCCACGGTCAAATGCGACTGAACACGTCTCTCTAGTAACTGCATGCTGCCCCAGCACCGAGTAGTTTCGGCATCAAGGAAACTGCCCACGATCGAGCATTAACTGAACACATTGTTTGCCATGCAGCGGGCCGTATACAGTCAGTCCTTACTCCTTCGGACCAACCTTCTCGGCCGGGTCCCGGCAAGTATTCAGTGCTGCTCTGGATCCACAGGAGTGCGCATGAATTCGCATTGGGGCCATTGGACCTCTCGTTGGCTGGCGTGATTTCGTCTCTTGTGGCCTTTGGCATTCGCCGATCTCTACCAGTCACCACAGCTCCCGGGAGACCCGAATTGAGCTGATACAGGGGGCCAGTACTGCGGATTGTAACGATGGCAAGATGCTAATGGTGCTCCTACGACTTTTAGTGGAGCAAGTAGTGATGCTATGCTAGCTACGCCTAATATATTTAGGCGCAATATCTGAAGCCTAACGATTTTTACTAGGATGTGATGATAGAAAAGACGACGGGATCCGATTCGATCGTCTCGTCGTCGTTTCCTGCTCAGAAGACAGTTTGGAATGTTCCGGTCTCGTTCGTCGGCAGCGGCGCAGGGCTCGCGTCGCATGCGCCGTGGAGCTGAAAGCGAGGCGCTATCTACCCGGAGCAAGCATGAAGCAGAGGCACGCCCGAGGTGTGGTAGGCGGTGCTCGCTGAGCGTATGCCACACCTATATCACCATGGAACGGATTGGGTATTGGGATCGGAAATTTGGGATTTGGTCCGGCGAGCAGAGACGGGCGCAGAAAAGCGTCGAAAGGATAGGTAACCTAACTAACCCCTGCGCTGTGCTGTGTTTCCCCACTGAAATCTATCTGCCCGGAGGCTATCGCCAGCAGCAGCGGTGCCTTTCTTCTCCGGCCCCGGGCACGGCATCATCACTTCATCACGCGCGACCCTTTTCTGGCGCCATCATGCACCAACCTTTTGTGTCGCAATGATGCTGCGGAGCTAACTAGCGGCCGCGTCAGTTTGGACTTTGGATCCAAACTAAACCAGTCAGAGTGTGTGTTATTCTAGACCATGATCGGCCTACCTGGCGAAGCTTTGCGCGCGCATGCGCCGGATCCCCGGGATGGATGGAGGGCAGGCTGGGCAGCGGCGTGGATTGCAAGTGAAGGCGAAGTTTGTAGTATATTTTACTGTTTGGTGCAGTGTCAATGTCAGCGACCCACAACGACGAGTACGCCCGTGTGTCTACCTCTACCCACGACACTCGCGTCGCGTCAGAGCTCCGTCCTGGCAGCGACCTGGTTGACTGTAACGGTCTGAGCGAGCCGGCGCGGGCTGGCCGTGTCCGTGTGGTGTGGTGAGTCGGGGGGTAAAGAAACAACTCCGTTGGACAAGCGTGCCGTAGGCCAGCGGGTCTGGCACGTCAAAGTTATAGCCCAGGAACGCATGTGATCCTCCCAAGCCGTTTGATCGCCGGCTCGCCGCCGCACCATGCCACGGCGGCGCGAACAGGGACAGACATGTAAGACCCGCACTGCCAAATGACAATTGCATTCCAAACCATGTCATTTAAATAGATTAAGAACACGATGATGAAAGATCAGTAGATCAATAAAGAATGTAGCTTCAATAAAAAAACAGAGAGAGATAAGTGGACGTTAGAACTGATACCTTTATTGAATACATCCTTTAGCACAAAATCAATTCATTTTTCAACTAGTACAACAGATAATCATGTAGTGCATCAATATTTCCCTTAGCCATGCAAAGTTCCAAGAAAAAAAATAGCAAACACACATACCTAACTAAATTCACCATCCCCGTCACAAAAAGGTGCCAAACTACCCAGCTCGTGCCCAGCACAAAACTACAATTTTCATACCTTCCATTTTTCAACTATTCCGGTCAGTAAGTATATTATACGAGGACGTACTATGTATATAGCGATCCAGAATATTCTTCTGTTCAGTTTATCCCTCCACGATGGCGTTCCTGGCAAAGCTTTGCTCCTGCAAGGCTGCAAGTGATCAGATCAGACGCGTCTTAGCGGAACGACGTCGTGGAGCCGCTGGCCCCGAACGCGGCATCGCCGGGATACCGGTCGAACATCTGCGGCGCCTCGCCGCCGGGGCCCAGCAGCAGTGCGTCCGGCGGCGCCTCGTCCGTCACGCGCCACACCTTGATCGACTTGTCTAGGCTGCCGCTGTACACCACCCACCTCGACGGCGACCCCCCTCCTCCTCCGCCGCCGGCGTTGGACTCGCCGCCGTCGCCGCCGTTGTCCTCTACGACAGCGATGCACCTGATGGGCTCGGTGTGTCCCGTGAGCACCGACAGGCACGAGTGCATCCCCCCGTCGCGCCTCCACACGAAGATGGTGTTGTCCGCCGAGCCACTGAGAAGCAGCGCCCCGGCCGAGGCGAGGCAGAACACGGCCTTCTTGTGGCCACGTAGCACCCCGCCGTGCACGAGGTGTCGCTCCCCTTCCCAGAAATTCACCAGCCCGTCTGACGAGCCGCAGTAGAGCACGGGTGCCACGGCGCTCACGGCGAGCGCGTTCACGGCGTGCTCCTGCTTGAGCAGCGTCTGCACGGCCGTGTGCTTGGTGCCCTTCCCCTGCAGCTCACGCTTCCACACCTTCACCGTCCCGTCCGCCGAGCCCGTGAACACCAGCCCGTCGAACGCCGCCACGACGGCGTTCACGTTATCGTCGTGGGCCACCACGGACTCGAGGCACTTGGAGTCGGTGATGCGCCACACCTTGAAGGTCCGGTCCCATGACCCCGAGTAGAGCAAGCCCTGCGCAGGCTCGGTCGGGCTCAGGCACGACACGGCGTCGCTGTGCCGGATCCAAAGCGCGGACCGGTTCTTGCGGACCTCCACGTAGTTGGACGGGCTGAGAGACCCACGGAGGAAGTCGCGGAGACGTGGCAGGCTGCCCACGCGCTTGTGCAGGCCGTTCTTGGGCGACACCTTCCACACCCTGATCTTGCCGTCCTGGTGCCCCGTGAAGATGCGCTCGCCGGAGATGATGATGGCCTTCACGAGGCCGCTCGAGGATTTGAACCCACCAGAGTCCTTCTGCTTGCGCCACACGCGGATGTTCTTGCTGTCCGAGCCGGTGTAGAGCGTGTCGGCCTTGGCGGCGAGCGAGTAGATGTGGCCTTCCTCCCTCACCAGCGAGCCGATCAGGCTCGTCCCTGGCGCCATGGTCGGAGGTCCACCGAGGCCGCCGCCGGCGATGGACGCCTCGCTGTGGTGTGACCAAGGGGACGCCATGGTCTGGTTCCATGGCGACATGTTGTACGGCGAGCACTCGCCGCTGAAGCTTGACGGGTAGTCAGAGTAGAATCCTGGGCTGGCGCCACCGGTGGCGGAGGAGCTGCTGTTCCGGTGAGAGAAGTCATCGTCGGTGCCACCGGAAAATTGGAGGTTGGGGTCGGAGTGCGGCGCGGGAAGAGGGAGGTTCGACGGGTGCGAGCGCGAGACGCCGCCGCCGGCGCCGTCGCCCTCGCCGTCCCTCATCTGCTTCTTGCCGGAGGCCGTGATGGGAGCTCCGGTACGGCCAATGGGGGGAGAATTGGGAGCAGGAGGGGAGGAGCGGGCCTGTGTATGTGTGGATCAGAGGTAGAGGGGGAGGCGAAGAGAAAGTGGCGGGAAGGGTGGAGTTCGTTAAGACCGTTAAAGAGGTTGGGGGCGGGGAAGAAATGGTGGGGCCAGCGCCCGCTAATTGCTCCCTCTCGTCAGTTTTAGGAGGCTAACTTGAGATCGGAGAGAAACTATCTTTAGAAATTAATGGAGCATAGGAAATGCATCCAAATCATCAAAGAGTATATGTAAACATTTGGTGTGTGAGGTTGAATATTTCACATAAAGTAGTTGAAGATAAAGTAAAATAGGTGACCTGCGTGAATATTATCATTGGTTTTGTTCTGTTATATCTATTCGGATTAGTGTGGCTTTTTTTACAAAGCCATGTGCACTGTTGTAGTATATATAATCTCATCGATGCAAACAAATACTCCCTCGGTTCCAAAATATAGACCGTTTAATTTTTTCGGCCTTAACTTTGACCGCTCATCTTATTTAATTTTTTTACAAAATATTATTTTTTTTTGTTATGACTAGCTTTAGTAATAAATGAATTTCAAGAATAACCTAGGCTACATTTATACAAATTTTTGAATAAGACAAGCGGTCAAACTTGAGGATTAAAAAGTCAAACGACCTATGTTTTGGAATGGAGAGAGTACTACTCCGTCCCAGAAAAAGTATCGTTTTGGGTGTTCGTGCTATGAATTTGACTAAGTTTGTAGAAAATACGTGCAAAATCTAAATCTTTAAATAAGTTTTATAAAAAAACTAGAATATCTTCAATATATTTTTATATATAATTGACTCAAGATTTTTCTCGAAAGTGAGAAAGACACTCTTCATCTGTTCTCTCCAACTAAATCACCTTTTGCGGCATGATCCCCTTGAATAGTGAATTTGCTACTTCTCTTTTCTCTACGGAGTATGGCAAATTCTCGCCCTTCCATTTAACCTTGTTTCATCAATAAAAGAATGAACTTAAAAAAAAAACAAATAAAAGACAGTACATGGAACAGGGCACACCGGCACGGCGCGGGAATTGGATCCTCTGACATCGGTGAAATCGACTGCTTTCTGCAGTCGAGCATCGCCACCGTCCGTTCCGATCGGACGGCACCTCCACCAAACTCCACTTCGCAGGCCGTTCAGTAGAGAGTCAGATGGCCCATCTCAGCCCACTCGTTTCCATCCCCCGTCACCGTCGTCTTCCTCGTTCGCCCGCATGCAGCTCGCTGCTCTCCACGCCGCCGCCTCGCTCGCCCGCCCTCGTCGGCCGCTCCACGCGGGCACCTGCGGTCTCCACGCCAGGGCCAAGCTCGTCGGTTGTGGCGACGTCCTCGCTCGCCGGACGCTCCACACCAGAGCCGCGCTCATCAGTCGTCCGGTCGTCCCTCTTCGGCGCCCGCACCAGAGCAAGCTTGCTGCGTTCATTCTGAACCCCAAGAGAACCCCAAGAGCTTGTTGCTGAGGAAGTGAGGAGCATCGTTGCACACAGTAATGAAAGAGCGGGCCTCACAACCGTGCGGCGCGACGGCGCCGAGCCCGGCACGGCGGCAACATCGCTCGAGCACGGCGCAGCATGGTGGTAGCCGAATGGAAGCACAGCACGGCGGCAGACGATGGGACAGCAGCAGCACGAGGGTGATGAGGCGAACGCTCTCGAGATGCCTTTCCACGGTGCCGCGGGACGGCGACGCCAGAGCACCGCCGCCGCTTGATTGAGGACGATGATGGCGCAGGGGGACGAACGATTGCGTCGCGTGGTGCTGTGGGCCAAGACGGGCCGATAATTACTACGATGCGGCCTGCTAAGATGGCGTGTGCAGGGTTTGCCGTTCGATAAGAACGGACGGTGGATATGTGCCGACTGCAGAGAGCCATCCGTTTGCCTGATGGTAGAGGATCTCGCGGGGTGTGCCTCGAAGCGGGAAGACGGCCGGCGGCAGGGGCTTCTCGGTGCGGCACCGATCGTGGATTCGTGGCGCTGGCATCGCCCGCGCCTTTCGGGTTTCGGCCCAGAGCACGAGACGCCTTTCGGGTTTCGGCCCAAAGCACGAGACCCCCCGTGAACTGGTGGGTCCAGTGGGCCGTTCCGAAAGAAACTTGGTGGATTTAACGGGCCGCCTAATTACTACTTCGGCGGTTCAGCCCACCTCCAGGCTCTCGCCATAATTTCCCACCACTTCACACTTCTCCGCAGCTTCATGACTCGTTGAATCATGGTCGTCGTCGTTGCCAAACCTCTACTTACTTTTTTGCGGATAAAACCTCTGCATAATTAGGGTACACGTATCAAAGTTAGATTTTCAAATTCTCTATTATCGCTCAAATCAAGATGCCCGATGCACAGCACGTCTGCACTCGTGCATCAGATTAGGGGAAGTGGTTACATTGATCGAGCTTAGCATCTGGGTGAAGTGGTTTCAATAAGCTTAGCATATTCTACCACTATCAGATCCACGTGCATACGTGGCTGATCCCCAAAATACTTGTATGACTAAGGCTAACAGATATGATACAAGGCAACTAACAACAGCGGGAAGCACACATCATTCAGAGAACATAGGGAAAATGTAACTGTTCAAGAAGAATGATGGCTAATAACTTGCTGCAGGTGTCTACAACATGGGCTATTGACACAAGTTCCACGTGCCGTAATTTGTATCTCTTTTACCATAAGATGACATTCCACTTCCCCACGGGTTGATGTTTACATGATAATGCCCGTTTAAACTCCCAATAAATCTCTTGGCACCTTTGCTTTCTGCAAGAAAGACAAAATCTGTTAAGTGGTCGTAGTCACCATTCTTCTGAAAAGGCAATCAAGAGGAAAGGACTCAAGGTTCGGATGTAAATTCTTCTATAAACAACTGGGTTACTGACTTACTGAGCATTAGAAAAAAGGAAAAAAAAAACTCGACTGGAAAAAGATGGAGCATACCTTTACCATTCAGATTTTAGTTCTTGTATTTCATGGTCTCTTTCTCAAATCCAATTGTTGGGAATGGTTTTGCATATTCCTCGACATCATGGCGAAGCTTTGCAATCTCAGCTTGGATGTTGCTATCAGATTGCAAAGTGGCAACAAAGTCCTTCAGCTTCGTTCCACCTATATTGCAAGAGTTAAAAACCAAACATGTATCATATTATCCCACTAGCGACCTGGGCAGCTCCCTAAATCCAAATACTTATTTAGGTAAAAGAAATAAAAATTAGGACTTTGAGTGACCTGTCGTTGCAGCCTTAATCTTCACAGCCAAGTTCACTGCTGCATCAAAGAAGTCAGCAACCTTAGCGAAATCTTCCTCCGCAAATCCTCTGGATGTAAGAGCTGGGGTTCCTGCATGATGGAGAACTAGCATTAATAATTTCCATACTTAATTTTGAAATAAATCAGAAACAAAAATTATACAGCCACATATTTACCCATCCTGATGCCTCCTGGTACCATAGCTGAAACATCTCCAGGAACAGTGTTTTTGTTTGCTGCAATATGCACACTTTCTAAAACCTTCTCCACCCTTGAACCATCTATCCCCTATACGTAAAATTGGAAAAGATAACCATTGTTCAGAACATGGCATCAGAATCGGAAACAACATTTTTTTGTGCATAACATTTAGCTAATACGTATAAACAAACAGCTCAGCTACTCGTCAGATCTAGTGGACATCAACCAATATCTTTGCCCAATAATGACATCAGACAAACAACCCAAAGGCTTATTAATCATACCATTAGAATTGACACACCTAATTCCAAACTAATAAAACATGAAATTTAAAACACATTTTCTCTTACCTTATTCTTGAGATTCACAAGGACCAAATGGTTGTCAGTTCCACCAGAGACAAGCTCGTATCCTTTTGCTACCAAGCTCTGGGTAAAAATATTCCCATCTATAAGTGATTTTAAACTGTATAGCACGATGAACAATGCTGAGGAACTAAATATTTTTGTTTTGTCACACTTGGGTTAATGAAAATGAAAGATAATATCACAACAAATTATATTAGTGAATGTAGCTAACCCAGCAAAGTCCTTCGAAATTAGTGACAAAATAAAGAATACTGTATAGACAATCACTAGGGTTTCCTGAAAGCAACTGCTAGTATAAACAGTAAACAAGTTAATCATAGTTAAGTGAGCATACCTGTGCAAATTTAGCACAGTTACTGATAACTTGCTCTTGATAAGCTCGGTACTCTGGAGTAGTTGCCTGAAATATAAGCAACAACAGAGAGCCTTAGACAAAGGGTGGAAAATATGAATAAAAGATAGTGCAAAACAGCTAATATGGCACAGACCTGCTTAAGCGCAACAGCCAAGCCAGTAATGGTATGGTTATGAGGCCCGCCTTGCAAACCTGGAAAGACGGCAGCATTGATCTTGTCCTCAAAATCATAAAGAACCTGTAGAAAATATACCTTAGTCCTTCTATTTTCTTACATATTACAACATGAACTCATTAGAAGAAACAGCTTCAACATCCTATACCAGTCATACCTCTTTTCCTTGCTTATTTATTTCCTTCACTCCTTTCCTGTAAAAGATCATGGCTCCACGTGGACCACGGAGTGACTTGTGGGTAGTGGTAGTCACTACATCTGCATAATCAAAAGGAGATGGAATGACTCCAGCCGCGACAAGCCCACTGATATGTGCCATGTCTGCCAGAAGTATTGCTTTCTGCTTGTTGCATATCTGTCAACGGCATAACATGATGTAATTATTTGGCTGATTACAATAAAAATGGTTGAATTTCATTGTTAAAGAAGAATCTTGCCTTCCGCATACGGTCATAATCATATAGGCGAGCATATGCACTTGCACCAGCGATGATCAACTTTGGCCTGAAAAGAACAGCGCTTTTCTCCAACTGTACATAGGTAGCAAACGAAACATAAAGGAAGATACTGTGTCAGGGTGATTCATCTTGTAATAATTTTACCATTGAAAAAGGCATGCCACAATAAGTACATTCTAGATAAGAAACTTTTCTAGCTAAAATGGAAAAAAGAACACATTACTGCCATCTATAAAAGTGACCAAGCTATCTGAGAAAGCTGACAACATCAACTATATGAATTAAGGACGAAAAGTACCTGATCATAATCAATCAAGCCAGTGCTTTCATCCAATCTGTAGGGCATTGTCTCAAAGAATATCGAAGTTGCTGAGATCTTCTTAGTGTCAGTCTGCAAATATTAAGTAGGACCTTTGACATGAGGAACAGGAGTTTCAGTAGCATACATGAACATTCCTAAGAATTATGGGAAACTTTTGCTCATTAGTAAATATACGAGTATGTATGCATTACATAATCATGTGCACAGGTAGCACGTATCTTGCATTGCAAGTGCCAAAGCAAGAATGGAACAATCATAAAGATTGAACCATCTGCAGGGCTAGCAAGGAAAACAAGCAACAAAGAAGGATGTGTCCATGCTTGTATGCTACATCTGAATAAAAACAGTAAGGCGATAATATTAAAATCCTGACCCATGTACCTGGTAACCATGAGAAAGATGTCCACCGTGAGGAAGATCCAAAGCCATGATCCTTTCATGTGGTTTCAGTAGTGCGGTGTATACCTGGAAGTTGGCAGGTGAACCCGATAGAGGCTGCACATTCACTGCAGAGGTAAGCATTGGTTATTATGTGCAATGCCAACATATACAGAAGAGAAAGTTTCTTATAACTAACGAGATTAACACTGAACACCTTGCAAAACTTTATAGCATTTCTAAATTGTATCGAACCATTAGGCATTCTCTTGACATAATTTATTGGTAGGCATATTGTTTCCACCATCTTCTTTTTTTTTCGTGAAAGGACGACAAAAAATAGCCGAATTTTTATTAGAAGAAAGCAATAACAACCACAAGTAAAGAAACCACTAATTGCAACTCTGCTCCCAGAGACTACCTTCTCTAATTTGCATCACCCAAACCAGAAAAGAGAAAATAACTACATGCTTTAGGGCATTATTAAAGGCTTGAATTTATAGAGAAATTTTGTACAGAACTATGATGTGGCAACATAATAGATATTGGGCTATTCTGTGCAATAGTTTTGTACAAGACTGTACAGGATTACCTCCCCACTTTGCTGTGTCCAAGCGGAAAGCCTCCAAAGCACGTTTCTGACACAAGGATTCGGCCATATCAATGAATCTGCAACAATGAAAACCAGAACAACAATCAATTCAGTTTATTCATGGATTCAGCCAGACGGCAATTCAATTCCTCTTGCAAACGTGCATGTTTCATTCGAAATAATCCTGATAATGGCAACTGATAGAGCATGGGCTTACTCATTCCCACCGTAATATCTTGCACTGGGGTAACCCTCACTGTACTTGTTGGTCATGACCGAACCCACCGCCTGCATCACTGACACCGATGTGAAATTCTCCGAGGGGATGAGTTCCAGCCCCTGCACCAAAAGTATGGTGACACAGACACAATTCAATGAGGTCTTGATAAATTAAAAAAGTACAATATAATCCAACATTGCAATGAATGCTCATGAGTCATGACTGAAAATTACGTCTAAAAGATGGCTGAAGAAACAAACCTTCCATTGGCGAGCCTTCTCGTGCTCGATGATGTCAGCAATCTCAGGGTCGACCTCTTCAAGTGGCGCGTTCAGCTGCTTTGTCCACTGCACCCGACGCCAAGAACACGTGGTGGTGATCATAAGAAAGTGACAGACGCGGAGTAATGGGCATACAGACAATTCAGAACAGAGTAATCAGAACATACAGTGACTCCGGATCTCTCCTCCGTCGCCGGAAGGGACGCCTACGCCCGCAACAAGGACAAAACCAAATCAGAAAAACGAATCGGCACTGCCGCATGAATCTTTCTTTCTTTCCAGGGGGGGTGGGCAGAAGATAAGAACAGACCACCGCCTTGCCACACAGATAGAAGATGAAGCGGGCGGCGGCGTACCATGTAGTAGAGTGGCGTGATGCGGGATAGCGGCTGGCGGCGGAGCGCGTTGGCGGAGAGCTTGCGGAGGGCCGTCGCCATGGCCATGGCGGGCGGTGGTGGGCGCGTCCTCCTCCTGTGCGGGGGTCGTGGTGTGGAGAACCTCGACTCGCGAGTTTGGGAGATAGTGGGATCGGTGGCGTTTTCTGGGGTTATTTTAGCTGGATATCCCGTGCTCGTGGTGGGTGTGGTTGGATGGCGGATGGCCTGGTCTGGCCAGTGCCGCAGTCACCAGCGCCCACCACTCCACACCAAACGCATCAGCGTCACCAACCCTCAACTGCAGTCATATTCCGTGTATAATGCATTTTCTGTTCTGTTTATCTTGTATATAAATCATGTTTACGATTATTTTCTGAGATTCTTTATCCATAGTTTCCTGTTTTTTAAGAAAGAGGGAATTTTCTTGTCTACTTTTAGTGGCATTTACTCATCTTGAACATGTTGCATTACGATTATTTTCTGAGATTCTATTTGGCCGATTCGCATCTCAAATGAGTGCTAGATCAAGGGGTATGTTGGTCCTAGAAGGGAGATGAGAAAAAAAGTGCCCTGAATTGTTTTTAGCGTCAGGATTATTAAATTTTCACGACGATCACCAACCATGACAAGAAAGATTCTTCACATCGAACCCTTCAGATATTATTTGGTAAGTGGCCCCAACCGGGATGCAGGGCAACAAATCGCAAAGGAAAATAGCAGCTCGACCAACTGAGCTCACAGCACCACTTTCTCGTCCACTACCAAACACCCCGAAAGCGACAACTCATGAAGAGACACTACATTTTTCTCTCCATATAAGAGATAGTTTTGCCAATTGGTTGATCTTTATTTCTTTCAGGAAAAAAAGAAATTGTCTTTAAGCCTTATGAAATGCACAAGCAATTCAACCGCAAGTTACAAACATAAAGAAAACGAGTAGATTTTATCTGAACGCTTATGAAGAGGACTGAGCCAAAGGTGTTGCTGCCATGCCTACGTGCATCCAGGCCACCCAAGCCCTATCTGTACCACGACCAGAAGTGTGCAACTGCACAACTCGAATGCAGATAAAGCGATCGATAGATAAGCAGCAGATTTCTTCCAACTACTCCCAACCCCCCACACACAGAAGCATGAACATGACCTTCCTATAACCATACTTTAATCTGTACCAATTTTTTTAAAAGGTCGAACGCTACAATCACAGGCAAAGCGAAAGAAACATGTTAGCAGTGACAGACTAAATTTTAAGCTATTGCATTTCTAATACCATACTCTGTTAATCAGGTAAACTTGGGAGGGGGAGGGGGGCTGAGCGAGTTTCATGCCTTGGGATCAGCATGCATGAAATGTAAAACAGAATATGGTATTAATCAAGTGAAGCATATCTATTTACACCATGTTCATTTGAGATTAGAGATCAAACTACAACTCTAGTTCCAAAATTGCATATCTAACAACTAGGGATAATATGTACAAAAATCAAAAGTACAGGTAATAATAATATGTACATTTTATTTGGACCAGATACAGTCCAAATCCGTTCCTACGGGGTTGAAAAAGGTCAGCCAGGGTCAGCTTAAGCCATAGCTCGGCCATCCAGCTCTAAAAAGATCTTAATCCAGACTCCAGAGTTGTGGCATGCCGTGGGTGCCCATCCGATTTGCAAATGATTGGCTCATTCATTGACTATGCTCAAACCAGATAACAAGAACAGCGCATTAGCTTCAGCATTCACAATAATTGTCTGGAATACATAGGGGATAGCTGAAAATATATTGTATATGACCAGGCCCATGGTGCTGCAAGTGTATGCTTGGTAACTCTGCTAATGCACTTGCAATCAATTCATATGTAGCATGAAATCTCTTCTTTGTCAGCACTTGCATGAACGCCCAGGTAATGCTTAAACAGTAGCCTTGATTTGGATACAAGGGGAAAAGGATAATGGCCACAATCGAACATCTTGAAACTGGTTCACTATCATCCCATAGTAAACTAGCTAGCCATAGCCTCTGATGGACATGCTACAATCCTTGCCCAAGCTCTGAAATGGGGCAAAAAAATTTTTTAGGAAAATTGCATATAAACAAGTGCTCACTCCAAGTATTGTAAATAAGCCAGAAGATCAAATTTAAAAAATGAGTATTAATGGAATTTATCCACTAGAAAAAATGGTGAAGACAAGAAAACAATGATGATAACCTTATGGGGTGTACTACAAATTCTGTGAGAAAAATGATAGCTAAATATAACTGACATGTTCAAAAGAAAGGGCATAATCAAAAGTATACTCAAGTAAGATCAGTAGAACCAGGTACACCAGAGGAAAGATGTATCATTTTACAAATTGATCCAGAAATGTGCAGCAGTGAATCAAGATTATTCTAAATGTCAGCTCCTTGAAAATTTTGGTAGCCTGTGAGAAGCACCATAATTCATGTGTATTTGAAAATGCTACGCCGAGCTCTCAGGATCTTTGGAATGTCAGCGCTGAAGGCAATCTTTGGTGCACTGCTGGTGCTGGAGCAATAGAGCTCCAGGAGCTCTTGGTCAGGGCGCACACCTTGGGGGGTTCAGGGCAGAGCCTGCTAACCTCTGGTTGAATCTGCTGTAGTTTGTGGCACATCTGTTTTTTTAGAGTGGGTGTGTATGGTGTTCTTGTACTTGAGTGGGTCTAACCGGACTCATGTGCTTTTTTATACCTTAATAAAATGACACGCAGCTCTCCTGAGTAGTTTGAGGAAAAAAAAAACTATTCTATATGTCAAGGTTGCCAACTTGCTATTGAACAACAAACAGTGGAGAAATCAATTCAGAAGGGCACATCCTAACTATTAGGGAAACGAAAGTGAATATCAGAACACGCTATGTTCACCGAGGTCTCAGCTTCAGCTGATTGTGGACATGATGAAAAATTGTTTGGAGTCCTTTTTCAGGTATTTTATGTAGCAACTCATTCGGGTTTCAAAGAATATTACAGCATGAAAATGTTTACAGCTTGAATTAATTGGCAATAATCCTGCACCCTGATGAAGTTTTTGTGCCATGAATCTGTTTTCCTTTTGGATTATATAAGACTGACACATACTTTCATTACTCCTTAAACTTGTTGTGAATGACCACTCAAGTCCTTGAACTTCGAGGATATATATAAAAAAATACTATTCCTTAAACTTAAGTGAATGAACACTCTAGCCCTTTGAAGAAATTAAAGAACAAAGTTCACTATGTTGTACTTAACTTGCAGTTAATGATAATGACTATGACTAAGGCCTTAACCTTCAACATTAATTAGGCAGGTCCCAAATTTGCAAATTGTCCCTTAGGTCATTAAACATGAAAATTGTATAATCTAGGTTGCTAATTTTTACTTTGCTAGCTTTCTGACAAGGACGAGATGATCAGATGTCTAGCCAGGCTTCTAAACACAAGGTGCAATACTATATTCATTACTATTTTGATGAAGATGTTGTGAAGAAAGTATTAATAATTTTCGTATACGTAGGGTGTTCTTAGGAAGCACCTTACGCAGGCTGTTGTACCAAAAGTATTGACACGGTCTACGACGAGGAAATAACAACAGTTGGTTTTTCCACCCTGAACTAGAAAGTTTTTATGGCACTTCCTCCTTTGGAGCAAGTATTAATAGTTTTAGTATACGTAGGATGCTCTTCTGAAGCACCTTTGATGCAGACTGTTGTACCAAAAGTATTGACATGGTCTCAGTCTCAGACAAGAGGGAATAACAGTGGTTATAATGCCCAGCAGCCACATATAATGAGGATTTAAAAACCATAAAGCGAGACAAATAAAAAGGAGCCATGTAGCAGTGTACGCTTGGGTACAGTATTAAGTTATTACCTGAACCATTTGCCCATACACAGTGAACGAAGTCACGTCTTTGAATCATATCCAAGGTGTCCATCCCTCATACATATTGCACAAGTTGTCAATACTTGTTGCTTGTTTAAGAAGATAATCAACTTGCTCCGGAATATTCAAGGACCTTGAAAGAATGACATGAAATCAATAGACGGGAAAACATAAAATAAATAAGTAAATAACTAAAAATTGACTGCTAAAATAATTTTCTCTTAGTTATCCACCTCGTGCCATCTATATCCCGTCCATGTAACTTATGCTCCACTTGCTTCAGGATGGACAGAGCGAAAGGATTTTTACCTGTGATCATCAAAGATAAAAGCAAAGTTTAGCTGTAAAGTTGTCTCAGCTTCAAAATCCTTCAGGGGCAATACTCGATAAGAAGCTAAGTTCTTAGACACAAAAAGAAAATAAAAATAGAAAGGTTTATGATTATTACAATATTCAATTTTAAATTGCAAAGACATAATATGGAGAACCATAAATTAACCATCCTTCTGTGTTAGTCTTTCTTATATCTATACCATAGTTAGATAGCATCCGAATAAAGTTGAGTCCAAAGATGTATCTTTTTAATTCTCATGTATATGAATTTAGTGCTCACACATGAAAATTATTAGCCATGTCACATGATGCTGACTTTACATTTACAAACTGATTAAAACAACAGCGATCTGATAAATCCAAACGTTGAGATTACACTTCTTAAAGAAGTTTCAGAGCAGGCTAGCTCGTATCGGATAGAAAATAATCCAGAAAACTAAAAAAAAGGTATCAGATATCCACCCTTTTATTTGTCTTACCTCTGGTTACTCGAACCGAAGAATCTGCATTGGATTTAGGATCACTGTTGTCACATTCTTGTCCCCTAACTTGTTTGAAGGTTGCACTACTATCCTCGCTTTCAATTCTTCCCTCCACCAAATGGGTCTCAACCTCATGAATATTGATATCATATGTCAATGCGACATTGTTTGATATAGACTGGTTACCGTTACTGTCTCTTGTTTCCTGGTCAGTAGCACCAGGACCTTCTCCCTCAGCCTTGTCATCCATAAGAGCACCTATCTTCTCCAAGTTATCAGAAGTGCCAATCTGGGTCGACCCTGTGGTACATCCAGAGCTGCTAGTATATGAGTGCTCTGGAGGTGAAATCCAACATCCATCTTGCAAAGAAATGTCTGTATTCATTTCTAAATCTAGAGAGCCACATTCCATGTTTCCAGAAGAGCCTCTATTCTTCTCAGTTGATGAATCACTTTGCAAAAGATCTGGATGTGTTGAGGGTATATCCTGGGATCTCACAGATTCCCTTTCACCTGGGACTTCTAGAGCCTGTGAATAAGAGAAAAGATAAGTGAAATAACTGGCACCTAGACACGTGTAACATGTAGCAAAAGAAATGGTTAATGTTAAAGCTTATTTATGTACATCAGATCTATATTCCTAAGAAAAAAATGGCAACCAAAGCTTCAAAAAAAAAAAACAAATCAGAAACATAAGTACATCACATGCCCATTTAGATATTCAGATTCACATTGATTGGGAAGTTCAAACACAAAAAAACAAATTAGAAACATCAGTACATCACATGCCCATTTAGATATTCAGATTCACATTGATTGGGAAGTTCAAACCAGGTCAAGCTTCTGCTAATATTACTGCACCTGAAGGTTTGCAAAACATTCACCTCTTTTTATGCCTTATAAAGTTTAAACTATGGGGCGGAAATGATTAGCATGCTCTCAGCATTTATCATTTCTTAGCTACATACCTTGTGAAGATTCCCTGCATGAAGACTGGAAAGGTGTCCAAGCTTCATTACCATGGAATGCAGTCCCTCCACATTTTCAGTAAGCGGACCCACCAGAGGTTCTATACTTTTGCAAGCTTCCCTAATTTTAATGTTATAAGATTGGTATAATGCCTTTCCATGAATCAGGGGCATACTGGCACTGTTCTTCTCTCCTTCCTTCGAAATTGCTTCAGACATAACGGTTACATCAGCAGATAGACAGGCTTCAAGTGGAAATAAAATTGCATTTGCCTGTCAAGCACGAAACAAAAGCCTTCCTTCAGGCAAAGAAAGCAATTATATGTTCTACACAAAAAAAGAAAATTATATTGATGGCAAGTATCTATATGATCTGGGAAGATATTGTTCAGCATATTCCAATAATTTGGCATGGCCCACATATATCAAAATCATGCCAAAATTAAACTGAAATCTGGGGAAGAAATGTAATAAACAAAGAGAAGCAATGACAAGCCTTGGAAAGATTGGCCACAAGGGAATTGTGCACTGCAGCAGCTTCCTTCCCCAGAGAGTAGACATCATGCAACCCATCTGCTATAGCCAAAACCTGCAAATAATTCACCAGTAAATCAAGAACAAGAAATAACCGATTCGATCTCATCACACAGATAACTAAAATGGGGGCCTAGGAACATAAGACAGACCACCACATATGAAATGTCTAATTCCTCATAGTTGAAGAGTAAAAATCATAAGACTAGTATATACAATTCAGTAATGCCAAACAGCGAGCTAGATAACATTATTTCTCGATTTGGCTGTGGTTAAAAAGTAAAAACCGTCTGCAGACTTCCACAGTTCAATTTACATGATTGACTTCATGAACTCATATGCAGTAAAAAAAAACTCAAAAGAGAGTTCCATTAATATGTTGTTTGATTATGTACCTCCTCGAGCAAGGAACCACATTCAGAAGTCAAAGCAGCTCGATCCTGTGATGCATGTTTGAAACCAGATAGCAATACACTTACTTCACAAGCATGTTCATACATGGCTACAAGAGCATCCTGTAGATTGACTGGCAAAAGATAGCAATATTATTATACAATGACAAAAAAAGGGGGGGATATATATACAAAATACCATAGTGGATGATAAAGAGAAACAAAGCAACTAGTCTGAGTAGGAGTGGCATACCTAGAGCAGATTTCGCTTTGACAGAGACTACAGAAACCTGGTTATTTACTGAAAATAAGCCTTTTCCAGCAGTTTCCAGGTTGAGTTGGCCAAGTTTCCATTCCTGTTCTGCGCCTGCTTGTAACATACATAAATATAACTGTTATGAAACAAGAGAGACTCATGAAGAACAACAGGAGGAACTATAATAGTTGGAGTGCGCAGAACTTTCAGATTTGAGTAGTGATATTAGTATTCTTGATTTAGTGGTAGTTCTGTAGCTGAGTACTATAGATCATAACTAAAAATGTAAAAGTAAACACAAGCGATGGTACAAGCAACCACAGCCTATACACTAGCAAAACAGCACAATTACATCACACAAAACACCAACAGGCTATCTTAAATGGACTCGAGTTTCTTTTAGCAAAGAACAAGCTAGCCCATCTTGATTATTTTTAGAGGCAAGAAAATCACCAAGAAAATTGGATACCCGTGTGCAAATCAACAGAATATGAGCATAACTGTAACAGAAGCATGAAAAAGAAGATTACAGCCAACTTACATGTAAAGGAATGATATGCTGCATCTAGACGTGTCAGGAGATTCAAGAAAATTTGCTGCCACGCCCTGCCTTTGTCCATAGATTGTTCGGAAGCTTTACCCTCATGAATGAAGTAAAGTCCGTCTCTCGATGCTTCAAACTCCAAAACAGATGTGCACAACTTAACAAGATCAGATGCCTCTTCTTGAACCACCTGAAGCAATTTCCTCCTTTTTAATATATGACTATGAAATTCAGGGGGAATTCCTGAACCCTTTGCAGTTGAACCGCCTGCGCCAGAAGTATTTGGACCAGCACAGGCCCATCCCATTGCTCTCTCAAGTTGTCCTTCAGCAGAAACAGAAATGCTTTCACAAGCTTGAAGGAACTCAATTGACCTTGTTATCAATGAGACCGAAGACTGGATCTTATCTAACAAGTTGCTTCTGCTCAGATTCAAAATCAATGAGACGAACTTATCATCACTAAGAATATTTTGTGACAAAACCTTTGCCTTCTGTGCATGGGGTGATGAAAGATCATGTAGCCATTCAACCTGAACTATTTCCAAAATGATTTTGCGCAGAGCCTCTGTTAGCTCATTCAATTGTTTTTTCATTAGTGAAACCGCAGTCCGGGCAGCTCTAGCTGTCTCATGAGCATTACAATACTCCTCAAACATTAAAGTAACCTTTCCAACGGCAACAGAATCTCTTTTAGATTGATCTGATTCTCTTCTTCCTTGACTCGGCTGCAGTAAAGCACTGATTTCATCGTCTAAACTTCGGATGAGTGAAGGAGCAATCCTTTCTGTAATATACCAGAAAACTTGTTTTTCCACGTGGATTGCAAGCTTCCTTTTAAGAGTCATGTAAAGTTGATTGGCATTAATACTTTGTTCAAAAGAAGAAGAAATCTCATGCGTGCATAAATCTAGAATTGAAACAAGAAGATTGAGTTCCCAAACAAAAAAAGCATGACCCTTCAATATGCCAGCTAAAGGCCACACAGCATCAGACAATGAAGAACCCAAAGATAAAGCATCTTTGATAACCGAAATGGGTCTATCTATGTCAGAAGGAAACATGTCACATGGAGATAGCGTACGATCAAGCGATTCCAGGTCAGCAAAGGGCTTTGTCAATATTGAAAGGAGAGCCTTGCTTTGTATAAAATGAAACTTGCTTTCCTGATCATGATCCAGCAAAGATGAGAAGTTTTGTTTAGAAGAAAGCAGCGAATTGATGATGCTGTCTTCTACTTTCATAAGTGATGAAATGCGCATATCTTTCTGGCTCCATGTTTCATGCAGTTGTTCCAATTGTGCCCTACAGATTTCCTCCTGCGAAGCGAGCTCCTCTGCTTCTTCCCAAGATAGATGTTCTCTGCCTCTTGCAGCAGCTTCTTCAAGAGCTATTTGTTGTTGAGTAATTCGGCCAACTTTCACAGAGTAGCTCTGTTCCAATTCAGTAAGAGATGTTTTCTCAAGTTCTACCTCAACCAGCTTCTCTAGAGCTTTATCAACATAACCACGGATCTCAGAAATTGAGTCAACGACTTCCATTACCTCTGAATTGCATGAAACAAATAATCTGATAAATTCTGGAAGAAAAGCTTCAGTCATTTGGTCAATGATGTTGATACTTGAGTGCAAAGCGGCCTGAAAAGTGGAAGCCCAATGCCTAGGGTGGGGCTTCACGTAAGCAGCACTTGTTTCAGCTAAGGTTTTTCCAATAACTTCATGCACTTCATCAACAACTCCAGAGATCAATGAACATTTTTCTATGTACTGTTCAAAAAATTGCAAGCTCATCCCAACATCTGCTTGTAGACCAGAATCATCTGCCCTAAATTTAGCTTTTCCAATAGCTTTAGTTGAGATATCAGACACTTTGGCCCTAATATCACTATATAGCTGGCCCACAGCAATCCCAAGAATAGATAGCACTTGACATGTTGTCTCTTGTATATCAGCATTGGCTGGAGTTTTGATCTCAACCTGCCTAAGACTTTCCGAATGTGACAAATAAGTATTATTGATGTCCTTTTGTGAAGGCAATTGAAAAGAGTTCATGAATACAGAAAGTATCCGCTCTTTGGATTGCATTTCATTATCCAACCCAATAGAATTCATCAGTTCAGAACATTCCCTCACAAGTCTTTCCACGCATGTAACGTAATTTTCCATTTGATTCAAGAGATCCCGATATCTTTGCTGCGCTATATGAATGCCTTCACCTTGAACCTTAGCGATGATTTCTGCGGCCTGTCTTTTGGCACTGGAAAGCATATCTTGTGATGTACTTCTTGCAGAGAGCTGCAAAACTTGTGCCCAACTAGAAATTGGACTGGTTGTGATGTAGTTAACTGGAAGAACTTGCTGCAACACTAACGAATATTCACCAAGTGAGTCTAACGCGGAGGAAAGTCCACCTTGTAACTCGGATATTAATTGAGAAACCTCGCTATCCAGTTCAGAGCACTGTGCTCTGGTTGGCTCTGGTACAACTGTAAGTGGGACTCCTGATTCTGGGACAGCTGAAATAAGGCTTAACGCCTCATCCTTACAATTCAATTGCATGCATGACTCAACGCACGCAATAGAGTTTTCCCGTATAGCCTGGAGAACTCGTGCATGTTTTTCCCTCCATATTTGAAGCTTGTTAGCTTCATCAACTACTGCTGCCTTTGCTTCTGCTAACTCGTGAGCATGAATTTCAAATGAAGTGCGAGATTTCTCAGCAACTGAAGTAGCATCAGCTAGAACTGACTTAGCTGACATTTCATTCTGCAAAACACTTGATCTCTCTTTCTCAGCATGATAAAACATAGCTGATGCAATCTCGTAGTGATCTAAAGTATCCAAGAATTTCTGCAGAGTGAAAAGAAGGGATCAAGAGATGGAAATGTTTTATTTGAGATACTTGGTCTTTGACTTACAGACTTGAAAATAATACCTTTAGAGCAGATACTGTGGCTGGCAAATTAGTTAAGAAAAGATCCTTATGCTCCTGGGGAATTTAAAACAGTCCGATCAGATAGTGACAATTGTTAGACGTATAACAATAATGATAAGAAATAACACCTTAACAATTCAGGCACAAAATGGGTCTCACCCCTGAAATAATCAGAGCACATGTGTGCTAGTGCATGAAAGATGGAAACAAAGAGTTCTATATCACCCATTTTATCACTGCCATCCTATCTGAACTTAAGTAGATAACGAAACAATTAGCCTACTTGGGAACAAACTAAACAAGCAAGTTTATCTACAACCATCCATACAACATCAGTTAACTAATTTGCTACAAAGTCCCTAAACATTTCCTTCAATCATTGATAAATACAAATTTTACATTAAATGCTGCCAAGGATGAAGGCACTTGTAAACAAGGTCGGCAGTCAAGGAAGAAGGCACTTTGTTGTGCATGGCTGGGCAGTCAAGGAAGAAGGCACTTGGGAATAGGTTAGGTCAAGTCATTTTTCCTACTTAAGTGGTATGCTCAATGTGAAGTTTTGTAATTGTAAGGGGCCAGTGTTGTACAGTTTTCTTTCTTCTACTTTAATGACATGACTTGCAGCTCTCATGCTTATCAGATGGAGGGAGGGAGGGAGAGACGTTCCAATTTTAATAGACAACAGTTACCTGCAAAGGAACACGGATTTCTTGAATTCGTGACGAGAACAAGCTCAAACTAACAGCTAGTTCCATTCCTTTCTTCTCTTCACCAGCAATTCCTGCTTCATCTTGGATATTTCCCCGTGTCCACTCCATCAATGGGTCCCAAACAAATACTTCTAACAACATCAAGATGATATCTTTGTTCTTCAAAAGGACATCCATAACTTCCTCACAAGTAACTCTAAAAACACCTTCCACACCAGTCAATCCTAAAGCTGATTCAATAGTTTGAGTGAGACGGAATGGAACAATTTCTGGAATCTTCAGCCTTCTCCCTTTATCAAAGCATATGTTGTAATCTATATGAACTACATCACCATTGCTGAAATCCATTAGAATATTGTCCAGATGTCTATCTCCAAGACCCAGCATATGGCCAACCATGCTCATGGCTGCTACACTGCTAGAGAATCTGCAACGAGAAATTAATCCATAGCTTAGCACTCACCAACCGTAACTATTTTAATTTTTTTCTCGAACATGTAGGAGAGTTGTGTATCAATATATTAAGAAGAGGTGCCAAGAAAAACCCCAAGATACAGTCTGTTTTTAGGAGAAAACCTCGAGCAGCGAGCAGTGAAAAACCACACTAGCACCTTTACAAACTACTCACCTTCAAAGGAAAAAGGAAAAATCAGACCTTACCGAGATTGAGACCAGGACTAGGATAGACGTTCACAGGCATTAGGGCAAGGAGATGAGAAACATCTCTATCCCCAGACTCCACAAGCACAGCTCCTCCCCTATGACTTCTAGAACTCCATTCAGGCTGGGAGGGATCCCATAAAAAACATGACTACGACCAATCCAAATTGACCAAGCCCCAAGAATAATGAGGGACTTTAGACCCTTTCAACAATTGTAATAATCATCCAGTAAAATTAAGAACAAATAAAACTTCAGTTATCAATCATAAAAGGGCTACAATAGATTAATCCTCAGACTCTTTGGTGACCTGCATTATGCTGAACAAATGAGTAACCAAGAATTCGTTCCTCAAATAATTCTTGACCTTATTTTAATTCAGTTACCATGTATATTGAAAAAACAATACATAATTGCCTGGTATGCATCAATACTCAAAAAGACAAAATCTTATCCAGAGTTCCTAATATTAACATGAGTGTTAAATAATGACAACGTCTCGTGCACACATCAAACTCTTGTGAACAGCGATAAATTTTATGCGAGAGAAAGGTACTGTGCACAAGGGGGGGTCTCTCTTCATCTCAGTTTCCGTGGAAAGCCCAGATCCCATTTACTAGGGATTTCAACTAACTACTTTCAGCAAATTCTTCGCTTCTTTCTTCCCAGACATCTTCTTTTCTTTCGGTTATTGTTTAAGAATATATAGTTCACTAAGTTTAACAGTGCAAGAGACTAGATCAATTCAATATAATATAATTATATGTGTGTATATGATATGTTCGAAATAAAGATGCCATGCCCCTCATACCTCTTTACTTTGGAGTTAAAGTTTCTGAAACCTTCACTCGCACACCACATTTCTTGCCACAGAATCTGTTTCGGAGTCTCGTTCATAAGCTCCAATAGAACTTTCCTTTTAACATCTAGTGGCCAATCTCTTCGTGATACTACTCTTTTGATCCCTTTTTCTTTCAGTGCTGGTATAATTTTTCCATAGAACATATCACTTGGACGGGGAACCGGTGGAATAGGGTTGTGAATACTACCAGTGTTAACTGAAGATAGCTGTGCCTCTGCCTGTGCCAACTGCGAACGCTTTTGCCATGATTTGTACACGTTGTATATGCTGCTTACATTTTCCACCCATTGGATCAGTCCAGCTCGCCCACTGACCGGTGTAACAGAATAGAACCGTAGTGTAATGTTTCGACTTCGAGTGTCAGAAGACGAATACAACAAGCTATTTATTGCCTCCAACAACTGCATTATCCGAGAATCAAGGCGTAGATCCTCCCGACCCTTGAGAAGGTAAGTATACCTCTGACCATCTGATCCTTGCAAGACGAGCTTCTTAGGTCTTGTCTTTGTTGAAAGTATTGTCACCTCTTTGCAGAAGGAAGATACAGTCACAGTGCCATGGTTTCCAGCAAAAGATTCTGAGGAATCAAGTATCTGCTTCTCAAAACCAGGCATTGGAATGTCAGAGGTTGACAAAACAGCTAGCTGTGGAGCAATCTCACTTAACAATACGCATGACTTTCTTTGATGTGTGGCTAAAGAAGCAGCAATTGAATCAAAAGGCTGCCAAATGTCTCCTAATGCTGCTGGAGATCCAGGGGGCGTCTTAAGAGTTGTAATTGCAGATTTCAGCTTAGCATTATATTCCTTATGAAACCACATCTCATGAGATGTTTTTGGTTCTCGAGATGTAGATGCCAGGCGACGTTCCAAGGCTACAATGATTGGAGTCATCACAGCAGAATATTTTGCAGCATTGATCTTGTTCTTTTCTGCTGAACTCAGCGTAGAATTTGCAGCAACCCTTGCAGCTTCCTCTTTAAGTATATTGATTCTCCTTAAAACATCTGCATCTCAATAGAAATTTGGCCAATATTAACATCCGCATCTCCTAAACAACAGTAGTATACTTAACAATTTAACATAAATATATTTGCCATGGGCAGTCAGCTGGATCTTATAGGGTTAAAAAGATGAGATTTGATATCTTGCTAGTGGAGCAAGTAAGGCCTCTATATAAAGAGAGGACATATATAAAGAGAGGAAATGTCCGTTAAAGGAAACAATAAATATAGTCAATTTATTATTCCAGTTCCTCTTCTCCTACCCCTGCCCTTGTGATGTGGATGCCACCAGCATAGGCCAGGTACAAATCATTTGTACACATAGATAGTTTATGCAGCAGTAACCGGACTATATGGGTATCTTCAATCAAAGCCTGCCTGCTCTAGCGGATTCAACAGGACAGTAAAAGGGGAAGTGAAGTTTACCTGAATGGAGATCTTGTAAAGTGCTCAGCCATTGTTCCTCCCAAAGAACAGTAATCATACCTAGCTCCTCAATTGCAAGCTTAACATCTTTAATTAAATCGGGGAATAGCTTAACCTATGAAAAACAGAAAGGTTCAAAAACATAAAATGGCAACACTCATAGTCTAAAGTAGATAATTGTAGTCTGATATGATAAAGTAAGGTAAGATACCAGAAAGTTTGAGATGTGCTGAAGCTCCTCAGAAGGTTCTCCTTCACAAGCATTGATATCAACCAATGTAGGATATACAATTGAATAAGGAGAAAGTTTTCCTAGCTTCAGCAATATACTCTCCAAAAGTTCCCTTACTATCTTCTCTGGGTGGGAACTCAGGCGTGCAAAAAGTTGAGGTATAATCTCCTGCATATTTCCGAAGCATATAATTATACGGTAACTATTATCGTAAGCTCACAATTATAGAATATAGGCCACTAATCATGACGTACCTGCCATGGCAATAAAGGAACTGCCGAAACCCCACTTTCAAGTGTTTCCTTCAGTTCCGCCCCATAGTTCAACATTATGTGAAGCAGATACAGCATCGCACGCATAGTGTAGCTTCTTGTTTTCCCTTTCAAAGCATCATGGTGATACGAAGGTTGAAGCTCAGCTGATGAATGAGAAAGGTACTGAAAATAAGCATGTGCTGCATGCCCGAAGAGTGATACCCTCCTTTTCCTTAAAGACCACCAAATTTCAATAAGCTTGTCAATGAAAGGTGCAATGTCCTTTGCACAATCACATTTACAGATAAGACCTGTTAGTTCCAATGCTAGAACTGCAGGGGGTTCTTCACCTTCACGGGCCTCAAAGCCCGGTGCTCCAGCTGCAGCTTCTATCAGATGAATTGCCTGTTCAATAAGTAAAGTTATGGGGCATTCTTCTGCAGGATGGTAACATCCTGCTGCCACTGGATAATCACAACCCACATGAGTTGCATGTTTATCAGCGCAGATACTTCTGATTATTTCCTCCACCTCAGACTTCTCGTCATCTGTCAAGTGATATTTATCCGGGGAAAGTTCAGACTGAAGAACAGGGGACAGTGAATTCTGAAAATTTAATTCTTTTCCAGACAGAGAATAACTTGCATGAGTGAAGCACCAGGATGCATAGGCAAGCCAAGATTTACCCATGCTGGGGCAAAGTTGCCAGGATATCTTCCGAGCAGTGCCTATGATTTCTTGGGTAAGTGCATGATAATTCAAAGTTGAAACAGCCACACTATCTCCAAAGAAAAGTTTCTGTGTCCCATTTTGAGAGCCATCAGAATCCCTGAAATCTTCTATTACCTTTAGAATGAATGTGTTTGAAATAGTAGTTGATTTAGTTTCTTCCATCCAGGTTGAGAGTTTCAAACAAGCCCTAGCAATCAGTGAATGTGAAGTGCCAATGTCAGATGAACTAATGGTAGACAGAACACTACCACGAACCAGTGACCACATATCAATTAAAGCTTCTTCATTATTTCCCTTTTCATGCTTCAGCAAGGCGCCTTCATACTTAATGTTCAATCCAAGTATTTCCTGGTCCATCTCATCAGATGACTTCAAAGGATGGTTTATGAGATACTGGTTTAAACGGGTAGCCAACATAAAGTTCTCCTGCTTTCTAGCAAGACTTGCAAGCTTCTGACACAGAAGAAGAGTGGATAAAGAAGATGGTTGTGTATTACGGTACACTTTGAAGACCTTTAACCACATGCTACAATCTTGATGCATTCTATCAACGGGATCATGCAGTACTTTCAGTAAAGAATCCATTATTGATTGTGACTGATTAGGTCCATTCCGGCATGCCAACCCTGAAGCTTCCTCAAATGCAAGGATGCAATGAAGCTGACCAGCACAAGCTGCAGCTTCAGGAAATCCATTCAATGGGGCAACAGAGAGAGCTTCATCCAACATCAATTTAGCCTTATCAAGCTCCTCTTTTATGCCATCCAACTTGCTATTAGATTGAAGCATTCCACGCAAAAGCATAAGTTCACTTCTCTCAAGTGCAACCTTGGGATCAAGGGTGAGCTCACTGCTGCTTTTCGGAGTAAGATCAAGATAACCCCAAGCTGAATTGAAGTCCCCATTATCAAAGCATGCCATTGCATGAATTGCATTAAGTTCATTGCCAGCGCTTGTTAGAGCACCTGAATAAGGCTTGCCAGCATGTACAGCACGGAGCACTTGTAACTCAGCAAGCCAGCTCTCTAAGCATTTCCAATCTGAAAGGGATGTGTAGCACTCAATGACCCGCTCTATGATGAACTGAATGCCATCAGACTTCATGGAGGTAAGGGCTTCCTCTGACTGCAGTAGATGAGAATAATGTGCCGCAGCCTTTTCATACTGCCCCTGGGATTGATAGATCAGTCCTGACATCCATGAGAAGTGCTTGTCGCAATCAGATAAACCCCGCATTGGTTGATTGTCTTGCTCAAAGTAAGTGTAAAATGTTGATACGGCCCATTTCTGAAGTCCAACTAAGGAGTCTGTTTCATGACATCTGCACAGTGCCAAGGAAGCATGCCGGAGGACCTTCAAAACATCTGCTTCTAACCTCTCTATAAGACCATGATGACTTTCAGTAGCCCCTCCTGTGTGACTGTTGCTTCTGAGGGATGATGCAGCCAGGTTTCTGAGATCTACCAGCCGCAATGAACAGTAGTGAACAACTGCATCAGTGCAGTGCATAGCTAATCCTGCATTTAACATTGGATCACAAATTCGTGAAAACCACTCTTCACAAACTCGTTTGTTTGCGCGGAAAAACATAGTACTTGCTTTTGGTGGGGGTGATAGAACAAAGGAACCTTCATACGCATTATAAGCATACTTTTTCAATGCTTCAACAAAGTCCAGCAGCAGACGCATTGGCAATAAGCAAATGTCAGCTGGCCCTATATACCTGCCTTCACCTTCCTTAGCTTCCAGCGTCAATACATTTGTTACATCCAAAAGCATGCGTTCTAGAGCTGCAAATGTCTGAGTGGGACCACCAAGATGAGTTCGAAGTCGAAGGTTAATGCAGTGCCGAGCAGCTTCATGGATTCCCCACCAAACCGCAGCATGATTATTCACCACGTATATCCTATCAATAGTAGTTCTGTCCACACCAGGACCTTTGGGGAGTTCGTTCCCATCAGCATCTCCAGACATATCCGTTTGACCAGAAAGAATGTCTTTCTTGCCACGGTAACTAAAGACCAGCCGTTGAACCCAAGACGAAAGAGGTAACTTCAATCTGAGAGAAAGGTAACTCAAAATAGAAACAAGCTGCTGCCAGTGGAGTTTCCTAGGCTGTTGCTTCACAGCAAGCACATGCCTCCAGTTCATGCAATGGTTGGACATGTTAGCAATATCTGAGGAATTCAGATAGCTATGTTTGTCCACAAGCAAGCCAAATGCATATGTTGTGATAGGCAAAGCAATTGAAAATAACCTTAGAAATGCATCCTTTACATTACTATCTGGATCACTTAGCTTGTCAAGCAGAACCTGAGTGACAACCGAGAAATTCATGGGATTGATGAGCCTACCCAGGAATAGTAACTCCAACGTTAATGCAACATGGCATCTCACTTTAGGCTCCCTATCATATGCACAATCCAAGATGATAAAAAGGATATCATTTGAAAGTGTAGCATCACCAATGACCTCATAAGAGAAACTGAACTTATCCACATCCCTCTCCATTCCACGAATCAAATTTTCAAATGAAGCTACCCAATCTAGAGCCTCTAATTTCAATGCCATGGATGATGATGCATTAAGACCCTGAACTATGTATGTGCCATATTTATGCACAAACTTCTTTTTACATTCACAAGAAATCAGCTGATTTTTACTGCATCCAGCACCTCTTTCAAATGGTTCAGATGTTAGCATATTACTTGAAAGTTCCACATTGCTCAGTTGGTGTAGTGTAGAAAATAACTGAAACTGCATCTCAAGGAAATTATGGAAAGGGGTACCAAATGGGTCAAGTTTCTCTGAGATGAATGATGTCAAGCTAGTTGCTCTGTCATTTCTCTTTTTTGTATCAAGTGCGATCGTAGCCAGAAGAATCTTCAGATCAAATTTCATTAAGGCAAGCAATTGGTCCTCTGAATATTGTGCCCAAGAATGAGCACCTGGGTTCGATTTGATTTTCTTTTCATTGTTAGACTCTAAGGACAGATTCTGGAAATCAGGGTAACTTACTTGCTCTTCCTCAAGCAGAGATTTTATCAGCTCTAACTCTTTCATCAATGATGCGATTGCTTGATCAACTACATCATCCAATCCATGCTGTAGGCAGAAAAGGTAAGTAGCTGCTGAGTTTGCGACCACGGTGTTATTTGGATGAAGACGCAGCTTAGATAAAATTGAACTGAAGTCAAGCAAAGCTCCCACAGAAGATGCACGGAGCCCCAAATTTTGCATTGATAGAACTTGCAGGTTAGTCTTAAGTGCTGCCACCAACTGTGCTGATGAGGCAACTTCCAAGCTCTGAGCCCATACATCCACAAACAGTATGTAAAATTCAGCAAACCTTTCCTGCAGAATTTCCGCAAGCAAGACCAAGCATCTGGATGCTTCTTCCATCCTCTCGGACCAGCCAATCTTGGAGGCTATAACTGATGCACACCTTAAAAGCTGAGGAGCTAACCCTTCCAGTGGCCCAGCTACAAGTTCCCTTAGGTTATTTCGCTCAGCCACACCAGATGCCATGATCTGCAGTACCGTAGAGAAGCAAGCAAACAGCGGACGGAGCCGCCCAGAGTTATGGCTGACTGCAAGGTTGGGGTCATGCACGAGAACCTCCATATCGGCCAAGAACTTGGGAAGTAATCCAAGCGAGAACTGCAGATTCCCAAGCCAATGCCACTGAAACTGCAAAAAGCTATCCATAATCATGCTGCGATCGGCATCAGCAAGGTCTGGAACAAACACCCACCCAAGGAGCAGGTCCATGATATCAACAAACTGGGGACGGAAGCAGTGAGGGAATTTGGCGGCAATCAGCATAAGCAGGCCGAGCAGACACCGGAGCACCGCGAGGGACGTCCGCTCATCCTCGAGCACGTCACGGCAGGCGGCAAGGAGAGGCGGAACGAACCGCTCGACCGGGGCCACGTCGCCGGTGGCCAGGAGCTCCCGGAGCCCTTCAGAGACGAGCGCTGCCGAGGAGGGATCCCCCAGGAGCGGCAGCGCCCAGGCGACGAACCCATCCGGCAGACCCCCGGGCGCTTCGAGCGAACACAGCACCGCGCAGAGCGTCGCGTACGCCGACACCGCCGCGCGTCGCACGGCGTAGGACCTGCACAGAAAACCGTCAACCACGAGAGCATGATGAGTCGAGCGGTGCGTGGAGGGGGAGAAGCGAGGAGAGGTCAGAGGAGGGTCCACTTACGCATCGTCGGCGAGGAGCACCGAGAGGGGCGGGGCGAGGAAGGGGGCGAGGGCGGGGAGGAGGGGCCGGTTGGGCGGGTGGAGGAAGGAGAGGCGGAGGTTGGAGAGGGCGGCGGTGCGGGTGGCGTCATCGGAGGGGTGCGGCGGGTCGCCGGCGGCGGCTGAGAGGAGGGAGGAGAGGTGCTGCTGCAGCTGGTGATGCGCGTACGAAGGCCGAGGGTTTTGCATTGTCGCGCCGCCGCGCCGTCAATTTCATCGACCGCCGCTCCGCTCGCCGCCCGTCACGGAGAGACGGCTATGGCGTCGCCGTCTTGTGGAGCGCCGCCCGATGAACCGGCGTTTCATCATCAGATCGGTAGCGCTATTACGGGCTCGTTATGGCCCATTAACCCGATGGACCGTGTGCAGCAGCCCATGCCAGGGCCGTGAGACGCAACAGTAGTACGTATCACACTAGTTTTTAGGTTATCTAAAAAAACCTATTTTTCGGTTTTCTAAAAATTACTAGTTTTCGGTTAGATTTGATGGGAAAGTTGCAGGTATTTGCCTCCCACAAAAATGTTGATTTTCTCCCCTAATCGTAGAATTTGAAAATTGTATCATGAACCATGAAAGCAACATATAAACTTCAGTCTACCTTAGTTTTTAACCTACGTCATATTAGTTTTTGACAAGTTAACGACTCACCTATACAGCAAAAATTATTTCTAGTGCTGATAGTATTAAAACAAGCAGTGTTTCATGTTTAGATTAAATGAGACCAAAAGCATTCTTTATTTCTTTTTCTTTTTATCACGACCAAAAACATTGAAGATGTCAGTTCCGCTGATGTATGTGATCACAAGGCTCACCGAAACACCAGGCTCTGGGCCGAAAAAGAAAGAAAAGCCTTTCCGTTGGTCGACGCAGCAAAATACACAGGGCTCGGCCCATATACTGGCACCTTTTGTCGGCCCAGCACAGCACTGCCAGCCATATCTCGCTTGCCAGGCGGTCAGAGCATCATGAACCGTCCACGGGTAATCCAACGGAGGCATGACGTCGCGGCTTCTCTCAGGGGTGCGCGGTTTAGTCCCACCTCGGCGCCTGAACCTAGCGCGGCCGCTCGAGCTGCCTATATAAGAAAGCCCCCGTGCCACCTTGCTCCATACTTACCTGGACGGGGTCGATGGGCGATCAAGAAGGCCCATGGCCTAGATCAGTGGCCTACATTGCACTTCGTGGGTGCGCTGGTTTACCATCTCCCCAAGCGGGAGAGTGGACGTCGTAATTTGTGGTAGAGGGGGTACGCGTTCGCGCGGCCCCCGCCAATTCTAAGAAATTAAATTTTGGTCCCTGGCTCGGCTCTTGAGGAACCTCTCCCTTACGGTGCCGATTCAGTAAGATTTTAATTGTTGGGAGGAAAAAAATGCGTTTTTATCCTTCTAACTAGCATCGTGTCCGTGTTGCTACGGGTGACATAAATTTTAGTGCTACAATTCATAGAGCATGAACACAGTAAATAAGGATAACTGTTTTATTATAAAACAAACCAACTATTTTATTATAAAACAAACCAAGTATACAGTAAATAAGGATAACTGTTTTATTATAAAACAAACCAACTATTTTATTATAAAACAAACCAAGTATACAGTAAATAAGGATAACTGTTTTATTATAAAACAAACCAACTATTTTATTATAAAACAAACCAAGTATGTATGTGGCTGATGTTGACGAACAAGTATATAGCAGCTAAAAATAAAATTTGATCAAATCACCAAGTATCGTTTGGAATACACACAAGTTGAATAATGCAACATAATAATCACTTTTATGTGCAAGAAAGTTGACAGTTCTTTAATTCTTCGAGATTACCCACAAAAAAAAAATCTTCGAGATGAGTATGCTCTCCTCAAGAACATCCTTCCTTTCTCACATCACAACGCATGTATTTCTCTCTCCTGACGGCAACTCTCTCCTCACTGTATTTCGATCTGATCCAGTCGTCTCCTTGCGTCACCAATATTCTTCTCCTTCAGTAGCCAAACAATTTTCTCCTTAATTAGCATCTCTATCTGAAGGTACTCTTAAAAGATGAAGCCACGCAAGAGGACCAGAAACACAGCAACACGGATGGCTCTCATTATCCTTGCAAAAAATCTAGCCAATAGAGCAGAGCAACAGTGGACGGTTGCTGGGCGCAACCGTTCCTTTTCAGCTTGGCCTCGTCGCAGTGGCTCACGGGCAGATTCCTTGCGTAGAGGAATCAAAATTCTAGGCATTTTTGCTCAGGTTCCCAGAGCCTTTCGCGGAGGCAGACAGCGATGCCGACATCGGATATCCACCTTCTCCACGTTCAAGACGCGCGAGCTGCACTGCAACCTGATTCTCCTCCGGCTCGTCCTCGCTATAACATCGTGGGTGTGCGCGCCGGCGCGATTGTTTTGCCTCTCAGCGCGGAGTTGGGTCATTGGCCCTCCCGTGCATCGGAGTCGACCACGGGCAGGCAACGTCGATCCATTGGGCGCTGCGGCGTTCCCTGGCAACGACAATTGGGCTGGCGGGCGGACGTGAGGCCGCGGGGGAAGGCACGGTCGCGAGGGCTGATGCGATATGGCGGGGGAGGTGCGATCGCGGGAGGATGCGATGGAAAGGATTCGCAGGCGGCGGACGGGGGCTGCACGAAGAGATCGCGATCGGGATGGACACCAGTGCGGTTGTGGTCGCGAGAGGCAGGACGACGGACTCCAGGGATTGCGGACGGTAGCTCAGGACGCGGAGGACAGGGGGTCGCGGTCGCGAAAAGATGCGGTCGACGACTACCCAATCAGTCTTTTTAGTAGTAGAGAAATTGTGAAATCGTGGGTTTTTTTTCATTCATAGTTTTAACTGGTGTAAATCAACCCCCTAATCTAACAATACTAGAGCACTTGTCATCCCCACCTGGTGTAATAACAATTTAATGCCCACTGACAAGGGCTTAAGCGCTCCAATCATCTAACTTATATATGCCATACCGTTGTATAACATATGTAAACAACAATTTTATTTTATATATGCCTTCGTTTGTTTTATTTTGTTCACGGTACGGCCACAAGCATCTATTGTTTATGAAGCCTTAACATAACTATTTAAAGTGTTTTTTGATTCACTCCTATTGTTTCCTCTGCAAAGGTAAACAAAAACATATACATTAATCCTACAATTTTTTTAAATTAAAAAAATCCTACAATTTTTAGAAATCAAGCCAAATTGATTATCCTAAAAAAACTAAGTTTGGTGACAGAATCATATAGAATTAAACCAATGTATGGTCTGGCATTAGATAACCCGAGGATATCTACGTTGTACCGAACCCTATATACATATTAGGGATGATTGATGCACCAGTTTCATTAGCTAAAGGTTTTATTTGCATTTTTCAAAACATAAGGGGTTAAAGTCACATTCCTGCAATACTAGATGGGTGAAAAATACACTTTTTCATTTTTTAGGAGTAACCTCCCTAGTCCTCCAGTTAATGGTTAAACATCGCAGATTACCCTATTGTTTTCCCATTTTTTCCTTAAGTAGCCATTACGTATTTTTCTTAGATTTTATGTATATTTTTCTTGTTTTTTTACTTATGCTATTCGTCTGAACGCAGAGCCACCTGATAAATAGGTGTACACACACAAGGATCGTGGGATCACTAGACAAACCAAGTTCCTGATGTTCGTATAAAATGATGTTAAGTTTCATACAACGTTCAGGATGCCAACAACAAGCAAAAGATGACTAATTAGAGAGAGATGACAGCAAGCGGGACGAGATGAAGGAGAGTATTATTGGCATCAATAGACAGGCTGTTAGATGGGTCTAGGCTCTTTCTGCGATCTATGGGTCCTACACCAATTCCTATTCGTTTTGATATAGCAAGTGCAATGGTACAGCGTTAACCACCGCAGCCCACCCTTTTGAAGGTGGAGACCATGATTTTCTTCAGATTGTTAAACAGCGATGGTGAGTGAATAAAGGCAGGGATGCATACTGGAGAAATCCTACATTTGTGATGAAGCTGCGTTCTTCGTTTTTGTTATAAAAAAAAAAAGCGCATTCTTTCTGGAACATTACAGTGCGAATTTTAATAAAAAAAACAAAAGAAGCCAAAACTTGAATCATTTCGATCGCTCTCACGTTCCTTTTCTTTTATGAACGATCGCTCGCACTTTGCAGAACAATCACACTAAACTCCCAGCAGAGGAAACGCTGATCTCAAGAAGCAGCGCCGGCGCCGTGTCGCCAGGTCCGGCACGCTGTCCCCGCACGATCGCGTGCCCGCGCGCGAACGCGAAGGCGCCCGTGCCGCCCACCACTCGCAGCACCCCCTTGTCCTCCTCCGCGTCGCGCCCTCTCTTCCCCGGCCTCCGCTTGCCCGCCTCGGCCTCGACGCAGAGGCTTCCGGCGAACATCCCCGCGGCGCCGCCGCCGTCGAACGCCAGGTGCACCGTGTCGAACACTGACGTCACCGCGACGCCCCGCTCGCCGCCGGCCGGGAGCAGCACGAACCCCGAGGCAACGCCGATGGTCCTCGACGTGCGCTCCGGCGCCGCCGTCATCCGGTGGTGGAACACCAGCGCGCTCGCTTCTCCTCGCTGATGCACCGCCGCTTCCAGCTGCCCTTGCTGTCGCGCTTGCACCGTCGGATGGACGTACACCGTGAAGGTGCGCGTGCCCGGCGCGCCCTTGCCGGCACGGTGAGGGAGAGGGGAGATGGTGGCGAGGAGGACGACGGCGAGGACGGCGGCGGCGACGAACACGCAGAAGATGATCCTGGCGAGCATCGCCGTATCATTTCTTATCTGAGGGAGGCCAAATGCGGGGAGTGGGCAGCCTGACGAGCTTTTCAGGAATCGTGCTGCTGCGAGAGCGGTGATCGGTTGCGATTCCTTGGATTTTCTGACGAAGGATCGGAGAAAGTTGCTGAGAGAGCAGTTGAGTTCGCGGTACTTAATCCATTGCATGGTGCATAAGCGTCAAACATAAACTAAACCATTGACTAAAAGGGTAATGCACAGATCACAGATGGCTTGGGTTTAGTGTGGTAGGAACGTAAGCTATGGGCGCCTCTGCTGTCCGCTATCCTACATGTGTAGGATTGGGGTAATCCTATACTTGGAAACACTAAAACTTATTTGGATTTTATGCTGTTGAATTAGGCAGAAACAGAACATCACCTCTCTTTGTCAACCTCCATTTCCCTTGACATGATTGGAGAAGCTTACCATGCAATCGAATGAGAGAAAGCAGTGTTCATATTTTCTGTTTTGGTAAGTTAAGTGGTTTTGCATTAACAATATAAAATTTTGATCCATCAAACAAGGAGTTACGTAAATTTTTTATAGGAGTTACGTAAATTTTTTTATCTATCACTGAAATTCTGAAATACTATTTGGCCACACAATAATCCACAAAAATGCTAACAAGATCGAAAACAACTTACAAGGAAAAAGGGAAAAGGCAAAATGCTAGCATCATTGCAAGGCCAAGTCTAGGTTTTACTATTCAGTAAATCTACTGACTAATCTCAATCTAATCAATCTAAATTATATTGATTAGATTGAGATTAGTCAGTAGATTTACTGAATAACAGATCGAAATTGTTAGGGGATTGACGCAGATTTTTTGCAATCTTTATTAGTGAAATCAGAGGATTCGAGTTTACCTCTTTTTCTTGTTGATTTCTTCCCAAACGTTGAAATGTGTTATCGAATCCATGGCGGGCCGTCTGAAACTGAATCCCAGCCTAGTCCTTTCACGGGCCGGTTCTGTTGCTGACATTCGGCCTTGGAAGAGCCCAACTAAAATAATAGTGATTTTCCATTGTGTGCTTATATTTTTACATTATTTTCTTATTTTGGCATGTCCCTCGTATTAAAATACTCCCTCTGTCCCATAATATTTGCACTCCTATATTTCAAAATTTATCCCAAAATAATTGCAGTTTCTATCTTCCCAAGCTGCGATGATAGTAACTTTTTAGGGGTAGTACTATTTAGGTGGGACCAACGTGAGACCTGCGTAATCTTATCCACTTAAACATGATGATATATATTGATAAAAAAACAAACATTTTTTGGAGTTGCCATTGTTATTATTAAAATTCATGTTTGTTTTAGCTTACAATCATTGGGGTTGTGGCTTGCCGAAAGCTGGGAAAGTAGATTGTTGGGCTGTAACTTTTTTAAGAAAGAATAGAGTTTAAAACTATAGCTCATGAAGTGTTAAAATTTAATTTAAGACATTGTGCTTCAACCGACAATGTTTATCACTCTGTAAACTTGCAATACGCAAAATGTGCAAAGTTTCGAACGGGTACACATAAGACACAAATTTGTCAACGTACCAGGGTTTTTTTACCGTGGTTCGAGCAGCTTTTTAGAAAAAAAACCGGTCCGGCTAACCGGTGAAACCGGCCGGTTAGCCGAGTGGCCCGGTTTTATAGTATTGGTTTGGGAGCGGTAACCGGGATTTTTTGCAACCGGACCGGACCGGTCGGTTCGGACCGATTTCCACCGGTTTTGTAAACCCTGCAACGTACCCGCCGTTCCCAGCTCGTCACACTCCTAATCATCCTAGGTGGCACGTGCCCCCTGAACGACCACATGGGGGGAATAGTAAATCCTTTTGCGCTACTGTGTGTTTTCATGCCATGGTAGACTGATACGTTGCTAATTGAGTGGTTAGACATAGACTGCAGACCTGCGATTAGGATCAATACTACGAGTGGCACAAAAGCATGGAATTAAATACATTTCAGAAACATTTCTGTACCCACACCGGCCCAATCAAGATGGCTGCTTCTAGCGATTGTGAGGCGTAAGAGGTAACCAGAATGTCTAATGACCAAAATTTCAGATTTACTGATGTAATGATCAACTCTTGGTACTAAAAATATTACTGGAAAGTATAGCACAAATGCTATCGGCTATGTTCCAAACAATGATCAATCTGAGCAGTCAACTAAATTGAGTTGGTTGCCTTGACATGTTTCCAATATTAACGATGGAGCCTTTGATCAGCCGCACGCTTTTATAGCTTCACTAGACAGTAGCATACCATTTCTCTGTTAGAATAAATGGACTTGAGTCATCAATTAAAGAATTAAAATCTTGTTATTTTAGTGCTAGGGAAATACTATATGGTTAATATCGTAGAGGTATTTGAAGTGGACATTGATCAACTTATGTGGTAAACTGATGGCACACCATTTGTGAAGTTGTAATGTAAAGAGAAACTGGCTGGCCACACTCACGACAGGAGATCATTAAAGCCATGCATGTAGATGAGAATCCCGGCAGCAAGGGAGTTGTTGAGGACGCCCTCCACAATGATTGCAGTGGCATTGTTGCCGTTGTACGTGGAGGTAAGAGCCATTCTGACTGCTATCCCAACCAGGGACGAATCCAGCCCATCCATCTTCCTCCTCTCCTTTTCTTCTCTTATTCTTCCTTCTTTCTTATCAAAAATGGAGGAGGGCCTAGAGAGGTATCAAGGGTTTAGGGGAGGTAGGGGGGCTAGAGCCCCCTAGCCCCTGCTCCCCCTAGCCCCTATCTTGTCTCCGCCCCTGATTCCAACAAGGGTGGTTAGCGAGAAGAATGCCACCATGGAGAGTGCTTGTCGGATATTGAAGCGAGCTTGTTTCGATTATCCCCAGAGGGGTGGTGAGCGATAAAAATGCCACCATGGTGAGTGCTAGTCGGATATTGAAGTGGGCTTGTTTCGATGATCCCAACAGGGTGGTCGGAGAGAAGAATGCACCATGGCGAGTGCTAATCGGATATTGAAGCGAGTATTTCGATGAGTGACCAGTACACGGGGAATTTAGAGGAAAAATCTTACTATTACTAATTGGAGGCTTCTTGTGAAATCTCTAGTTGCAGCCACCTAGGATCCTAGGTGGATAGTTTAAGAAAATAAAGAAATCTTACAAATTCTCACAAAAAATAAAAACACCCTGCCATCTGTGGGTGTAGAGTCCTGACGGACTAAACAACCCTGGCGGCCCATCCTATGGGACGGCCCATGAATAAGACTTGACGTACAAGACAAGGATTAGTCCTAGTCGGTTTGGATAAACTGTATTAGGGAATTAGAGATAAACTTGTAAAAGTCTCCTAGTCCTATACGGTTCCCATGTAACCCTGCCCTCCGGACTATATAAGGGGAGGCAGGGACCCCTTCAAAACAAGATCATCAATACAAGATACATCATACAGGACGTAGGGTATTACGCTCCGGCGACCCGAACCTATCTAAAACTGTCTCTTGTCACCTTCGGCTCTAGATTCTCGACGACTTCTCCCTAAACCCTTCTCTCGGGGCACCCCCTCGAGAACCCAGTCAGCATAAATCGCCGACACTTTGGCGCCGTCCGTGGGATACTACTCGTCGAGTCTTCAGTAAAGAGTCGATGGCCTCCTTCAGCGCCTCCATCGTCACCAAGTTCGAGGCAGGCGCCTCCTTCGTTTTCGGCTCCTGGCTTTGCATCGCAAACCAGGAAGGCGAACTCCAACACCAATTGCGCGACAAGGTGGCTGCACCAGCTTCGTCACGCGCGCAAACCACTCCGCGAGGATCTCGGAAAATCCCAAATTCCGACACGATCTCTGGATCGTATCCTACTCGGAGAAGTACATGGCGCCCGAAGCAGATTCAATCCCGGGTAGACCACGTCAACCCAACCCCTATCAAGGGACAGGATCAAGCCACGTGTCCACGACTCCCCGGCGGACTCCGGATCACTTCCGAGTCCCGCCAGGGTTCAACGATCAGGACCGTGACAGCAACCCCGCGGGTACCCAGGAACCCTGGCTCCAACCCCCGCGGGACGAAGACTTCACCACGTGGGTCGCGCGCACCTCAATTTCCCTTCGGGCTAACAAACTCAGCCGCGGTCCACCAGAAGCACCTGAAGAAGAAGGTTCTCCAACCCCGCGGAGCAACCTCGGATCTTGTCATGACCACAACTCCCTCGGGGGTTATCGTTCATTGGCCTGACATGGATCCCGAGGTGGCTCTTTTCGAAGCAAACGTACCTTCCACGGTACGGGACATTCTACCTCTGCTTCCTTTCCAAGAAGGCAGAGAGCTCCCTGTTGCCACGAGTAACAGTAGAACCGGGCCTAGCAACCCCGGTCGCCAGTCCTGCGTGATCCTCAATGATCACAGCGACGAAGAAGTTGTCTCCGACGACGCTCCAACAGAGGAAGGAGAAACTGATGCGGATCGAGAACTCCGTATCGAGCGCAACCGCAACCGCGCCCTCCGACGTCGCTTCATTAAGAGGAAAAACCTCAACTCTGAGTTCGACAAGGAAGGCATCTACAACTCCCCTGTGGCCAACATCTTATTCGGAGTCAGCGTCTTCGAGGGGTTCCAAACAACCCCTGAGATCAACCTTGCCAAAGCCCGCCTAGAAGCCGCAGCGGTCATGGTTGATCGCCTGGACGGAGGCCGCTCCGCCTCCAGAAGCAAGAGTTCTTCGCGCCACCAAGCACCGTCAGCCAGGCGTCAGAGCAGCCACTACGGCAGCTCCGCAGGGCAAACAAAGGACAAGACCAGGCCTCGTGAAGAACCCCGCCGTCCTCGTAAGGAACCCCCCAGGTCCCAGCATCGCGAAGAACCCCGTCCAGCCCGCTCTCATACCACACCAAATCATCACAGATTTGGGTACCACCTTCATAGGCAACAAGTTCTGGGACTACTGTGAAGATCGCAGCATCGAGGTATCCTATGCCTCTGTTGCTCACCCTCGTGCCAACGGACAAGTCGAAAGAGCCAATGGCATGCTCCTTGATGGACTTAAGGCTCGCATGGAACGAACCCTGAAGAAAGCAGAGGGCCGGTGGATGAAAGAACTCTTTCCAGTAGTCTGGGGCCTACGATCTCAACCCAGCAAAGCTACAGGGCAATCTCCCTTCTTCCTGGTGTATGGATCAGAGGCTGTTCTACCGGTTGACGTCATGCACGGTGCTCCTCGCGTTGAGGAATTCCAAGAAGCCATGGCGGACGAACAACGGATGCTGGAGGTTGACACGGCTGAAGAAGTGCGACTGGCAACCTTGTTACACAACGCTGCGTATCTTCAGGGACTCCGCAGATTCCATGACAAAAATGTAAAGACAAGATCATTCCAGACTGGAGACTTGGTGTTACGACGAATTCAGAATACAACCGGTCATTCCAAGCTTACTTCACCTTGGGATGGTCCATTTATTGTTTCCAAGGTCCTCAAACCAGGCACCTACAGACTTCAAACAGAAGACGGCGTGGAATTACCAAATCCTTGGAATATTGAACATCTACGCAAATTCTACGCGTAGCTCCATCACTGCAAACATTGTTCCGGCAATATATGACCTAATTGCTTCGGCACTACAGGTTCTTTTGTACCATTGTTTCGGCAACGAGATATATTTTAATCAAGTTCCCTTTACTGGGTTGATTATTTGTCTTTGTGACATCATTCAAAACTTCCGTGTTCTTTTTAAGACTTGGACAATTTCTTTTACTTGCATTCGGAGCCTATAACTGAGGTCTATCCGGGTTCTTTCGGGGCCAAGAACGGATCTGCTCCTCCTATTATGCTACTCTGTGGTAATTTCCAGCTCAACGCTGCCGCTCCGTGGGTCTTACTGGGTTCTTGCTTCGGCAGACCATATACAGTTAGTTCCCAAGTATCATCCTAGGGTACATTTTCTTAGCTAGCTTATGCTATACGAAATCTCCCTGGGTTCCTTTGGGTCCTTTACAGGGTTGTTTTTCAAGTTAAAATCTACGCAACGTACATTTTGACTAAGTCCTGGTCAGCGACACAGAGACAACCCGGGAATTCATGGAAATTCTTGGCTTTTCTTCATAACATGGCAATAATATATTACATTGCATAATATTTATATTACAGTAACATTTGTTCCACATTACAGCCTCAGGCTCTGAGCAATTGCTTCTGCAACTGGCTCGGCCTCTTGCTTCAGGTCCCTGAAGGCAGATTCGGTACAGTTCGGCTCTGCGCCTTCTACTAGTTTGCCTATGTCTACCTCCGGGTACCTGGACTTCACTACAGCAAGGACATGCACAAGACAAGCTTTCGAAGATCTCTTGATGTACGCCTTCAGTTGTCTTGGCATGGCCTTCAGGCGCTCCAGGAATGATAGCGGTGCTGAAGGGTCTTCTGGAACCAAGGCTTTCACCACCGGGTTCGCTGCCTTCTCTAGCAGCGAGATCCGGTTCAAGGCTTCCGCCAGGTCGTCATCGGACTTCTTCATCAATCGCAATGACTCTTCGAGTTCTGACATCCTCCTGGCCGCCTGTTCGAGCTTCTCGTCCAGCACCTTTTTATCTGCAAGATGCTTCTGTGCCTGGACGAGATCCCTGGATAGCTGATTCTTTTCTTCGCGAGCGTCCTCCAGGTCCTTGGCAAGCTTCTGCTGCTGCTCGAGGACTTGAATTAGCTGCGCGTCAGCATCCTTGCGTTGTTTGACCGCCATTCTGAGTTCTTCTTGGAGGTTTTCATGCTCGGCAGAGAGGGTCTTCAACGCTTCTCCATGACGGTTGGCCAAGTTAGACCAATCCGTCATCGTGCTCTGGGTTGTTGCTAGTTGCTGTTGCACCCCTGCTCACAAAACGACAATTACAGAGTTGTTATTCAACAATGACGGTGGAACTTTCATTACAAGACTTCGGTAGCAACAGAGTACCTTTGAGCTCTGCTTTTGCCGACGCAAGCTTCTTCTTCATGTCCTCCTTCTCCGCGGCCAGCTCCTTGGTCCGCAGGTGCAAGGTGCGGATCATGTCGGCGTCTTCCGCCTCCTGGAGCTTGCGATCTTCGCGCTCACGCTCCAGCTCCTTCTGGAGACGGTCCGCCTTGGCGTGCATCAAGGAAATATTATGGAGATACTCGGTTTTCTTCCTTGATGCTTCGCCAACAGCCTACAACAGAGTTTTTATAAGATATGCTTCATCAATGCTACAAGAATAGGGTTGTTTCACTAACCTTGAAGTAGGCTACTGCCCTCTCGGCGTGGTACAGTCCCCTGTCGATGTGTTGCTCATCCTCCTCCGCGTCCAAAATGTACTCGAAGGTCTGCGGGTTCGGATTGAGCATTGGGTCGAAGCTCCCGATGCGGAAGCTGCCACCCTCTTCTTCAGCTCTGGTACCCTTGGGTACCCTGGGGATCTCTTCAATTCCCTGCTCTTGGGTTGATGTTTCTGCTTGTTTCCCCCTCGAGCACTCTGCTTCCGCCCCGGCTTGGGTTGCTTCCGTGACGATCGGGGGCTGCGCAGAGGATTGGTCACGGCGTTCCTGCTCGGATTCTTCGATCCCCGCCTGCGTGACCAACTGTTCGATACCCGCCAGTACCTCAGCAATTGTTTCCTCGACTTGGGCTTCTTCTGGTACTGGCGGGTCTGCTGGCATTGCTGTTTGAGCTTCCGGCAGGGTTGTTTCTGGTACAACCCTGGCTTCTTCGGGCACTGTGGCCTCTGGCTCTGCAGCTGCGTGGTCAACCGAGGATTCTTCCCTGGTTGTCGCTGAGGTTTCTTCAACTCTGGAACAATAATGTTTGTTAGTCCCGACAGTATATTATAACGGTAAATTCTATGCTACTTAACGAACTACTTACATGGTGGAGGGCCGCATGGGGATCTCTGGTTCCCCCAAGGTGAATTCTTCCTCCACCTCCTGCTCCGCCACCGTAGGTCCCGCTGGACAGGGTTCTTCAATTATTGGTGTTATTCCTTCAAACGGCGCGGAGACAGGGTTGAAGATCTCGTGCAGGATCTCTTCATCAGATAATGCTCGCCGAGCAGAGCTGCCTTGATGCGGCATGCTGGTTCCAATTTCTCCGATAGATATCCCCACTGAGGATGTTGTCCTGGGTTGTGGGGATACCTTTGCCCTCTCCTCTGGGATCGTTCTGGCTCGGGGCTTGGGCAAGGTGCGTGCTCTCTTGGGCACTGGCGCTTGTGCTTCTGATGGCGCCGGTCTCTTGGACCTTTCTGCTCCCCTGGAGGTTGCTCCTGACTTGGATTGGGATTCTTCAGGGTCCTGTGGTTCAAGTTTAATCATTGGCTCGTCAGGGTCTTCAATTGCAGTTGGCTTGCTTGGGCGGCCTTGGTCTCTTACCTTTAGATCTACACACCGAGCCAACAGAGCAGCTTCTTCGGTGTTGGTCGGGCCAGGGGTGGCAAACTAACATAGAGTGCGCGCCGGGCTTCATACTGTGATGATCAAGACGTTAGTTCACAATATATTTTCAACAATGTAGAAATGTATTCAGATAAGGATTTTACCTCAGGTGTCATGGTTATTGCAGAAACTTCCATTATTTCAGGAAATTGTTCATCATTGATCACCAGGAACTTCTTCAAGAGTTGATTCACTCTCTTCTCCGATATGTTCCCGGTGGCATTCCTTGACCCCAGTGTACGAGTACCCTAGGTTACAGCGTTGTTTGCAGGGCTGGATCCTCCTCTGCAGGAATGACCTATATACCATGGCCCCTGTCAGCCCTTGTGCCTTTAGATCTCTGATCATGTTGAGCAGCTCAGGGATTTGCATGGCCTGGTTGACTCCAACTGTCTCGCTCCAGAATGGCTTCATTACTGGAGGATTTCCTGAGCGGCTCTGCAGTTGTGGCTGGTGGTTCCATGCGTAGAACCACTCCTTCTGCCAGTCCTTGAGGCTTTCCTTAGTTGTGTAATCCAAATATACCGGCCTCATGCCCTGGCGGAACTGGATAACTACTTTACCTACAACTTGCAGTGGCCCGCTGGAGGTCTTTACCCTAAACAGATGGCGGAAAAGGGCAAAATGGGGATCTATCCCTAGGAATGTTTCGCACAGATGGATGTAGATGGATAGATTCAGAATGGAGTTGGGATTCAGGTGACACAGTTCAATCCCATAAAATTGAAGCACACGGCGGAAAAAATCACAAGTGGGCATACCAAACCCAACCTCATAGAAGGCTTTCCATACCGTGATTTCTTCGGTTTCCTCGGTGGGGTATTCGTGCCCGTGTGCGCTTCTCCACTGACTGATTTCTTGCGCTGGCAAGAATCCATCTGCCTCGAGGGCCTTGATGTGTTTCTCCTTCAAGATACTGGTCGGCCAGTCGCTGATTGGATCTCCAATGATTGGCATGTCCCCCGCGGATGCTGCTTCCTCGGTCGTAATGACCTGCTTCATAGCCTCTGCCTTCCTTTTTGAGCCCTTGCCTCGGCTGGATCCTTCACCACTGGCCATTGGGATCTCTTGCGATTTGGTGTGGATTGGATCTAAGATTGGGGGAGGCTGTGGATGCTTCTGCGCGATTTCTGGATTGCGAAAACTGCAACTGTCGCAAACCCTAGATCTGTTTTGTGAAAGCGTACGGATACAAAGGGTCGCGGGCGGTTTATATGGGCTTTTCGAAGCGTTACTTCGGTAATTTTTAATCTTGGTCCTTTCTTGATCCTATATTTGAATCCGTTCAAATTTAGGCTCGGGGGCTGCGGACATATTTTCAGGAAATATTTTTCTGAGACTTTTTGGCTTCAATTGATAAATTTATAAGGAATTCTAAAAGAATTCGGGTTTCTTCGAAAATTGATTCTCTTTTGGTTCGGACTTCGAAAGAGCCTCGAATTTCTTCTTCAAAGATAAACGAGGCTCGGGGGCTGCCCAATTGGGCGCACCTAATCGGTGCGCACCAATCCGAACTTCGAGAAGACTTATGAGCACATCATTACCTATTGAACAACATGGTTGCAACTTCCAAGATCAAAGAACCCTGTGGGTCTCAAAGAACCCTGGCGGATTTCAAAAGAACTCTGGAGGACCTCAAAGAACTCTGTACTTTCAACAAGGCTGTTCTTCAGGAGATAAGGTGCTCGGGGGCTTGTGGGTGTAGAGTCCTGACGGACTAAACAACCCTGGCGGCCCATCCTATGGGCCGGCCCATGAATAAGACTTGACGTACAAGACAAGGATTAGTCCTAGTCGGTTTGGATAGACTGTATTAGGGAATTAGAGATAAACTTGTAAAAGTCTCCTAGTCCTATACGGTTCCCATGTAACCCTGCCCTCCGGACTATATAAGGGGAGGCAGGGACCCCTTCAAAACAAGATCATCAATACAAGATACATCATACAGGACGTAGGGTATTACGCTCCGGCGACTCGAACCTGTCTAAAACTGTCTCTTGTCACCTTCGGCTCTAGATTCTCGACGACTTCTCCCTAAACCCTTCTCTCGGGGCACCCCCTCGAGAACCCAGTCAGCATAAATCGCCGACACCATCAATTCGTCAGCTCTAATCGTAATAGTCATTGGATTTATTAGCTTTTCTAATAAATTACCCACCTCTGCATTATGAAAATACACCAAAATAACCCTAAGTATGTATCTAAATTACCCATGTCTGCAATTCTAAAAGATATTCTAAAGTAACCCCCTAATCTTCATGAAAATTACCCACCTATGCTATTATAAAATAATATCACATAACCCCCCTAAATTTGCATTTAAATTATCTAATGATGTCGTTATTAAAAGTTTATGTAACTCCTAAATATCAATCTAAATTACATAATTCTAATAGAATCTTAAGATCACCAATATAAAATTTTATTATTTCTATATTTTTACTAATATGCTTATATAAAAATACTACCCATAGTGTGTGTCACCATATATTTATGTGTGAGAAAAGGCATAGGAATACAACAAATTTTTATGTTATTCACGTAGCTCAAAAGTATTCAACTTACATATCAAATGTGTGCGAAGGTGTACTTATGTTAGAATGATAAATATGTATCTTTGAAGTACTATGTTATTAACTAAACCTATCATAATTAGATAATGACGAATATGTATATTTAGAGTACTATGTTAAAACATTCCATAGACGAAATAGAGCGAGAGATAAATAGTTTTATTTACAAATATTTCTAACTAACCCGTGCCGGAGCACGGGTTGATAGTCTAGTTCGAAATAAATCAGAAATAATCCCAAAGATGCAAAAAGAGCAAAAACAATCCGGTCCCCATGATTGGTAGGGGCGTCCGTCCGGCTTTGCGAGGGTCCATCATCCATCTGCCTATACAATGCACATAAACACCCAGCTGCTGGCCCCTTGATCCACACGCATCCCTCATCAGATGGACCAACCCAAGCTGATCATTGCGCGATGTTCAGTGCACTGTGCGAGTGGATCCCATCAGGATCTCTGATGACTGATCTCTCCCCTGCCCCTCCGGCGAGGCGACAGTGACACCGCATCCAAGCATCCATCGCAGGCCACAAGGTGAGGAGGTGCCTGTCCACGAGCACGGATTAGTTGGTCCACCCATGATCCATCCAGCAAAACAAGCTTCCAATGATGCGGTTGACCAAACCCATCTTGAAAAACCGGACGGGGGGGCCGGAGACACAGACAGGGGATGGGCGAGGGGAGGGAGCAGATCGCAGGGACAAGGAACAGAGGATAGGATCTACGCAGGGGGGGGGGGTGCCAGGAGGGCAGAGCCAGTGTGCAATGCATTTGGCTGCCGCTCCTGGGAGCCCTCCAACTCGCCGTGCGTCCTCGTCGAACAGCTCGCCCGTTTTGTTCTGGATCTCGTGTCGGCGGCGGTTGGGGCCTCGGCCGGCCACTTGTGAGGCCCTGATTAGCCGGTCTCTTTATCCCATCCGTCAGCGAAATCTTTTTGTGCATGGAAAAACCGAAGAAGAAATGGAGGAACGAAGGCGAGGTGCTGAGCACCTGGCGTGTGTGGTGGGTGAGGACTGAGGATGAAGATGAACTGAGTACGTTCTTCAAGTCGGAACAAATGCATGAGGTGAAAGACTGAACAACTTGTGTGATGTGTACAGTGTACGGGCACAGTACAAATGTCCAATGCAAGTGGAAATTTGGAGTCTCTGTCCGCCACACCTTTTGCTCGGCGACAGAGTTGCGGACAGTCACGTACGTACGCCGGCTGGACGCAACTAACGCACACCAAGCGACAGAACGCCGGGCGAGACGTGCCAACGCCGGTCACCGGCGCTGCTTATTCGGACGGAGCCGGGCACGGCGAGATGCGGCATGGCAGCCCGAGAGGCAGACATGAACCGAACACCTTTTCGCCGGAAACGGCGCATTATTCAGCCGGGCAGGAGCTAGCTGTTACCAGTATTCTGTGTAATCTGCAGCGCAGCGATGGCCACTGCCGCTCGAACTGTGTTCACATGGAAAAAGTATTTTTCACTTCCTATTCATCTCTCTTACCTAACACGTTTCACAAGAAATTCTTTTTTTTCATCTTTCTTATTCATCCTCCTCACGTAACACGATTCCTAGGAAAAAAATACTTTTACACTCCTTTTGCTGAACACAGCCCGTTCATGGCCTACTAGATCGACCAAACCAGCGAGCGCCCGCCAATTGTTTCTTGGCACCAACCTGTGGTGTGAGATGAGATGGTGGCTCGTCACTCGTCAAATTCAGCTCCCATTTCCGGATCCTGTCGCGAATAATTCAGTTTGATGGCTGCGTGATCAGACTCAGTCCAGACACAAGGAAAGATGGCCTTTACGCCTTCCCTCTCTCGGATCGCCCTTTCCGACCAATTGCCACCACTCCAATTGCGTGCACTTGCATTGGCATTTGCCTCACAAATCCCCGAGCGATCATGTAGCATCCCGCAAGCCGCATCAGAAAAGATCCTCCCTGTGAGTGACAGACAGCGGCATCGATCCCATTTTCGCATGAGAATAAGGTAACCGAATAACCAATCCGATCTTTTGTTAAATCCTGCACGACTGGCCGTGAGCCATCCAACCGTTTCCAACTCGCCTGACTTTTTTCTCCATTTTATCTTATCCCGGAGCTCCGATCTGACGGAACTGAACTCGACAGGTTTTGTCAGCGAGGAATGCCGTTCCGATTCCCCCGGCCGAACAACTAAACGGAGCCGGGCATCGTCTTCTTCCCGGAGCACATGAGCGCGTGAGCTCGCCTGTCCCTCCGGTGTCGGGGCGCCCGCGAGCAGCGGCGAGCTGGCAGTAGATTCTGCCCGCGCGACCGGCGGGCATCAACGAACAACCGGAACCTTTCTTCTGAATGTTTTCAGTTCAGACGAGACGGCGATGCAGCCGCGTGCGTGGTGGATCGGAGCGCCTGCTGATTGATGCTATTAGTTTAGAGCTTATTAGACTGACAACTTGTGGTATTGTAATCCGGGCGTTTGACTACAGGCCTGGCAGGCTGGCACGAGATGTTTGGTGCCCGGTGCAGCGCACTGATGGATGGCTGGTGCTCGTGAATCTTTTCAGCTTGCTTAAGTTAACCAGGGTGTCAGAAACCCAGGACACAAATTGCAGTGACACAAACAAGAACATGCCGTAACATTTTAAATCGCTTTGATTGCCAGTTGGCTGCCCAGTGATGTTGGAGTCTGAAGAACTTATTACGATCCATCGCCACAGCCCTGACGAGGGTGGGTGGGTGACTGAATAGTGATCATTGATCAGCGAGCTTTTCTGCATGTATGACGCCATGAGTACACTGCGAGAGCGGAGTACCAGCGACGCCGGGACGAAGAGAGATCGATCGATCGATCGGGGAAGGAAGAAATGAATTCGCCGCACTGTGCGAGATCGATCGTCTCACCAGCGAAGTAGGGCCCGATGGAGACGCATCGCCCCGGCCGATGATTGGGGGAGGGACCCGATCCGGCGACGTCAATGCTTCGTTCGATCCGCACGGGCGCAGCAGCGCAAAATAAACACTCCATTGACAACTCAACCCCGGCGAGCCCGGCGCCGACGCCAATGATCACCCGCATGGGCGTCAGGATAGCTTTTCTCGAGCGCGTTTACTTCTCCCCCCGTCCTGCTCCTGTCGCCGGCGCATTATTTTCTTTCCTGAGACTTGGTTGGGTTCGGTCGATTGATCTCATGATCTGCCAAGCTCGCTGCGACGAATCATTTGTTTCTGTGGCGTCCACGCGCGCGTGGGTGGCGCGATGGCTCCGGCATGGGCGAGGCGTGGACGGGGCGCGGGACCGGCCAGCTAGGCCGCGCCCCGTACGTGTCACGCCGTGGCATCGTGTGAGGGCGACGGCGTCGGAGCGGGATCCCGAGCGGTTGTGGCCAGACCGATTCGCAGTCGCAGGGCATGAGGCAAGGCCAGCGCAGATGCATGACTCGGCAGCCAGGTACAGTACTGATGAGCTCTGACAATGGCGCCAGCCCCATGAGCTCGGGATGGAATCCTATGCCGACGAGATGGAAAAATTTTGCTCACCGAATGGTTAACTGATGTTTAACTTTTTTGGTGGGGTTCAAACTGAAAAGCCAGCATAATTCGTGACACAAAAATCTTTGCTCTTATAGACCGCCGGGGAGCATGTCTGAATGTCTGTGCTCTGAGCGCAGCAATCCGATAATTTTAAGCTACATTTTCGCGGCTCATGTGGATCGTGATCTCGATGCTATCGGAGAGGATCCAGAAAGGACCCTCCATGTCCCTACGAGAGAAAACGGCGCGAAGCTGCCGTGTTTGGCGGTTCCCTCTTCGGCGCGCGATTCGTGATCCTGCGCGCTCGCGGCCCCTCCCCGCGGATGGGCACGGTCCCAATGATCAGCTCCGAGCTCCTCCGGATCCTCTCGGGTTTCTTCCTCGCCGTTTCCTTGTCGGAAAGCTCCGGCATTAGATTAAGCGCCGTCGTCTCCGCCAAAAGATCATCCCCATGATCAGCTAGCTACCCACACGTGCTGATTCTGCTTAGTTTAGTCTTCACTAACCCGTGCATGAAGTCACGAGTTCACTAGACCCATGTAGGTGATCTCCGGTTTACGTAACGCACTGCACTTCAGTAAGTATCATGGTTGAATGCATCTTCTTTTATCATGCATCACTCAAATATAGCTGACCTGACAATGCCTGTAGGTAATCAGTAGAACTGGGAAATAGGAATGCCGAATGCGTACGCACGACGCGCCGGAGCAACGAAGCCACTGCTAGTTCATTAGCTAGAGGTAAGACCATCACTGGCAGGTGGGCCATATGACGGCACGCAAGCAGAGAGCGCCAGGTAACGCGACACGGTGGCTAGCCAAGCGGCAGCATGTACTCCCTCCGTCCAAAACAGAGGTCATTCTCGTTTTCCAAGAAAAACAGCATCTTTCAATATTAATCAATTATATATAAAATAATAATAATATTTATAATACATCATTAGTATCATTAGGCAGATATTTGAATCTAGTTTTTTAACAAATTTATTAGAGATATAAATATTACACATATTTTTCTACAAATTGAGTCAAAGTTGAGAAAGTAACACGTGCACGCATCCCATAACGTCATCCGACGGAGGGGGACGGAGGGAGTAGATTGCATGCACTGGTGGCGCCGATGGGGACGGACGGGCCTACGCCGCGCCGCACAACAGTGACGCGAGCGCAACAATCGCACACGCATTTACGCGCGCGTATCGCATGCAAGCTGTCCTCAACAACCTCCAGGTTGGCATCCTCTTCTCTCGATAGCCTCGCCCTCGCTGCTTTTCCCTTCGCCACACCGCGCTACCCGACGCGTCCACCTCGGCTATATATACGCGCTCCCTCCCGAACGCCGCCTCGCTACTCAACTCAACCAGCACTCCACCACAACGACCACCTCGCCGGTCGCCGCTCCAGCTACAAGCCAGGCTGCAGCGGCGCGGCAGACCTCTCTGGATTCCCTCCGGCCCGTGGGACGACACGAACACTGTCGCACGCATTCTTTGGATATATACTCGACAACTACTACAATGGGAGCCTGCAACTCGTGCGAGGCCACGGCGGTGGCGGCGGCGCCGGGGACGACGACGGCGGCGGAGGCGAGGGTGGTGCTCGTCGACGGCGCGCTGCGTCGGTTCCCGGGGGGCACCCGCGCGTCGCAGGCCTTGAAGGCTTCGTCAGACACCACATCCGCCACGGGCGCGTGGTTCCTGTGCAGCGCGGACGGGCTGGAGCTCGGCGGCGCGGTGGCAGGGGTGGGACCCGAGGAGGCGCTGCAGCCGGGGCAGCTCTACTTCGTGCTCCCTGCGGCGATGCGGCGGCGGCCGCTTCAGGCGGAGGAGATGGCCGCGCTCGCCATCCGCGCCAGCGCCGCGCTCGTCGGCGACCACGACGGCCCGCTGGTGTTCCCCGAGGCAGTCGCCGGGGGAGGGGGTGGGGCCGGCGCGGGCAAGGCGTGCCGAAGGTCGAGGAGGGGAAGCAGCCGAGGGCGGGACTTCATGACTGACCTTGGCGCCATTGCTGAGTAGCAGTCGACATGGATGGTCCAGCTAGGAGAAGCAGCTAGCTAACGGCAGGCCGCGGCGGCAAGGAAAATGAAAAAAAAAAAACATCCAGCTGTAGTTACGTGTTAACTGATCAACCCAAGGGTTTGACTAATGCTAGTTTAGGAACGGAACGGAAGTGCAGCTCAGCTCGCATCTGGCTGGTGATGTCCTGGTGTATGTAGATACGCGGCAGAGTGTACATGTTGTAGAATACGCGTAGGCTGTGGAGGTCCCCATGTGCGAGCATGCCTCGTGATCCACAAGGGCTCTGGGGTGCGTGTCCCTGGCGCGCGGGGCCCGCGCTGAGCTGAGCTGTAACCGCCGGGATCGATGTGCCTATGTGGCAGTTGAATCAACGGCCGACGAGTCAACGACTCGAAACTGCAAATGTCGAGGCAAGCAGTATGCAAAAAATCGCGTATTTGTCTTGAGACAGTAGTAGAAACGTATTTCCTCTTCCACTCGCCTGTGTGTCGAAACGTAGAGAAGTAACAGACCTGTGCGACATGCGTCGGGGGGGAGGCTGCCAGGAGGTCGACTAGACGAAGCAACGTGCCCAATTGGGTACGAGGACAAGGACAACGCGTCGTCCTTTCCCTTTCCCATCATGGCATCCCCGGAAAAACCACCCAGCCGGCCCGGTAGCTGGCCCTCGGCGTCGCGCGTCCACTGCTCGTGCTCGGCCGCGCCCCCCTCCCATGCCCGGCCAGCCACTGGGGCGGAACGGAACGCGATGGCGCAAGGAGCCGGAAGCTCGCTTGGCACCTGCTCGAGGGAGACGTGACGGCCCGGGGTCCCGCCGCGCCGCGCTCCACGGGCGCGTGCGCGTGCGCGCCGTGACAACAAGCAAGCTCGATCTCTATTGGTGGATGATTATTATTTGTAACACCCGGCGGCGGTCAAACAACATGGAATGGAATAGGCTCCAAACCACATGGAATATCTTGGTATAGAATCAATCCCAATCTACCTAAAATGTTTGTTCGGTTAGGCATGGAAGGGTTTGGAACCCATCATAGTTTTGTCCTATTCCATGCCAAAAAGGCCTATTTCATTCAATGAGTATGACCTCATGGAACCAAACCCCATGGTTTGAGTGACATGAATGGTTCCATGCATGGTTTGAGTGGTTCTATGCATGTCACTCAAACCATGGGGTTTGGTTCTATGAGGTCATACTCATGGAATGAAATAGACCTTTTTGTTATGGAACGAGACCAAACCATGCTGGGTTTCAAACCCTTCCACGCCTAACCGAACAAACATTTTTGGTAGATTGGGATTGATTTTATGCCAAAATATTCTATGTGGTTTGGAGCTCATTGTAATTTCATACCAAAACGAACAAGGTGTTATAGTGTGGCGGGAGAAGTTAAACGGAAACCGAACCGGAGCGATGAACAAAAACGGATCGGGTGGGCGACGAACTTGCGCGGTGTGCCCCGCATCGGAATCTCTGACGCTGACCCGAGCGGCCCAACACTTTTCCGCCCGTGCGGTCTGCATGAGCTCGACATGCATGTGGTGGCCAGCCGAGCCGAGCCGAGAGCTCGCCCATGCCGTCACGGGGTATTTGCGAAACTGCCCCGGCCTCTCATTGTTGATCAAGCGACGAAAAGGTCACGCTTGGCCTCTGTGCCTCGGCGTATTGCTGGGCCTGCTGGCTGGTGGCTGCAGTGAAACGCTCCAAGTAGTCAGGATTAGGGCTCGTTGATTAGGCTGTGTTCAGATTGAAAGTTTCTAGATAAATAATGCATTAGAAAGCGTGTTCTGTGAGTAGAATGAGTAGAAAAAACTTGTTAGAGAAGTATTTTTTTCTGAATATGAACACAGCATTATGCTGTGTCTCGAGTTCTCGACGTCTCGTCGCTTTTGCACACTACTGTACTTGCATGCAGAGCAACTTGGAGGGTGCCGGCCCCTGCAGCCAATTTGCATAGCCAGTCGAGCGGGCCAACAAGGAGTGATGACAAAAGAGCGGGCTCCCCTTACGACGTGGACAGAACAACTTGACATGACAGGTCGGCCGTAATGGTCCAAAAACTACTCCTATCTAAACGGGAGTTACGGCCTTACGGGGTATAGGTATTATGGTATGTATTTGCCTAGTATATCAACTACTAACTACGAACTGAAGAGAAAACAACAATGAGAGCTCTTTGAAAGAACAGAGAAGTTTTCTTTTTTAAAAAAAAAAAGAAAATCAGAGAAGTAGCACGCATGATCTCGTTGCGTTTGCGGCTGAAGAGCATGAAACAGAGACTCGACTCGAGAGAGCCAGAGAGGTATGTGTAGAAGCATATAGCTTGCTGGTCCCTGGGCGGCCGTTGGATGATCTCTGTCTCTCGTCGCGAGGACCGGTGCCATGAAACCGGCCGGGGAGGAGGGAGAGGAGTCCGACGTCGAGACAAGCGGGGCGCCAGCTCGTCGCGCGCTGGAACGCACACAAGGATGATGTGGTCGTCAAGACGCCAACCGCCTCGGTTCCTATGCCCGTACTGTGCAACTGCATCGCTGCAGCGTACAGTACGTACTGCGCTTTGACAGCTTCGTCCGAGTTTCAGATTCACCCTGCGCAAATCGCGACTCGCGCGTGTTCTTCGTTACACGCCGTGCGGCCCAACCAAAAACTGTACTAGCGTTTACAGATGGGTCAAAAGCAAACGCTCCTATACCGCCCTGCGTAATGCAGAACGCGTTTCGCATCTCTACTAGTCCTTAATGAACCGTGCCGCTTGACCTCTCAGCTGTGCAGTTTCTCCCCCATACAGTACTGCCCAGTCCCGGAGGACGGGCGTCTATGATCACAAGCCAGCCAGACATGAACAGGCCTGGTACATGCGGCCGGTGCCATCCACTGGTGTGGATCTCATCTTCTGGCAGCGCGTATCGTCGACTCGTCCCAGAAGTTCAAAATGTGCCGCTGTTAGACAGTCGAGGACGAGGCCCAACCTTTGATTAGCGATGGATCCGGCGTCCTTTTCGGGGGCACCCGTGCTTAATTGTTGCGTCGTTGCTGCAATTAGCGAGCATAGCGTCTACTAAGTAGTGATCATAGTGGCGGACAGCGCTATGCAGACGCTGACGCCTGACGTCCAGAACAGCTTATCATAGTAGGTTATCATCACTGCAGATGAAGATCATCATTCAGGGATGGCTATCCAGTTCGATCACCTGGGAGTTAAGCTAGGATTGGCTGTTATAAGTATACCGCTACTTCGTGTGCCTGATTTGCGGGAGTCACAGCACAGAGTTACAAGAACCCCTGTGCAGCGAGCAGGCAGAATTCGATCAGGGTACCGACGGAATAACGTACATCTGCTAACGCTGAAAGGGATATCGAGCCTGAGAGACTCCATCAGGGTTTCAGACCTTGATTATGGGTCCCACAAAAAAATACTATTCATCTAATTTTTCACTATTCATCCAATCTCTCCCACTCACAGAACACTATTTATCTACTGTGTATTTTTAGTAAACAATGTATTTTCGAAGAATATTTTCCTAATCTAAACACACCCTATGAGCCGCAACTCGTAGTCACAACTCACAGTGCTTCTCTGCAGAATACGACTGTTCCACACCAATTCAGGGCACACGCCCCATCCATACCTGTAGCATTTCCAGTTCATCGTGTCGCCGTGCTTTGGATCGGTCGGTACCCCGCGTCACCGCTGCTTGAGCAGTGAATCTTGGCTTCGCCAACGCAAGCTCATGCACACTTTACAGTAAAAAGTCATCTCCGGTGATGCAACGCGAAAACGCATGGCAACACCCAGGCACACTTCGCAACGCTTCAGGCAGCAGAAGTGCAATCAAAACCATGACCCCCGCGTACCTAGCTGAAACAAGAGGCCTTTGTTCTGGCGAGAGCAGCTAGCCGGCAGCTGCAGCCTGCAGGCACGAGAGATGGGAGGATGGTGGCTCCTGGATCGCTTGCCGGTCCCCGGCCAGCCATCTGATGGTCCTCTCCTTCGCGATGATCAGCGACATGATAAACAGGCAAGGATGGAGAGGATCGAGCTCGGCGTCGAGATAAGCGGGTGGACGCCAGCTCGCTGCACGCTGGAACGCAAGTCGCCAACCGCCTCGAATCCCCACCTCTACATGTTCAACTACCCCTCTACTGGTAGTTTGGTATAGCACTGCGCAACTGCACTTCGTGTTTCACCATCACGCATCAGATTTCAGATCCACCCCATGTACTTCGTGTTTCACCATCCGCATGGTCTGCAGTGCACTATCCAGCTGTCCCCATGGATTATTTTCTGAGCTCTCTCCTCCGAGTAGCAATACACACACGCATGTCGCGTTTGAATGCCCGCAGGCCGGACTGCAAATAGCTTGACCGTAAGCTGTAGTATACGCGGAAATTGCTTGGTCAGTGTTTTCAAATAGCTAGCAGATGCAAATGCAAAACACTGTCCTTTCATCAGGGTTCAGCAGCTAGCCAGTAGCCACGAGCCATTGGTCCATTGTTGCCCGGTGCTGTGTGTTTTCGTCTCTTTGCCCCACGCACGCGCGCACGTACGCCCTGCAATAGTGAGCGAGCGACACGGATGGCCGACGTGACCTGCTTGAACTGTGCGAATGACGGCGGTTCAGAAGCATGTTATCCTTCTCCAAGCTGAATGATCAGGCCGGCCGGGCCCCGGATGTTGCTCTTGCTGTATGCCTTGCATTTGCATTCATCCATCATCTAATCTATCCATGGCCCATCCTCTGATCTAACTTCCAATACCGACTTGGTTACGAATTCTTCAGGCTGTTTCGTCCATGCGATCTTGAACACCGCGCACATCTCAAGCCACGGGAGCCAGTACAGAGCTCAGATAGAATCGGGCTCCAAGCCTGATTGGATCAATCAAAGGGTCCTTTTCGTTGGAGCACAGTGTACAGAGAAGAAAAAGGCGCCATGCGTCTATCAATCCGCGCTTCAATACTTGCACGGCCCAAGCTGGTCACAGCGGTGGTGGACAGTGTTGCCGACGCTGACCGGAGAAACACAACACTGTTCCAAAGGTAATTTTCGCCGCTTTCGTCCGAACAAAGCTCAGCTGGGGCCCTGTGAGTACTAGTTGCTGCCTGCCTTTGATTTGGCAGAATCATTCAGGAGAATGCAGCTGGAGTGCAGGATCGACTGCTGGCTTTATTTCGGAAACCGAAAGGGACGCATCAAGCTTGGGCTATTTGGGACTTCAGAAAGTTCAGACCTTGATCGCTGCAGCTCATACTAGGCGCTGACAACAGCGATGCTGCTCGTGCTCGACCTTTACTATCTGCATGCAGAGATGAAAAGGACACCTTCGACCGATAGTTGGCTGCTCCACAGCTGCGGAAAACAGCACAGTAGCCCTGTTAGACCAAAAAGCTCAACGACGCAGCTCCATCAGTGATCCGTACGGGCAGGAAAATTTTGATCGGTAGAACGAAATCTCAACAACGCCCAAGCTGGCACGCCATACGATATACGACAATCTTCCGTGACTCCTTTGCCGGCGTGTTAAACACAAAGGTGTCGTACTGTCGTGTTCAATGAGTTCAAACACGAGGGGCGAGTACGCACGTCTCACCGGTGCGGTACCCTGTACTGGTCGATGCACGGCACGGGTCTCCAGGATCTGACCGTGTGGCACCATTAGCTCACGGATGACGCTTGGGCCACCGCAAGGTCTAGAAGCTTTCGACTGGCGACGCATAAGTTGACAAGAGAGCGCTAGCGAAGTCGCTGCCACGCCGGCGCACGTCGATCGTTCGCCGTCGTCGCTCGTTCGCCGTCGTCGCCGGGAAGAACAGAAAGACGAGGGGGACTCTGCTCGCTGGGCCAGATCGAAGTGCGATTGCAATTGAAAAGGCCGTAACTTGTTGGGCTGGATCCTGCGTACCCACCACAAAAAAAATTCTCTCAGAAAAAGAGTGGAAAAGGCGACGGCCCGGCCCGCGCAGAATCTGATTCTTCTGCTTTTGCGTGGGGGCGGAAAGCGTAGTGAAAGCGAGGCTCAGCTGTCTCCCGGCGGCGGCGGCGGCGGCGGCGGCTGTTCGAGCTCCAGACTCCAGAGATGGCAGGCACGGGAGGCAGCGGGAGCAGCGGGGTGGTGCGCGACGTGGACGCGCTGGATGGCGTGCGCTCCATCGTGCTGAAGCCGTCGGAGTCGCTCGACGAGTCCCGCTTCACGAGGATCGCCGGCGCCGACTTCAACGACCCCGGGCTCGGCCTCGAGGGCCTGCTCGGGTCGTTCGCATCCACGGGGTTCCAGGCGTCCAACCTCGGCGATGCCATCGACGTCGTCAACCAGATGGTACGGCGCCTGCTCCTCTCTCTGTTTTTCTCTTGTGTGAGCTTGCGTTGGGATTAACTGTAGCTACCTTTGCGAATCATGATATTCTGTGCGATGCGGGGTCTGCTTGTGGTGCGTTTCGGTTGAGTTCTCGCAAATTAATGTTTAGACGCCTGAAATTTGCTCCGTAGTGCCTGGAGGCTAAGTTGTAAACAAGTTGAAGGCGAAGCTGATGCATGTCCAGTTGTTACATTTCAGCGATGTATGTTAAGGTATATTTGAGCACATTTATGGTAAAAGTGAAAGAATAATTGGAGACATAATTATACCAGTACAAACCTTCAGGCATTGTCACCGACTCTGAGTTGATTACTTGATTATGTAGCTCAAAGTTCTGAACTAAAAGGAGCAAATGGACATAAGATGACTACGGAAGTTCCTGCTCTTATTCTGAATTGCTTCCAAGTTTCAAGTAAACATTTGTAGTTGGACTTTCGTCTGGAGTAAGCTAGAAGTACCTATATGCTATATGCGAAATGTCTTTTAAACCAGAACATTTGCCTGGCATATTTACCATTTTCAGTTTTATAGAATTCACTACAATCATCATTTGTAATGTATCTGATATTTGCTTCTTTTCCCCTGTGCTTAACTACACTATAGTTAGATTGGAGGTTATCTCATGAGAAACCCAGTGAAGATTGCGATGACGCTGAACTTGACCCCAAGTACAGAGAATCCGTGAAGTGCAAGATATTTCTGGGCTTCACTTCAAACCTTGTGTCTTCTGGCATCAGGGACATAGTCCGATTCCTAGCTCAGCATCGCATGGTAAATTCTCCAACTTCTGTGTCAGACGTGCAAATTTGGAGTGAAAAGAAGTTTTAACGTCCCTTTGTGAAATGGTCTACTTTAAGCATAACCTAGACATATCTGTTCCTGTATGTAATACACTATAACTAACATTACCAAATGCATTGAGATATAATGGTTGAATGCTACTAATACTTCTCTACAATATTTTTTTTATGTTTTTCAGGTGGATGTTATTGTTACAACTGCTGGGGGTATAGAGGAGGATCTCATAAAATGCCTCGCACCAACTTACAGAGGTGATTTTTCTTTACCTGGAGCATTGCTGCGGTCAAAAGGATTGAACCGGATAGGAAATCTGTTGGTGCCCAATGATAACTATTGTAAGTTTGAGAACTGGATCATGCCACTATTTGACCAGATGCTACTAGAACAATCGACCGAGGTAAACAATCTTTTTGGTTCTACATAATATTTCTTCCAGTTGAAACAAAGCAACCTGCTAATGATGGTTTTCATTTGCCGTATGCAACGGCTATTAGATATTCTAGAAGTGTAATAAGATTATATGTTTTTCTCTTGCAGCCTATAGAATATTTTTTATAGAAGGGCCTAGATATTTCTTTACTGAGTCTGAGACACCAAGAAACAGGAAAGGAAAGGCTAACATGGAGCAGATCATAATTTTCATCCATAAGTTTTTAAAAAACTATTTGTGTAGCATGTCATGATAAATGTACATAAAAAATTCAAAGTATATCGTGTCATTTGCTGACATAACTTCCTTTCTCGCCGATACTGTACTTTTTCCTAGCCTATACAAGATCAATAGTGACAGGAAGGTTTGCCTAGCATGTTATGATAATATAGTTAAAAAAATCAAAATATATCCTGAAGTTTGCTTGCATAACTTCCATTCTCGCCGACATTATACTTTTTCCTAGCCTTTAGAATGATGTATAGCGACTTTCTTGTTTCTCTTTCTTTCTAGCATTATGTGTATGAACTTGAACAGACAGACAAGTGAGGTCTTGCCAAACCAAATGTCTGAAGAATGAGCTATTAGTTTCTGCAGAAGTTGTCAAGTTGCTGAATATCAATACAGAGAAGGTTATACCTTACTGAATATTTGATGTTTCAACTTTAGAGCAACCTACATTTTTCACATCATTAATTTGTTGTAATAGCTTAACTGCTACCACTTTTTGGGAGTAATGGATCCTGTACTTCTGGAAACAGGTAGCTGACCATATTTGTATGTCTTCTTAACTCAGTTTGTTGTTGCTTGTAGAATGTTTGGACACCGTCAAAGGTGATATCTCGCCTTGGCAAAGAAATAAATGACGAAAGCTCCTATCTTTATTGGGCATACAAGGTAACATGCTTTTGACATTACCTTTGTATTCTTAGGAAGTATTAAAGAACACTGCAGAAAGGGAAATATGCTGATTCTATTTCTGAATCTATTAATTATGGTTGATATGATGTTTTTTCTCCTTTGGAAGTCTATTGAGTTATTTGAGTTTTCTTTTTTTTTTTTTTTGGTGCTGTGAAACATATTTTTGGACTGTCTCTCTCCCAGAAACAGTTGTCTTTCCTTGCTGAACCTTACTGTCTCACTGATATCTATATTTGAACCTTTGTTTTTTGGGATTTTTCATAGCTGAGTGGACGCGAGCAGTATACACTAGCTATTACTTGTGATGTTGTAATAGGCTGTGACTTACCTCCAATCACAACCACAAATAGAAGTTCATCTGGATTTGTCCTAACTCTCCTAAGTCAAACTGTTTTGAACTTTGACCATCAATACTATTCATAAACTATAACTCTTTTCATTTAAGATAATATATCTTTATAGATATTGCTAGTCAAAGTTAGAAAAGTTTTGCTTAAAACAAACCTAGATGGACTTATGTGTGTGTTCGGAGGATTTACCTTTTCTTGTTCCAGGCTGAATATGTTATACAAACTTGGAATTTTGTGCTTTTCTACAAGTTATTATTTTATCGAGCTGCTTTATTGGAGTCACACTGTCCTAACTCATAAAGAACTTTACCAGAACAATATTCCTGTATACTGTCCAGCATTGACTGATGGATCACTTGGAGACATGCTTTTCTGTCATGCAGTTCGCAGTCCTGGCCTTATTATTGACATTGTACAAGGTATGATTAACTGTGCTTCCCTTGCCCTAATTTCTTTAATAAAAAACTGTGTCTTCCTTGCCTTTGCTTTTGTAGCTAACATTGAGCTCGTAATCTTTATAGATATACGGCTGATGAATGGGGAAGCCATCCATGCAGCACCAAGGAAGACAGGGATAATAGTTCTTGGTGGAGGCCTTCCAAAACATCATATATGCAATGCAAATATGTTCCGTAATGGAGCAGACTATGCAGTTTATATTAACACAGCTCAAGAGTTTGATGGTAGTGATTCAGGAGCACAGCCCGATGAAGCAGTTTCATGGGGAAAGATCAAGGGTTCAGCGAAACCTGTAAAAGTATATGCCCCTCCATGAATTTTCAGATCCTGTTGTTCTTATGTGCTGCATAACTTAGTTAAACTTCCTTTAGTAAACATCATGCTGCACCTGCACACACAAACTTAACTCTTGGTTTGCCTTGCAATGAGGTCTATGTAAAGCAACAAAATGTCTAAATGATTGCAACCTTTTATTGATTTATAAGTCATCTTAACTTACCTTACTGACTGAACAACTTTCTGCACTGAGCATATTTTACAAAATAATTTTACACTGGGGTTTTGGACTCCAAACACGCCTCATTAAATAACTGATGGACATGGGTGATTATCTGACTGATATCATTGTGGTTTCTTAGAATATTCATATTGGGATAGCATAGTCATGCACCAGATTCGAGTATTAGTATAACAATCTAATCTATTGTTAAAAAATTTGGAAATCCAGGTGCATTGCGATGCGAGTATCGCCTTCCCGTTTCTTGTTGCTGCAACATTTGCACGTAAGCTTCACGGCTCCAGATCAACAAACTGAATCTCTGGCAGTGAGATATGGATCCAGCTGAATATCGAGGAACCCTCCGAATGATTGGAGCTGCCCTTCACCTGAAAAACTATGGATGGCGCACAAGGTTTCATTGAATTACATGCCACCATTCTTCCATGTACAACACGCAATGTTGTAGTAGGCGGCTAGCATTTTTTCTGCAATGATTTAGTCTCAATGATCGATATATGCGAAGACCGGCGTACAATTTGTTCATTAGAGTCGTACCTGACAAGGGCACGAAATTTACATGAATATGTTTTCTAAGAACATTGATACTTTATATGTCCCTCAGCTTGGTCGGTATCCCTGGTGCGAGTGCCGACTTGCCTCCAGAGGTCGTTCCAAGGGCAAGAGAGGACCCTGATGATGATAAAAGTCGCGGAGGCGGAGCGACGCGTCCACTTGGGTACACTGAAGGCCACAGTGCTGACCGTCGGCGACGCCCAAGGCTGGAGGGTGCCAGCGGCCACATCGTTGGTCGCCTTCAGCCATGGCGAAAGTATCGACACATATTTGGAACCGGTGTTCGCGGACGGGTGCCTTCACTGGATTTTCAGGACAGAGTACCTGGACAAACCCCACGACATACTCTCCTTCTCACTCGCCGACGAGTCCTTCCGGCGAGTAGCTCATCCATCTTTCTCGACGGCCGACCTCCTCCCGTTCAACCACAACGGGGACCAACAGCACGCGTGCCAGCGTTGGCGGGCGGCCGGTGGCGTAAGGTCAGGCAGCGGCGAGACAGTGACCGTCCCGGTTGGAACCACGCTGGCGGAGCTCGACGGGCGCCTGTGCATGATGGGCGACGTCCGCCACCGCAGCGACGTGGGCGGCTTGTTGTTCGAGATATGGAAGTTGCAGGACTACGAGATGGGGAGCTGGTCGCTGGACTACCGCGTCGACCTGGCGCCGGGTCACTCCACCGAGCGGCTCAAGACGCCGTGGCTCGTCGTCCCGCTCAGGTACCTCGACGACGGCGACTCACAACAAGGGGCCAAGAGGAAGCTCCTTCTCGCGACCACGGTGCGGGAGGCCCACGTCTACGACCCGGACTCGGGGCACTCTCTAGACGGTGGCCTCCATCGCCGGAGGCGGCAGCGGCGACTTGGAAGACAATTCTCTGCGCCTCGTGCTTTACCAGGAGAGCCTTGTCTGGTTTACTGCCATGAAACAAGGCAAGGGTGAGATCGAGTTTGTAAAGTTTTAGGCCCTGTTTGGAAGTATTGTATTTTTTTTCACCTGGAAGGGCATTCCGCTTGTAAACTCCTGTGCACAACGATACAGAGGTATATTTTACACTGGTATGCTGTGTGTTTGGGTAACGTGGAAAACAACCATGCAAATACGATGAATACAAACCGCAGGTGCCTCTTGCACGCATTCTCACCCAATATTTCAGTACCGTTCCACAATTGATGCTCTGAGTTGTCATTTTACATACCATGTTCAAGAGGTAAACTAGTTTCACACTTTCACTATGACCATCAAAGCGAACCAGTGAGAGTGACCATTACAAAAAAAAATTAATGAGAGGAAGTTTTCTGAAGAGCTCAAAAGGAGTCTCAAAAAATGCAGGCATAGGAACCATGGGTGGCATAAACCATATTATCTGTGTATAAATATATCATATTACTGATGTCGCATAACTAAGCACTCTGTAGTCAACCAATAAGCACTTGATTCTTTTCAAACTTATTGACATGTTTACCGTCACTAGCCTGCAACACAAGATAATAACTTCAGTGAGAAATATAGCATAAGTATGGTATGCTTGTATAGTCAAGAAGGACAACTAACAAAAGATGAGCCTAGAAGTCAATCGTGAGCTATAATTAGCAGGCATCAAATATGGTAAACTTACTTCAAGTCGACTTATCCCCAAGCTTGCTAACCTCCTTTCTAAGCCACAAACCACGAAGTCTTGATTCATAGCCTAGAAAAATCTCTCGATTTAATGCATCCTTGAAAATATCAGCAGCTCCTATCTTTATCTCATCAGATACATCATCCATGTCCTTCAATACTGCTAGGCATCTTGTAACTGAAAACTCTAGTCCTTGCTTTTTAACCATTTCTGCTCTTTCCTGAAGCTCACAAATTTTGATAAAGATTCTTCAACAAGCGGCACTGATTTTATATCTTTTCTCTTCCTTCCCCATCCTCTGCTTGATCCAGCTGTCCCAGATCTTGAACTTGTATGGTCATCGTTTTGGTTGTCAGCCTCATCATTGTCACTATCTGAAAAGTAATTTTGCTCAGTCTCCATACCTTGCCTTTTAGAGTTTCCCACCACTTGATGGGATCTTTTCTTATATCCCTTAGCTCCAGTGATGTGCTAAAGCTTGTACGTCAGGTGGTGTATTGCTGTCGTGCAGAGCCTTAGCTCCAGTTCTTGGCAAATACAATTGCCATGGCATAGCTGCCCGTGCAAGTCAGTGGATCGAAGTTGAGATACGTATGAGCCATCAGCTAATCCACCATCATACTAGATGCAGAAGAAAAATTGCAGGAAGGGGGAAGACGGAGGATTACTTGAAGGAGATGTTGAGATTGCAGATTAGATACTGATGCAGCAGATTTGTCTTTGGGTTGCGGATCCACTTGATGCCGACGTGGGTCTGCTTGCCGTTGCCGTGAACTCGGTTGTTGGTTTTGCAGATCAGCTCGTTGTTGCCGTCGCCGCGGATCAGCTGCCGTCGCCGAGGATCAGCTCGTCACCGGTCACCGCGGATCAAGTCGTCGTCGCTGCGGATCAGCCCCGATCTGCTTCCATCCCCAACCCTAGGCGAGGGATTTCATCCGCCGCCGCCGGTGGAGTCTTCGAGCCCAGCGAGACTCGCTCGCGAGTCGAAGAGGAGAGACGCCCGATAGTTGTCGTGTTTTTTTCCAGACCTAGGGAGATGATTTTTTTTTCCGCCGGTTTTGGGCCAAACCAAGGGTAAAAAAAATGGGCTCACCAGTCATCCAAACACTGATTTCAGCCCACGTCGGAAAAAAAGATGGGCCTGTAATTTACAAGTGTTTGAGCCTAAATACCAGGCTTCCAAACAGGGCCTTAGTATATGTAATTAGTAGAATGCCGGCGTGAACGTGATGGCGGTAATTCTGATCAAACAACTACTTTTTATGCTGCGTTTCTTCTTCTTCTTCTTGCGAATTGAAGAGTCTAAAATCTGAGTAGTCTTGGAATCATCTCGTGAACTAAAATCATTTGTGTACTCGTAATATGGCACCTGGCAGTGGCAGTGGCAGGTCATCCGCGTCGCGGTGCTCTCCCGCACGCAGTCCACAGCTCGGTCTGCTTCGCGGCGGTGTGCGTCAAGGCAGACGGCGACTGCAGCTGGGCAGTCCGCGGAGGCCAACGTCGACGGACAAACAAATCGAACACAACTGCGTGTACGCCGCCGGGAAGATCGACCCGATCGATGCTTGCGCTGGACCCTGATACCCTGGACAATTCATACAATTACCGTATCGGCGAGATGCCGTCGACACGTGCAGCTCTGGGTGCGTGCCTGCCACTCACCCAATTCACGTCTTCTTACTTGGCTTAGCCGCCGGCTTCCTCATTCTACCTGAGGCCTTTCCGAATAGAAGGGATTGAGGTGGGTTATGAAGGATTAAATCCCGTATAAATCAAAATTCCCCTCAATCCAAAGGGGATTAATTAATTAAATTTCCTTGTAACTTACTGGTAGCTTACTGTAACTTCCACCCAATTTCCTTGTGCTAACTATATGGAGGATGTGAAACAATTAATATAGCAAAGAATTTTCCCATCTGAGCCTACTGGCGTTTATTCCCTAGCTAGATTGTGCTGTCCATGAAATGGAGGCTCTCAGGATGTGATTGGTTGATTCCAATATTACCATGCCAATTTTTTTCTACCAAAATTAAGGAAAGCTAGCATGAGTGCCAGAGTTTAGAGACCAAAATTTGGACCTCAACCACTTGAGCGCCAAAGTTATAGGAGGAATATCTAATGGAAGGAATAGACAAAGATAAAACATACGAGTCAAACGAACATATGATTTGAACATGATAGCTGCTTGGGCTGCATTGGAAACAGTACCATGCAATGCGCGAACAATCAAGCATATTAGCATTACACCATGTTCAGTTTCATGATTTCTAAAAGCACTGTATACTTCAAAACAAAGTTCTGCTTGACAATCTCCACATCAAAACAGAGTAGCAGTCCCCGCCAAACATAAGGGATGGTACAAAAGATTTAGAAGCTGTCAAGCACCTAGAGACTTTAGGCTCGCCATATCCAGACGGGTCTTGAAAGAAATTTGGACTTCATACTGAGCTCCAGGTACTCGCAGACGTTTTAACCAGAACAACTTCTTGTGCAGCTCATGCATTTCAGCTTTCTGTTCCACAAACAGTTTCTTGACATGCATTGAAAATTGCTCCCTGGACTTCTTGTCAATATGAGGTGACCGCAACACAGTATATAAGGCTCGGGATTCAGGCAATCCAACCTTCTTTGTGTACGGCAGAAGCCCTGAGATTTTGTTGGTTTGGCTCATAAAAGACTTCATCACTACGCGTATCTTTGCAGCCATCACTCCACAGCACAAGCACAGTTTGTCACTGTTTGCAAATATACTGACACCTAGAGATGGAAAAAGAAATGCTTTGTCATGAAAACTTGAAACAATTTAACCAGAGCAAGAAAAATGGATATGGGTAAGAAATTTACGATGCTGTAGGCTGTAGCACACATATCTATCTGAAACATGGTGCAAAAGGCCAAAAACAACAGGGAAGGAAACAGAAGGTTCAACACAAGGATTATAGAACATCTGTTAATCAAGAGTATGATTCCCAGTCACGCAATATAAAACTACCTTCTTGGCTCATTCCAACAGGGTTATTCAGTATATGTTTTGGAGCACAATAATTGAATCCATTACAATTTTTCTATTGATAACCAACAAAGACAATAGAACCAGAAAAGATCCTCTCTTGTTTTCCAAGGCTCATGATAAATTATGATCAAAGATCAATATATGCATGTCAACTGTACAATAATTGAGTGTAAATGGCTTCAGTAGATATAGAGTTAAAAAATATGGACTGGCTATTTGACTGCTTCAAGAATTGCAACAACATGGCCAGCAGCCATTGAAGCTGGATCAACTCTGATCACCACAGCCAGAATTTGCAAATTAACATTCCATGAAAGACCATTCAACATATAGTTTTCGCTAAAGGATTAATTCACAAGCTGGACATTGAGATACGGTAATGCAAAAATTGAGTTACATAAGCAAATTTGGTTGCCTTGTGAATAATACCGAGGAACAACACTGCAAGCATCAAAGTATCAAGTATATCTCAAGAAGCCAGGAAATTTTATCAACAACCATCTCATGTACTAATTCACATTCACCAGCTATTCCTCTCAAGTCTCAAGTCTCAAGCAGCACTATTATCTTTATAACATGCCATTATGTCAGCCAGCTACTTGTATGACATTTTGTCCCAAATATATTTCTGGAATTCGTCAAACCCTTCCTAGAGAAAAGAATCCGATAGGCATTTCTGCATATTTATCAATGCATCGTTTCAGAAATATTACTCCACAGTACCACTGCACAGGTTTCCAAACTACGAAGAGCTAATAATAGACTAATAAGTTCTCCAACACATTTTCCATTTGTTTACGGCTAGCAAGGGCAACCGATTTCCATTGGGACAGAAGAAAATTTTTCTCATTCCTAGCGATCCAAGACTAAAATAGGTTATTTTTTTTGGAAGATCCAGTAGGACATGGGCGCACATGTACACCCCAAAAACATAAAATCGAAGATAGTAGATTTAATAAGGAACCGTTTAATAATGCATGTATATACTTCGTAATTGGGTCAGATCCGAATATAAATAGCGTACTGTAGGTTCGGGGTGCTCCGTTTCGCGCAGAAGGAAGGGAAGAAAGGGGGCAAGCATACCTGGTTCTCGTCGCCAGCGAAGGGCCTGGCGTAGGTTTGTGAAGAGCGTCGCGGCGTCGCCGCTCCCAGTCGCCGCCGGGAAAGGAAGGGCTGGATAGAGAGCTCAACGGGGGAGGAAGAAAACGTATTCTTTTGAGGGACGGGAAGAAAAAAAAAACGAGCAGGGTAAATGCACAGCTCGGGCCGTCTTGGGCTGCTAAACCCACAGAGTTTTGGGCTGGTTTTGTTTGCTGGACTCCTATTTATTCATGGAAGAAGTCCTATTTTGGCCCCTGAACTATCGCCGAAGTTCAATTTTCGTCCCTATGCTACAAAACCAGGTACAAATGGTGCCTCAACTCTGCAATCCGTTTGGTTTTCATCCCTCGGCGGTTTCGACGCCGGTTTCGGCTGACATGGCACGTGGGGCCCACCTGTCATCCCAACTTTTTTCCCCTCTCTTCTTTTCCCCTCTATCTTTCCTCTCCCTAGTCCCTACACGCCGCCGCTGCCTGCACGCCGCGGACGACTCGCCTCTGCCGGCACCCATCGTCTGCCTGCCTACTCTGCCGCCATCCGCCTGCCTCCGCCGCCCACCCGCCTCCCTGCTCGCCCGCCTCCCAGTTGCCCTCCGTGTGCGCTCTGCCTCCCAGTCGCCCTCCGCGTGCGCTCCGCCTCCCTGGCGTCCTCCGTTTGCTCGCCCGCCTCCCCAGCCCCCGCATCTGCCGAGGTGAAACTGCATGCTTCGCGAAGGCGGTAGGGCAGTGACGAGTGGCGGGGAGGCTGGTGGGCGGCGGCGCGGGCGGGCGAACGACGGCGGTGGCGAGTTGGCGGCAGCGCACAGAGAGAAGGGAAAAAATAAAGGGGAAAGGTGACCTGACAAGTGGGTCCCACGTGCGACGTCAGCTAAAACCGTCCTCGAAACTTTGCAAAGTTGAGGGACCATTTATATCTGGTTTTTTATTTAAGGGACGAAAACCGGACTTGGCTATAGTTCAGGGACTAAAATAGGACTTCTTCCTTTATTCATTGATTGGGCCTTCTCTCTCAAAAAAAAATGTTCACTAGGCCATTACACACAGGCTGCTGTCCAGCTGGGCCAGCGTAGTTTCCACCGGACCGGCAAGGCCACATGCCCACATCCGCGCGCGGGACATTGTAAGTGCGCGTGTGAACGAACGCGCTTGCATGCGGGCCGCCAGGCGGGGCCTACCTGTCGGTGGGTTTCCTCTCGTGACGTCGTGAGTCCTGACGGGCCAGGACTACTGCCTGCTGCTGCTGGCCACGAGCCCACGACGCGTTCCCCTCTTCCACGCCGCCCGGCCGTATATATTCGCATAATCGCATGCATGCCCGTATTGCCGTTCCTCTCGCTTCCGCCCGTCCGTACGAGGCTACGCATCGCAGGCCGCTACCGGACGCGACGCACAATTCCACGGACTCCCTCTCCTCCGGACTGCCGCCGCTCCAGGTCTTTGCTCGCTCGCCCCTCGGCCGTCGAAAGTTATTTTTGTTCAATTTGAAACCAACTGGTATTTTTTTACTGGCATGCTAGCATTAATTTTAGAAAAATAATAATTCAAATAGCACTGAGTTGGATACAACGAGATCATTTGAATCTTAATGAGTTCTTGACTCTTTTAATCACATAATCATACATCACAGTGATTTGGGTTAATACGGACAGCTTTGATATATATTCTTTATCTTTATATACTCTTATTAAATATCTATGCAGGTTATATAATACCATAACATTTAGGATGCCTCGGATTGCAAGCCCAGATGCAGATAACGTGCATAAAGTACTTTCAGAGGTCCAGTACCTTGTTGGCAGTATCGCTTTTTGCTACATGCAGAGAGAGTACTACAGAAAAGGAGGATGCACTCTTTCAGACATCATGGAGTCTGGAGCGTATTTTTATGGAGTCCTTGGCTTTATGAAAAGTTTGAGATACCTATATTTAGACACAGTCAATTCACCTGATGCACGGTTTTGGAGGCAGCGTAGGACAGTCTGTGGCGTAATTATGGGCCTCTTTCTTTAAAACTATAATAGCCACTATTGTAAACAAGATTAGGATGTCAAATCTGTAAAATGACAGTAGTCTTCCTTCTGTCTGAGCATAAAAAAATGGAGGAAAATTGAAGATATTGTACTTTGGTTAAATTAATAACTTGTTTGAATATCTAGAGCAGACTGGTTAAGATAATTGCTATGTAATAAATATGTGTTTCTTTCCTTGTTTGTTTCATAGAAAATGCTTCTTGGTCCCCGCACATTAGTACGAGTCTTTTTGAACATGTCTTTATTGTACTCTTTAATATCCATTTTTGTTACATTCATACCAGTCTATGTAAATATATTATTTGAGATAAAGGGAGTTATGTAAATTTTGAAAGCCGATCTCACGATAAACCAATTTACTTGACCTTATTTATGCTATGAATATGTACTCTTTTTTTAGCTATTGACATCAAATCTAAAATATTTGACACAAGGTAAACCAACACTGACTCATGTAGTAGAGCACGTTGGTTTTCCTTTTGGAGTAAATCGTTCTTTTGAATCAGTGTGTAACCGTAAAAAATAATCAAGCATTACACTGAGAATACATAATACATGTGCATCACCTTTAGCATCTATGAAAAATTTAAGCTTTATTTGAAGAGTAAAGTCCATTTTACCCTTGAACTTAACGCTGAGTTCGAAAGACCCCTGAACTCCAAAACCGGACATAGTTCAGAATCTGTTTATGACACCTGGGGTTATACAGCATCCGAGAAGAAATAATAGGCATCTGGCGCGAAGGCATTATGCGGCTGGTGGCTAAGCCTTGATGACACTACAAAGAAGTTTCAGAGTTGCTTCCTTACATTACAGGAAAATATACTCTTAGGGTTAGAGATGATGACAGAAAGTTTCTAAAAGTAAACGTTAGAGAAAATACAGGAGCGTCAACACACACTGCATATTCTGTTGAACCAGCATACGTGCCGCTATAGCACTTCTCAGTGTTCATCTTCTTTTATGCTGTTGGAGAATATGGAAACACAAGAAGCGCGGGTTTGGAAAGCCCGATTACCACACGTCCTCACGCCTGCTGCGAGGGTGCAGAGAAGTGCGGGTTTGGAAAGCCCGATTACCAGACGGCGATAGAAGCATAGTAGACTCCTGGTGCATGATTTGGTCTTCATGTAAACTGAAATATGAGTTTATAAACCTCTCCAAATTCCTAGATGCTGTAACTTTCCAGTCTGTCAAGGGGCGCTATTGATGAAATATCAGGTGGGAGTCTTTCCACCCCGTCGACCTTAAAAAAACTTGCACTCCTATAGTTTAAAACTTCTGAGAATGACATACTTTACTCATCTATATATAAACGAGTTCGTTTGGAAAACTTTTGTTACCGGAAAATTAAGTCCACCTCAAATATCAACTATATTTGGTCCCATCTGCCAATCTATCTATCTATACATATGTCTAAAGTGCCTAATTTTTTGTATGTCGTGGGCCCTATCTGTCAGTCCCTCTGTCGAAACAAAACTGTTGTTAGGTTCCTGTTCCTTTTTATCGTAAAAAGTAGAGTAAGGTCTGCCACTGCGTTCCCCCGTGAACAGTTCTCTCCGAGTCGTGGGCGCTTTGCAGTGTATGCACGTCTGTTGCTCTGTCCGCTGTCGATTTGGTACTAACGCAGGTTCTGCCCTCCTGCTCTTCGTCGATCGCTGCTTCCGCTCGTGGGCTGCTTTTGCTCTCGCGTGGCCCAGGTAATGGAGCACGCGATGTGGATGGGTCTTTATTTCTGGTACTGTACGTAGAGCTTTTATAGGAGATTAGTGTACGTATAATGTATATACATAATTACATACATATATACAAATCTGTAGCCGTGAACTGAGAAAGAACAACATCTTGTGACGGGTACAAACCAGGTAACGAAAAAAATTAGCCATGCAAAGGATTTTGAACTGATAATGCTACTTTCCCACATTGGCTGATAATGCAAAGAAAGTGTGAATCCAGCAAGATGACGTGTGCATAACAAGTGTGAAGGAGGTAAGGGTTAGGAGTGAAAGCGGTCGGGAACGGTTGGGAAAATGGCTCAACCACTTTTGTTTTCATATTTCTATGCGGGAACGGAATCGGGAATGCCCGGTCGGGAATACGAAATTGGATATACAGGATATCAGAAACGAAAAAACAGTCGGGAACGTGTCAATAACGGCCGGAAACCGATAATTAAATGCGGGAACAACATACCACGTGTATATCTTTACATAGTTATATGCTACCAATTACCAAGGGCAAGTAGATACTGTAGTAGCACCTAAAAAATGTTTATACTCTTTGTCAAAGTTATTTGATCAATAAAAATATTTTCTAAAACATAGGAAAGTCGAAATAGATGAATATGATGCATTAAAGAATTAGTTTTGGGGAAAGAAGAAAATGAGAGAGTGAGTACCAAAGAAGATAAACAATTGCTGGAACGAGCGAACTCGCCCCTGCGGCTGCGGCCCTGCTTGCATTGTGACTGGGCTGTAGTGGGCCTGCCAAAATGGCCATGCATCGTACAGTAAAGCAGCAGCAAGAGCGGTGTACAGCTTGCCTGCTCGCTGGTGTGTTTAGACTGGCGAAAGATTCCCCGAAAATACACTGTTCACCAAAAAAACACTGTAGATGAATAGTGTTATGTGAGTAGAAGAGGTGGAATGAATAGTAAAAAGTTAGATGAATAGTGAAAAGTTGAGGAATCTTTTGGGAACTAAACGGCTAGGCTCCCGTCGCCGCCTGTCTGCTACTATGCTGGGTGGAACAAGCTGTCATGAGCAGCGGCCGGGAATTCCCGAATGTAAAAACGGGAAGTTCCCGATGAAAAAACGGGATCCGTGAATTTGGTTGGGAAAAAGCCCCAACCGCTCCCGTCCCGATTTTCCTAGATTTTATCCCGTTTTCGAATTTTCCTGCTAATACGGTATTCGATCGGGATACACGATGACGGTTGGTACAGGATTTTTCCGTTCCTATTTTCATCCCTAGTAAGGGTGCAGCTGGTGGAGCCTAGAAAGTCTGAGATTCATGGTGCTCACTAAGATCCACAACTATGATCGTCTTGGTTGCCTTAACGGTTGTGTGTTTCGTTCTTTTTCCCATAGACACCACATCGTTGTCGTCACCATCGTTAATATTATGTGAGGTCCCATTTCCCTGTGTACTCCCTCCGTCCCAAAATAGATGTCATTCTCGCTTCCCAAGAAAAACAGCATCTTTCAACATTAACCAATTATATATACAATAATATTAATATTTATAATACATCATTAGTATCGTTAGATAGATATTTGAATCTAGTTTTTTAACAAATTCATTAGAGATATAAATATTGCATATATTTTTCTATAAATCGAGTCAAAGTTGAGAAAGTAACACGTGCACGCATCCCATAACGTCATCTATTATGGGACGGAGGGAGTAGACCTTAGTATGCTGTAGCATGTATCAGGTTGGGTTTTGAATTTGCTATGGAGCGGAGAGAATTGTTGAACCAATTAAAAGGAATTAAATAATACAAAATCAAATTAATATATTGTTAAATTTATGAATATAGCATAATAAAAATTAAGAAAAATATGACATTAGCCAACGTCCGTAGCAACGCACGGGCATGTTTGCTAGTTGTTGTGTGTACCAAAATAAAAAAAAACCAAAAAAGGGGTAGGTGGACGTCAATTGGGCTGGACGTCAATGCCGTTTTTCCATTGGATGAGATATAAAAAAAATAAAATCCTTCTCGTTAAAGAAACTAAAATTCCTTCACATTGGTTCCATCGAGTCTTTCACGTTCACATCTACTAAAGTCCTTCACGTTCACAATGGTCAATATATTTTCTTATTATTTTTATTTTGTAAACGAACAGAACATTTTGTTCCTCGTACGATCACAAGTCTAGAAAGATATCTCAGGAAAAAAAAAGTCTTAGTATATCTTCGTACATACATCTTTGCTAGTAAAGCAAACTTCTGAGAGTGAAATAGATCTAGTAATGGAAACATACTACTGCCGACACTTCAGCATCTCAGGCAACACAGAGCAACAGATTACCAACACCATTAAATTGTACTATGAAACACTGGTCTGAAGAGGCAGAGCACTTTTCAAATTCCACCTCCTTTAATTTGTCTTTGTGGCTGATTGCTCAGCGACAACCTTTGACATCCCAAACATCTGCGCAAACATGGAAAACATAAGGTTTCAGCATTAAACATATTTCAACTGCAGAAATATCAAATGGGGAAAGAAACCACTTTCTATTAGAGAAAACCCTATTTCAGTTTATGGTGCAGCCGACCTTCTTAAATATCAAATGGTGGCATGAATGAACTCATCAATGTGGGAAAGTAGCATTATCAGTTCCTTCTTCCGGCATGAAGCCATAGCAGGGTTTTTTAGGAACAGATGAGGCCGAACCATGAGGTCAACACTGGGGGGGGGGGGGGGGAAGTAACCTTTTAATGCTAGAAATTTATGATGAAACAGAACCTTGAAAGCCCATACTCGTCAGCCAATCCTTACATTGCATAAGCGATGTACCTAAACTACGAGCACCAGATAAGTAGCAGCACAGAATGTATAACATTATTTCAAGAATGCATAATGTGCATAATGTGACACATTTCTACCACGCGGGCATCAACCATAGGGCAACAACACTCTTGATCATACAAAGAAAGAAGCTGAATCTAGAAAGCCATAAGATTGGGGAGTGCAAGGATCAAATCACAAGGAAGCTTTCGATCTAGTCGAAGGAGGTTCAGAAACTAGAACGATTGAAGATAGATAACGGCTGACACGGAGAGAGAAAAACTATCAATGGGAACATTATTTGATATCGTATGTCAGTCACGGACTTATAATGCACAGGAGAAAGAAATGGAAGGAAAAACGCAAGCAAAAAAAAAACCGAGTAGGTTGACTTCGGAATCCAAAAAATCCATATTATCTTCATTTAATACGGCATGATTGAAGACAGTAACACATTGAAATCACAGAAAAAGGATGAGAATTATAAAGTTTCAAACAGAACAAAAGAAGCATTATTATTTAGTAACGTATATTTGCAAGCCGTCGATCCTCATTAAATAATAATAACTCTACTAAAGGGCCAAAATTTCACGCACTCCCAATGACTTTGGTACTGTGTATCGGCCCGCAATAGAACTCATTGACAACCTTCCTGGCTTCTTGCCTTCCTCCCGCTTCTTCCATGTGCCTTTCTCCAGTGCTACCGTTTGGGCTTGGGCCTGCCATGCCCGGCCCCATGGCGGCAGGCCATACATCATGCATGCATCTGAATGTTTAGATGCTAATTAGTAGTACTAAACGTAGTTTAATGACAAAACCAACTCCATAACCCCTCCTCTAAATCACGAGACGAATCTAATGAGCCTAATTAAGCCTAATTAATCCATGATTAGACAATGTTTACTGTAGCATCATGTTGTCTAATCACGGATTAACTAGGCTCGTTAGATTGGTCTCGTGATTTAGAGGGGGGGTTATGGAATAGGTTTGGTCATTAAACTACGTTTAGTACTACTAGTTAGCATCTAAACATTTGATGTGACGGTGCCAATATTCGGCACCTGGGATCCAAACAGGGCAGTTCGAAGTCTGCCTTGTTTGCACAGAAGAGGCTGCCCGCTACCACAGCCGTCTCGATTTGCTCGTCGTGTTCCCACAGCTTGACCGCCTTCGTGTTTCCGTTCGCTACACAGGAGCAGCGCGCGCTGGCGAGCAGCTTGCAGTTGCAGGGCACACAGGCGAACGGCTTCGAGTCGCCGTGCGGCTGTGCAGCGTGTGCGGCGTCGGGCGTGCCTCGGATAGCACACGGCGACATGGTCGACGCCGGCGCTGTAGAGGCGGTGAAGCAAATGATAACTATTGTTTTTTTATGTTAGTTAGGAAAGGGCAAATGTGTCATTTAGTGCCTGCATCAGTCAAAGCTGCTGAAATCTCTATCTCTACCTTATCTCTAAAAAGAGTGGAAGGGCGAGTCGTCTACCCGCGACTCCGTGGTGTCGCGGCTCCGTGCCGTTGCCCCTGCCCCCTCTGTGTCGCGACTCCCTTGCGTCCGCCGCTTCCCTCGCGATGTCATCCTTCCGTAGCAACATCCCTCTCCAATCGCGCAAAAACATCGCGACCTTCCTTCCGTACGCACGCCCTCCCTACGCGCGACTCCACCCTAAACCCTAAACATCGTGACCTTCCTTCAGCATGCCTGACGCCCCAATCTGCATCACGATCGATACCTGCCTGGCCTCCATTGGATCGCCGGCCAACCCCGCCGCCTGCCGCCTGGAGTTCCTACGCCACGACGATTCCTACGTTCCCATCGCCGGTCCCCTTTGAACCGCCAAACCCCGACGTTGGTTTCCAACGCGGCAACGCCCCCTCCGTTCCCGTTGCCAGCGTCAATCCACGCCGCTCGATCCTTTTGCATCGCCGTCGCCCCCTTTCAACCTCTGGCCTGGGGTTGCTGCCTTTTCGTTGGTTGCCTGACTTCTTCGACCCCAAGTCTCCCGGCTCACGATCCTACTGATCACGATACACGACTCCATGGCCTGATGGCCACGGGCTCCATGTCGGCGAGTCACATCCCCAGGATCGTCCTCGTGAAGGAGATGCGGAAGGAGCGGCGAGGGCGACGCGGGATCGTGACAGAGCGAAGTTGTGGCAGCAGACCAATCCACACCGAATCAGGTAAGGTAAGGTAAGCCTCTGATTTCTTTCATAGATGTGCCCTACACTTGTTCACGAACTTCCTAACCTCTCTGAAACTTGATATACAACCACCGTCTGAGTGTGTGACCGTCATCATCTTCTCCTCCATGTACCTTGAATAAGCATAGAAGAGAAACTAGGAGGGACACAAATATGAAGTCAAACATGATTTGTGGTGAGCTCCATACGGGCCTGTACAAGCTTTCCGTGTAGGTAATTCAGTTTCAGGCGTTGCTTGCTTTTTTTGGAGGCTTCCAATGCACACATTCAGTTTGACAATATGCCAAAATGTATTAGCTGAAGCTACCTACAGAAGTTTTCGATGGTACCTACACTATTTTGTTTTCATCCGCGTCCACCCTTAAGCAGGACTATGCTTTAACTTAAGGCAAATGACTTATCTGTTAGTAGTAGTCAGTGTCTTTTTCCTTGAATTTTTTTTATTTTTTTTGAACCAGTACAGGACTATCCATTTTGTTACCTGTCACAAAATTCCCGATCTAAAATATTCACTTGTCTGCCCCTCTGAATAAGATTTGTAATTTGCCCCACATTTCCATTACTTTTGTTACATATCCTCTGAGGAATAATGTGTGTCCTAGATATTGTGGTTGACACAATCTTGAACCATTATTTCAGAAAAAGGCCATGGAACATCTTAAAGCTACTCAAGAAAAATTGTAGCTGTTGGCCAAAAAGATGGATCTTGTACTTCAACTTTGCATATTGAATTTTCCTAGATTTTGATCTGATCTCAACATCCATTGATAAGGCAAAGAAGTAATATCTATCTTTATCTGTGAGTTCCATTCTGCCATTTGGCTCACAAATTAATCAGTTATGATATTTGACCAAGTATTTTACTCACTGAAGCTTGTTTGAGGAAGGAGGCAACTGGGAGAGGAAGAACATATTGAAAGTATGTAAGGCTTGGAGTCGTACTGGTGTACTGTTGTCTACTCACAATTCTTGGTGTCGTATAAGACTAACAATGGAAGCGATGGCTGTTGCATTTGGTGTGATTTGGTTTCATAGGACAGTTAGTGCTGCATCAGTTTCTGACTCTTATCTTGGCAATTCATGCTAAACATTTTTTTTTCTCTTACTGTGTTATATCCCTAACCCTCGCCGATTGTTTGTGTCGCCACCGCCGGCTCCTTCTCCCCTTGAAGCCTGGCATCCGTCCACGATGGGATACGAGCCGACTCGCCTGCTCCTTGTCCCCTCGAAGCCAGGCGCTCTTTCTTTCTTCCTGGATCATTACTATTGCTGTTGACATGCATTTGTTTGTAAACTGATTCTTGCTTTGGTCAAATGATCCACTGAACCTTACAAAATTGAATGTTCATTGTTTAATTGATGTCACTTGAACAATGTGTATGACTGAAGTTTTGGATGGACCACTTGGTCACTCGGCCAATTGCAAGCTTATCATAGGAAGCATGCCTATGAGTTTTGTCACATACATAGCAAGTCTTTGTGAAGCTTTCACTATTTTTTGTCTTGTCTTTGCAGGTTTCAGAAGCTGCAGCAAGGATAGCATCAGCTCCTCATCCTCTTAATGATGTATATAAGTACATAATCATGAATCGTGAGAAACCTTGAGATTGAAATGCATTTCCTTTACATGCATGTCATACAATTTTCCCATGTACTTGAATGAAACATTCAATCTTTCTATAGTTATATATACCCATGCTATCACATGAACATATCTAATTTTGTGATACAAATACATGACTATAATTTTTTTTGGTGATATGTTTGTTCTTATTTTCACACTATAACTTTTTATTGATGTTCCTATAAGAAATAATTTCTTTTACCACACTTAGCAATGTAGGGGCACAAAACTATAAGTAGAAATAGATCTTATTTGTGCACGAACAGTGGCAGACTAAATATTTATCATCGTGAATATAATAATATATGTAGTGCAATAATTATTTGTTCCCGGAGCAACGCACGGGCATGGTGCTATTATTGTCAAGGAAGGGATTAATTTGAAGGGGTAATGGCGTTCGCAGGATATAAGTTTTTAGTAGCAAATAAGGGATTTAAGATTTAGCCAGGGGCATACGAGGAATTTGTTCAAACAAAGATCCAAAAGATCCGGAGAATTACTAGGCTGCAGCTGTCTGGCAGTGTTGGCATGGGCCGCCAGCGTATTATGCTCATGGGCCGAGGTATTCAGGCATAAAAAAACCCATGTCCTGTATCCACCACCATGATCACCAGAAGTCCAGAACGGCACGGCGATGCACCGGTACACCATCCCTGCGAGTACGATGATGTCTCGTAGACGTAGGAAACGCATGTCCGTTGGGTGCCACCAACAGTGAGGTGCCCACTGCCAAGGTAGCGCAGACGTCGACACGGGCAGAGAGTGCGGGTGCGTCCTGCACGTATGCAGCCTTTGCGGATGGCTTTAGGCGTCCTGCTAGCATTTTTACTACATGGTCGAAATGATTATGCAAAGGAATAGTCAAGCATGTAAAAGCAATATACTACTATAAATGCATTCTCACAGTACGATTCCATTTCAGGCGGATTAAGGTTCACATTCTTAAGAACTTGATGCAAAGACAATAGGCGCCAGCAGGAAAAGTAATCAACAATACCAGACATCGCAAAATGGCTGGCATCAGTAAACATTCCATTTCAGGCAGATTAAGGTTCACATTCTTAAGAACTTGATGCAGAAACACGTAGTTTTCATGACGAATTACTGGACAAACGATGCCCATACATATATACTACTACGCTAGTTTCTAAAAAGAAATACTACTATACTAGATTCTGAAGAGACCAAAAGTCACCCTACACCTTTACATTTGTTTTTGCAAAGACGGTCAGAACCCCAATGTAAGACTTCACAGCTCCCGGCTTGACCACCTCCGGAATCCTATCCTAAAGTTTTCGCCGCTGTACAACACCCCCCAAAAACCTTTACATTTGTTTCTGCAAAGATTATTAGAACCCCTGCTTGAGACTTAAATGCTATCGGCTTCACCACCTCCAGAGTCTCATCCCTGACCACAGGCTTAACCTTCTGCTTGCCGAACACCTGAAATATGTCACTAGCAGCGAGAGGTTAGCTCCAATGCAATTGCAAATCATAATCAAGAATCAGCACAAAATGCAATCGATATCTATTTGAAATAAGTCATACGCGGAACAGATGGGCTACTGAAATACTCCAATCTGTCTAGTAAATTTCAACATCATAATCAGGAACCAACATACTCCAAATTGTCAATTTCAACATAAACAGAGAAGATTTGCTGCTAAAATGCAAGGCACTAGTCTGAAGGCGCTAAACCACATCAGAATCAGGAACCAGCACAATTCAAAATATTTCTAGTCAAAATGCATCATAAGCATTAACAAATTAACTCTGAAATCCAGACCAAAAGTCTGAAAGAACATAGCACAAACTCATCCAATTACTGCCGTGGCATCAGTACTCTCTGAGCAATTATACTAACAAAGAAAAAAAAAGAAAGAATGAGTTGCTGCAGAGATGCAATTATACAGCGAGGAAGCAGAAAGGGAAATTTTGGATGCCAAGGTTCAGAATTAATATCACATACTCTAGCAGTTAGCCAGGTACAAACAGAACAGATTAGCTACTGAAATCTAAACCACCAATCTGAAAGGCATTAAAGCACATCATAATTTGGAACCAGCATACTTCAAACTATGTCTAAACAGAACAGATTTGGTACTGAAATCCAAGGCACAGGTCTGAAGGCCTTAAACCACATCACGATCAGGAACCAACATAATCCAAACTGTGTCTAGTCAAAATGCATCATAAGCACTAAAAAATTAGTTGCTGAAATCCAAACCAAAATTCTGAAAGAACATGGCACAAACTCATTTCAATTACTGCCGTGGCATCAGTACTCTCACCAATTAAGCGAGACTCCTGATCACAAGACTAATTAAGCGCACACGTGGCTAAATCAACTACACATACACAGCCATTTTCTCGCAACCAGGCAGAGCACAAATAGCTAACAGTACAAACCAGAAGAACTCGCCAAAAAAGAAAGGGAAAATCCAAGAGCGCGCACCATAGAACTGGAATATCGAGATGAGCAGAGGGGGTTGGGAGCAAACGACATTACCGAGCTGCACTTCTGGGAGAAGTAATTCTTTACGCAGATCCAGTGCTTCTGCGCGGGCATCGCCTTGAACTGGTTGAAGTAGTCCTTGGCGCTCTCCTCCCCCACCATCTGATTGTGGTACTTCTCAGACGCCTCTGGCTCCTTCTCCAGCAGAAGCGGCGGCGCGTTCCAGGTCGGTGTCGCCTCCTCCGTCGCCGCCAGCGCCTCCTTCTTCACGCCGACCTCATTCTCCATCGCGACCCCAACACCAAGCGAAGGCTTAGAACACCAGAACTGATAAGAAAGAAAAAAATCGCTGATAAGAAAGAAAAAAAATCACTGCAACGTCACTGCCTGAGATGCTAAAAATACAGAACGACATCGATTAGAAACCGTAATCTTGCGTGCTTGACCGGGTTGGTCCGAGACCGCTTAGAAACCGGCGAAAGTGAGGAAACAAATCCCGGTTAGCACTCAAGGCCCTGCGACCTCCTCCATCTCCGTGCGGCCTCCTCCTGCTCCACTGCACAGATCCGGCCAGGCGTCGTCCGGATCCGCCCAGCGCGCATGTGGAGCCGCGTGTGTGCAGCTCGCGCTCCACCGGCTCATGTCTGCAGCCATGAATGCCGCCGTCGGGGGACCCGCATCCGCGCCGATCTCGCCGCCGGAGAGCTACCCAGCGCCAACGCCTTCGTGGGGGCGTGCCTTCGCCAAGCGCTGCGCTGCGCGTTGACGTACGCGGCGGGCCCTCGAGCCCGTCGACCAAGATCCGAGACGGCGGCGCCTCGCAGAGCAAGCGGCGGACGCAGGGACGGACGGAGATGCAGCGTAGAAGACGGCGAGAAACATACTCCCTCCGTCCGAGTAATAGATGTCATTCTCGCTTCCCAATAAAAACAACATCTTTGAGCATTAACTAATTATATATAAATAATATTAATAGTACATCATTAGTACCGTTAGATAGATATTTGAATCTAGTTTTTTAACAATTTATTAGAGATATAAATATTACATATATTTTTCTACAAATTGAGTTAAAGTTGATAAAGTAACACGTACACGTATCCCATATCGTCATCCTTTTAGAAACGGAGGGAGTAGAACCACTACCCGGTTGGACCAGCCAGCCCAACCCAACTTGTTGTGTTTTTTCAGGCTGGTTTGGGCTGAAACATACCAGGAACCGCAAAAACCAAACAATGCAGCCTAACAACAAATGCTAATCTCGTCTAAAGAAAATAAGAACAAATTCCCCATTATTATCCAACAATTGGCGCTGGGAACACATCTATTTCTGATTGCGTGAGAACAATTTCTGATCGCATGAGAACACACCGACTTCCTGATCACTCACTGAAAATAACGTTACTAATTGCTGTAAGCTGGCAACTAGAGATCGATTTGACAACCCAAAAACGAACACTAGCATGGCATCACCAACACGAGATTCCTGATCACAAAGACTAATTAAGGGCATACATGACTACATCAACTACACGCACACCGCCATTTCTCGCAGCCAGGCATGCAGAGCACGCAAGTAGTACACCATCAAACATTCAAACAGCTACGAACCAGAAGAACTCGCCAAGCAAGAGAAGCCATCGAACGGAAATATCGAGAAGAGGAGAGGGGGGTGGGGGCAAGCGACATTACGGAGCTGCACTTCTGGGCTTGGGTGAAGTAGGTCTTGGCGCTCTCCAGGAACGTCGCCTCCGGCTCATTCTCCAGCAGCAGCGGCGGCGCGTTCAGGGTCGGTGTCGCCTCCTCCGGCGCCGCCAGCGCCTCCTTCACGCCGACCTCCTCCTCCATTGCGACCCCAACACCAAGCCGAGATGGCGAGCGGTTTGGCACCACGAACGCGGTGTGCTCAGCCTGTGCCTCTTCCTCGAAACCGATGCCCAGTGCGACTGCGATGGGGGGGGGGGGGTCGCCGGGGAAGGACGCGCCAGCGAAGTTGGGGAGGAGTCGGAGGACGTAGAAGAAGTAGTACTCGCCGCGATCGGTGTGGGCTTCGGCGCCGGCCACGGCGTGCTCCCCGTGCGAATCTGCAGCCCCGACGTCCACCGCCTCCGCCGCCGCGTCCTCGCCTGCGACGTGCTCCGCCTGCGCCTCCTCCTCGGCTTCAAGGTCCTCTGCAATACCGACGCGGAGGACAATGTTCGCGGCGCCGCCGCCGCCGTTGTTGGCCAAGAGGAAGAGCAGGCCTGGTCGCTGCCATCGCCGAGCAACTGGCCCTCCACCACCACCTCCTCCTCCCTCGCCTTCTCGGCCCAGCATTGGAAAGATGGTGTCGATGACGATGAACACGAACGCAGCAGCGATCAAGCTTAGGGCCACCCACTCCATCAATTTCTCCCAGCTGAATCCACCACCATAATCGAATTCCTCCAACATGTCGAACAGAATGATCACCCACGCCCGGGAATATCCCATCGGCCGCGATTCTCCTCCCCCCTTCTGGCGCTCGGACAAGAGAGATTTGCATGTCTGGAACAAATCTCTAGGCGTGTTGCCTCTCACGAAGTTTCTGTAAAACGACCAGAACACTCTCCGATGAAAGGGTCCCCCTAAACCTTCCCGTGCTAAGATCTCTTCCATGGCCTCCCTCAGCAATGAAGGTCTTCCAAGAGAGGAAGCCATGGGATCTTTGGTAGGAATGGTGGTGCGGGTGGCCTCGCCGTCTCGTCGTCGGGGTATTCTGTTTTATAGCTCAATGTAGGAAGACGAAGCACGAACGCTTTTAGTGAGAGAGAATTTCCAGGCCCAAAAGAGAGAGTTTCAAGGCCCAGAACACGGCCGGCCGCGGCGATTGCTTGAGGTGCAAGGTACATGCCGGCCCAACTAATATTTTTTTCCGTTCCTCGCCAGCCCAAACAACAGCGGGCTGCCACAGCTAGGCCTGCTATTTAGCGGATATTCTTTTTCTCAAAAAAAAAAAAGAAGCAGATTCCCCACCCATATCTCAGCACGTTGCGCCACGCAGCCACGTCATAGACAACGCCCAGTCGTTGGATCGGCTTCGTGGACGGCCAACATCAGCATCCTTAGATTGTTTTGCAAAAAAAGTCCTCAAACATAGTGGGAATAGAACTCGACGTCCCTCCCATCCCTCTAGTCTTGATGTTTTCAAAACCACCCTCGAGCTTTCCCGATATATAACTCGCTGTCCATCCACCTCTCAGGAAAACTTTTAAAACAACCCTTGGATTTTGAATTATTAATACAATCAAACCATAGCCACGCAACATTTACATAGGTTATTTACTTATTCCACCTATAATTCGAACACCAGAACCAGTTCAAATCAAATGAAGATCAAAATGGAAGTTGTTAGAAATATAAAAATCTACAATGTTTCGATATATGAACCAAAATTTTAAATTATAAAGACTTTATAAAAATATAGATTATCCTAATAAACATACAATTGCTTTCTTTTTAATATACAACCAAACAATATAATTTACTTTGCATTATTTACTTTTAATAAATAAAATATACAAAAGTTGTCAATATACAACGAATGGTAAGTAGTTTATATATGTGGAATGTCCACCACAACTTTGAATACATCCTCTATTGGCGCTTGTGGGTGTAGAGTCCTGACGGACTAAACAACCCTGGCAGGCCGTCCTATGGGCCGGCCCAAATACAAGACTTGATGTACAAGACAAGAATTAGTCCTAGTCGGTTAGGATAAACTGTATTAGGGAATTAGAGATAAACTTGTAAAAGTCTCCTAGTCCTATACGGTTTCCATGTAACCCTGCCCTCCGGCATATATAAGGGGAGGCAGGGACCCCTTCAAAACGTCTCATCTATACAAGATACACCATACAGAACGTAGGGTATTACGCACATTGCGACCTAAACCTGTCTAAATCGTCTCTTGTCACCTTCGGTTCTAGATTCTCGACGACTTCTCCCTAAACCCTTCTCTCGGGGAACCCCCTCGAGAACCTAGTCAGCATAAATCGCCGACACTTTGGCGCCGTCCGTGGGATCTACTCGTCGAGGATTCATTAAAGAATCGATGGCATCCTTCAGCACCTCCATCGTCACCAAGTTCGAAGCAGGCGCTACGTTCATCTTCGGTTCCTGGCTTTGCATCGCAAACCAGGACGGCACGCTCCTGCGTGAACTGCGCGACGAGGCGGTTGCGTCAGCTCTGCGCCCCGCGCAAATCACTCCGCGTGGATCGTGGAAAATGCCAAATTCCGACACGATCCTCGGATCGTATCCTACTCGGAAGAGTACATGGCGCCCGAAGCAGATTCAAGCTCGGGCCAACCACGTCGACCCAGCCCCTGTCAAGCGGCCGTATCGATCCACGTGTCCACGACTCCCTGGCGGACTCCAGATTACCTCCGACTTCCACCAGGGTTCTACGATCAGGACCGTGACAACAACCCCACGAGCACCTAGGAACCCCAATTCCAGTTCCCGTGGGACGAAGACTTCATCGCGTAGATCGCGCGCGCCTCAGTTTCCCTTCGGGTTAACAAACTCAGCCGCGACCTACCAGAAGCAGCTGGCAACGAAATTTCATCAACCTCGCCAGGCCAACACAGATCTTGTCATGACCACAACTCCCTCGGGGGTTATAGTCCATTGGCCTGACATGGATCCTGATGTTGCCCTCCATGAAGCAAACGTACCATCCACGGTACGAGATATTCTCCCCCTGCTTCCTTTCCAGGAAGGCAGGAAACTTTCTGTTACCACCAGTAACAGAAGAACCGGGCCTAACAACCCCGGTCGCCAGTCCTGTGTCATCCTCAACGACAACAGCGACGACGAAGTTGTCTCCGACGACGCTCCGACAGTCGATGGAGAAACAGACGGAGACCGAGAGCTCCGCATTGAGCGAAACCGCAATCGTGCCCTCAGACGTTGTCACCTCCAGAGGAAAAACCTCAATGCTGAGTTCGACAAAGAAGGCATCTTCAACTCCCCTGCGGCCAACATCATGTTCGCGGTCAGCGTCATCGAGGGGTTCCAATCTACCCCTGATATCGACCTCGCCAAGGCCCGCCTAGAAGCCGCAGCAGTCATGGTCGATCGCTTGGACGGAGGCCATTCCGCCTCCAAAAGCAAGAGTTCTTCGCACCACCGAGCACCGCCAGCCAAGCGTCAGAGCAGCCATTACGGCAGCTCCGCCGCAAGAACAAAAGACACAGCCAGACCTCGTGAGGAACCCCCCAGGCCCAGACGTCGCGAAGAACCCCGTCCGGCTCGTTCTCTTACCCAGAACGATGCTCGCAATGAAATCATCCGGATTCGGGAGGGGAAAGCTACATCCCATGTTGCGGATTCGGCGGGAGGATACGACATTCCAAACCCCGACGCCCTGCCATGCTACACACGCGCCATCCGCGTCAGCTCCTTTCCTCGAAAGTTCAAGCTGCCAGGCGTCACTAACTTCGATGGAAAGCAACATCCCAACATCTGGCTACGCAGATACTCTTCAGCAATTGAGGCATCGGGGGGCGATGACATCTCCAAGATGTTGTATTTCCTAGTTGCGATGGAGCAAGGTCCACTAACCTGGCTCGAGTCCCTTCGCCCAGACTCCATCGACAGATGGCACGCGTTGAAGAAGGCTTTCGTCTCCAACTACCAGGGTTCTTTCTAGCGCCCCGGCAGCAAATATGAACTACGCGCGTGCAAGCAAAAGCCAGAAGAGTCCCTGCGCGACTACAACCGACGATTCTTCGCCATAAAGGCATCCTGCGTCCCCATCCCCGACTCGGAAGTCATCGACTACTTTCAAGAAGGGATGACCGACCGCAGCCTTTTTTGTGACTTTGGTCACAACCGTCCTCGTGACCTCGAGGAATTCCGCGCGCTGGTGTCCAACTGGATGGACACCGATAATCAAGAACGGGAGCGCTACGGCAAACGATCCGCCAATCCTGGTCGAAGGCATCAGGAAGACAACAAGGATCAGACGCGCGACTCCTTCCAGCGTAACGGCAACAACCCACGGAAGCGACCAAACAACACGATCGCAACCGTCCAGACCGTTCGCGCCGCCAAGTCTCCGCAGCAAAGAAGGGAAGAATTCAACAAACTTCTCAAGAAGCGCTGCCCCTACCATCCGGATAGCAAGCACACCATGGGTGATTGCACACTCCTTCGGGAAACGTTCAACACGCCCGCCAAGAAACAGAAGACGGATAGAGACGGGGACGACAAGCACGACAAGGGAGACGGCAGTTTCCCAGACGTCACCAACACTGTCAATGTCATCTTCGGAGGCATGGCAGTCAGCGACACCTCGCGCAATCGCAAAAACGCACGGCGCGAGGCCTACGCAGCAGAACCAGCGGTGGTCACACCCCTGCGGTGGTCAGATACCCCCATCACTTGGTCCAGAGAAGATCAATGGACGGAGATCACCTGTCCCGGGCGATAACCCCTCGTCCTAGAAACCGTGGTGGCGAACAGCAGGCTCACCAAGGTCCTGATCGATGGGGGCAGCGGGCTCAACCTCATTTTCGCCAAGACTCTGAAGCATATGGGGCTCGATACGAGCACGCTGCAGCCAGCAGATACCCCCTTCTACGGCATCGTACCCGGGAAGGCCGTGATCCCTCTCGGGCAAATCACCTTGCCCGTCACGTACGGTACTGCATCCAATTACCGTACCGAGTTCATCAAGTTCGAAGTTGCAGACTTCGAAACATCATACCACGCCATCCTTGGGCGACCAGGCGCTGGCCAAGTTCATGGCCATCCCTCACTACACTTACCTGGTGTTGAAGATGCCAGGACCTCACGGCGTTCTTTCCCTCCACGGTGACATCAAGCGCTCCTACCTCTGCGACAAAGAGGCAGTAGAGTGCGCTGTCAGAGCCGCGTCCACCATCGATCGCCAAGAACTCCACCCTCTGGCAGCTACCGTCATTGAGGAAGACGGAGATGCCCCGACGCAGAAGAAGACGCGAGCCATCAAGCTCGTGGACAAAGTTGCCACAAAGACAGTTGATCTCCAGACGGGAGATCCAACGAAGACGGCGGTGATTGGCTCCACTCTTACTCCGGCATAAGAAAGCGCGCTCATCAACTTCCTACGGACCCAGGCCGACATCTTCGCCACAAAGCCTTCCGACATGCCTGGAGTTCCCAGGGAGTTGATCGAGCACAAGCTGGACCTCAACGAGAGCGCGAAGCCTAAAAAGCAGCGACTCCGAAGATTCGCCACCGAGCGTCGGGAGGCCATCAAGAAAGAGCTAGCGAAGCTATTTGCAGCCGGCTTCATTAAAGAAGTCTTTTATCCGGTTCTTGTAAGGAAAAAGAATTCCAATGAATGGAGAATGTGTGTTGATTATACCGATCTCAACAGACACCGCAAAAAAGATCCCTTCGGGCTTCCTCGCATCGATCAAGTCATCGATAGCACCGTCGGGTGCACCCTTCTCTGCATCCTCGATTGTTACTCAGGATATCACCAGATATCGCTGAAAGAAGAGGATCAGATTAAAACCTCATTTATCACGCCATATGGCGCGTATTGTTATACATCCATGCCTTTTGGTTTGAAAAATGCAGGTCCCACATATCAGCGGGCAATACAGGGTTGTCTCAAAGACCAACTCCACAGAAACGTCGAGGCGTATGTCGACGATGTGGTCATCAAGACAAGAAACCCCGAGGATTTAATCGCCGATCTCACCGAGACGTTCGATAACTTACGCAAATGGCGTTGGAAGCTTAATCCTGCCAAGTGTGTTTTCGGCGTTCCATCCGGAAAACTCCTCGGGTTCATTATTAGCGAACGCGGCATCGAAGCCAATCCAGAGAAGATAGCGACAATCATGGATATGGAGCCGCCACGCACCGTCAAGGATGTCATGAAGCTTACGGGCTGCATGGCCGCACTCAACCGATTCATCTCCAAGCTCAGAGAACGCAGGACTGAGTTCTTCAAGCTCCTCAAAAAGTAAGGCAGATTCCAGTGGACACAGGAAGCTCAGGATGCTTTCGACAAGCTCAAACTGTTCCTAACTACACCACCTGTGCTCACCGCGCCACTTCCAGGAGAAGATCTCTTGCTCTACATCTCAGCAACCACCAACGTCGTTAGTGCTGCCATCGTTGTTGAACGCGATGAGGAAGGTCATCTCCAGAAGATTCAACGGCCTGTGTACTTTGTGAGCGAAGTTCTCTCGGACTCCAAATCAAGGTACCCTCAAGTTCAAAAAATTCTATACGCCGTCTTAATGACATCCAGGAAATTACGGCGCTACTTCGACTCCTACAAGATCATCGTGGTTACTGGATATCCTATTGGCGAAATTCTCCATAACCAAGACGCTACAGGTCGCATCGCCAAGTGGGCTGTTGAGCTCGGAGCCTACAGTATAGAGTTCCGTTCTCGCACGGTCATGAAGTCTCAAGTCCTCACTGATTTCATATCGGAATGGACTGAGCACAACCTCCCTGTCGTCACCACCAAGCCTGAGCACTGGATTATGTACTTCGACGGTTCCCTCAAGTTGGAAGGTGGCGGCGCCGGAGTTCTGTTGATCTCACCCCGAGGCGATCAACTCAAGTATGTTCTGCAGATTCGGTTTGCTGTCTCCAACAACGCTGCAGAATACGAAGCACTTCTTCACGGACTAAAGATGGCCATCACCCTTAGTATCAAGCGACTACTGGTGTATGGAGATTCAATGCTGGTCATCAAACAAGTCAACAAGGATTGGAATCGGAACCATGAGAATATGGACGCATACTGTGAAGAAGTTCGCAAGTTGGAGAAGCACTTCCTCGGCATTGAATTTCATCATGTCGAGCGAGATTACAACGTCGCTGCAGATGTCCTATCTAAACTGGGTTCTTCCAGAGCAGAGGTACCCAGTGGTGTGTTCGTCAATGAACTCTCCAAGCCGTCTATTCCTGCAGTGGCAATTGCCGACGTCACGACATCAACTCCTGAGGTTATGCTCATCGATGCTACTTGGAGTGCACCAATTATAGATTACATCTTGCACGACAGACTTCCTACAGAGAAGGCAGAAGCTCAACAAATTGCTCGTCGTAGCAAGTCCTATATTATAATTGGAGACACACTGTACCGACGTGGTGCACGTTCTGGTGCATTGATGAAATGCATCTCACAGCAAGAAGGAGTCAACATCCTAGAGGAAATCCACGCAGGCGAATGTGGTAATCATGCAGCTTCTCGTACCATCGTGGGCAAAGCCTTCCGTGCTGGGTTCTATTAGCCTACGGCTTTACACGATGCTGAAGAAATTGTTCGTCACTGCAAGGGTTGTCAATATTTCGCTCACCATTCACATCAGCCTGCACATAAGATCAAATTGATACCTCTGTCATGGCCTTTCGCATGCTGGGGGCTCGATATGATCGGGAAACTACCCAGAGCACCTGGTGGATTTGAGTATTGCTTTGTTGCAATCGATAAATTCTCAAAGTGGATAAAAGTCTTCCCAGTTGTCAAACCAACCTCAGAGAAAGCAGTTCAATTCCTCCAAGAGTTGATTTTTCGCTTCGGGATACCACATCAAATCATTACAGACTTGGGTACCACCTTCACAAGCAGCACATTCTGGGATTACTGTGAAGATCGCAGCATCGAGGTGTGCTATGCCTCTGTTGCTCATCCTCGCGCCAATGGTCAAGTAGAAAGAGCCAACGGCATGCTACTCGATGGACTTAAAGCTCGCATGGAACGAACCTTGAAGAAAGCTGAAGGGCGGTGGATGAAAGAACTCTACCCAGTTGTCTGGGGCTTACGATCTCAACCCAGCAAAGCTACAGGGCAAGCTCCCTTCTTCCTAGTATATGGATCTGAGGCCGTCCTACCCGTTGATGTCATGCATGGCGCTCCTCGCGTTGAGGAATTCCAAGAAGCCATGGCGGACGAACAACGGATGATTGAGGTTGATACGGCTGAAGAAGCATGACTGGCAGCTTTGTTACACAACGTTGCGTATCTTCAGGGTATTCGCTGATTCCGTGACAAAAATGTGAAGACAAGGTCATTCTAGATCGGAGACTTGGTTTTACGACGAATCCAGAATACAGTTGGTCATTCATTGCTCACTTCGCCTTGGGATGGCCCATTCATTGTCTCCAAGGTCTTCAAGCCAGGCACACACAGACTTCAAACAGAAGATGGTATTGATTTACCCAATCTCTAGAACATAGAGCATCTACGTAAATTCTACGCGTAGCTCTTCCACTGTAATGTTGCTCTGACAACACACGAACTGATTGCTTCGGCATTATGAGTTCTTCTGCACGGTTGTTTCGACAACGAGATAAATTTTAATAAATTTCCCTTTACCGGGTTGTTTACGTCATTGTGACATCGTTCAAAACTTCCGTGTTCTTTCTAAACTCGGAAAGTTTCCTTTTCATGCATTCGGAGCACGTAAATGAGGTCTGTCCGGGTTCCTTCGGGGCTGAAAACGGATCTGTTCCTCCAATTTCGCTACTTCGCGACAGTTCTCAGCTTAAAGCTGCCGCTCCGTGGGTCTTACTGGGTTCTTGCTTAGGCAAACCACATACAGTTTGCTCCTAAGTACCCTCTCGGGGTACACTTTATTTAAAAGATAGCCTATGCTATAAGAAATCTCCCTGGGTTCCCTCGGGTCCTTAACAAGGTTGTTTTTCCAACAGTTAAAATTTACGCAACGTATATTTATAGTAAGTCCTGGTCATCGACACAGAGATACCCAAGGGTTCTTTGAAATTCTTGGATTGTTTTTCACACATGGAAATATTAACATTTCATTGCATTAAACTTATATTACATGACTACTTGTCCCAATTACAACTTAAGGCTTTGCGCAATTGCTTCGTCAACTGGCTCGGCCTCTTGTTTTAGGTCCCTGAAGGCGGCTTCCGTACAATTGGGCTCTGCGCCTTCTACAAGCTTGCCTATATCTACTTCAGGGTACCTAGACCTAATTACAGCAAGGATATGCACAAGACAGGCTTTGGATGATCTCTTGATATAAGCCTTCAACTGTCGAGGCATGGCCTTCAGACGCTCCAGGAATGTTTGCGGAGATGAAGGGTCTTCAGGAACCAAGGCCTTCACCACCGGGTTCGCCGCCTTCTCAAGCAACGAAATCCGCTTCAGGGCTTCGGCCAAGTCATCGTCCGACTTCTTCATCTGCCGCATTGCTTCTTCAAGCTCCGACATTCTCCTGGTTGTCTGCTCAAGCTTCTCATCCAGCGCTTTCTTATCAGCAAGACCTTTCCGCGCCTGGACGAGTTCTTCGCTTCGCGAGCATCTTCAAGATCCTTGGCAGCCTTCTTTTGCTGCTCAATGACTTGAATCAACTGCAAGTCAGCATCCTTGCGTTGTTGGACTGCAACTCTGAGCTGTTCTTTGATAGTATCGTGCTCTTCAGAGAGAGTCTTCAACGCCTCTTCACGACGGTTGGCCAAGTTCGACCAATCCGTCATCTTGCTCTGGGCTGTCGTAAGCTGTTGTTGCACCCCTGCTCACACAAGACAATGACAGAGTTGTTATATTGCAAATTCATGGGATACCTTATCACAAGAGTTCGGCAGTGAAAGAGTACCTTTGAGCTCTGTCTTCGCCGCGCTGAGTTTCTTCTTCATGTCCTCCTTCTCTGCGACCAACTCCTTGGTCCGCAGATGCAAGGTGCGGATCATGCTGGCATCTTCCGCCTCCTGGAGTTTACGGTCTTCACGTTCGCGCTCCAACTCCTTTTGAAGGCGGTCCGCCTTGGCGTGCATCAAGGAGATATTCTGGAGATACTCTGTTTTCTTCCTCGATGCTTCGCCGACGGCCTACGGAAATACTGTCATGAGATATATTCAACAAGGGCCAATAAGTACAGGGTTGTTTCTCATACCTTGAAGTAGGCCAATGCTCTCTCAGCATGGTACAACCCCCTGTCGATGTGCTCTTCATCCTCCGCCGCGTCCAAGATATACTCGAAGGTCTGCGGATTCGGATTTAGCATTGGATCGTAGCTCCCAATTTGGAAGTTACCGATCTCTTCTTCAGATCCAGTACCCCTGGGTACTCTGGGGATCTCTTCAATCGCTTGCTCTTGGGTTGATGTTTCGGCTTGTTTACCCCTTGAGCACTCTGCCTCTGAACCAGCTTTTGCCCCGCTTTGGGATGTCTTCATGACGCTCGGGGGCTCCGCAGAGTTCTGGTCACGGCGTTCTACTTCAGTTTCCTCCATTACTGCCTGCGTGACCAGTTGTTCGATGTCTGCCAGCACCTCAGCGATTGTTTCATCAACTTGTGCTTCTACTGGTACTGGCAGACTTGATGGCACGGCTGCATGAACCTCCGGTAGGGTTGTTTCTGGCATCACCCTGGGTTCTTCGGGCACTATGGCCGCTGGTTCCGCAGCCGTATGGTCAACTGCTGGCCTTCCCTGATTGTTGCTGAAATTTCTTCCACTCTGGAACAATAACTTTATTAGTCAACATGGAATGTTACGAAGGTATATTTTGTAACGCAAGACAAGCTACTTACATGGCGGACGGCCGCATTGGCATCTCTGGCTCTCCCAAAGTGAATTCCTCTTCAGCCTCCTGCTCCAGTGCCGATGGTCCAGCTGGACAGGGTTCTTCAACCACTGGCATTGTACTTGTGAAGGGTGCGGAGACAGGGTTATAGATGTTGTGAATGATTTCCTCTTCTGACAGAGGTTGCTGGGCACTGCCGCTTTGTTGTGATCGGCTAGTTCCGATTTCACCGATGGATATCCCTGCAGAAGATGGCATCTTTGGCTGAGGGGATACCTTCGCTTTCTCTACTGGGACGACCCTTGCCTGGGGCTTGGGTAGGGTCCGTGCCCTCTTGGGCACAGGTGCCGCCAGCTCTGTTGACGCGGCCCTCTTGGACCCTTCACCTCCCTTGGAGGTCGCCCCTGCTTTGGTACGGGGTTCTTCTGATACCTGTTGTTCAGCATGGGCATGGGGCTCGTCAGGTTCTTCAGATACAGGTGTTTCTTCAGAATGATGCTTGCGTTGGCACACCTGATCCCTTACCCCTGGATCCACACAACGAGCCAACAGAGTTGCTTCTTCAGCGTTGGTTGGATCCAGGGGAGGAAGACTCACGTACAATGATCGCCGGGCTTCATACTGTTATAAACCATGGAAATAATTAATTAATACTATGCATTCAAGAAGAAGATAATGACTTCATTCTATGATATGGTTCATACCTCAGGCGTCATGGTGACTGCTGACACTTCCAATATCTCGGGAAAGTTTTCTTCACTGATGACCAGATATTTCTTCAAGAGTTGTATGATCCTCTTGTCAGACATATTCCCGGTGGCATTCCTTGAGGGGTCGGTTTCTCCAGAGTACAAGTACCCTGGATTGCAGCGTTGTTTGCATGGTTGGATCCTTCTCATCAGAAATGATCTATATACCATGACACCGATCAGTCCTTGTGCCTTTAGATCCCGGATCATATTCAGCAGCTCGGGAATTTGCATTGCTTGATTAACTCCGACAGTTTTACTCCAGAATGGCTTCATTACTGGAGGATTTCCCGAGCGGCTGGGCAGCTGTGGCTGATGGTTCCACGCATAAAACCACTCTTTCTGCCAATCCTTCAAGCTCTCCTTGGTTGTATAATCCAAGTACACTGGCTTCATGCCCTGACGGAACTGGATTACCACCTTCCCCACCACTTGCACTGGTCCGCTTGAGGTCTTCACTCTGAATAGATGGCGGAACAGGGCAAAATGGGGGTCTATTCCAAGGAAGGCTTCACAAAGGTGGATGTAGATGGATAGATTCAGAATGGAGTTGGGATTTAAATGACACAATTCAATCCCATAAAATTGCAGCACTCGGTGGAAAAAATCACAGGTCGGCAAACCGAAACCAACTTCATAAAATGCCTTCCATACAGCGATTTCCTCGGTTTCTTCAGTGGGATATTCATGCCCGTGGGCGCATCTCCACCGACTGATTTCCTAGGCTGCCAAGAATCCATCTGACTCCAGAATCTTGATATATTTTTCCTTCAGTGTACTGGTTGGCCAGTCACTGATTGGATCCTCCACACACGGAATGTCTCCTGCGGGCGCTGTTTCTTCAATCGTCACGACTTCCTTCATGGCTTCGGCTTTCCTCTTCGCGCCCTTGCTTCGGCTGGATCCTTCGCCACCGGCCATTGCAGTTCTTCGAGGCTTGGTGTGGATGTGATTAGGGTTTGAGGAGGTTGCGGGAGTATGAGTGCAGTCTTAGGATTGCTAACAGAGCAACTGTCGCAAAACCTAGATCTATTTCGCAAGAGGCGTGCGGATACAAAGGGACGCAGACGGTTTATATTGACTCTTCGGATCGTTACTTCGGTATTTTTCAATTATGGTCCTTCTTTGATCCTATATTTGAATTCGTTCAAATTTAGGCTCGGGGGCTGCGGGAATATTTTCAGGAAACATATTTCTGAAACTTTTTGGCTTCAATTGATAAATTCATGAGGAGTTCTAAAAGAACTCGGATTTCTTTGGAAATTGATTCTGTTTTGGTTCGGACTTCGAAAGAGCCTCGAATTTCTTCTTCAAAGATAAACGAGGCTCGGGGGCTGCCCAATTGGGCGCACCTAGTCGGTGCGCACCAATCCGAACTTCAAGAAGACTTTTGAGCACTTCATTACCTATTGAACAGCATGGTTGCAACTTCCAAAAGCAAAGAACCCTGACGGATCTTAAAGAACCATGAGGGCTTCAAACAACTCTGGCGGGTTTCAAAGAACTCTGTATTTTCAACAGTGCTGTTCTCCAGGAGATAAGGTGCTCGGGGCTTGTGGGTGTAGAGTCCTGACGGACTAAACAACCCTGGCAGGCCGTCCTATGGGCCGGCCCAAATACAAGACTTGACGTACAAGACAAGGATTAGTCCTAGTCGGTTAGGATAAACTGTATTAGGGAATTAGAGATAAACTTGTAAAAGTCTCCTAGTCTTATACGGTTTCCATGTAACCCTGCCCTCCGGCATATATAAGGGGAGGCAGGGACCCCTTCAAAACATCTCATCTATACAAGATACACCATACAGGACGTAGGGTATTACGCACATTGCGGCCTGAACCTGTCTAAATCGTCTCTTGTCACCTTCGGTTCTAGATTCTCGACGACTTCTCCCTAAACCCTTCTCTCGGGGAACCCCCTCGAGAACCTAGTCAGCATAAATCGCCGACAGCGCTCCATAGCTACCTCTTTTTATTGCCATTTAGGTGGAATTTTTGAACTAATTCTTATACTAACCCGTCACTTGGCACTTGAAATAACCTTGTTTTGACATATGTGTTGTGTTTTGGAGTATGTTGTGTTTTTCAGGAAAACGGGCCAATTTGGAGCGTTTATGTCCAAAGCCCAAAACCAATTACAACCCGAAGGAGTCAAACCCAATGGAGGAGTCCAACCAATCAACTAATGGCCCATGTGGGCTTACACGGGCCAACTCATGGCCGTAGGAGTCCACATCCAACACGAGATCGAGTCAAACTCGGCTTCAATTCGCGCAGCCCAGGACAACATGATATTTAGGTGTAGATTCGGAGATCTAAACGGCCTCAAATGCCAAAATGTTGAATACCAAAGTTGACGGCATTGTCGAGCTCTTCGATGTGAATCTATGGGTCGCATTATTTGAAATACGGATCTAGGAGATATTGCCCCAAAAATACATGCTTCCCAGAAGAGTCCGAATCCAAACAGATTTCGGAGCGACGCCGTTTTGGGATATTAACTTCGTTTCCAAGGAAAGTCATGAATACGAAAGTTCTTGGGAGTCCGAATGTGGGAGATATGACATCGTCAAGAGTTTGAGTTTGAGTTCTGGTGGCATTGCAGTGGGAGGCGCAGCAAGCAGGCGGGGCCTACTCGGGCGGGGCGCCTGCCAAGGCATGCGTGAGCGGCGAGGCATGAAGGCAGAGCCTGCTTGTGCGGCGTGGCAGCAAGCGGGCCCACGCGACCGGCGTTGGGTGAGGCTGCTGGCCGGCGTTGGGCTAGGTGGTCGCGGAGGCATGAGCAGGACCACAGGAGACTAGGAAGAAGAAGGTGGGGCCCACATTCTTCGAAGGGGCAAAATTGTCTTTCCACATGCCATTTTGACAGCCATAGATGTTGTATAAGGAACCAAAGTTTTTTTTTGGGGGTCAAATAGGGAAAGAAAAAAAATAGGACCAAGGAAGGGATGGGCTATTAGGCCAAGGAAGAAATTTTCACCAAATTTTGTCACGTTTTCACACTTTTGACACAAGTAAACAACCCTAAATATTGTCCAGTCGCTGAAAGGCTCTCGTAAAGATAAGCTATGCGTGCAGACGCTCGTTGGGAACATTGTGTGCCCGTTTGTGAGCGCATTTGTAATGGTAATTGATCTAAAGCAACCATAAGATGCCACTTTGAGCTGTGATGGGTACAAATATATAAATGCATCAGTGTGGCTGTAGCAAATAATGGAGAGGCGTGACAAGAATCGTCAATCGTCTGGTGCGGTGATTGATAATTACTCTGCCTAAGTTATTTTAGTTTTGTGTTCTTTTGAAAAAAAGGTGATTTTAGTGATTTTCGACACTATTTACCCGATCTTCTACAACAACTCGCTCGCTCTGTGCCGTGTTTAACAAGGCGCGCGGCGTGATGCGTGTGCCGTGTTTTGTTTGGTTTGGCCTTTCTGACTCCAGCTGTCTACAGCGCGGAACCCGCCGGAACCTGCGGTAACCAGTGGGGTCCACCGAAGCCTTTTTTGTGAATCGTGACGTTCGGTAACTGATTTTGTCTTATCTTGCTGCTGCCGTTGTGTTTGCGTGGACTCATATTGCCAGTATACTTCTACATTGCTTTATATACTTCTCTTAAAACAAGGATAAGAATTCCTGTACAAAGAACGTACATCAGCTTTTCACAGTTTTATGTACTGTACGACGAAAAGGTTACACACAGTTGACGTTGTTATTTTCTATCTACATCTTCCATTCGCAATCAAATTAAATGGACAAAAATTCAACATGTGCGCGTAGATAGTACATGTGCATGGATCATGTAAGGAGAACAATCGTATAACTGGTGTGACACAGCCCACAGTGCCACCTACTGTTAGCCAGTCGAACCATGAGACAAAACATTGGGATAATTTCTCCTAAAAATATACTTTTGAACCATTGATCGTACTTGCAGTAAGCTAGAATGTGGAAGTGTCAGAACCGACGAATAACAACAGTTGGGCAAACAAAGTATTTCATCACCGTATATTCATTCACTGTTATTCACATCTATCAGATCCAACGATTGATCCTATCCTGGAGGCATTCTACGTACAGATCATCCCCTCCCGGTAGTCCATCCTCAACGGTAATCTCATCTATAGACTATAAATATCTCCATCAACATATAAGGTCAATCGTGTTGTGCACTGCATGACGTTAAACAAATTACAACTCATTCGTGATTCATGATAGAAATTAAAACTCCTCACTCCTCAGCCCAAACATATGAGCTATGTATGACTAATGAGCTTCAAGTGCCACCAGCGCTGAAACCGCGTACATATAACTGTTGTGTGCCTACCGCTTTCCTAAACTTGCCAATGATATCAATGCCAAGACGAATTGTGGCCACACATGCACAGATTTTGGCCAGGCCACTGAGCTGGTGCAAAACATCGTTGTAGAGGTATATGTAAACATCATTTTGAAATTTGAACTAAGCACATTGTTAATACCAAAAGAATATAATGGCTTGTTTTTTGGTACTACTAGAGAGAGCCACAAAGCTCAGGCTTGTAAACATGAATTCAATAATTCACTTGCATCAACGTTCGTTGTATGGTCTCAAGACAGTAAATTGATTTGCAGCAAGATCGTTGACATCAAGGTATACCAACTTAACCTAGGCACATGCAGCAGCATCCGGATGAAGAAGGTTCGTGGTAGCTTCCTTGCATAATGTTGAGCTCATCAATATCGTCAAAAGAAAAAAAGAAAGAAAAAAAAGGTCTGTGAGTTCACGGCAAACCCGCTTGCATCCCTATTGCTGCCCTGGTGGAATTGTCATCACTAGAGTTCATACAAGGCAAAGTTTTTTTTAGGAAAGCCATTTGGCGCATTTTATTAATCTCCAAACAATGTTACATAGTTCAATAAGGTTTCTAAGATAGAACTAGGGGGTTCATCGACCCAATTACAAGATAACTTTGATGCCATGGCTAAATTAGCTATATCATGCACAACTATATTGGATTCACGATTACAGTGGTCAATTGAAATAGATGCAAACTCTTGCCACATTTGAACACATTTGTCGTTATCGGAGCACTTTTTTTTGTCGTTATCGAAGCACCTGCAGTTGCAAAAAAGCCGTTATGCTTCATCGTTTCAACCAACTCCAAACAATTTGATTGAATCATCAGTTTGCTTATTCCCATTTGTTGTGCTAACATCGGTCCCTCCCTGAATGTCATTGCCTCTGCCATCGGAGTGCCGAGCACATGTTCATAAAATCTTTCAGGCAATATAGCTATGAATGATCCATTGGAGTCTCTTATAACTGCACCTTACCACCAGTACCCTGGACATTATTGTAGCTTGCATCAACGTTTTGAACCTTACGCTTGCATCAACGTTCAGCATTAAGAAATCTTCCAGTGGTTTCTTCCAACGCACCTCTGCCATCAATTTACTAGGCAACATTAAGTCATGCAAGCTTTTCATTTGTTGATTTCTTCCGGCTAAAAAAACACCCATTGTAATGGGTCAGTCAGGGAGTGTGGACTCTGATGTAACTACTTTTAGTAAAAAAAAAATGCCGAGTTGTATAGTTTTAATTAGGTCAGTCTCAATGCATATTTCATTGCACACTTACAAGACTGAATAATTGAGGTGGGATGAAATTTCTCTAATATCTACACTCTTTATTCTCTCCTCTTATAATAATATCAATAAAACGCCATCGAGAATGCCTTTTCTTATCAAGGCCATCCAGATTCGAGAGTGCCCTAACAAATGCTTAGGGGGGGAGGGATATGGGACAGTTGAGGCCTGGAGGGCGTCGAAAGACGGAAGCACATTTTCTTCCTTCCGGCTGCAACCAAGAACCCACAATAGGAGTTCCATTGTAGTCTAGCTGGTTAGGATACTCGGCTCTCACCCTAGAGAACAGGGTTCGAATCCCGGCAACGAAATCCATTCTCTTTCTAAATCAGCCAATTATTGGGCTATTGACGTGCTATAATGCAACAGCCCACAAGGAAACAGGCCCAAAGTACAGGTGCGGCCTTTTTTTTAAAAAAAAAAGAACCCATAACAGGCCCGATCCGGCAACCCTCTCTCCCCTCCCTCTCTCCGGTCGCCTTTTGTCCTCTGCTAATGATGTTTTTTATTAGTAAAAGGTAAAAACTAAACCCATGTACATATGAAATCATGGTTTAATCAGTTGCAAGCAAGTGTCGTTGTTCTGAGTTGTAAGTGTGAGACATTGGAAAAACTGGATGGTAGGTGGTAACCTCATCATATTGAATGCAAGAGGTTCTCAAACTATTTTTTATCCAGGCAACCAAACAGGTGCATATGTATCTCAGATTCAAAATTTAGAAGCAATGTGGGTAATGTACTTAGATTAAGGAAGCTTCCCTGAAAATGCACTCTAGCCCCGAAAAAGCACGGTAGTTAAGTCCTGGAAAGCGTGTTCTATGAGTGAGATGGATGAGATAAATAGGGAAAAGTTAGATGATTTTGTTTTTTGAGCAAAGTGCACACCCGGTCTTTATACTTATTGGGGTGTGTCAAGCCGGTCCACAAACTCTCGAAACGACTAATTAGGTCCGTAATCTCAATTCTCGTGTCGTTTAAGTCCATAAGCATGGATCACGCGTGGCATATCAGGGATGGCTTTAGCAATTAGGCCATTCATGCATGTTAGCATCCCAAAAGATAAAAAAAAAAGAAAGGACCCAAAAAAAAAAGCGCCGATCATGGTTGCAATGAAGGGCCTAATTGCTAAAGCCACCCTGATATGCCACGCGTGATCCATGCTTATGGACTTAAACGACACAGGAATTGAGATTACTGACCTAATTAGTCGTTTAAGAGTTTGTGGACTGGGTTGAGTCACCCTAACAAGTACGAGGACCCGGTGTACACTTTGCTCTTGTTTTTTTTTTTTTTATAATAGGGGCAAAATCGCAGCCGCATATTGAGCCTGTCTCAGCTCAGCCTGGCTGGCAGATACGAGCCAGGCTCCGCAGGGCAGAAAAACCAAACGCGCCCCATTGCGCTGACGAAACGAACCCTTGCGCCGCGCCGCCTCGCCCCGCGACCCCCGCCCATCGCCAACAACATGCTATCCGGCGTCAGGCTCGTGTCACGCGACCAAATCCTCTCCGGCGGTGGATCCGATTCCGACTTCTCCGACGGGAAGAGGCGGGCGAAGCGGAGTAAAAGAGGCCGCGACGAAAAGGAGAAAAACAAACGCAAGAGCCGCCGCCGGCGGCGTAGCAAGAGGTACTCCTCTGATGAGAAATCGGGGTCGGACACCACCGACGATTCCATTGGAGAGGAAGAGGAGGAGGAAGTCAGTCGGAGCAGGCGCCGCGGGAAGCACCGGAAGCGGCGCCACAACTTCTCCGACGACGACTCCGAATCCAGCGGATCTGACAGGGGGGGAGGTAGATACTTCCTGATTTGGTCATAATTCTGTTCGAAATTTGATGTCTGATGGTGAGGTATTGCCACTCGTTACAGCAAGGCGCAAGGGGAAGCAGAGAGGCGACGAGGAGGAGGGGAACGATACTGGTGGTGATGAGGGATTGAGGTCAAGCGAAGTGGTCAGGAGGGAGATGGGGCTTGAATGGATGCTCAAGTCAGCAAGCAGCAGTCGAGCTGAGGGCAGCATTCGTAAGGATGATAATGGTGAGAAGGATGAGACTGCACATGAAGAGGTAATGACGATGAAGCTTCTTACATGTTATATGCGATGACTGCTTGTGTTAGATTGTTGACAGGCCACATTAACACGTCTTTTGTTTCATTACTGGTAGATTGCTAGGCCAAACCCCAAGGAGCTTAACCCATACCTGAAAGATAACGGTACTGGCTACCCAGAAGAATCTACCCCATCAAGCACAAGCAATCAGTTGCTTGCATCCTCAGTTGTGGGTGATGGTGGTGCTAGTTGGAGGCTTAAGGCTTTGAAGCGTGCGAAGGAGCAAGCTGCCCGTGAAGGACGAAAGCTTGAGGAGGTAAGCACATTGCCACATTTTGTTTGAAGGATCTGATTTCAGGTATCTCTGACACTGACTCTTGTGACAATTGGACCATATAGGTTGTTGAAGAGAGATGGGGCTCATTAGGCGACTTAGCTGTGTCAGTATCAGCATCAAGAGCTGCCCATTCACATGCTCACTTGCATGCCATTAGAGGCAGAAAGTCTGGGAATGCCGACAACTCAGAAGAACATGCCAAAGGAAATTCGGAGGGTCGCCAAGGTGGCGACAGTGGCAGACGTGAATATTTGAGGGATGGTTCTTCTCAGCATCATGCCATGAGAAAACCCAAACCGGATTCTATACCATGGAAAAGGAGAAAACAGAATATATCTTCAGAGGATCAGGCGCTTATCTCTTCAGCAGTAGCAAGCTTAAATAAGTTTTCTGATGATGGAAGTTTTATGGAAAAGATTAACAATGTTAACAAGAACACAGATGCTTCAACTTCTATTGCTAATGCTGATGAGCAGCAGGACAGTGACCAGAAGCACTTTAAAGACAGTTCAAAGAAAGTACCATTAGCGAGCACTCAGAAATTAAATGCAAACCAGTTGGCTGCAAAGATTCTGCAGCTCCGAATGAAAGGCAAGAATGATGAAGCTGAACAACTTTCGGTGAGTCAAGTATTGTTCGTGTATATGCTAAAAATTATTTATTTTGTGATGCAATAATGGAAATATGCAGTAGAAATATGTATTGTCATTCCAATATCATCCGACTCTTATGCCTATATATTCTAAAAAGTAGCATGTAGCTAATGAAGGAAGTATGAACTCATTGATTCTACTTGAACTTTATTTTCCTAACAGAATCGTAGTATATTTGGACTCATTATATATATTAAGTCGCATATCACAATTTAAGAAACAGGGATAGATGTTTTGTATCTATAGAAATAGGGAGGGCTTGAGCTGAAATTTCATTTTCCTTGAACCTATTATAGTTATGGACAATATGGCTTAACTGCTTGCCATTCTTTGTCAGATAGAAATGCAAGCTCTGCTGGAGAATCAGGATACTGTCCCTGAGGAACCTAGTCATGGAATAGAAGAGAGCTCAATCAGGTAACCGCCACCAAGTCATCTTATTATGATTAAAAACCATGCAAGTCATTGTATGAAATGATCTAAAAACACATGCTGTGAACCGCAATTTCATTGTTATATAAAAAAGAACTTCCTAACCAATTGTCCTATAATTCGTTTGTCTCCTGAAAACTTTTCCATTTTTTTTATTTTTCTTTAGGCATACCTTGAAGCCTAGCGCAGATGATCGCAGGAGAAGAGAAGAGAATGCTGACCTGCATATGGCTAATAAGATTATGCACAATAAGCAGTACAGCATGTCTAAAAGTATAGAGGATGAATATGATTTTGGTGATGCTCCTAGTAAGAAAGACAAAAGAAAGAATAAAGAGGCACATGAGGAGAGGAGAAGCAGTAATAGACAGATGCTGACTCAGAAGGAGCGCTGTTTGTTTTGCTTTGAGAACCCATCCAGGCCAAAGCATCTGATTGTTGCTATTGGAAACTTCACTTACTTGATGCTGCCACAGTTTGAGCCTGTTGTCCCTGGGCATTGTATTATTCTCCCGTTACAGGTGAGGCAATTTTGCTTGTCTTGTTGCGTTGCAGGAAATTAAGGCCAGCTGTAACTTGTCTGTGCTTTTCTATTTTCTTGAACATGCTGTCTTTTATTGCTGCTCATGTGAAGAGAAAATCAGTCTCTAAATTATTAACGATTGTGTTATTGGTTGCAGCATGAGTCTTCAACAAGAACTGTTGATCAAAATGTTTGGGGGGAGATTCGCAACTTCAAGAAGTGCCTACTGAAGATGTTTGCACACCAGGAAAAGGATGTAGTGTTTATGGAGACTGTCATAAGCCTGGCCAGACAAAGGAGACATTGCATGATTGAGTGTATCCCTGTCCCGAGTGATGTTTCAAGCAATGCCCCCATGTACTTCAAAAAGGTCAGTTGTCTATTGCTAGTTTGCTACCTGCATAACTGAAAATATTCTCCTGTCCTTCAGATTATAACGAGATTAATGACATTTACTCCAGGCAATTGATGAGGCTGAAGAAGAATGGACCCAGCATGAGATGAAGAAGGTTATCCCGACAAGTGCAAGCCGCAACTTGAGGCAGGCCATTCCGGAGAACTTTGCGTACTTCCACGTGGAGTTTGGGCTGGACCGTGGATTTGTTCACGTAATAGATGATGAGAGCAAGTTCAGCGCTGGATTTGGATTGAATATCATAAGAGGGATGCTCCAGTTGCCAGAGGAGGACATGCATCGTCGCCGAAGGCATGAGTCCATGGATAACCAGAAGCAAGCTGTTGCTAGCTTCAAGAAGGCCTGGGAGCCTTTCGATTGGACAAAGCAGCTTGATTAGATGTGAATATAGTTTTGAGAGAAAACTACCAAGCAAAAGTTTGTATGATTTGTACCAACTTGTAGGGAACTTGTACTGATGCAGTCATGCTGTATTTTGTCTCCGAACATATCTGTTCCCTTGTTTCCAGAAGGCAGCCAACTCAACTTATTTTTGTAATATGTTACTATTGATGTGCATAGGAGCCGTCTTGTGGTGATTTTAATGCTTGCTCAGTCAATATTTAAATTGACATAAAAAGCACTGCACCTCAAGGATTGACCTGATTTTTATTTCTCTTGCCACTTTCCTATCATTCGTGCCAGTCATACGAGTCTATTAATCTTGTTATCAACAACAACAATTGATTACACTTGGTACCTGGGTTGACAACGCATAAAGGTTTACCGTTTTCATTTGTTCTTGTAATATCTTTTTTAAGGAAAAAGTTCTTTTGATCTCTCTATACATTGGCTCAACTTTAAGTTTTCTCCTAAACCGCGAAACCGAGTAACCGGCCTCCTTTAACTTTTAAAATCGTACGTTTCACCTCCTTAAGATGGATATAAGCGGTTTTGAAGGCAGTTGTCTTTTTCTTTTTTTATTTATTTTGTCTAAAAATTTAAAAAATCATAGTAAAACAAAGAAAAATCATAAAATAAAAAATCTAATTTTGTTGGACTCTACATAAGTATATCAACACAGAAGATATATAATATGATATGCATTAGTACAAAGTTTTTATTATAGATTTAGATATATTCTTTTTATAATTAAATAGAATAATTCATAACTAAATATTCTATGGTCCAATCATGGTAAAATTTTTATGACAGCATAATTATTGAATGCTTCAACTGTATTAAAAAGTTTACACTCACTGGATCAAATATAACTTAGTTCTAGATTTATTTAGACTATGTTTTGTCATAAATAAATCTTTAACTAAGTTATACATGGTCCAATGAGTATGAATTTCTTAATACAAATGAAGCATAAAATAATTAGTTCACCATAAAAATTTTATGGACCATAAAAAATGCAGTTATGAATTATTCCATTTAGCTATAGTAAAAATAGATCTAAGTATATAAAAAAACTTTGTACTAAAGCATTACCATATTATATATTTTCTGTGTTGATATACTTATGTGGAGTATAACAAAATTGGATTTTCCATTTTATATTTTCTTTATTTATTATGCTTTTTTCAAAGTTTTAGCCAAAATAAATAAAAAAAGAAAAAGTCAAAACCGCCTTTAAAACCGCTTATATCCAGCCCCGGGAGGTCAAAAGTTGAGGGAGGCCGGTTGAGGGAAGCCTTTAAAACGTATGTTTTCAAAAGTTTAGGGAGGGCGGTTACCCGGTTTTGCTGTTTAGGTAGGAAACTTAAACTCGAGCCAATGCTTAAAGAGGTCAAAAGAACTTTTTTCTTTTTTTTAATAAATTTGGCGTATATTGTCGTGATCAAACAGGTTTTTCCCCCTTGCTAATTCAACACACTTCATTAAGATGAATCTACTTGGAACCTCTGTCCCTTTTCATTTCTAGCAGGAATGAAAGTGATGTTGGCCCTGTTCACATTACAAACTAAGCGGCCGGTGCAGCATCTGCTCGAAATCAAGTACATGAGGCACATAATTTAGCCTGATTACATTTTCGGTAGCGGAGTAACTATCCTCTCCATCGCAGCGTCAACGGTCACTGCAGGCATTGCAGTTGCAGGCTCCATGTTAGCACTGGATGAAATGGAAAACAATTCTATGTCAGCATTTTCTTTTTGGTATCTCAGAATGTAATTGCACTGTTGAGGTGCCTTGGTGTCAATTTACAATAATTGTGTTTGGTCTTGCACGGATTTGAGGAGAACCCTGGTCTGAACTGCAGAGTGCTTTCATCGAAGGAAGGTATATTCTGGAAAGTGTCGTCGTTGCCCACGAAATAGTACATAGTATCCATAAGGACAAAAAGAAGGGGGTTATCCTAAAACTAGACTATGAAAAGGCTTATGATAGAGTGAATTTAGATTTCCTTTTTGAGATTCTGGAGAGTAGAGGCTTCTGTACCCCGTGGATCAACTGGATTAAGATGTTGGTTGGGGGAGGGTCTGTAGGAGTAACCATGAATGGCAATGATAGCAAGTTCTTCAAAACCGGCAAAGGCCTAAGACAAGGAAATCCCATGTCCCCTATGTTATTTAATATGATAGGTGATGTCCTCACTAGAATGCTGGAAAAAGCAGCCAAGAGTGGCCTTATCAGGGGCCTGCTCACAGCTCCTAGAGAAGAGGGAGTCATCTCCCTTCAATATGCTGATGACACAATTCTGTTCTCTGACCTAGACATCCAACACTTGAGAAACCTGAAAGCCACCCTAGCTTGGTTTGAACAGCTCTCCGGTATGCGGATCATTTTTCATAAAAGTGAGGTCATCCCCTTAAACCTAGACCAGGAGGAAACCCATGAGGCGGCACACATCTTTGGCTGCCCAATTGGAAACTTCCCCATTAAATACCTAGGGGTGCCTCTACACTATGACAAGCTCAAGCGTGAAGACATTCAACCCCTCGTAGATAAAATCCTAAGTAGAATAGCTGGCTGGAGAGGGAAGTTGCTTTCCCACGCAGCCAAACTGGTTCTAATCAAAACTTGCCTAGCCTCGATCCCAATTTACTTGCTATCTTTTATAAAGTTCCCTAAATGGGCAATCAAAATTATCTCCACACATATGGCCAACTGCCTGTGGGATGACAGTGAAGGCAATCACAAGTGGCACCTAGCAAATTGGGAGAGCATTAGCACCTGCAAGGATTTTGGAGGCCTTGGGGTCCTTGACCTGAGAGACCTAAACCTCTGCCTCCTAGGATCTTGGCTAAAAAGGTATAATGTAGATGATGGGAAATTGTGGAAACAAGTTATAGACTCAAAATATAATACCGATGGACCAAATATCTTCTATAGCAATCCCAGTGGCTCCTCCCGATTCTTTAAAAGTATGATGTGGGCATCTAAAGCTGCCAGAATGGGATACAAATGGAAGATAGGTGATGGAAGGAAGGTTAAGTTCTGGGAAGATAATTGGCTAGGCTCCTCTTGCCTAGCCATCCAGTTCTGGGATCTCTACTGCTTAGTGAATGAGAAAGGTAAAACAGTCCAGGAGCTCTGGGATGGTGAGGAGCTAAAATGCACCTTTAGGAGAACTGCTAACCAGACCTTGCTCAACCTGTGGGAGGAGGTTGTCCAACTGGCCTCCACCATCAATTTTAGCTCAGAACAGGATGAGATGGTCTGGACCTTTAGCTCGAATGGTCTATACTCCTCTCAATCCCTTTATAAGGTTATTAACTTTAGAGGGGTTAAACCTGTGTTTAGATCAGCCATTTGGTCTATTAAAATCCCCCCAGAGTTCACTTTTTCCTATGGCTTCTAACTCAGAACAAGGTCTTAACTAGAGACAATGTTAGGAAGAGGAAGCATTTAGATGACAACAGCTGCCTCTTCTGTTCTGAAGAGGAAACTAGCCAACATTTATTTTTTGACTGTGAGGTAGCTACAAAAATTTGGAGGCATATCTCAGATATCCTCAATGTCGACTGTGAAGGAAATTTTGAGACCATAGGAAAATTCTGGATTAGTAACAAAAAGTACTCTATAGTTAATATCTTTACTGCTGCTGCCCTGTGGATTCAGAACTGCGCGAAGCTAAGAAATACTTTATGTTTTCAGAACTACAGCTGGAAAGATGTTGCCTCCTTGCTCCAAAGGATTGCAAGCTTGGTGGACAACTGGAAAATCTTGTGCCCTGCTGGGAACAAACAAGAATTAGAGCTAAAGCTAAGCAACTTGAGATGCTTGATCAAGCAACCAGTAAGATTGCCGGGGTGACTGGCCTCCTGATGCACAGAGATGTGACAGCGACAAGAACCATGATGGACCTGATGAATACCGTGAGTGAGAAGCTCTTCAACCAAAGCAACTGTGAAGCCATGCTCCCTGAAGCTGAAGCCCAGAGAAGCACTGTCCTTCAGTTTGATCTTCTCATGTGTCTCAAGAGGGTCCCTGAAACTCACTCCTAAATGTAATAGGATAGTCTCTTACTGCTTTGAGGTTGGATCCTCTCCCTGCCAAGTGGGTAGGTAACATTGCGGTTTTTTTTTGGTCTGATCAATGATTCAGACTGGGGTTTAATCCCTAGAACTCCAGAAAAACCCTGGTCTGAACTTCTGAAGTCTGAACCTTTGTCCTCTTACGAACTGCAGTAAGGCAACCAGCGATGTTGCTTTCCATGTTGAGTGGCGGAGCAGGCCTGCAGCATCAGCTTGAAATAAACGAAGTGAACATCACTGATAGCGCCGTTTCCTCCCTGGCTAACTCGTCTTTAAAGCCAAGGAGCTTCTCGCTAACATTCAGTTGCAGAGCAGGTCTCACCTGTAGTAAAGGCTAGTAGCAGCAATGCTCATTTGCTGATGTCTGTCAGTCAGTTCTCAGACTTCATATATCTGAAGATTAATGAAATAAAATAACAGTCGAAGCAGCATGCATACCTTTAGATGCCTATCTGCATAGGAGTGAGGAGAGTGTGGCCATCTTCCCTACTACAGTACGTCCGTTCCTCGCGGAGGCCCAGGGCGATCGTTGAGCTCACGGCGATCGACAAGGTCACGGATCGCTGCCATTCCATCATGAGTCATGGGGAATGAAGCCTGGTCCGAAGCCGCGGTGCCTCGCCAGGCGACGTCTTCGGACCGGACATCATTCCCCTCGACATCCATGAAGCTCTCTGGACGCGACGCTCCTCACGGTCACTCGTCAGCCATGAACACGATGAACTCAGCTGGCCCTTCGTAAGCGTTGGCACGCGAACTAATATACCCAGCCGCTCTCTAGCGCAGAAGAAGCGGACGCCCGAGAGCCTGACGCGACGGCAGAGAGAAAGAGATCTCGGGCGCGCGCGAAATCAGATTCTATTCTTTGCTGCCACTTTCTCTCGGAGACGGCAGGCGACAGTGCGATCCGGTCCGGTCCTCTCCTCCAGGTAGGTGCGCTCTCTCTCTCGCGCGCGCGCCCAAGGCAAAGCGAGGGACCCGGCGGCGATCGCCCGTTGGCTGTGGCGGCGGCGACATGACGACGACGGATCGGGCGCGCGACGTGAAGCGAGATCGATTCGGCTGCAAAGCGTGGCGGCTTTTGCACCAAAGGTAGAGGAGGAGGCTCTCGCTCGCCGAGCATCGGCGGAGGGGAACCGAACATTTGGGCGAGCCATCGTCGCCGTCACCACATGGCGGCAAGGATTCCAAGCTTAAAGATCAAGCTACTGCAGGCGCCACGGCGCAGGTTTCCGTTGGTGGCTTTTCGTGGCGACTGGCGATCGGGTTCGCGCGTCAGCAGGTTGAGATCGGCAGTTGGGAGCTCTTTCGGCTTTAGATTTTATGCTGCTAGCTAGCTACCGCTTGGACTCTGAGCAAAGGTTAAAGCTATTTGTTCACAACAAAAGGTTCTGCTTTTTTTTTTTTTGTAAAAAGAAGAAAGAGAGAGAAATGTGTTCTAATATTTTGAATAGCATAAGCAGAGAGGAAGGCACGATCGGTCAGATGACGCGATTGTTTGTGCGCGGTTAAAATAGTATAATTCCGGGCCATGAGCTGACTCTGGCTTTCTTTTCTTGTGAATTTTGTTCAGCTGCTCATCCGATTAGAGTAGCATGAGCAGACGCCGTGCAGTCTGCCCCCGCCTTGCAGTTGCTGCCACGGGCGCGACGCGCACGGTGTGGGTGGCCTGGCCGTGGAGCGGAGTCAGAGAACCTGCACCGCTGCACTCTGTGGGTGGGCGCGCACGCGTCGGGCTCGCCTGCGCGATTGAGGTCGCGTTCTCCGTTCTCGGCACGGCCAAGGTATGGTGCTGTGCTGACGTGTCCTGGTATTCTCTCCTTCTCCAGCTGCCTCTCCGTGTGCCTAGGCTTTGTACCGACCTTGGCAGCCGCCGGCCTCGCTCAACTCGTCGTCAGAAAAAATTCTACAAACTGAACTCCAAAAAACTTGTTTTTATCTTTGCAACATGGACGATCGACACCACGTGCCCACGGGCGTAGCCAACTTCGAAAATGTCCTTGGTGCATTGCACGTCTCAATCTTCTTATTTCGTTTATTATTTATTTATTTATTGATTGATTTATAATTATAGGAAATCACTATGTTGAACGTACAGGCCTTGCGAGCTGCGTCTCCCGTGGCGTAATCGGATGGTCCAGAAGCCTTCCCGTGCCGCACGCAGTTGTCTCCGACGGCCGATCCGGGCCCGACCAGCCACCTCCGCATCTCTGGGCCCGACGGCGACGGCGACCATGGCGGCGCCCTCTTCCGCTGCGCCGGCGCCGAGGCACAGCTGCGCGAAGCTCTCCGTGGCGGTGGAGGACCCCAAGGCGGCGTCGGCCGGCGGCGGCGCGGTGTTCGTCAGGGCCACATGGCTCCCCACCCGCTTCTCCCTCGCCGTCACCGACGGCGCCGGCGCGTGGGTCGCCGACGCCTCCGAGGCCGAGGTGCGCCTCCGCGCCGAGCAGTGGGACCAGCCCGTCGGCGAGTACCTCGCCCTCGCCGAGCGCTACCTCGCCTTCCAACAGCCCGACTCCACCTACTCCTTCCACGATGCCGGCAAAGGCAATCGTAGGGTCAGTCCGTTCCTCCTCCGTTCACCGACTGCATCTTCCTTCCCTGTCCCCTGAACTGGGTCACGGATGGGGACATGTATGAGTCGTTGACTGATTTTAGAGCCACTTGAAACTAGGCTAGTTATTCGATTGCGTTTGAGGTGTACAGTTAAGTTTGACCCTCGTTCAGTTAAATCTGCCCATAGGTTTCAGGGTTTTCGTTTTCCGATTGCGGCCAGAGGAAAGTTCAATTTGCTGGCTTCAACCCGGAATTTTGGATTTGGAGCTTCAAGGGGCCTTTCAACAATCTGCTCCCAAATTCATATGCGTGTATGCTTGCAAATTCTTCAGAAAACTAAAGTTATAAACACTGTTGGGTAAAGTTCTAGTGAATGCTGATTTGGTACTACCTATAGCCCATGTGCTGAAAAATCCCTTTCAACAAACATTTTTTGCCACCCATTTTTGCTACTCACCATGTATCCTGTTGCCACCCATTTTTGTTACTCATGGTGAGTAACAAAAATGGGTGGGAGAGGTAGAGTCAGTCACCATGAGAAAGTGCCTCTTCGCATTTGTCAACAGTCACCATGTAGCCTGTTGACAGTTTGAGGTAGAGTCAGTCAACCACAAATGTGAATATGTGATGGAACTAAGGAACCGAAAAAAAAGTTGGGCAAAAGGCCAACCTTCCGACCTTGTGTATGGACCACAACTTGTTCATGGAAGGGAGATAGTAACATTTCTTCATAGTATGTGCTTATCACTAACTCCAGCACTGATGTACTTCAGATTGCTGTCTTGATTATTTGGAGCTAGGCTTTGTAATTAGTTGCATTATCACTTTATCAGTTTGTCACTGTTTATGTTTTTCTGACACAGTATGGACAAGTAAGATTGCTAACTTTTGTTTTGGTCTTACCGTCTTGAAATATGAATGCAATTTGCCTGAGTTGAAAGGGCCTTATATAGTTATTATGCATTTACTATTCAGACTGTCTTTCAGCTTATGAAAATTCCATATCTTTGCTTCTTAGATTTTTTCTCTCTTAACTGTTTTTCCCCATTATTTTTTTTCTTGATCCATAGCTGTCATGGACATTTGAAAGACAAGGTACCAAGTTGGAATGGCGTTGGAAGCTGCAGCAGTCACCTAACACGCAGCAGACTATATCGGAGATCCTGGATTTTCTTATGGATGCAAATATTCGCTTGAGTGTATGGCCCTTTGCTCTACCTCTTCCATTTCTGACTAGTTGCAAATTAGCTGTGGTTATGTTAAGGTGCAGATGAGTATGAAGTTGATTTGCCTGAATTGCCCCCAATCATGAAATGACTGAACTGCTTTATTTCTTTTATTAATAACTTTATTAATTGAGGCCTAAATTTACTTAAATTGTTATATTTCTTATTTAGGAAGAGGTTGTTAGGAAAACACAATCCTTTGACAGGTTGAAACAAGAAGCTGATAAGTGCTTGCAACAAAGTGAAAGATTTAATACTGAGAAGGCAGAGTTTGAGCAAGCCACATTTTTGAAGGTACAGTCCCTTCTAATGTTTTGTTCATTGAGTACCTGTTGTAGATCGTAGTTTCTTAGCAGTTTTCTCCTCAAAATTGAGAATACTATGTGTATACCCAAGGCATGTTTGCTTTGCTATGCACTATTCTAAATAGAAAACACTTGTTGCTGGACCCGACACTTTCACAATCTGATATCTGCTCTTTTCCTTCTTATGTTTAGATGCCAATTCTCAATCAGTATAACTGATTATGACTTTAGGAAGCTATATTTTTTTAGCTTAATAAATTCGCACATCACTCACCACTTTTGTCTTTCCCTAGTTTGTGGCTGTGTTGAATTCGAAGAAGGCCAAGCTCAGACAGCTAAGGGACAAAGTTGCTGAACTTGAGTCAGCCAACAAGCCTCCAAAGGAGGAGGAAGAGGAGAACTCAACCGACCGAACAGAGCTATTTGAGGAAGGAAGCGACGAAGAGGCCAGTATCAACGATGAACCCTCTGAGACAGGCAGCGGAGATCTACATAGCTCTCCTGAGAAATCTGCCGGCATCTCCCGAGGAAGGGGGAGAGGTCACAAGAGAGCAAAAAAGTAGAGTGAACGAAAGCGAAGTTAACTGCTAGAGTGCTAAACTGACAACAGCGGGACTTCCATGGAAAACTTTGAGCGTAGTAGCTTTCATCTATTCGAATTTCCTCGAGCATGTGTCTGTCATGTACCTTGTGATTTGTGAAATCCATCTGGGGGACTGAAACTGACCTGTGGTCTTTCATGCCAAAGTAGCTGGAAATGTTCTTCACGTGTTTTTGGCAGAGGAAGCCAGGAAGGTACCGAAAGTGAAGTGTATGATTAGCTGATTATGGGTGCCTGCTTGGAGAATTTTTGCATTTCATCACATGTGCTTTGTCCCGTGCCATGCGTTTCCCCTGCGGCTCTCAGTCTATACTAATTCCGCCGGCTCGTTTTCATGTCCCCTTCTCAGACATGTTTTCTTTGCTTGAGAAACAGCAGTCTAGAGGAGGATTGTTTGACCATGTGTTTTTCATGCACTTTGAGGGCGCGTCCAATGAGCTTTCAGGGTCAAATATTCAGCGCTTTGAGAGCGGCCAATGAGCTTCCAGGGTCAAATATTCAGAGTTCTAACGCGCTGTCTGTTGGACCAAATAAACATTTGCAATCCACGCGGCGAAACATTTCCTGCTGTTGACCACCAACTGCTCTCTCACAACCCTCGCAGCCAGACGGGGAGGAAGCATGGCTGCAGAGCAAGGGGAAGACGAACTGGATCAGGAAACGAAGCTGAGGTAATAACTGCTTGCTAATCTGCTGTGAGCCTTTGGTGGCTTGATGCGGCCTTTTCTCTGTAAGCTCTGGTTTTGTTGCTCGTTTTAGTTGCTGGGAATGAATTGCATATTTTTTCGGTAGATTTTGCCTTGTTTTCTCGTGTCTTGTGTGTGTTTTCAGTGGCTTTCTTGATTATCCTTCAGGAGATTATTTATATAGGTGCTAATTCTGCTTGGGATTTCAGTGGCTTTCTTGATTGTCCTTCAGGAGATTATTTATATAGGTGCTAATTCTGCTTGGGATTTCAGTGGCTTTCTTGATTGTCCTTCAGGAGATTATTTATATAGGTGCTAATTCTGCTTGCGACGACGAGTTCGATTTCATCTTCGGTCAGTGAGCTGTCTTTCAAAGAAACAAGCACAGCTTGAGCCAAACATTCAGTGAGGCATATGTTTATAGTTCATGAAAAGGATCGATTGTTTCCTGTATCGTTTATCCGATTTTCATGATTTTTTTTCTATGAGAAGAACTGAAATGATTTTCTCGCTCTGCTGTTTTCCGTCCCCAAAGTGGCAGCCGAGCTTCGTGCTTGAGTATGAGGGTAGTTCGATTCTCCGCATCAGAAGTTACAGGTCTTCAGATATATTTCTTGAGTTGCATCCGTTTGCCATGGCTTCAACTCTCACATTTCAGGAAACCTCAGTTGTTATTTTCTGTTATTTTAATTTGATTCTTTATGGTTTTCCTTTGAAAGCAGTGCAAGAGGAGTGGAGATGGGTAAAACTATGACAAGGAATTCACAGCTTCGATGTTCTTGGGGCTGGAGTTGCTACTGGATCCATCTTGCTCAGGTACTTACTGGTCTCTGAGACCTCCTGTCCCCCCAAATCTGATTGCGTTAAGTTCTGTTTCGATGGAATCTAAGTTATTTTCTGTGATGCAACTTTCCATTTTCCATTAGTAAAAAACCCATATAATTCGTATCTTGTGGTTTTCCTTGAAAACAGTGGAAGAAGTGGAGATGGGTCTGATGTGGAATTCGGAACTCAAGGAGATGAGCAAGCAGTTCTCGTAAACTCAAGGAGACTGTTCTTGGGGCTGGAACGGCTGGGTCCTTCGTTTTCAGGTATTCTGCCATGAGACCACTCTCCCCGAAATTTTGGTTGCATTGCCTTCTTTTTCCTGCGGCCGGAGTTGTTGGGAATCCATCTTATCCTCTGCTTGATTGGCTGTGCTGTTCCTAGTGCTATCTTACGTATTCCTTGGCCATTCGTTCGTTCTGTTTCGTCATGAGCCTCACGCTCGAGGGAAACTAATTCCCTTTTGGTTTACTACGCACTATCTAGGTTCTGCACTTCTGTGTTCTCATCTCTTGGCCATCTAGGTAAGCTTGATCTGCTGTTCCTTTAGAGCAAGCGGCGACCCAGATTTGTAACTGGAAATCTGCCCCTGGAACTCAGAGTTGCTTCCCTTCGTTGTGCTAGCTGTAAATTAAGCCATGCATCCTACTACTTCCTGGAATCCTGGTTCCTACGTGGACGGTCTTTTGTGGAAAATAGGCACGGCTTTTGTCTCACGTGGCACCGTATCTGCCAATTTTCAACATGCGTACAAGTACATGCTGCTGGAAATGGATAGTCGCACAACTACCGCGTGCCCGGTGCACTGACCTCCCACGGTTCTTTTTTTTTTTAAAAAAAATGACACTATTTGTTTATTAGCCAGATGAAACTTATTCAACTATAGTTTTGCCATTAGCTTTTCCATGATTTATATTTTTGCTGCTCCACTGTTTCAAATTTTTAGCCATTCTAACTTTCTTAGAGAGTTAAAGTATTTCAAGTTTCACCAAATAAATATAACAAAGTAGTAACATTCATGATACCAAATAAATACCATTAGTTTCTTCATTAAAGATATATATTTCCATAATGATAGTATATTTATTTGGTGCAATAAAACATTGTGATCCCCTCTACGATTTTGGTCAAACATAAAATGGTTTGACTTAAAAAAAATTAGAATGACTTATAATTTGGAATATATGGGGTATATTTTTAGCGTGTGGAGAAAATAATGATGAAAAGTCACGCCTGGAGAACATGCATACTGTCAAATGAAAAGTAAGAGAGGCGCTTATGGAGTAGTCTATTTTAAGGGTTTAAAATATATCCAACTTCAAATTTGTTGGTTTTTAATAGGAAATAGTAAATACTCCTCCAAACAACTTGTTCCAAATCCTGAGAAACGCAATAAACTATATATAGACGGCTATTTGATCCCCTCATTTAGTTCTCAAATTGGACCCCCTTTCATCAAAATCAAAATGTCCAAACCCAATAAGCCAATATGATGTCATCAAAACCGATTGTCATTTAAAGCAAAAGATGAAAAGTGATTCGGTTTTAACCTTTTAGGAAATAAGAAAGTTAAGTAGACAGTTTTATATAGTTTAAGAGGTTATTCAGACTCATGGTAAACTTGGAGGACTAGTTTAGACACAAAATAGTGCTTTTAGCTTCGTCGGATGCTGAGTTGAGTTCATGAACTCAGATATTTTTTAGATAAAGGGAACCAGTCTCAAATGAACTGAGTTATATTCCACTTCGATAAAATATTTTTTTTACGAACCCCTACTGATTAATTAAAATAATAAGGATAGTACGGCAAAATTACAAAGCAAAGAAGCAAAAGACAAATTAAAAATTGCAAGGAATGCAGCCAGGATGACATCTCCATTTCTAAGCTAGCACTTGGACAAAATAATTGATTGCAGAGCTTATGTTGGCATTCTTTCATTTACTAGCACTTTACTTTCACGGTCACTGGTCGAACTCAAAACAACTAACAGTGCCACCAAGTTTTTCTTAAAAAAAAAAGAGGAAAAGCAAATGGCAGGAGCTCTGTCTTTCGATTTACAAAGAAAAAATAATGTTAACGACAAATTGCAAGCTTGATTGAGCGCCCTTACCTCAGCAAACAAAAAATCCTCTCACCAACACAGACAAGCCAAAATCCTAGTACAGCTTTTGCACGCTAGGCATAACTCTTTGAGGGCAGTCTGAAAGCTCATTTCTGTTGTTCGATATCTTTTGAAGCTATCTCGTGAGCCGTTTGAAATTTGCTCTAAAAAATATGGCCAAAGTTTCTCTAATTAGCAACTTAGTGAGCTTGTACTCGCTCCCCTCCCACATATCCCTCGACTCCCCAATATCATCTCTTTTTTTTTTTGTGGATTAACTCCCCAATATCATCTCTATGCACCCCTCATGTGGCTTCTTATAGCCACCAGATCTACCCTCCCCACTCATCTTATAGAGCCAAATGTGTCCATTTCTTAAGGTCTTGCACTTATGCTCGATCGACTCACCCAAGTTTACGACTAACTTGCACATAATGACATAAGTCCTATTTAACATAGCTTTAGATATGACTATATGAGGTAGATCCAAGTGGGATTTTGAGTTTGCTTGGTAAAATGAATAAATGGTTCAAATCTCTATAATTTATCTCCAAATAAAATATAATGGCTGCACTAAATACTCTCGACTGCCGACACATTTAGGTCTAACGATTCAAGAGCTTGAGAATTCTTGTTGCTTTGTTCCATACTTTATTTATAAATTTATAATACATATATACTCTCACTGCATGTGGATACGTGATTCATAGAATTTACACACACACTTGCAGTTGACAGGGACCCAAAGTAAACCTTGTTTAATTTAAAATTTAACTACTGTTGCTTTGTTCCATCATATCACGTCTTGCACATGTGGTTATTGATTTGCAAATTGCATGTGGAAGTAAACGAGCTAGACGAAACCACCCATCACCTCACGCCTGGAAAGCAACTACTAAACGGTTACAAAACACCCGGAGGCTATCACGGGTAACACGCTGGAAAACAGCAACTCTAATTGACATTATGCATGTTATTCCACTATTAACTCTTGTTTTAACAAGGGTCGCTAGATGCTTGTTCCATCAACCATGCATCGCTTTCACAGATGTGGAATATTTGCAAACTTCATGGTGTATGCATGTAAAGACATGTGACTTTTTTTTTTTTGGAAACAGCACATACATGTGCTGATTACTTAACCACACCTTGACTATGCTTAGACCTTGAATGCACACATATAAACTGCACTGTCACCCTCCATCCACATGCCACATAACATTAGCAAATTAAATTATCTATAGCCGATTAGTTGAAACTCCTTGTTTTAATTAAACTACAAAAGCGCATCGTCTTATGTCTTTTTTTTTTTGAAGAGAAGGCACGTTATCGTATTATTCAAATCGTAATAGCTGCACGAACAACTCGCTGAAGAATAGAAGCTTTCCGTGTCGCCGTAAACGTGTCAGTAGAAGATTTACGCAGTCAAGGAGCAGTCTCTACTCGTCATTTCGTTTCCTGTTCAAACATCCAGGCGTGAAATCCTGCACGGGGTCTCGCTACCGTGTATCTGACGTGCTTTCTCGTCGTTGGCTTGTTCTAGTTCACATTTGTGAGGTGGCTCGTCCTGTTCAATGCGATCTACTCGTTGCTTGAATTTTTCCTCCTCGGTCTAGTTTAGTTTGGCACCAGGAGAAAATGTACTTATATATATATATGTTCCGTGTGCTGCATGTATATGTGCTCAACATGCAAATATGATAAACTTTGTTGACTGGTTGTTACAGTACGTAGCAGTGCATTGAACATATCCTCCTGTGCACATGGTTGATTTTTATTCCACAGAAATTCCCATCTTAGATTATTACGTACAGTTGCACATCCATGTTTTTTTAATACTAAAGTGCAAATTAAGCCCTCAACTATTGCTTATATAAGATTTTTAAGATTGGAATTTCCAAAGATTATCCTGAATTAATTACTGTTTGAATCTCTTAGTTTGTTTCAGCCGCGACAATTTCAGTTGATCTGTTGATGCCAAAATTTTGGCGTATGGCAGTATTTACTCGTTTCATCTACATGGTTACTTGATGTAGCAATTTGTAAACAATGAGACTTTTTTAACTAGCTAAAATGACTTTTTTTCATGTGTTCTGTTGTTCAAATTGTTGTTAAAAAAATAACGTGCCAACCATTCAAATGGCTAGCCAATGCGGCAGCTAAATGTACAAAAAAAAAAGATTACATTTTTCCCGACTCAAATTTTACGCTTTCTTGATCTTTTTATGACCTGTATAAATAAAAAAGAAAAAAAAAGAGGACTCGGTGTTACTTTTTCAATGCTTGGTTTTCGAAATAGGAAGTTTTCAGGGAGCCAGCCGCAAGTACGCGCTGGCCCGTGATTTCCAAGTGTCCCCCCTACGTGGAACCTTCTGATCCGTCTCCTCATCCTACGTATGCATCACCTGACCCCACCACTCCGCCTCTCGCCCTCTCCAAAGCGCGTCACTGCAGGCCAGCACGTGCTCTTTTTCGGCGGCCTCCTCCATATTAACAATTGGGAAATCCCAGGTTTGACCTTTCCTCCTCTCACCTCGTCCCAAAGGCCCCACTCCAACCCATCTCTCTCTCTCTCTTTTGCACACGGCCTCCTCTCCTCAAGCTCAACGCGCCTATTTGACCACGTGACCATAATCCACCCCCAAACAACACCGGTGCCTATTTAACCCGCGTCCCAACACTTCCCAGCACAATCCACTCTCTCTATCTCCCCACTCCGCGTCTCCCTCGCCTCCCTCCCTCTCCTTCGCACACCACGCCGCCACCTCGCCGACGATCGATCGACAGGGAAGCTGGGTGATCGACGAGCCAGCGGAGCGGTGAGGCCGGAAATGCAGATGGACATGGACTCCTCCTACTTGTACGCCGGCTACTTCCACGACGAGGCCCCATCCTTCTACCCGCACGGCGCCCTCCCGGTGCCGCCCTCCCCGGAGCTCCCCTTCGGCCTCATTGCCTCGCCGGCCAGGGAGCCCGAGCTGCCCTTCGTCTCGCCGATGCCCACCTCCTTCCATGACTTCTACACCGCCGGGCCCGAGCTGATGATGCCACCGGCCGGTGAAGCGCCGTCGCACGTGAGCCGCGGATCGACGAACACGCACGCGCCGCTGGTGAGCACCATGGGCGGCGGCTCCGGCGCCGGTGAGCCGCAGGATCAGACGTCAATGGAGGAAGAGGACGAGCCGCGGCGACAGCCGCCGCAGCAGCTGCCAGCGGCCGCGGCCGTGGAGAGCAGCCGAGGGTTCCGGCACATGATGCGCGAGCGCCAGCGGCGGGAGAAGCTGAGCCAGAGCTACGCCGACCTGTACGCCATGGTGGCGGCGCGTTCAAAGGGGGACAAGAACTCCATCGTGCAGGCCGCGGCGATCTACATCCACGAGCTCAAGGGCGCGCGGGAGCAGCTGCGGCGGCGGAACGAGGAGCTCAAGGCTCAGATCATGGGCCACGACGCGCGCCAGCAGTGCGTCAGGGTGCAGTTCGAGGTGGACGAGCCGGCGTCCGCGGTCGACTCCATGATCGGGGCGCTCCGACGCCTCAAGAGCATGGACGTCAGGGCCAGGAGCATCCGATCCACCATGTCCGGACACAGGCTCTGGACGGAGATGAATGTCGAGACCACGGTAAGCGCTCTCATCACAGCTTGTTTGTTGAATCGTCGGATTTCCCGAGGCTGCTTGTTAGTTAATTTTATTTATGTTGGGAATTTCTGAACTTGGTATTCGAGAGGGAGAAAAAAAAACAAACTGAACTTGTTCGCTAGCTCTGCTGGCAGCAGCCGGTCCAGTACTTTAGGTTGGAAAAAGGATGCAGAAGCAGATGAGTGGGCTACAAGATTTTCGAAACTTCCGTGCTCTGTTTGTGGTTGCTGCGTTAGATTGGTAGATAGGACACTGCATCGTGATCAGGATAAGGATGAACAACTCTTGATCAGCATCTGGATATACTAACCGATTAAATCATCAGCGTCAGTGTTTCGTTGACAGCTAGAAATGAAAGGCCGGTATTATTATAAAACATACTAGCAGTAGCCAATGGGACAGTGGTCAACTATGTCAAACCGCTGCTCAGGTGTTCTGTTTTCTCAATACATGGCAAGAAAAAAGAAAGAAAGAAAGATCATCTTATGCTTCTCTAAAAAACAAATCCTCTGCCTGCTTGCGAGGATTATATAATCAACAACAAGTAGTCCAATATTATAATCAATTTGCAACCGTTTGTAGTTAACACTAATCTTGCGCTGTCAAATCAACCAACCCACAAAAAAAATGCCGACAGCCCTGCCCATTTCTTAGTACCCACATGCTAATTGTCAATGCCTCTTTCCCCAAAGAAAAAAAAAGTAAAGGGGAAAAAATTGCCTCGTTGTCAACCTTATCATTTGCACTAACTTAGCAGCGACCATAAATGGATCAATCATGCTTTGCCCTCTTGTCGAATCTTTTTTCCCCCAACTGGGTATGCCACTTGTTCACTCGATTGGAACACTAAAGCTAACCACGCGGTTCCTCTTGTGGTGTCTGTCTGTCTTCGCAGATTGCGGCTGGGGAGGTGGAAAAGGCCGTGGAGGAGGCTCTCATGCAGGAAGTGGAGAGGAACCAGCAGCAGCAGCCCGAGGCCGGGAGTGGCGGCCCAGGATTTCCAGGAACCAGCAGCAGCCCGGGCAGCAGCGGCGGCAGGGGGTGGGGCCCACAGGCGTCATCGCACGTGCAAAACGTGTTTTGACTTTTGGGACTGATCCTCGCCCTCTCTCTCTCAAGCCTCGTTTGTTCATTCTTTCACGCAACGGAGTAAAGTGCAGAATCTCCACGTGCCTGTAGCTACGCCCCTGGCTCTGATTCTAGCTTTCTTTATAGTAGTAGTAGTATATATACAAAGTCGCTGTTGTTTTGGAGTATCCCAATTTCCAACACCCAAGCGGGTCCTTTTTGAGCACGTGAGAAATTGTAAGAAAGAGACGTGCAGGCAGTGAGGAGTGGAGGTCAGCTGGGGGAGGGATCAAGTCGGACAGGAGGAAGCGGGCTAGAAGAAAAAAAAAAGAAAAGAGGTCAAGGAATCAAGTCGGACATGTCGCGTAATCGCGTTTCCCGTGAAGCTAGTGTAAAGTTTAGCTATCGGCGGCGTCAGGGGCAGGCCGTCGTGTCAGCGTCGTGGTTAGTTGACCCCAAGGGAAGTGTTGGCCTGCGTTTACTTCCTGGAAATTTCACCAGGGTTAGCACATTGGAATTGGGTTATGGATTTATTTAGTCTGCTCGACAGCTCGAGTTGACGTCGCTATACCGTTTGTTCTTCTCCTATTCCGTCGATGGAGCAAAATCATCGATCAACGGTCGCTTGCTCTCAGAAATTATCGATTCGATAGTGGGTCCCGCACCCAGTGCCTAATCAACACGCACAATTCACAAACTGCAGTCGCGCTCGGTCCTCTCAAGTCGTAACCCAGCTAAAAAAAACTGCTGTTCCTAAAAAAAACTTTAAAAAAACTGCTAAAAAGAAATGGTTTGGAGATCTGATCACTGGGACCCATCTGGCAGGGAAACGCGCTGGCACGCACTCTTGTTCTCGACATCTTAGTGGGCTGGAACTGGGCCACTGAACCTTGCCTGAATGTGCGTTGTATCCAAACGGCCTGCATGGGCCAATTGGGTCTCATTAGACTCGCTAAACACTAGGTTGTGTATATCTGCAAGGGCTGAGATTTTTGTGAGGCCGAACACGAACGATGTTGTCAGGGTCGGGAGAGATAGAGGTACCCATACGATACGAGGGTATAGATCAAAACTCAGCAGGCAGGTTGTACTCGCGGTACAAATCTGTCAAAACCAGTGTTCAGATTGAGGTAAAAAATACTGTAGCTAAAGAAAAACACTATAACACTTGTTAAAAAACGTGTTTTGTAAGGAAGGTGAATAATAAAAAGAGAGCTTTTTCTTGAACATGCAGAAGCTTTGCGTATCAGATTCTATACAAACGAGGGGATCGTGATTCGTGAATGAGTAAAGGCCGTTATACACAGGCTGTGGTTACAGTAAAAAAAGAAAAGCTTCATAGATTGACCTTCCTTCTGTAAATACATGATGTTTAGAACACAATCAAATAATTTATTTTTGTCTAAATGTTACATATATAAAAAGTTTCCATAGTTTCCATGGAGATATTAGTTTTCAGAGGATATGTTGCCATGTAAGAATGGATAAAGTAATAAATATTGAAGTGCTAATAACTTCAAAATTTGATCGATTATAAAGCCACTCTCTCATTTCAATCCTTTCATATGTCCAGGAATTTGAAATAAGAGGAGCAGACACTGCGCGCTGCTGGGTGGCTGCCGAGCTAGCTGTTGGGTAGCGGAGACGATCATTGAGCGGGCGTACTTTAAGCTCCTTTCCTCCTTGTTGTCACAGCAAATCCTGTAGGTACGTACGGCGCGTAATACTCTATGGGCGGTTAAAAACACTCACATGCATGACAGTATCTGCTCATGCACGTAGGTGCAGTTAGTAGTCATGTAGATTAATCGATCATGTTAGGTCGTCGATGCTATCTGGGAGAGTTTTTTGGTTGTACGAAAGGCTTTTTTTTTTCTATTTTTCTAAGTCGTAGCAGCTACTAGGCACTGCGTTTTGGCTCAAGTTATTATTATGACATCCGAGTGGATTTTGCTTTACTGAAATAGTACAGGTAAAAAGTAGGTAGATGCTAAATATTTTTAATGTGTAATAATATACTCCCTCCAATTCAGTATTAGAAGTCGTTTAGGACAGCGACACGGTCACCAAAGCATAACTTTGACTTCTCTTTTGTATAAAAATATTTCTTAAAAAGTTATATATGTATATTTTTATGAAAGTAATTTTCAAGACCAATCTATTTATATGATTTTCATATTTCCAAACTCAACAACTTAAATGTTATTCATGATTTATATTCCCAATGTTTGACTCAAACCTTGTCCAAAACGACTTCTAATACTGAATCGGAGTACTAAAGTAATAATAATATACTAAAGTAATCGACAAATTCCCACCAATTCAAGGAATCTTGTAATTTTCCTCTTCAAATAGGAGTAATTTTTTTTGTGTTCGCACATCAACGCTGGACAGTCTATGCAATGTCGTCCACTAACTTACAATAACCATGATAGTTTTGTTTACACTCGTCATCTAACGATTGATACGATACCCAACAAATCCTAAGCCTTAATATTTCGCAACGATGAGAGGAGCGGGCCGTAATAGAATATTTGCGGCCGAAATCCTTTATGTGCCGGATCAAAGCTGATCGAGCGAACCTACACATTCTTTAATTTTTCTCATATATTGCTCTGCCCTACGCGTTCGTGCCGCGACCGATCGGATATATAGTGCTGGTAGCCTGGTACCGTGTCACGCGCAGCCTTTTTACTCAGGACTAATCCTGTCACGACACTTGGGGATTCTACCTAAACACAAATCTTGGTAACAATTTCAAAGAAAGGAAGCATATGTAAAGTATGCCATCGTGAGTATTGACTTGTGAGTGTTCACATCAAAATGATGTAGTATTATTCGTGACCCGTGACCATGAGTGGGGCGCTCGATCTGCTGCTTCCTTTCTAGACGATCGCGAGGCGCAAGGGAGTGGAGGACGAGGTGGCACGGGACGGACACGCCGGGGACCAGCCTCCCGACCGGACCGGACTGGACTGGAGAGGGAGCTCGTCAACTTGTTGTGCTATAGTCTAATCGGAAGACGCCGGTCGCAGTCGGAGTCGGACACGAATGGGCGCATGTGCGTCCAGACGGGGTGGCTCGCGGGGTCCACCTGGCGGTGGGCGAGAGGGTGGACCCGCGGGCTCCTCGAGGCACGCCCGGCCCCGGACCGGGCAGTGGCCCACACGGGCTTTTGTCTTGTAGTACGTGTTGTGTGGTCATTCGTTGTAACTCTCCAACGGCTTCAGGATGGAGAGGAGGCGCGTGGGGGATCGTATGCGGAGGCTTGTCTTCCGCGTTCGAGTTTTCAAACGGTGCAACAGCTATGGTTTTCTTTCGTGCTGCAGCAAAGCCAATGCTCAGATCTGGAGGATTCAGAGGAATGAAAGAATAGCATAGTTCCTTCTATCACAGTCTCAGCATATTATACCACTAGTAGAGACTGGTTTCTAATTCCACGAAATGTCATTTGTATTTGTAGATAAACTCTAGTTTATGTTGGCATGGTTCTTTCAATGATCACAAACCAAATTGTTTTTAGTGATCCATACTACAAAGTTGATAGGTTGGCACTAGAAAAAAAATTAAATGTCTATGAAGATGTATCGAGTTGTTATGGTGAGTGAAAAAAGACGTCCTCTAGAACATAAAAAAAATAACCATGTAACCATATTCATATGCCTAGCAAATCATCTAACTTTATATTTAATTTCCATGCGCTTTTATGGCTAAGTATGCATAACACATTATACATAGCTTTGTCTACCGTACCCTAATACATATATTTATGTGTATTTATTGTTATCATGTGTATCACCTAATGATTTACCTTGTTATAACTTAGCACATGCGTCTGATAATTGGCAAGAACAACAAACCTAATGGAATAGCTTGCCACAACCTGATAGGTAAACTTGCACATATCCTAGTGAGTCCTGAGTTATGAACAATATGCATGACATTTGATGTCATAACCCGTCGCAACTTGTGACATAAACCTCCACTTGCCTAATAGCTAGTATGGGGGCATATATTGCTATAAATTGTTTCAGCATGTCATAATAACTTACATGTGCCTCATGCCTAAGTATGCGAGCACCAAGATCTTGCTTGCCACGACTTGATTCAAACCTTGACAAAACTCATCCCATGGCTAGAACACAACGACGTATCTATATTGTAGTATAGTACTTCCTGGCAAATAAACTTTCATGTGTCTGGATACATCGTACCATTGACGCAAGCCAAAGAAAATTTCGACACAAGACAAAAAAATTGGCAACCTAATGATGCCTGCAAATAAACTTTCACATGTGTGGCGTGGCTCGTCCGAGAAACACTTAAAGCCACAACCTCTACTGCGACTTCTCACGAGAACCTTGGCACATTTCATGGCTACCACAACGACACGCCTAACATTGTAGCCTAGGACTAGGTGGCAAGCAAAACTTCCATGTGATTCACGGTTGTAATATTGACACAGTCCACACAAAACACCATCTCATGACATACTCCTCAACAACATGTCATAAATTTTCACAGTTTGTCGCATGGCAAGTTCGAGAGACACCTAATGCCATAACTTCCGGTAACTTGTCACATAAATTGTTCACACATCTCATGGCTAGTAACATTGGAAACCTAATGGCATAGAGTTTGTTTTAACTCACTGCCCAATTTCCGATATTTTATGGCTTATAGGTGGGACACTCATAACGACATAGTGTACATAATTTGCTAGGCTTGAACTCCTACATACACCATAGCTAATATGCCAGGCACCTAACACATAGCTTGCCGCAACTTGTCACACGTAAACTTCCATATGTCCCATCCTGGCACGCAAGACACCTATTTGTCACACAAGTCTCGACACGTCTCATGTCTAGTGTGCGGGTGCCAACGCTATACCCTGACGCTAGCCATCACATAAACTTCCATGCACCTCGTGACCAGTATACACATCATCGATGCAGACCAAACAAAACAACGAAATACATATGTATTCTCAAACAGTTCCACTTGCATCCATAGTAAATAATACAATGCTTTAAATAAACACTAAATTATAATGTTCTAGCTCCTGCTATAAATGATGTCATGCGAGTCATGACACGTCTCATGGCTACTATGTCGGGTGCCAGCACTATACCACACTAGCCGACACGTAAACTTCTACGCACCTCGTGACATGTATACACATCATCGACACAGGCAATATACATATGTATGCTCAAACGGTTGGCTTGTGTCCACAGTAAACAATAGAATGTTTTAAATAAACACTAACGACATTGTTCTAGCTCCTACTATGAATGATATGCTTATAAAAGATATGCTATATTGCCATAGCGAACGAAGATATACAATGTGATATTATATAAAAATCCTTCAGGCTGGATTTGATTTCATTCAATTTCGCCACAAAAAGAAAAACCGTGCCGGCTCACCCACAACGCATCACACTTGATTTCATTCAATTTCGCCACAAAAAGAAAAACCGTGCCGGCTCACCCACAACGCATCACACTTGATTTCATTCAATTTCGCCACAAAAAGAAAAACCGTGCCGGCTCACCCACTACGCACCACACCGGCATCCAGTGCACCATGTGGCTAGTTGGCGGAAGTGAGGAAAACGCTCACGTGGAGTAATGACGGGGAGGAGAGAGAAGTCGTGGGGCCCAACAGACCACCACTGTGGCTGGCCTCTGACACATCTCACACCTTTGACGAAACGGCAGCAGGCCCGGCCAGAGTTTGCAGCCCCACCCCCCACCACCCCCCGACCGAAGGAAAAACAAAAATAATAAAATAAAACCCCCAAGACAGAGAAAAGTCCAACCGCAGGACATAGACGGGCACGATGGATGGCCGCGATCATCCCTGGGTCCGCCCCACCCCACGAGGATGTCTGGGCACGCACGCCCGGACCGAGGAAGGAATACGAGAGAGAGCACAGTGGAATAAAGAAATGAGAAAAAGCGAGAGCACTGGCTGCGTTGCCTGCGCCACCCTCCCTACCATCATTTATTTATTTATTTATTTATTTATTTATTTATTTATTTATAAATCTCTCACTCTCCACTCCGCCCCTTGCCGTCCTTGGACTTGCACGCCACTAGGCGCAATAGCCAGCAGACTACACCGTCGTTCCACGCTTCTTCTTTGCCCTGTCCTCAACCTCGCCTGCTCTCGAGTTCATCCTCGGTGGCGTGGCGGAGGCAGGGCGGCGCGGTCGGGCTTTGGTGCGCAAGGTTTGCTACTGTCTCCTCCTGCTCAATCTTGCATGTGTACGCGCGCTATGTTTCCACTGTCGTCTCTCCTGAGCTGTGCGGCAATGGAGGGGAGCTGAGCGACTGTATGCTTTGCCGGTGTAGATTTTTTTTCCTTTCTTGAGTTTTTGTAGTGCTTGTATTTAGGGGAGGAGAAGGGTAGGAGGGTGATCTGCCGTGGGGGCGGGGCTTTTTTTCAGGTGTTTGTTGGGTTGTCATGTTGCCTTATTTTAGTACTGATTGGGATCATTGAAGCGCCATGTTTCCGCGCTCGAATGGCCAATTTTAGCTCGGAGAAATGTCGCTCTCATGTGCCTCATCATTCTGGCCAATCTGCAGCACCGAGTAGAGCTCCTTCTAGTAGTTATTTATTTGGGCTCGAAATCTAGGGAGGTCATAGTGTTTTTATGGCATGGAATGATTAGAGCCGCCACCGGAGTATGTCCCCTCTTGTTCTATGTTTTTTTTGTACTAAAGAAATGCTTGTGTTGTGTTTGGAAGAATGGTTTGCTGTGTGTTGCTCAAGCAGCGGCTGATTTCAGTGGGTGGTTGGTTGCAGGGAGGGGGAAGGGGATCATGGAGGGAATAGAGGAGGCCATCAAGGCAGCGGTGGAGAGCGGCCACCGGGCGCTGGCGCTCCTCTCCAACCCGCACGACCAGCCCATCCCCTACGAGGATCTCGTGGCCACGGCCGGAGATGCGGTGGTCAAGTTCGGCACCCTCACCGCCAAGCTCTCCAGCTCCAACGGCAATGGCCTCCATGGCCACGCCAAGGTCAGGAAGATCAAGAAGCCCATGCCTATCCTTAACAGGAGTCTCTTCCTGGAGAGCTTAGCGGCGGCCACCGCAAGTTCCACCAAGGCGCCCAGCGCAAGCCCGATCACAAGCCTCCAGGTGTCCTTGTTCTCGAGGTACCACCAGATGGAGGGCTCGTCTTCAAAGGATCCCGTTAGGATCCCTGCCCAGTCCCCCAAGAGGTTGTTGCTAGAGAACCAGGCACCTGCCGGATTGGAGGGGCCGTCGTCGCAGGCCCCTCCTGTTCATATGGTCCAGCCGGTGTCTGTCGCACCCCCAGCTGGGACGCCGACCCCGACATTTCCCGCGGCGCACCTTCATTTCATCCAACAGCAGCAGCGCTACCAGAGGTTTCAACTCATGCAGCAGATGAAGATTCAGAACGAGATGATGAAGAGGAGCAATCTTGGGGATCAGGGTGGTAGCTTAAGTGGTGGCGGCGGTGGTGGCGCTAAGGGAGTGAATCTCAAGTTTGATAGCTCAAATGGCACAACGTCTTCATCCCGCTCGTTCCTTTCGTCTCTAAGCATGGAAGGGAGCCTTGCAAATTTGGATGGAAGTCGGGCCAGCAGGCCCTTCCAGCTTCTTAATGGCTCTCATACTTCTAGCACGCCGGAGCTGAGCCTTGTGCATAGGACAAAGTGCACGGGTAGGGAGGATGGTAGTGGTCGCTGCGCAACTGGTAGCCGGTGCCACTGCTCGAAGAAAAGGTTAGAATTCTTGGTGGTGAACTAGTAGCTGGTTGTTGATCTCATGATCCATTTTTCTTTTCTGAAGATCACCTGTTTGTATGGAATTGCAGGATGCTGAGGATAAGGAGGTCCATCAAAGTCCCTGCAGTAAGCAACAAGGTTGAAGACATTCCAGCTGATGAATTCTCGTGGATTAAGTATGGGCACAAGCCAATAAAGGGATCCCCACATCCTAGGTACTAAATAGCCCTCTTTGCCACTTAACCTTTTTTTGTGAATTTGGCGTTTCTTAGTAGAATATAATGCTTCCCATATTAATGATATCATTTTTCTTATTTTAATTATGTACTCGCTAGTCTTAGCACAGCTGTTGCCATTTGCTGACTTGATACTATTTTATTTCACGCAACCATCATTTTTGTTGAGTTCATGTTAGAGTATCTTGTTTTCCTATTCTGCAATGCATGATCATCCATGATGTAGACACCACAAAGGCTTACTGATATGGAAAATCTGAGCAACTGTTTCTACCCTACTATTTAGATAAGCCTATATCATTGGGTTTTTTTTTCTAATTGATAAGCATATTGGCTAATGAGCATACATGTGGTTTGAAAGAAACATGTTCTAATTTTGGTAGTATGACACATAAAAAAATTTGGTAGTATGCATGTTGGCTGTTACAACTGCCATACTCCTTGCATCACAGTTTACTTTGTTGTTCCATTGTAAGATATGAAGACTTCAAATATTCATAAGCTTACTGCTTTGCAGGGGTTACTACAAATGTAGCAGCGTGAGAGGCTGCTCTGCAAGGAAGCATGTCGAGAGGTGCGTCGACGACCCCTCGATGCTGATTGTTACCTATGAAGGCGATCACAACCACAACCAAGTGGTAGCCCAGCCAGCCTGATCATTCAGGCTTTCAGTTGAAGACCTCTTCTATAGCCATCCTCCCTTCCTAGATCAGGGAGGACAAGAACAACATAAACAACAAACAGAAGAAGAGCCTAGCGTATGTACATATGTTCTGCTTCTAACAGCTGGGGGAGAGAGTCAGTTAGTTAGCTCTTTCATAATAATCAATGGCGAAAGAAGGAAACTTATGGTGCAGGTGGTCGATGGAGAAAGCGGATATGAGTTTTCCTTATCAAAGACTTAGTTTTGTAACTTTGGTTTATCTTTTGTGTTAATGCTTGTGCTAGAAGAAAGGCCCATCTCGTGGTTGCAGTGCAACATTGGGCTGCAGTTGTATGTCTGGTGGGGATGATTTTTATTAGGGGATTGGATCATAGAAGAATGCACAATAGCACAAGGCAGAGGAGTGCCTGTAAAAGTGGCAACACCTAGGAACATAAATGTACCCTCATCTTCAGTCCAGTGGTACAATCTTTGTTGAGGCAGTGGTTAGGTCTGCCGTGCCTTGTTTGTTGCTGGGTCATGCATGGGGTTGCAGGCTCCGGTCGTGCAGCGATCGCATCAACATGTGTACTGGGACGTCCTGGCGTTTGAGATGTCGGTTGCCTGTGATATAATCAGCTCGTACGTCGTGTCTAGGCTGTCTGAACTCTGACAGTTCTTTGATAGTTTGACATCTCCACGTCACGCGTTCTAACGTTCTGATTGTGGCGTGGGAGTGGGACCAAGGATTCACGAGGCAGTTCTTTGATCTCTAGTATCTCTCTTGCCATGTCGTGTCAGCATTCTTTGACCTTTCGCACATGCGCGTGATGTGTAATGTGTTAAGCATGGGTGGTCGACCGACCTGCCTGGCTAAAGCATGCTTGCTTTGCCTCCTGCTCTCCTGGTCCTCAAGATGTGGACAGAAGCATAACTGCACAAAACTGGGAAAAAAAAACAGCTCCAGTTTTCAGTTGAGCATCGGTTAAGGCTCGAAGGCTTTCTTCGCCTGCTTCAGTTCTTTTTTTTTTTTTAGAAAAGCCTGCTGCGGCTTGTGAAGCATAGTACTTTTACATTAAAAAATCATGTTTTCCTCAAATAGATTTAAAAATCATTTTGGTTGATGTGTCTCCAGTCTCCAAAGATGTCTTGGCAAAGCATGATAGAAATTTCAAATATTAACACGAGTTTATAAAAGGTCCGGTGTTAAATTTGAATGTCGGTGATCGTCAAGGTGCCAGCGTGTTGTGAGCGTAAACAATAAACGACTTAAAGAAGCTTAAATGCTCAATGAAATAGCATATGAGAGTATAACGCTAAGAATCTTAGATGGAAAAATAAAATCCATTTATTTATTACTATCGCCGACATGCGTGTTCACCACGAGACACGGCACATAATACCAATACGAATTTTTTGGTCGTGGTACACGTTGCAGGATACGTTGCTAGGCTGGAATTAGTCGACAGAACGAGCGCACCTACACATGTTTGCAACCAGCTAGACGGTGGAGGCCGTGGTCGGAACAAACGGAACGGAGAGACAGAAAATTTCAAACAAATTATGGATGAAAAAAAAGATGAACAAAAGTTGAAAATGAAAAATAAAAGAATTCCAAAATAAATGGTTCCATAAGTCAAACATAAAATGGTTTGACATAAAAATTAAAATTAAAATGACATAATTTAAAATAGAGGGATATAAACCATCACAGTACGACACAACATACAAAATACGTAATACAGAGTTTACACGTAAGTACATAACACACCACACAGAGTGGAGAGATGTAGCCATGCATACAGCGTGCAGGTAGATCGAAAGGAGAAAAAAAAAACAATGTGAACTGTGGAAAGAAATACATATGTGGATTGTGTAAATTGTGGAAAGAAATACACATGTGGATTGTGGAGCTAGGTCGGCACGTGGGCACGTGGCTAGCACGAGGGCCTGTTTGCATCACATGCGTATGTATGCATGCAACGCGGCGAGTTATCTCCGAAGTCCGAGCAAGCTAGCTAGGTTACTTCGTAGCGACGGCCGCCGGAACGAACGGGGTGGCGCAAACCATCAGCGGCGAGCGGCGGCGGACGCCGAGTCCGGGCGCCTCCTCCATGTCCACCTCCTCGACGCCCTCCGGCAGCGACCAATCGAAGTGGTAGAGCATCGCAACCAGCACGAGCTCCATGCTGGCGAGCCCATAGTTAAAGCCAGGGCACATCCTCCGGCCGGAGCCGAACGGTAGGAACTCGTAGCTGCTCCCCATGAAGTCGATGCCACCATCCTCGAACTGCTCCGGCTTGAACTCCTCGGCTTCGTCCCAATACTTGGGGTCCCTGGGGATGGCGAACGCATTGACCACGACGCGTGACTTGGCCGGGATGGTGTAGCCGTCGAGCTCGCACGCCTCGATGCCCTCCCGTGGCACCAGCAGCGGCGCCGGCAGGTGTAGACGCAGCGTCTCCTTGATCACCAGCTTCAGGTACCGGAGGTTGCTGCTCTGCAGGTCGGCCTCTGTCACCTCTGCCTTCCCCTGGAACGCCTCCCGGATCTGCCCCTGCAGCTTCTTCATCACCGCTGGGTTCCGCATCAGCTCTGACATGCCCCACTCCATTGCCGACGCCGATGTCCCCGTCCCACCGGCGAACATGTCCTGCATATGTGTGATTTGCCTCAATATTATATATACGAGCATGTATGTGACAAATAAGACCAAGACAAGCAGTGTGCTATAAGATGGCATGCATACCAGTATGATGGCCTTGATTCTGCTGTTGCTGAGGTGGAAACCGAAGCCGCCTTTCCCCTGAAGGCCGATGAGCACGTCGACGAGGTTCTCCTCGGCGTTCTCGGCGCCGCTCTTGAGCTTCTCGTCAAGGATGGCCTTCCTCTCGTCGATGGTCTCCTGCAGGATGGAGTCCACCGTCCTGTGGATGTCCTGGAGGCTGCGCTTCATGCCGGTGACCTTGGCCAGCAGGGTGGTCCACGTCGGGAACAGGTCCGGGATGTTGAAGCCGCTCGACAGGCCGACGCCGGCCTTGATGGCTGCCATGAACTCCGGCGCGTTCTTCCGCTTCTTGCCGAACGCCGCTCGCGACACAATGCTGTTGGTGAGGCTCTGGAACATCACGGTCAGGTTCACCGGCGCCGAGGGCCCCACCGCGCGGATCTCCTCTAGCTTCAGCGCCACCTGTGTACGTACAAAAAACGTTCGTCATGTTACGTTAGCACACAGTGCTTATTTGTCACGTCTTAAATTTATCATGGTTGCCAAGAGCACGGAGATGGCTGCACTCACCTCGTCCTCCCTGATGTGGCGGAAGGAGAGCACGCGCTTGGGGCTGAGGATCTCGGCGGAGCAGAGCTGGCGGAGCTTGCGTCAGTAGTCGCCGGAGGGGGAGAAGAGGATGTCGGCCCACTCGTAGCCGACGATCTCGCCGGCGAGGAGCTTGGGCCGGGTGGCGAAGTTTGTGTCGTGGGTCTTGAGCACGGCGCGGGCCGTCTCCTTGGACGAGGCCACGACGAGCGGCGTCTGGCCCAGCCGCAGCATCATGAGCGGGCCGTGCACGGCGGCGAGGTCCCGCAGCTTGAGGTGAGGCAGCACGTTCACGAGGTGGTGCATGCTGCCGATCACCGGCAGCTTCCATGGGCCAGGCGGCAGCTGCGCCCTCGGGCTTAGGGCAAACTTCACGAGCTGCAGCCTGCAGGAGTGCTACGGCAGCCAAGGAGAGGAGGAGCGACTGGTAGAAGTAGTCGTTCATGGCTACTAACCTAGCAGCTGCTGAGTGGATGGGAGTAAGGTTGCTTTTGCTAGTACCTGTCTGATGAGTTTGGTGCTCCAGATGCAGCAAGTTCGGGGGCAGTCCCAACCCATGGTGTCCATAGATAGTGTCTATGGTGCCATATCATAGTTTCTTGGTATGGGCCCATAATTAATTTTCTCTCCCCACTCTTCTTCCTCTGTCTTCTCCCAGATCTCTGTTCTGTGTGTTCTCTTTCCTTTCTCTCCCTTCTCTTCCTAATCGGCACCAGCAGCATGCTCCTTTCTCGAATTTTTTTTGAAATAATATTATTTTAATAGAAAATTGCAGAAATAGTAGGCGAATTGGGGAACTTGCAGTTGTAGCACCCAGTCGGCTGTTTGAGTAGCCAATTAGCCCCGTACCGGCCATTCAGCGACCGACAGGAGCCTATCGGTTGTTGGGTGGCCGACTATCCTTGCCACGTAGGCTGTCGGTCGGGTGTCGGTGTCAATCGGCTCTCGAGTGGCCGATAATCTACCACGTCGGCCTAGTAGGCCATCCAATAGCCGATAGGACATATCGGCCACTGAACAGCCGATTTCTTTGCCTAGTCGGCTATTGGATAGCCGATAGGGTACATCGGCTGTTCAACAGCCGATTTCTTCTTTTACCCCCATCCATCTGCTTCCTCTTCTACTGCGCCTCACTCGTCTCTCCCCGTCTCCCGCATCGAGTGGGGTTGGCGCCGGCGGTGGCAGTAGGCGGCGCGGCTCGGGCTGGCGGGAGGCAGCGGTGGCGGCTCAGCAGGCGGCGCGGCTCCGGCTGGCGGGAGGCGGCGGTGGCTGCTCGGGCAGCAGGCGGCGGTGGTGGTCTGCGGCGCGGGCAGCAGGAGGCGGGCCGGCGGCGCGGGCGTGGTCGGCCCAGCGGCCGCCGATAGGAGGGCGGCGGACGCGGGCGTGGTAGGCCAGCGGCCGGCCGACGGGAGGTAGGTTTTTTTATTTGGAAACTGTAATGTAGCTATTTTTTTTACTTTTGTAAATTGTAGTATAATAGATTTATTTGTTTTACTGATTAAACTAGGTAGAGTATACTTTCTTTCATTGAATTAAAGTAGATAGATTTAGTGTATTAGTGTTTTAAACTAGATTGATAAAAATATAGCAATTTAACTAGTTTATTTAGCGATTTAACTAGTTTATTTAGCAATTTAAAGTAGTTTGACAAAAATTATTTGTGCTAGAGTGATGCACACTATTAATCACCTATTATTTTACGTAACGGGCAATAGTGTTTGAAAGATACGGACATGACAAAAAATACTTGGAAAAAAAAGATTTAATGGTGACAAGCAGGAGCAGTAACTAAACAATATAACAATTTATAATATCGATTGTAGAAATGACATGATAAAAAAATGACGCGATTCAGTAGTGCTCTTCGTATGTGGGATAAATAGTGGCGATAATACATGGCTAATATTAGATAACGTGATGTTGAATTAGGTATGAATCCGGAAGTTGTGAATATCAGAGTCCATCATGGTGACGGTTACATCACATTTTGTGACTCTGGTGTAGATTTGAGCAACTACTCGTTCAAGCCGATAGAGATGAGACGAGAAGAAGTGTTAGGGTGGCTGCACAATCTTTTGCAATTGAGTCCGCAGCACCACAGGCTAAAAGTTAGCGGTGTCATTCCTAGACAGGGTGAACATGGGTGGAAGTGGGACTTGTATGACTTGAGGAATTCGAAGTGCTGGCGGGCATTTGTGCATATGGCTATGTACGGCCAACAAAAGTTTCCAATTGTGTTACTTGTTGAATCTGTAATGGCCAATGTCACAGAGGGTGAGAGTAGTAGGACTGAGACAGTTGAAGAAAATATGTGTCCAAATGAAGATGTTACTGTGCGAGATGCAGTTGGGCATCCCGTGGTAGAAGAGGAAGTTCCGACACAAGCTGGAGGTCCTGACGACGAAGAAGATCAAGGAAATGCTGCGACAATGGGCATTGATCAGGGCGAGGAGGATGAGGCAATTGTTGATCAGATGGAGTTGGATGACGAGGAGTATCGAACCTTTGTTGATGGGAGGGATGGAAGTAGGTTTGATGACAAAACAAATGTCCCAGACCCAATGGTGCAATTTTTATATGGACGACCTTATAGTCAATGATGGGCACCACTCTAACTGGGACTATGGCCAAATTGAGGTGACCAAAGGGCAAATGTTTCACGACAAGGCTCACTTACAGCACGCGGTAAAGAAGTGGGCTTTTGCCGATAAGAAAACCGTTTAGGGTGGTAATATCAAACCCTACCTTGTATGATGTGAAGTGCTTATCCCCTGGATGTCCATGGCGGGTACATGGCTATCAGCCTAAGTGTGAGAGCAACTTTATAGTCTCAATAGTTGTTGCTCACACATGCAAGTTGCAGGGAACTGTGTGTAAGCATCGGAACATGTCCGCAGACTTTGTGGCCAAAGTCATGTATGCTGAGATCGTGAAGAAGGCATCTATTTCTCCATTCCAAATTATGCTTTCAATAGAGAATAGGTATGCATATGAGATAACATATGACCTTGGCGTGGAGAGCCAAGCAAAAAGCATTGGAGTGGAGATTTGGTACATATAAAGACTCTTATCACCATTTGCCACATCTCTTAGAATTGTTGCAAAGTAGAAATGCAGGGACTCTTATTGATACTGATTGGTACATAAATGAATGTGGTGATAGGATCCTCAGACGTGCATTCTGGTCATTTGGTTCCATGATTGAAGCTTTCAGGCATTGTCATCCTGTTCTTCCGTGGATGGTACTTTCTTGACCGGAAATATAGAGGCCAGCTTCTGACATGTATAGGGTCAGACGGGGACGGAAGAGTCATGCCTATTGCCTTTGCATTCGTGGAAATCAGAGAACACAGAAAGCTGGTTGTGGTTTCTTAGCCTGCTGAAGAGGGGTGTTGTCCGTGAAAGGCCAAATGTTTGTGTCCTGCATAGTCGTCACAAGGGTATATTGGCCGCAGTGAAAAGGTTGCAGGAGAATATGAATGTTGATGTCCCTTGTCTAGATCTCCAAAGTGGTAGTGCATGAGTGCATTTAGGTGCAAATTTTGTATAGTCAATTTAAAAGCAAGCGGGCTGATGAATTTATTCAAGACGTTATGCAAACAAAATCGCCAAAGATAAGTTTGATGAGATATGGGCTGAGCTGGACAAACTCACTACAAGCCACACGGCAGATGTCCGTAAGAAACCAATTTGTTGCCCGTGAGGAGGAAGCCCATTACCGGATGAGCCCCCTGAATAACGAGGAGAAGAAAAGGTGGGAGGTCTTTAAAATCCTTCTCTGATTGGATAAAAAATGAGCCACTTGAAAAGTGGGCATTGATTGCTGACACACATGGGGCTCGATATGGCATGATGACGACAAATCTTGCTGAGGTTTACAACTGGGTACTTTAAGAGTTGTCGTGAACTGCCATTAGTGGCAATTGTGGAGTGTATACTTCGCAGGACTATCAAGTATTTACGTCAACGGTTCCGAGAGGCATCTGTGGCATGTCAGGACTCTCAAAGTATTTTGTGAGGAAATGACAAGAATTATTGAGATAATAAGTCAAAAGGGGCAACTGCACTGTGTCCATTACATCGACAATAAAGACTTTGTATATGAGGTGACGATCTGTGAGAAGGGAGGTCATGTGATGGGAGATTCGACAGTTACAATGGAATGTCAGCTCTGGCCAGAAGCAGGCTATTGTGAGTGGCACATGCAACAAACCGAAGCTTCTACATTATCCTTGCTCACATGTATATGCTGCTCGTTCAAAGGCTGGTATTACACCAACCTTTGTGTCCCCATATTATCTGAAGGAGAAAGTAAGAGCTACTTGGAGTGGTGAACTACGGGGTTGGCGTGCTATTGCTGATTTCACAAAGCCCCCACCGAATGGTCCTGATTATCTTCCTGACCCAACGAAGTTGGTTGAGAATCCCGGCCGAAGGCAAAGTCGCCGTATCAGACAATGACATGGATGCATCCGAGGCAAGAGGTCGGCAAAAATCCTGCTTAGCATGTGGTGGTGACCATAATCGAAAAGATTGTGATGCTTACCAACAACAAACAAAAAAGCAGACGGCACCAATGCAGGCGAATTCCGAAACGGAACTCTAAGAAGAACAAGGATGTTGGTCCTAGTGAATAACTTATTATGTTATGTATTATTTTAGTTATGTGCTAGTTAATTTATGTACTTTCGTATGAATATTTGTGTATTTGTTGCAGTCGTACTCTTTTCTCACTAGGGAGCCCTTCAATGAGACTGTCAGGGTCTTTACGAAGGTGTGAGGTTTTAACGAGGCGACATGGCACTGTATAACGTTTTGAAATCAACTAATGTTCCCACAAACATTTGTACTCTATGCCTTTTAATTTTTGTCATATATTCGTACTAAATATGATACTCTATGCCTTTTAATTTGTTGTCATATATTCGTACTAAATTTGATAGTCTATGCCTTTTAATTTATGGTCATATATTTCGTACTAAATATGATACTCATGCCTTTTAATTTTTTGTCATATATTCGTACTAATTTTGATAGTTTATGCCTTTTGATTTATGGTCATATATTCGTACTAAATACGATACGTTTTTTTACAGGTATGGTTGCCTTAGAGTTGATTGATCCTGTGATCGATGCGAAACATCGTTCGTGTTTGTTTGGTGACGAGCTGCCTCCGGTGCTTCGGTTGAGAACGCATGACGAGTGTTGGCGGATCGATCCAAGATGGATTCCACGGTACGTGATCGGTTCAGTCATAGCATTAGTAATTATTGTGACATAATTTTTGTATTATGACAGGTTGCGTGCTTCAGGTTTGCTTCCACTCTGTCGTCTAGTGGAGCCGACACGTCAAGGTAGTCTTCGTTTCCCGGTGGATCGTGCTTTGCTGTCAGCCTTGGCAGATCGTTGGAGACCAGAGACACACTCCTTCCCACTCCCCGTGGGGGGAGATGACAACCGACACTACAAGACATCAGCATGCTTCTAGGGTTGCCGTTTAGCAGGGTTGCCTATCGTAGCTCAGGCGATCGCACCTGATTGGAGGCAGCAATTGTTGGAGCGGGTTTCAGGGTGTGCTCGTGCCGAATAGAAGGTCAGCCTGCACAGGTGAGAGTTACGTACCGACAAGCACGGGCCTACGAAGGCCTGGCTACTGTCAGTTCCAGGCGGACCGCTTGCCCTGCGGGTGCGGAGGGTTGGAGAGTTCAGAGGCACCTAAAGGCGTACTGCTGTGGCTTTTCGGTTGGGTCATGTTCACTAGCTCGCACCACGACAGTGTCGACAAGCACCTGATTCCTTATGCCCAACAGATAGCCAACGCACCACTTGAATGAGATACCTCAGTTTTAGCTGGGGCTCTGCCGTCCTAGCCGCCACGTACCGAGCCTTGTGTGACGCGTGCACACGTAAGACAAAAACCGGCACGTTGGCTGGCTATCCGTTGTTGCTTATGCTCTGGAGTTTTGAAGCGATTCGACATTGACGTCCCGAGCTCAGCTCCTACGAGGACTACAAGGCTGCCATGTACCAGTTCGACGCCCATGGGAACATGGATCCGATCGACGCACCGACCAAGGGGTCTCTTTGGACTAAGAGAAACGTAAGTACAAATTTCACCTTGTCATATGCTTCATATTGATTATTGTGCTGAAAAACTAACTTTTCCGTGTAATGTTGTAGCCTCACTGGGCCACCGGCACAAGCCGTCTGACGTACCCGGGGTTTGTTGCTGCTTTCGACCAGTTGATGCCGGATAGGGTTCGGTGGACTCCCGTACGCACCTGCGGTCGTGGCTGAGCGTGCGTCCCGAGGTTTGTCACACCAATGCTACCGTGACTCCATTTGGTGGTACACGAAGAAGTCCATATTTTTCGATATCTTTGTGGAGCCGTATTGGTCAGACCGTGTTTGGGCGGCAGGTTAGGGCGACAACAGCACTTCCCTGTACCTCGACAGCAGCTCGACCCGTCTCACATGTAAGTGAACACTACTCGTGACAGCTCATTTTATTTATTTAAATCATGGGTAATTATTGCGTATTATTGTACCTTTTTTAAATTTTCAGGATGACAAGGAAGGGCAAACACAACCATACACGAGTATGTAGGCCCATACGACGAGTCCACATACGTCTCATACTTGCGTTGGTACCACGGTGCAACTGTTGGCGCTGCTTTCCAGTGCCACCTATTCCAGAGGAACATCAAGCACCATTCGTGACACTTTCGTCACGGAGCCTACAGCCTGCATTCCATGCTCTTGTAAGTTTAAATAACTTTTTAATTTTTTTTCTATCCTTATTGCATTAGTATCATATCTAATAGTATGTTCTGCAATAACATTGTACTATGTAGACGGACATATGCCAGGATGTTGGCGACGAGTTGTGGTCATTTGCAGAACGTGTTGAGGGCAAATCCTCCACGTATTGCTCGTGCGGAGTTGGCCATGGTCTTCGACGGCTTGCAAAGCGGGCGTTCGACCGAGTCAGGCGTGCATTGTAACACCCTAAATTTTGCTCATCATATTAAAATCAATATAGGCAACTAATTTTCTTAGTTTTTATTGTTTTAGGAATATTAAATGCAAATTCAAATCTTGGCTCTTAAATATTTAAATAACATTTAAATTAGAGTTAAATAAAGATTGTTGTTGCATTCATGCTGCTGCATATATTTGTTGAGTAATTGTTTGAATTTTTGAAAAGGTTTACAAAAGTTTAAACTTAAAGTTCAAACACTCTCTTCTCCTCTCTCTTTCTAGCCCAACCCAGCTTTCTTTTCCTAGCCCCAACTCGCAGCCCGGGCCCAAACTCCTTTCTCGGCCCCAGTTCGCGCCCAGCTCGCGCGCAGCCGCGGCCCAGCCCGAACTCCCTTTCTTTTCTCTCTTTATTTCTCTGACGCGTGGCCCCGCTTGTCGGTCGCCTTCTTCTTCCTCGCGCCGCATGCGAGCGGGACTCGCCGTCGAGTCCCGACCGCCGCCCGTTTTCGCGTCGTTCCCCTTGCGCAAGGCGCGTTTCTCGGCCTTTTTAAGCAGCCGCTTCGAGCCCCATCGATCCTCAACCCAAGCCGCAGCCTCCGTTGCCGCGAATCGAGCTTGCGTCGCCCAAACCCTAGCTTCAAGCCGCCGCACTCGATTCCGAGCTCGCGATGTGCCTTCTCCCGCTTCCAACTCACCGCCAAGCTTCGCGTTGACTAAGGGAAGTCGCCGAGCCCGTTTCCCTCTCTCTCTCTCCGCTCTCTCTGCTTGGCGAGCTCGCCGTCGCAAACCGAGCCGTCCGCTCGTCGTCGCAAGCTCCCTCCGTTGCTCAACCTTCGTCAAGAACCCCACAAACCGACTCCCCAACATCCCCAGATTTCTCCCAAGCCCGAATCGTGGATAAAAGAGCTTCCTAGCTCGAGTGTTGCCCAACTCCGCGAGATCCGCCGCCGCCGCCCGTCCAGTCGCCAGCCCGCCGCGAGTTCGCCCCCTTTGATCCCAGAGCCGTTAGACGAAATCCAACGGCTGAGATCGAGCCCGACCGAGTCAAACCGACGCTCCGGTCAGCCGCGCCGTTTTTGCAAAAAGCCCATGGTTTTATAGGAAATCAACCAGCAGTCCAAGCCAGTTCAAAAATAATTAGATCTAGGTCCTGTTTCTTCCAGTTTAGCCCC